>CAWUFW010001110.1:0-1200000 GCA_963921515.1 Calotriton arnoldi
ATAGCTATGTCCTACGATCCACACTAGCATTTTGAAGGTATGGCTGGGAGGAATGGATAGATGTCTGTAGCTCATGCAGTCCGTTCGTAGAATAAGAGATATGTTTAAAGATGGGGAACTACTTTTTTGCCATACAAAATTATACCTGATTGGGAGATGAAAAGCATTGTTTTTTAAAAGTAGGGTGCACATTCGTTTGGTGGAAAAGCATGTTTGTGATTGGTTAAGAAAAAGCAGTTTAAACGTGGAGTACATATCATAGGATAGCATTTTCTCAACTCAACCACACCTGCTACTTGCATTTGGAAGGCACTGTTGGAACATAAAACAATCGTGAACTTTTAACCTGCACGTGCCGTTAAATGTTCGAGAAAATGTTGCAAAAAAATATCGTTAGGTTTAAAAAATTGATGAACTTTTAACCTGCACGTGTTGTAGAATGTTCTAGAAAGTGTGTTGATAGAATACGTTGCACTTCTGGCTTCTATGTGTCCTTGAATATTAAAAAACTGTTTATATGGAAAATTAAAAAAAAACAATAGAGAGAAGTTTTGAAACCTAAAAGAATCAAGGAACTATTCTAATTTGTTCATTACATGTATTTATGAGTGGAGCAACAAAATTACAGACACAACAGCACCAGGAAGAGGAAGAAGCAGGGAGTGGGGGGACGGGGGGAGATGGGCACAATGGTACACATGCACAATTAAGTACAGCACAACTATAGACAAACCATGGACAAAATGAAACACACCAACAAGGAGCACAAGTCGCACAACCCGCCAACATCACACCACTGAACAAGCATAGAAGTGAAAACCACACTGCCGGAAAGGGAGAAGGGTGAACAAAAGCTCACATGAAGGGACATCTCACACACAATGCAGCACACACACATAGGAAGCAGAGTACACCAACATCCAACACAATGTTGTCCAAACACAAAGATTCGCACAATCGAACACAGGACACAAATGCACTCGCCTGAGGCGGATAAGCGTCCAAAAGCGTCAGTACGAAACAGGCACATGAGAACGCATAAGTACAAACCCACAGTCCGGATGGGGTAGCAATTCACGTATGGCAGGCAGCCAGAGAGTCCATGACACACACATTGGCATACAAATGAAGACACTACACATTTGAAGACAAGTGAAAGTGTGGAAACTTTATAAAAAAAAGTGCGTGTCAGTACGGCCAAGAGTAGTGCCACGATATGCAGAGAAATGCAGCAGCATGCCTGAATAAGGAACGTAGGAAAACGTCCATGTTCACCTCGGGGTAGTCCAACACCAACATTCGTCAGTGTCAAGCAGCTTTCATTGTCCGTGCTTCGGACATAATTCGACGCCAATGCAGCCATGTCCACTGTTGTTTTGGGACATGTGACCAGATGTACAACGTGCAATGATGCGGCGGGACACGTGCAATGTGGAAGATCGAGTCGTGGTTGCAGGTACCTTGTCACTCGTCCATGAACGCGAGTGCAGCTGCGTAAGCCACTATCTCTAATGAGTGATGGTTGGCCACAATATTTGACTTGTCGTCGACGTAATCCATCAGCTGACCGGGACAGATGTGCTGACTCCAACCACTGTACCTAATGTGCACCAAAGCAGAATCGGGAAGTGGGTCAATTTGCTCACTGCATACTACGACACGTGCAATCTCCCAGGCCCAGTTCCCAACATGCATACCAAACATCCATGCATGCAATAAACGGGCATCACCATGACAGTCCTGGTCATGGGCCAACAGGGGGCGCACACACCTGTCGTAATCCATGCCAGCTACCCACTCGTTGGAGAGGCACACGTCCATGCACCACTTGGATAGGCACGTGGGACATTGCAATACAGGTTGAACGCAGGTGACGTCCGCAATGCGGAAGCTCAGCTGGTAACTGATCCGCAGTACTGCCAAAGGCAGTGCACCCAGGACATGCAGCAGACGTGCAAGGTATAGGTGGACGTGCATGGAGTCGACCATGTGTTCGGGATGCTCTGCCATTGCGTCAGTGGCTCTGCTTGTAGCTGCACTGGCTTGCTGTGTGCCAGTCTTGTGGATGAAATGGCACAGCTTGGTGCAATGAGCCGGGTCTGTGTGCAATGGGTGCAGGGCAGGGGTGTAGTGGGAGTACGTGTGAAGGCCATTTCACGCACGCTAACTACGACAAAGGACTTTTGAGTGTGGGATGTGTACTCGTTGTTCTCAAATCGGGCAGTGCGTAGTGTGGGAGACGGATGCAAATATTATCGTATCTGTCAGGGGGGGCTGGCCACTTGCAAGTTCCTTCTCGGAGCAGCAGATGTGGTACTGCAAGATAGATCAGACAAAGAACCTTTCATCCCTACAGTAAGTTCTCCAGCTGCATTCATACAGGATGTGTACAAAGGCCGGTCGTGGGTGTTGTGGGATGTCTGCGACCCTGGTCATCATGGATGAGATGCCCAGCACGTGGCACATGAGCGGGTTCACTGTGTGTTACGTTGCCAAACAGCTGCTCCTCCCTCCCACGAGCCCCCACACTTTTGTACGATGCACTGTTGTATCCCGTGCACTCCTACGGCACACCATTGTAATGCCTATTCGCGCTTGTCCTGCGGCATTCCAACCACACCGTGACACTGCAGTTTGGAGGTGGTGCATGCCACTGTACAACATCGACTGCTGCGGCCCTTCTGGCGGCCACACCAGAACACAGAGACACACTTACCGCACTTCCTGAACACGGTCATGTCCGAGACACCCCGTTCCCCTTGCCGGATAGGCAGACCCCTGCACTGACCTGTGTACGCCGGACCAGCACACGCCGCTTGTGCATGCAGGAGGATGTGTGCGTAGCTACATGTCCAGGCTCACTGCCAACGCTGAGGTGACATGGTAACGTCCGCTGACACTGTGATGTTGCAGGGCCCGTGCCTATCATGCTAACACAATGACCACACGGACACACTTGCTCAGATGCGGGTTCGGGGGTGTTGGCGGTCCTGGGGTTGTTGCGATGAGTGTTTTGGACCTCATGGGTATCCGTGTATCATGCTCATTGACTGTATGGCACCTGTGGGTGTTCCGGTGTGGCTCTTGGCTGTGTTCCCTTTCATGCTGCAGGTAGTCGTCCTGCTTAACACCAGCAGAAAGCAGGTGTAAAATCCCTGGTGCTAACGCGGCTTATCACCGGAATTTGTTTCGCATCGCAGTTGTTGGCAAAGTTGTGATCTGGTTTTTTCGTGTACAGAAAAATAAACAAACTGGGCAGTGTATCCAGTCAAGATCCAGCACCAGACCCACTATTCCCAATCAATATAAATACAATGACATTTCTTCATTGATTTTGTGTGTACACTGTAAGTGCACCCACTACCACAGTGCAATTCAATACAGGATTTTAGTATTTAGAATAAATCGCAAAGGTGCACCTCGTGTCTTTTTGCACGGGAACGCCTACCCTGCATTTCATTATCAGCACTTTAATGCAACTAAAGTTGAGATAAATCTAACACACTATTCAGAAGCTGGTGCAAACTGCAGACATCACCAGTATTCCCGTGATAACTGCCCCAAAATTTAACACCATGGTGGACACCACGAAATAACAGTAATAAGAACGAGAAAGAGTCACACAGCACTTAAGTAACAACCAAAAACTTTATTGATTTTTTTTTTTTTTTCAAACTTTATTTTTTTATAAACGTATATATAAAGGATAAACTAAATTTAACAAACTGAACACAAAACAACAAGGCGGAAGACTCCTGTCGGGACCATGAATGTCGACGACACAGCCTGGAAAATAAAGCACAAAATAAGGACGTGTGTAATGCGCATATCAAAGGAGTGAGACACAGAGAAGGAAAAAAAGCCAGAGAGAAAAAGAGAGGGAAGGAAAGAAAGGGCGTGAGAAAGGGAGAAGGGAGATAGAGAAAGAGAAGAAAAGGAAGGAAGAGAGTGAGAGAGAGAGTGAAGAGAGGGAAGTGAGAGAGAGAGAGAGAGAGAGAGATACTGCCGCCCCTGCGCATCCATGACCAAATAATTACCAGCTGCCACCGCGGAGTGTCTACCAGTGGGCACTCCACGTGCCCGTCAAAGCTCCGCGGCCCGGCAGATCTCACAGATGTCGCTGAGTCCTGAGTCATGAATGGCAGAGACCACATCAGCTTCTCCGCGGCCCGGCAGATCTCACACATGTCGCTGAGTCCTGAGTCATCAATGGCAGAGACCACATCAGCTTTTGGTGCAGCTAACCCTGTGCAACGCAAGTCAGCGCCACGTGGTGGTAGGCCGCTGACGGCCATACAACTTAGGGTGCGACTAACCCTGTGCAACTCAAGTCCGCGCCACATGGTCGAAGGCCCCTGATGGCCACATCAGCTTCGGGTGGCACTAACCCTGTGCAACTCAAGTTCGCGCCACGTGGTGGTAGGCCCCTGACGGACACATCAGCTTCGGGTGGCAATAACCCTGTGGAACTCAAGTCCGCGCCACGTGGTAGTAGGCCCCTGACGGCCATAGAGCTCAGGGTGCGACTAACCCTCTGCGCAACTTTTCATGGAGTCTTTATAATTGAGACCCGTGGAGCGTTCGCCATCCAGTCACCACCAGCAATAAAGGATGTGACGTTCGGGATCCATTATATTTGCGTGGTCACATGGCCTGTGACGCATGTGCCGGATGGGTGTGGTGTGTGTGCAAACCTTCCCTCAGGGAGTGGCCGTGACATGTTGACAACTAGACCACTGACCTGCACACCAACAGTGAGTACGCCTGCGACAGGTAGCTATGTGGGGGGGTGTGAAAACGTGTTTTCTCAATGGATTTTCCATAGGAAACTTTAGACAAGGCTACAGGTCAAACTGCTGAACGGAATTACGCCAAATTTGGCAGGGAGAAAGGTCTTGGTCCAGAAAGCGCGCTTTCTCGCATCGAGTGAAAATATAAAAGAAAGGTCCTGGGGGCAATTTAATATACCGGAGCTCTGTCTGTGTGAGATAACCCTTTCACGCTCCCTCTGCCCAATATCACCACTTCGCAGCTATGCCGTTAGAAGCCAGTCCGTCGGCTCGCAGCTGTCTACCTTTGCGAGCTAGTACGCTGCTGTGCCTGTACCTCTGCGAGCTACTACGCTGCTGTTCCTTTGGGAGCGGACGGGTCGTAGTACTGCGTGTGTGAGTCGAGCGGACGGGCCGCAGTTATCCCTCTGCGAGCCTGGGTGCGAACTGTTTATAACTCACACTACATAAGCATTGAAAAACCATTTTGTCATTCAGTCCGTCAGCTGGCATCTGTCCGAGGCATTTCTGAAAACATATCGGAGTTCTTTCTGTGAGAGATACCCCTTTCATGCTGCCTCTCCCCACATCAGCAGGTAATGCACCCTCTTCCCACATTACCAACATACCCCCAACAACCTTCTTGGGCCCGGAAGTGTCCCTGTGCGGTTGGACAAACAAGAATCTTAGTCATGTATAGGTTTACATATAAAACATTTTATTTAAAGAAAACAACAACAAATAAAACTGAAGGGAGTCTGGTGCTGTGGTCGCTGCCACGAAGTTGGGGTCACTGCCATTCAGGACTCAGGACACAGTTCCACATGTGGGATCGGCTTGTATTGAACAGGGTTAGTGGCACCACGTGTCGCGCCTTGTGTTGTACAGGGTTAGTGGCACCACGTGTCGCCGGCCTTGGATATGGAAATATGCCTCACTAACCAAAGGGAGTCTGGTGCTGTGGTCGCTGCCACGGACTTGGGGTCACTGCCATTCAGGACTCAGGACATAGTTCCACATGTGGGATTGGCTTGTGTTGAACAGGGTTAGTGGCACCACGTGTCGCCGGCTTGTGTTGAACAGGGTTAGTGGCACCATGTGTTGCGGCTTGCGTTGAACAGGGTTAGTGGTACCATATGTCGCAGGCTTGTGTTGAACAGGGTTAGTGGCACCACGTGTCGCGGCTTGTGTTGAACAGGGTTAGTGGCACCACGTGTCCAAAGTTGGAATTGCGAGCTCTGCTGCCCGCAGTGTAGACTGCTAATGAGTGTTCGTTTGCACTTGAAAATGAATTTGGTGATTGTACTAAAGCTATAACTGATATAAAAAATGTTCTTGAAGAAAGGATACTAAAAGGATATTATGTAGATTTTAGGCCTGTGATCGTTACTTGCCTAGTGGACTCTGTAATTAATGAATCAATACTTAATTTTAATTGTGAGCCCTACTGACCGCAGTGTAGGCGTATCGTGAAAAGATGAAATAAGTATAGAATACACTGACGAAGTGTTGTATTTTCTGAGTACAATCTTCTTGTTAGAAATTAGCATTTAAAAATCGAATTGCAAGCTCTGCTGCCCGCAGTGTAGACTGCTATTGAGTGTTCGTTTGCACTTGAAGATGAATTTGGTCATTGTACTAAACTATAACTGATATAAAGAAAGTTCTTGAAGCAAGGATACTAAAAGGATATTATGTAGGGTTTAGGACTGTGATAGTTACTTGCCTACTGGACTCTGAAGTTAATGAATCAAGAAATAATTTTAATTGTGAGCCCTGATGACCGCAGTGTAGGCCAGAGGTAGCGGTCAGCAAGGGCCCATAGCCACGTGGCGTTGAGTTGAGGTGCACAGTTAGTGGCACCAGAAGCATTGAGACTGTATGAGTCTGTGATGATGCTTGGTGCGGACGGGCCGCACTGGGAGCAATGTGTCTTGCCTACTGGTCTGCGTCATGTGCAATCGGGACTCTATGTGAATTGTGAGGCCTGCTGACCGTAGTGTAGGCCAGAGGTAGCGGTGAGCAAGGGCCCACAGCCATGTGCATAGGTTGGTGGCCCCACCGGCCTGCGTAGTTCAGGTTCAGTGGCACCACGTGTCGCCGGCCTTCCATATGCAAATACCCGTCACTATTCGAAGGGAGTCTGGTGCTGTGGTCGCTGCCACGGACTTGGGGTCACTGCCATTCATGACTCAAGACACAGTTCCACATGTGGGATTGGCTTGTCTTGAACAGGGTTAGTGGCACCACGTGTCACTGGCCTTCCATATTGAAATATGCCTCACTGATCGAAGGGAGTTTCATGCTGTGGTCGCTGCCACGGACTTGGGGTCAGTGCCATTCAGGACTCAGGACACAGTTACACATGTGGGATCGGCTTGTGTTGAACAGGGTTAGTGGCACCACGTGTCGCCGGCCTTCCATATGGAAATATGCCTCACTGATCGAAGGGAGTCTGGTGCTGTGGTCGCTGCCACGGACTTGGGGTCACTGCCATTCAGGACTCAGGACACAGTTACACATGTGGGATCGGCTTGTATTGAACAGGGTTAGTGGAACCACGTGTCACGCCTTGTGTTGTACAGGGTTACTGGCACCACGTGTCACCGGTCTTCCACAGTGTAGGCCGGAGGCACCGGTCAGCAAAGGCCCACAGCCACATGACGTTGACTTGAGCTGCAGAGATTGGGAGCATACAGTCTTCTTAACCGATTATACTTTCTTACACAATTTGCATCGGCACTAATCTTGAATTGTTAGCCCTGCTAACCACATTGTAGGCCGGAGGCAGCGGTCATCAAGGGCCCACAGCCACGTGGCGTTGACTTGAGCTGCACAGAGTTAGTGGTACTTGAAGCACTTAGTGTGTGCGCAGTCAGCGATGATGCGTGGTCCGGGCTGGCCGCACTGGTAGCAATGTCTGTTGCCTACTGGACTGCGTCATCTGCAATCGCGAGTCACTCTAAATTGTGAGACCTACTCACCGCAGTCGAGGCAGGAGGCAGCGGTGAGGAAGGGCCCACAGGCACGTGTTGTTGACTTGAGTGATGTCTGTTGCCTACTGGACTGCGTCATCTGCAATCTCGACTCCATCTGAATTGTGAGTCCTACTGACCGCAGTGTAGGCCGGAGGCAGCGGTCAGGAAGGGCCCACAGCCACGTGTTGTTGACTTGAGCAATGTCTCTTGCCTACTGGACTGCGTCATCTGCAATCGCGACTCGATCTGAATTGTGAGCCTTGCTGTCCGCAGTGTATATCGAAGGCAGTAGTTTGTACAGACATAAGTCCGCGGTGCTGTGCCGCTGGGGGCCTGTGTGGCGGAAGCCAGCGATCGGCTGAGGAGGCTGGTGGTCACGTCGGCGGCCTCGTGGCAGGGTGAGGGGCGCCGCCCTGGCAGACGCTTTGGCCTTCCCACAAGTGAACCATGCCTAGAGCTCCGGCCTATTTATTCACACTCCTACCCTGAAGTGACGGACGTCGGACCAGCCCACTCCGGTTACGCTTATGCTTACAGGGGGGGATGACACAGCTACATGACTGAGATCTTCCCTAGTCTTTGACGTAACATGGTTGGGTCCAATGTCCACAACACTACAAGCACCAGTAGTATTTGTGCACATGGAGAGGTGTGTGTTCTGCATACTGAGATGTGTCCAGCACATCACCGCTACACTTTGCATTGTGTGCATTGTTAAACATGGGTGAATTGCTTCCTTCACATATAGTTTGTTCACACCTGTCCCAATATTCAGCTATTGTGTGGCTGAGGGGCCATGCCGTTTCGGAAAGTTCGCTGTCTTGTTCTGCGCTGCCTCGGTGGTAGAGGGGGGGGTCCTGGGGGTGGTGGTGGGTGTTGTGGCGTTCTTGGGTGTTGGAGCTGCTTGATCAGTAGGTCTATGACATGTGTTTTTCTTCAGATGTGGCTCTGGGCTGGGCTCCCTTTCATACTGTATGTAGTTGTTTAATATTTAAAAAACAAGAAGACATTATATAGTTTAAATAACAAATAAAAAAAATTACAGTAGGGAGAGGGATGGTACGGGGGGAGGTCCTGAGGGTTGTGGCAGTGGGTGTTGTGTCCTTCTTGGGTGTCGGAAAAAACTATACGTTAAATGAACATTATAATTAGAAGTTAGCATTAAAAAAAACATTGAAATTCACTGAAAAAACCATAGGTTTCAGGGACGTTATAGATAGAAATTAGTATTTAAAAAACCTTTGAAATTCACTGAAAAAACCATAGGTTTCAGGAACGTTATAGTTAGAAATTGGCATTTAAAAAAACCTTTGAAATTCACTGAAAAAACAATAGGTTTCAGGAACGTTATAGTTAGAAATTAGCATTTAAAAAACCTTAGCAATTCACTCAAAAAACCATAGGTTTCACGGACGTTATAGTTAGTTGGACATTTCACTCATACAAAACCATAGCAATTCCACCGTTATAGTTAGTTCAGCTAACAATAACTCGCGCCCCGCAATGCACTGCTGATGACGTCACATATTACATCATTCATGACATGGTCTGTGACATCACTGATGACATCTCAAATGACATCACTGATGACATCATCCATGTGACAATCTGATGCACCTCCTCACACACTAATATAACCTTTGATACACTCACTGTAAAATACAGACTACCATTTTCGATACCATTGACACACTAATACCTGTTACTACATACCCACTCAGTGATTCCTATGTCTACACACACATCTACCCATTCACCCATACAATCACTCATACATGCAGTCACTGATCAATAGAACTCTATCAAATGCACTCTTACACCTATATAGACATAGACACACCAGCACTCATCCTAGTCAGTTATGTAATCATCCTAGTCACTCATGCAAAGAATCAATCACAGTTCCATTTACTCACCTACACAGTTATATACACACCACCTCATTTATTCATACAGATAGTAACGCATACTCTTATATAATCACTAATACAAGTATACACTCATACATACAGCCACTCTCACAATCACAGACTCTCACGTATAGTCATTTCTATACACCAACTCTCACATACACTGCCTTTTATATATGTACTTAGCTGGACATGTGCACTGAGACATCGATTCACTCACCAAGACGCCCATACACACACTTACCCACCCATACAACTGTTTCCACATGCACTCTTAAACTCATACACCCTGTCAATCAACCACTCACACATCTATGCACAGACTCACACACCCCCCACCCAACAACACACACTCAGTCTCCTATACAAATACGCAGGCAACTAATCAATAACCCATATAGACATTCATGTAGCTACTGACCAACCGATGCAGCAGCTTACACAACAACAGACAGAGTGATACAGACATTCACACACTTTAGACACTAACCCATGTATTCAGTAAGATACATTTAATCATTCACTTAAACAGTCAGTCACACACCTACTAAATCCTCCATCCAGACACTTATACATCCATTCATTCTTCAATACAGCTTGGTATATATATAATAATTATTTAAATTTTAAAGAAAACCACATTCACTGGATGATGTCATCAGTGATGTCATCAGTGATGTCACTGACCATGTCATGAATGATGTAATATGTGACGTCATCAGCAGTGCATTGCGGGGGCGCGAGTTTTAGTTAGCTGAACTAACTATAACGGTGGAATTTCTATGATTTTGTATGAGTGAAATGTCCAGCTAACTATAACGTCCCTGAAACCTATGGTTTTTTCAGTGAATATATAGAGCCGCATTGATTTGTTTTATTTTACACGGAAACTATGTATAAAAAAATGGTATGCAACAAGGCTGCAAGTAATTTTGAGATACCTAGAGAACAGCCTAGCAATGTGAGAATAACTGATGTTGAGCTGCTCCATACTATGAATGTGCTAGCAGATGAAGTTAATGTAGAAAATGATCCCTTTATCAATTTGATGAATGAAAATGTCCCTCTTGATTTAAGTGCCCAAAGTAATTTTAAACCCAAGTCTATTTTTCTTCCCCAAATTAAAAATGATGCAATTGATGTTTTCAAGAAATGGGTAACTCGAGAATTAGTGAAGATTTCAAAATGTAAAAAGAGATGGGGGTGGAATAATGTTACGAAAGCGCAGAGTGAGGCCATCGAGAATTTAAAAAATGACAATACGATAGTCATTAAAAAATCAGATAAGGGTGGCAATATTGTGGTACAATCTAAACAAAAGTACATTGAAGAAGGGATGAGACAACTGTTAGATAAGAACAATTACAGTAGGAGCAATAGAATGGAATATGAACATTCCATTAAGGTTTTTCAAATACAGTTGGCAGAATGGAAGGATAAAGGGTTATTAGAACGAGAAGAGTATGATTTCTTACTATGTAAATTCCCCATGCTTCCAGCTTTATACTTGCTGCCTAAAATTCATAAAAATCAGCAGAGTCCCCTGGAAGACCCATTGAGTCTTCCAGGGGAGCTGTTTGGAAAATACCTCTAGATATGTTGATTTCTTTTTGCAAACATTTGTAAAAGGACTCCCATCCTATATTAAGGACACAGGAGATTTTTTGAGATGCCTGGAGAGTTTGCAATGGAAAGGAGATTATTCACTACTGACACTTGATGTTACAAGCTTATATACATGCATCCCCCATGATTTAGGGTTGAAAGCATGTAGATACTTTCTGAATGAAAGATCCATCTCGTATCTTTTCCACACAGAGATGTTGATGGAAATGATGTCCATCTGTCTTAAACAAAATTACTTTATCTTTGATAACAAAATCTTCAAACAGACCCTCAGAACATCGATGGGGACCTGCTTTGCTCCTTGCTTTGCAGGTCTCTATCTAGGGTACTGGGAAGAAAAGGTATTAGGAGAATCATTTATCTTTCAAGACAAGGTGGCTATGTGGGTACGCTACATAGATGATATCTTTTGTGTGTGGAAAGGCACGGAGAGTGAAGTGAATGAGTTTGTTAGCACTTTGAATGTGAACAGTTATAATTTACAGTTTGTGAGTCATTGGTCAAGAGAAACTTTAGAATTTTTAGATCTTAGACTGACGGTGCAGGGAAATAGTCTTGAAAGTGTTCTATTTAGAAAATCCACTGCAGGTAACAGCCTCTTACACGCACGTAGCTGTCATCCCAGATCCTTGATCAGTAGTATACCTTTGGGTGAGTTGCTGCGTGCTAAACGCAACTGTAGCACATCACAGAGTTATGCCAAGGAAGAAAAAATTATGACAAAGAGATTCCTTGAGAGAGGGTACTCACGATCAGTGATTAATAAAGCCAAAATTGAAGTTGGTAAAAGAATAAGAGCCTCATTGTTAGTTGCAAAAGAAAAAGAAAATGAAAAGGAGAATGCAAAAGGAAAGGAAGTGGAAAAGATCAGATTTATCACTACTTTTAATAGACAGGCACGTGAAGTACGGCAAAGTTTGAATAAATATTGGCCTGTTCTACAAACCGACAATGACTTAGCAGAGAGTATTGAAACCTTCCCTCAGATCACTTTTAGGAAAGCCAAATCCTTGAAGGATACTTTATGTCGAGCTGTAGAGCCTTCAACAACTAGAAATTTAGGAATACAAGGATTTTACACATGCAGAAGCTGTAAAGCATGTAAAAACAGCAAAAACATAAAAGAGTGCATACTATCTCCTGACTGTAAGCCATTCCAAATCTCGAAACACACGACCTGCAACACTGATTTTGCAGTATATGCCCTGTTTTGCCCCTGTCAAAAGGCATATATAGGGAGTACTATACACAAGGCGAAGAAAAGGGTGTTGGAACATTTACGCGCAATAAAAAATGGAGACAAAAGGTATCCAGTAGCGCGACATTTCCAAAGTCATCATGGCCAGAACAGTAACCTTTTGAGTTTTTGTGTATTAGATACAGTGAAAATCAATGAGAGAGGAGGTAATAGAGTGCAAAATCTCCGACGTCTTGAGTCTAAGCTATTATTCAGTACAGAACGTTGGCGCCGATAGGTCATAATTGTGACGAAGAGCTTACAGTACATTTGGGCTGATGTAGACTTGGTATGATCAATTAAGTGCAATTGGTTTTGATTCTCAGTTTTTATTGAGGTGATGCAAGGCAAAATGTTTTATAAGAAATTTTTGAAAAATTGTAAAATTTGAAAATGTAAGAAATTTGATGTTTTATTGATAATTGAATTCTGCCACTGCCGAAGAACACCTTAGGGTCGATTCCGATTCGGGCCGGAAAAAGCACCGACCGACTCGGAGCCGGAAAAATTACCGACCGACACGTACCAGTGGCGCCCGACACGCCAAGTACGATGCAAGCCGCGATAAATCCGACCGACACGTAAGGAAACCAAGCCGACCGACCGAGCCGCACGGAAAATAGCAATCCGGCCGGAAAAACACGCGAATCCAACCGACCGACACGCACCCGGAACAAATCCGACCGAATCGTACCCGCCAACTCCAAACCGCAAAGTACGATGCAAGGCGCGAAAAACTACGACCGAGTCGGACGGAGGACAAGCCGTACGACCGACACGCATACAAAACCGAGCCGAAGCAACACAATACACCGCGACCGACGCGTACGCAGCATAGAAAACTGCACAAACACAGCGTGAACGAAACGGAAAACACCGTACGAGACCAATGCAGGGTCCGACTCGGTCACAAGAACGTTTCCAACATACACAAACAACACAAAGGAAAAATCACCCAAAAAAGGCCAAACAAGCAATTACCAAGCCAATAAATACTGGGGGGGTGGGGACAGAGAACAAAGACACACCCACAACTCCACCTATATAAAGGACACAAATCACTACCATGAGCCTTTGCAAATGCCATTCCACTGCCAGCACCCAAGAGAAAGCAACCACACACCCACAGCTCATCCCTCACACAAGCCACACACCAGCAGCACACCAACAAATACCTACCTCACATACACCCAGCAAAACACACACTCACACACCCTCACCTGCACACCAACACACACATCACTCACCATCACCACCCATCACCATGCCCCCAAGAAGAATCACAAGTTCCTAGATTGTGAATTGGAAGTCCTGGTAGACGAGATCCTCAGGGTAGAGCCACAGCTGTTTGGCACATTGGTCCAACAGACCCCCATGTCGCAGAAAACCAAGATGTGGGAGAGGATCATCAACAGGGTGAACGCCCAATCACCATGTCTGCGCACAAAGACCGACATCCAGAACAGGTGGTATGACGTGCGCAGGAGGGTCCGGGAGCTGCTCAAGAAAGACTACCTCATCAGCCAACTCACCGGCAGTGGCCCTCCTGCCAAGCCAGTATACCTCAGGCCCTGGGAGGAGAAGGTGCGGGCCATCCTTCCGCCAGTGAGCGTATATGGACTAGAGAACATCCCAGAGCCTGGTGAGTACACAACAAATGTACACAATATACTGCCACAAAACACACACACATCACTGTCAAGGGGAGAGTCAAACCATGCACTCATAGCAATCACACAGCAACCAGAACAGAATCATCCCAAAATGTGTATGTCAGTCAGAGAAACACAACACATGCCATCAAAAAAGTCACATCCAACTGTGCCAACACATGTACAAACACAACCACAACTACAGCTAGGCAGTGGCACAAATAGAACTAACAAACACATCCACACATGTAGCCACCACAACAACACCAACACACAGTGAAGACCACTCAAAGGAAGGAATTCTGTGTATGCTGGCCAAGTCAGTGTAGCCAATAGCATCATGGGAGTCGCATTCACACATATTGCCCGCACCAAAACTGTCCCATCAACACCACCATGAACCATGCGCACATCACAGGGAGTGGAGAAGGACTCACAAGATGGCTGACACTGGCTACTGCTGTGGGGAGCACAAGGCCCTGCTGCCAACTGTGCACCAACAAACAGCAGGACACCACTGACTGACATCCTGAGAGACAACTTCCACTCCCTGCAATGCAAGCACGTTCCATGGTGGGATATCTGGCTGGCTGGGTGGGAAGGGGGACTTGCAGCACTGACTATAGTCACCAGCACCTCCCCTCACACCCCCCAACACAAACTCCACAGTACCCACCTGGTAGAATGCAATGCCCTCCATCCTAACACAAGATCCCACAAAGCACCACCACCCTGGGTTATGTTGTGTGAAGCACAGGGACACTCTTGGGACTCTTAGCCAAACAACTGCCAGGACAACACTCCCAGCCATCCTGTCAGCACAGCCAGCCCACCCCACAGGGAAGCAGAGTCAAAAGGAAGGAAGCATGGGCATGCTGGGAAGGGGGTGGAGGCAATAGCATGATGGGAGTCGTAGTCACAGACATTGCTCAGCCTCACAACTGGCCCATCAACACCACCCTGAACCGTGCTCACATCACAGGGAGTGGAGAAGGACTCACAAGATGGCTGACACTGGCTACTGCTGTGGGGAGCACAAGGCCCTGCTGCCAACTGTGCACCAACAAACAGCAGGACACCACTGACTGACATCCTGAGAGACAACTCACACTCCCTGCAATGCAAGCACGTTCCATGGTGGGATATCTGGCTGGCTGGGTGGGAAGGGGGACTTGCAGCACTGACTATAGTCACCAGCACCTCCCCTCACACCCTCCCCAACACAAACTCCACAGTACCCACCTGGTAGAATGCAATGCCCTCCATCCTAACACAAGATCCCACAAAGCACCACCACCCTGGGTTATGTTGTGTGAAGCACAGGGACACTCTTGGGACTCTTAGCCAAACAACTGCCAGGACAACACTCCCAGCCATCCTGTCAGCACAGCCAGCCCACCCCACAGGGAAGCAGAGTCAAAGGAAGGAAGCATGGGCATGCTGGGAAGGGGGTGGAGGCAATAGCATGATGGGAGTCGTAGTCACAGACATTGCTCAGCCTCACAACTGGCCCATCAACACCACCCTGAACCGTGCTCACATCACAGGGAGTGGAGAAGGACTCACAAGATGGCTGACACTGGCTACTGCTGTGGGGAGCACAAGGCCCTGCTGCCAACTGTGCACCAACAAACAGCAGGACACCACTGACTGACATCCTGAGAGACAACTCACACTCCCTGCAATGCAAGCACGTTCCATGGTGGGATATCTGGCTGGCTGGGTGGGAAGGGGGACTTGCAGCACTGACTATAGTCACCAGCACCTCCCCTCACACCCTCCCCAACACAAACTCCACAGTACCCACCTGGTAGAATGCAATGCCCTCCATCCTAACACAAGATCCCACAAAGCACCACCACCCTGGGTTATGTTGTGTGAAGCACAGGGACACTCTTGGGACTCTTAGCCAAACAACTGCCAGGACAACACTCCCAGCCATCCTGTCAGCACAGCCAGCCCACCCCACAGGGAAGCAGAGTCAAAAGGAAGGAAGCATGGGCATGCTGGGAAGGGGGTGGAGGCAATAGCATGATGGGAGTCGTAGTCACAGACATTGCTCAGCCTCACAACTGGCCCATCAACACCACCCTGAACCGTGCTCACATCACAGGGAGTGGAGAAGGACTCACAAGATGGCTGACACTGGCTACTGCTGTGGGGAGCACAAGGCCCTGCTGCCAACTGTGCACCAACAAACAGCAGGACACCACTGACTGACATCCTGAGAGACAACTCACACTCCCTGCAATGCAAGCACGTTCCATGGTGGGATATCTGGCTGGCTGGCTGGGAAGGGGGACTTGCAGCACTGACTATAGTCACCAGCACCTCCCCTCACACCCCCCCAACACAAACTCCACAGTACCCACCTGGTAGAATTCAATGCCCTCCATCCTAACACAAGATCCCACAAAGCACCACCACCCTGGGTTATGTTGTGTGAAGCACAGGGACACTCTTGGGACTCTTAGCCAAACAACTGCCAGGACAACACTCCCAGCCATCCTGTCAGCACAGCCAGCCCAACCCACAGGGAAGCAGAGTCAAAAGGAAGGAAGCATGGGCATGTTGGGAAGGGGGAGGAGGCAATAGCATGATGGGAGTCGTACTCACAGCCCTACATCCCCCACCACATGGCCCAGCAAGCTCACACTCCCGCATGCACATCCCACAGAGAGTGGAAAGGCCCATCAAAGATGTCTGACACTGTTGCTGTGTCGTGGGGAGCACAAGGGCATGCTGGGTACTGCACAGCAACCAACAGCAGGACACCACTGTCAGCCATCTTGCCATTGCCCTCACACCCACACCCACTGAACTCCACACAAAAGCAAGTAAGTATGGGAATGCTGGCAAGTGGGGTGGAGGCAATGGCATGATGGGAGTCGTAGTCACAGACATAGCTCACCCCCACAACTGTCCCATCAACACCACCCTGAACCATGCTCACATCACAGGGAGTGGAGAAGGACTCACAAGATGGCTGACACTGGCTACTGCTGTGGGGAGCACAAGGCCCTGCTGGCAACTGTGCACCAACAAACAGCAGGACACCACTGACTGACATCCTGAGAGACAACTTACACTCCCTGCAATGCAAGCACGTTCCATGGTGGGATAACTGACTGGCTGGGTGGGTGGGTGGGAAGGAGGTCTGGCTGTCAACCAAACACAAGCAATGCAGACCATGTTCACACCCCAGAGAATACATAGAAATGCCCAAATAATGCAGGACAATGTGCCACACCAATATCAACCCCTGACTGTGACGACTTAGGACAATACAATGTACAGGCCCGCACCCCGAGGCACAGTCACAACTGTCAGGTGTGTCAACCACTGATGCCTGCAGAAACATGACATACATTGTTTGTGTCTCCCAAAAACAGGTGATGATAGGGACACAGCAGCAGACGCTGAGGAGTCCCAGTCCCAGGCTCAAGAGGATGCCGAGCTCACTGGCGTCGTACAGCCTCTGTCCTCCTCGGACGATGAACAACCTGGCACATCCGGTGCAAGTCAACATGCTGCACCAGCAGGACCACCAGCTGCAGCACCAGCAGGTCCACCAGCTGCACCCCCTGCACCCACCCCTCCAACGACTGTCACCACGAATACCATCCCTGCCGACATGGACAGAATAAGGAGCAACACCAGCGCAGTGACCCTGGACCAACCTGGGGCCATGGACACCACCACCACCACCAACCCCCAAGGTGGACCAGGGTTATCTGTGCGTGCAACTGCACACACTGCACATGTCAGCAGGGGTGGTGGGAGGGGTGGGAGACAGAGGTCGCTGCTTGCAGACGTTGCTGGTGTGCATGAAGACCCACAACTGGTACGCATAGCTGATGCGTACCAGTCCAGCACCGGAGAGCTCAGCCAGGTAGTGGGGCTCCTCAGAGACATCAAACAGCAGCAGGCTGCCCATCATGCCCGCTTGGACTCCCACATGTCCCACGTGGAGTCACACATGTCACGTGTGGACTCCCACATGTCCCGCGTGGAGTCCAAGTGGGATGTACTACATGAGATGACGGCGGTGCACAGGGACATTTTACAATGCCTCCGCCAGATGAACAGCAACCAGTCCACACCTCCCTGTGTGCCAACAACATCTGGTACCGAACAAACTGCAACTGCCACAGGGAGGGAGGAGGACTCTGGCGGAGAGTCCCCTGCACCGCAGCAGCCTGCACTTGAGGGCCCCCCCCAAGAAGAGGGGTCGTCCGAGGAGGGGAAAGTGAGAGGCTGATGGCCAAGCGCAACTCCCAGGAAGCCTGAACCTGTTCTGGATTTTCGCCTTTGTGCACAGACTGTTCACCCTGTTGACGGCAACACTACTCCCACACATTGCATGGGGAGTACAAGTTGGAACAATGTGTCAGACAACTGTGGCCCCGATACTGGGGATCCTGTCTACCTGGACTTTCAATTCACCTAGGAACTTGGGATTGCAAGATTCATGTACAGCACAACCCATCCTATGCACTATTAACACAGATGTATCACAATAAACACACTAATACACCATACTTGCCTCTGTCGTGATTCCAACGTGGGTGCTGTTATGGGGATGATGAACTGCAAAATTACACTGTGTATGCGAACTGCAACAGCAAGGACAACACAGGCATGTGAGTACAGGCAACGTGACACATATGAGGGAGACACACCACCAGGGGTACACAACACATACACACCTAGGCCATCTGACTCATTGCCTACACTGATGTTGCCAGGGAAGACGGTGCAATGCACAGACACCACACCCATTCCCAGTTGTAGTCAAGTAGCCCACAGGTGCAGTAAGCAAATGGCAGTCAAATGTGTGACCACAGACAACGCACATCACTAAGTGAAGCACAGGTTTATTACACAGTAGCAACATGCCGTAACCACTACAGATGCAAGGTAACCCCACCTGGTAGCGGGCACACAGTCAACAACTGTAGACGGAAGGAAGTCCATGGGTGTGGCGCACATCACCTGTAGGGACACAACAGCTACCAGCCTGGATGTGCAATCACGTCGTCGGTGGACACAGTTGACCAAACGAATCTGAAAGTACCCTGTGAAGGACAGAAATGACACACAGTCAAAAGCAATGCAGTACAGGACAGAACAGCAAAACTCATGCACAATACATGTTACAAGATACCCACCCAGAACCAAGTTAGCATGTCAACACTGTTGGGGAGTACAGCCCACCTGTCACCACACATCGCAACACACATCCTGTCAAGTAGCCCATGGACACACTCCAACAGCACCAGAGCACCACCCACACATCATGCCAACTCACATCATTCACATGACACCTCAGGATACTCACATTCAGCTAAAGAAGTTGGTGATGAGCTGTGTGCGGACATCACCATCACCATCATCATCATCGTCACTGGCATCGTGGTCCAGGCCAGGATCCTCCACAGGTGGCGGATGTTGGTCATCGTCATCCTGGATGAGAGGCAACTCCTTCCGCACTGCCAGGTTGTGTAGCATGCAGCAGACGATGATAATCTTGCACACTTTCGCAGGGGCATATGGGAGGGACCCTCCGGTCTTGTCCAGGCAGCGGAAGCGGCTCTTCAGGAGACCAAAGGTCCGCTCAATCACTCTCCTGGTCCGACCATGTGCCTCATTGTAGCGCATCTGGGCAGGTGTCACAGGGTTCCTGAGGGGTGTCAGCAACCACGGCATGTTGGGGTATCCCGAGTCACCTACGGACAGACAAGTGCACATCAGCTGACTTGGAAAAGTGGGCGGAATACTACAGATCAGATCACACACAATGGCACAAAGTCAGTACACACCGACAAGCCAGGCACGCTGGTTCTGCATCTGTGCCATCATCCTGGGGATGCGACTACTCCTCATCACAAAGGCATCGTGTGCTGAACCAGGGAAACGGGCACACACGTGTGTGATGGTCATGTCTGCAAGACACACCACCAGTGCATTGACCGAGTGGTAGTGCTTGCGGTTACGGTAGGCCTGCTCCTGGGCCTGTGGTGGTACCAAAGCCACATGTGTCCCATCAATGGAGCCAATGACATGCGGCATCCTCCCCAGGGCATAAAAGTCACTCTTCACGTCAGTGAGTCGTCGCAGTCTAGGGAAATAGATGTACCGGTTCAGGAAGAGCAACATTGCCGCCAAAACATCGCGGAGCACACGGCTGAACATGGTCTGTGACATCCCACCAGCAGACGCCACAGTATGTTGGAAGGTACCGGTGGCAAAGAAGTGTAGGGCTGCCATCACCTTCACCTTGGGGGTCAGCGCTGTAGGATACGGCCGGCCAGGCTGCAAATGTGGGGACAACTGCACTGCCAAATCCTCAATCAGCTGCCTGGTGAAGCGGTACCGTCGGATGCTGTCCCGTTCCACCATCGTTGCCAGGTCTGGGAATGGCCGATGGACAGCAGGAGCCCTGCAGTGCAGAGGAGAAGTAAGCAAGATCGTCAGTCACCCCACATATGCGGCATTGAACACACTCAAGATCCCAACATACATCATCATGAGGCACAACTACATGAAGTGTGCAGTACCGGAACGACATGTATGGTACATACATGGCCAACATCTGTCAACACGGTCCTACAGGTGGCATCAATTTGTCCCAGGTTGGCCCATTGGATATCATGATGCTGTGTCACAGTCACCCCCCACAGTGACATGTGAGGACAGATGTGCCCCAGGCACCACAGCTCAACGACAGGCACATTCCCAGGGACCCTGTAATGCCACATGGACACTGGCATCACCTGGAGTATCATGTGTACACCACAGCAAAACAAACATGACCCCCACAGGTAGTGGCCACACTTGCCATGGCAGGACAGACATGGACGTCTGTGACACACACGCACAACATCAGAGTCCATGCACACACAACGTGGATGTGGAGACTGCCTCCCATTGTGCACATGAAATCAGAGACATTGTAAACACTACATGCACAAAGACTGTGGAAGGCCATCACTATTGTGCCACTGGGACACCCTGGCTCAAACATACCGTCCCACATGGGACTCACGGGGTATGTGACATGACATACACAAACACCACTGTGAAATGTGACCATGACACATGCACAGATATGAACAGTTGCACATCACAGTGGTCACGTACACGTAACACCCAGGATCCTGTCCCCATGAACACGTGCACAGCCTGGGGGTGGCTGCCCACAGGTGACACCCACAGGACAACATGTACACCAACATACACACAATAGGAAATGCAGCCTTACATGCCTTATGATAAGGTTTGGACAGGCTGTCGTGATGTAGGTGTGCCCCTCACTCCCTGGGAGCTATCTGTGGCTGGCATATGTCCATCTGAGACAGGCATGCTGACCTATGCCAGTCACATGTACAGTGATGCGTTGAACCGCAATGGACCGATCGGTGCCTCCGGCCGGCCCATTGCTTTCAATGTGTGCGGGTACGCGTTGTACCCCTGTGCGCGTTGAACTGCAATGGACCGATCGGTGCCTCCGGCCGGCCCATTGCTTTCAATGTGTGCGGGTACGCGTTGTACCCCTGTGCGCGTTGAACTGCAATGGACCGATCGGTGCCTCCGGCCGGCCCATTGCTTTCAATGTGTGCGGGTACGCGTTGTACCCCTGTGCGCGTTGAACTGCAATGGACCGATCGGTGCCTCCGGCCGGCCCATTGCTTTCAATGTGTGCGGGTACGCGTTGTACCCCTGTGCGCGTTGTACCGCAATGGACCGATCGGTGCGCACCCATTGACAATGGGCTTGCCTGGCAACGGACGCGTTTTCGAATTTCGAACGAGTCGGTTGCTGGAAAATCAGTTGGTCACCCACAACAATGTTGCAAAATCATGTATGTCATGAAGTTGAAGTTTTGAAGGATGCTGTGGGCGTGTTTTGGTGCTGCTATTCCATGGATTGGCCAGATTCAGAAGATGCAAACGACTTGGACCTATCACTTTGGACACAAGGGACAGTATCTGCCTCTCCAGCACATATATATTGCTG
The DNA here is from genome assembly GCA_963921515.1 of Calotriton arnoldi. Taxonomy (NCBI): domain Eukaryota; kingdom Metazoa; phylum Chordata; class Amphibia; order Caudata; family Salamandridae; genus Calotriton; species Calotriton arnoldi. The sequence continues at coordinate 22,192 of CAWUFW010001110.1, forward strand.
CCTGTTCCCCTGAGAGCCCACTTGCCTGCACTACATGCTCCAGGACGACATCTGCCACTGCACTGCTGCTGTCTCTGCCCCTCTGGACCCTGCAATGGCACGTACTGTGGAGAGAGCCCCAGCCTTCAGCCTTGAGGAGAACCAGGCCCTGCTGGACAGCCTACTTCCACAGTACAGCAAGCTGTATGGGACACCAGGGGAGCAGGTGAGTGTTCTGTGCACTGCCTTTCTGAATGTGCATTTTGTCTGACTAGCAAGGCTGAGAGTCAGCACGCCACTGGCTAGCAGGCTCACTGAGTAGTTGTCACCCCCATAGTGTGTAGTGACTTGCACTGGACAGGTATGGTGCAGTGACAGTGCTTCTGAACAGGGTTTTACTCCCCATGCAATGATACCATGTAGTGACTTCTGGAAAACTGTCCATGGGCAGCCGTGCACTGCCTGTGTACACCATGTGCCCCTGTGATTGCGACATGTATATGCAACTGTGTCATGCACGGATATGTTGCATGTGTAGTAATGGCCTTATCACTTTGTCATCCTGACAGGCTTCTGCCCATCGGAAGCATGAGATATGGAAGGACATCGTCCGGGCTGTCCGGTCCGTGGGGGTCTACAAGCGCCGGATCCGCAACTGCCAAAAGAGGTGGCAGGACCTTCGGGGCTGGACCCGGAGGATTGCACGGGTCCAGCTGAAGCTGTCGCCTCCTCGCAGGAGGGGCGGAACACGGACCCTGACCCCCACATGCTCAGGATCCTGGCGGTGGTCTTTCCAGACCTGGATGGGCAGCTGAAGGCCAGAGAGCAGCAAGGAGGGGGTGAGTCAAAGACTGCACTGTGTACTCTGTCTAACATGCTATGTGCCCTCCTCGGGCCTGGTTAAACTGCCACAGTACAGCAGTCATGTTGTCCAGGAGCCATGTCCCTCTATTGTGCACTGCCCACTCCTCATCTGATACCCAGGTGTGGCCCTTACATGCAGGGAATTCTGTCACTTAGGACTGTGTCCTTGCAGTTTGCTTGACTCAAGGTGGGAGACAGCATCTGTTTCCCTGACTCTGTGGTGGGCATCATGGGTGGGTCCATTGCTTACACAATGCCTGTATTCTGACATGTATTCAGCGTGTTACTTTGATCTGTGGTCCAATTGCTGAGCTGATCCACCACATGTGGCTGGGGTATCTGGCACACACCCATGCTGCGGGTGGGAACAATGTTTGGGCCCCAGGAGTATGTATATGACGTGTGTCACACATACTTAGCCAGCTGCCTACAGTCCAGGGCTCATCCCTCATTCATGTGGGGCTGGACAGTCATGCCTACTCCAGGCCATACAATACACTCTGTACTCCCACTCCCGTGTATCAGCGGACACATTGTGCACAGTGATTTGACCCCTCAGGTGTCTGCCTCTGTGTCAGTGTGCTGTAGATTAGTCGCCAGGACTGCTGTGGAGTTTCTTGGTAGGGGCTCAGCATGCCACTGGAGATGTGACCATAGGAGACGATACTTGTGTGACACATAGGTGTCTGATCAGCTGCCCATGCAGACTGGGGCATGTAAATGTGAAGTTCAGGCAGCTGTTCCCCATGCACAGCAGAGTGTGAGGGGCTCAGGTTCAGAGGGTAGTGTCACAGGTCTACCATATGTCCAATAGGTATGACCTGGACAGATGAGGGTTAAGAGGATGTGTTGTGGGGGGATGTACATGTGCACTTGTGCAGCTCCAGGACTTGCATTCCCCATGACCTACTATTGTGACACAGTGCAGAGTGTTGTTGTCTGGCTGCAAAGTCATACATCACTGAGACAGTGATGTATGACTTTGCAGTCATGCCTCCGCCATGGCATGTGTCTACTGATTGGTGAGCCTGCAGGGGAGTGACATGTGCTACATGCACACCATAGTGGCGCTGGCTATCAGGACATGGGTGCATCATGGTGTCTGTCGCTGGTATGCATCACATGCATTTCCTATTTGACTCTGGGCATCCCTTTCATCCGGAAACCTGTACTGACTCAGTGGCAAGAGCTGTGATGTGTCCACACCGTGTCCTCTGCACTGTCCAACTACTGTGTACTTGGTGCATGTGTCAACACTGGGGTGTTGCAATCCAACAGACACCAGACAGATGGGTGCAAGGCCATGTGGGATGTGAGTGCCATGCTTGGCATCAGACTGACAATTGACTTCTCCTGTTCAGTTAGGGCACTTTTAGCAATGTACAACTGATGATGCCAGGGCTTGCTCTGTGATGTGCTGTGCTCACAGTGGTGTGTGCGTTATGTGCAGGTGACTGATGTCTGTCTGTATCCCCATTGTTTGCAGATACATCCACGGCCACGGAAGGGGACAGCTCCACGGACCAGGAGGAGCCAGAGAGCCAGACTGGGTCAGCAGCCGAGGAATGGTCGGAGGGACCCAGTGGCACGGAGGGCGAGGGGAGCCACACCGAGGAGTCCTCAGCAGCATCCACCTCAGCTGAGGACCAGAGCAACTCGGAGGATGACTCCCTTGTGGAGGCGGGTGTCAGCAGCCACCACACCCCAGCTAGTGTTGCTGTCCCCGCCACCACCAGCACCACCACCGCCCTCCCATCGGCTCCCATTCCCCAGGTCCGTGGAGGCTCCCATGTCCGGGAGCGTGTTTCCTTTGGGCCAGGCACCGCACCCCTGCCCCTGTGTCCCCTGCTGCCCTGAGTGAGGAGTCTGTGTACCTCCTTCGCCAGCTCCATGTAGGGCAGACAGCCATGCTGAGTGTCCTCCATGCGCACACCGCGCTGTTGACTCAGCTGGTGTCGTTCATGGAGGGCATCTCATCGGGCATGTCTGACCTACAGAGGGGCAATAGGTCCATGGACTCCTCCCTGACGGCAGCAGTGTCCCTCCTCAAACGGTCCCTCACCCCTCCTGCCTCTGCTCCATCCACACTCCCCAGCACCTTACCCGTCCCAAGCACACACACACCGGCACAGGCACACACCAGCACACACACATCCAGCACACTGACACACACGCCAATGACAAAACGCACACGCACGCACATTCAGGGGACTGAAGCCAGACTCACAGGGGATGGGGCCCTGGAACACACACACGCATCCACATGCACTGCGCAGTCCTCAGTTCCCTCTCCCTCCAAAGCACCCTCCCTTGCCTCACATGCAACCCCAAAGTCACAGCAGCTCTTCCTCTGTGACCTCGGCCTCTTCCCCACTGATGAAGCTGCTCCAGCATCCCGGGGGAAGAGGAAGCCCACCCACACGGAGCAGAGTGCCCCTCGCCCCCGGACACCCTCCCCCAGGCGCAGACGGACTGAGGCCCCCACCCGCAAGTCCCCCGGAGTGGTAAGAGCAAGACCCCGCCACCGCCCTGCAGCTCAGGCACAAGGTCTCCGTCCTCCATCCCTCAGGCCCCCACTGCACAGGTGCCCCCACCACACCCTGCCCCAGGTTCCCCCACCCACAGATATACCATCCCCAAGAGGATCCGGCCTTCTCCCCCTGCCACTTGCTCTCCCAGCACCACACCCCCGCTGCGCTTGTCTGTGCCACTGATGTGGTGAGGGTGTCCTCCCCTCTGTCCAACCCACCTTGCCTGTTCCCCATTCTCCTCCCCTGGAGGTAGGCACTGCAGTGGAGTCCACTACCGCCCTGTCTGACTTGGGCACTGCAGTGGCGGACCTGTCCACCCCATCTGCAGGGTCCACTGCAGTTGTGCCGGCACCCACGACATCTGAGTCATGCCCCCCAGTTGTGCCGGCACACACCATGTCAGACACCTCCACTGCAGTTGTCAGTGGCTCTCCAGCACCCACCACCCCTTCCCTGACTCCCCTGGTGAGCCCTGATCCTGTCCCTGCGGTGCCTGGCCTGCCCCCCGGTTGCCCCTCCTAGTGGATTGTCCCTGGTTTTGTGCAGGCATGCGTAGGGTGACATCTGCCAGTGTCACCCTGTTTGAACTTTGACAATGGACTGGCCATTGGCCTTTGCTCTAATTTTTTCTGGACGTCGTTATCAAACGACACATATGCTGAATAAAGCAACTTTCTTTTCTCTAGTGCTCATGCTTCAGATGTACATGTTGTTGGTGCTGCTAACCATGCCCTTGCTGCAGTGATGGTGATATCTGGTCTCATGATTATGAAGTGTTACTGTGCAGGAACCCATGTGGTCCAGGGGGAATGTGTCCTATCATGTGGTGTATCCATGTCATCAATAGCAGCATCTGAGGGTGTCATGTGTTCAGTATTTGGCAATGGGTTTCCTACTTACATTGGCAATTTCATATCTGTGGCTTCCACCCCTGCACATCTGTTGTGCCTGCCATCGTTGCATTTGTCTGCTTCCCTGACCGTGTTGCCATCTCCAGTGGACATGCAGGTTTGGGCATCAATGGGGAGGGACTCATCCGTGTAGTCAGTGCAACATTGCTATACAAGTGTGTTGGATCTGTGCTGATGATTCCGTTGGCACATCCATGACCAGGCTGATGTGATGGGAGCCCTCATTTTGTGCTAATTGTTGATTGTGTGACCAAGTGCTCAGCTGACATGATGGGGCCCTACTGAGGCAACATATGGCACAGCTTTCCTCACACAGGAGTGGAGTCCCCTCATGGCAGTGTGTACACGTGTGACATTGCCTGCGCCCAAGGTGTGTGTTGTATGTGCATGTCTGTGTGTTCACTTCCATTCATCTGCGCATGCTGTGATCCCTAGTGTTGTACCTGTTTGTGATGCTTGCTGACTTGAGCTATGTTCCCCCAAAGTCTTCTCCCTGTGTTCTCTGTGATGTGGGTGCATGGCACATTACTGGTCATCAGGGTGTCACCCATAGGTGTGTTTGCTGTCAGGGCTGAGTTTGTGTGCAGACGCAGATGGGTCACAGTCAGGTTTCCCCTTGGCACTTGTTGTTTGCCCCTGTCATGTGATTTCCAGTTTGTGTTATCTTTCAGTGATTGTGACACGTTGTGTGTGTGACTGCTGGCACTCCTCAGGGTCCGGGCTGCAATGTTGGTTGTTGTCTATGTGTGTTCTTTGTGGGTGACCTTGGCTTCTTCATTGGTGTGTGACTGTGGCTGGGATCCCATTGGTCGGTGTGGTATTGCCGTCATGTCCATGTACAGCGTAGTGTGCAGTGTGTCAGACATTCAGGAGTCTTGTTGAGTGTCCATGTGTGATGTGTTTCTACACCTTGGTTCCCACCCACCACCCTGGAATAGTCATGGGTGCATGTGCAATGTCACCAGTGCATGTGTACTTCACTGCTGCACATTGTCAGAGGTCGAGGGGTGTGGTGTTGAGTGTGTGCAGATGAGAGTTGTTGCCCGGCTAGGCCCCTGCCTCCATGTTGGCCTTGGCTTACTGGCCATGCTGATTGATTTGTGCTTGTGTAGGTGTGATGGTAGTTTGTTGCTCAGGACACCTGACTGTGGTTCACAGTGTGAACGACATTTAGCTTTGTCATCACAGTGGTATTTTTATTCAGCCCAGGGTCACCACATTGTGGGGGCCCTGGGGGTGGTGCTGTGGTGTGTCTGTGACTTGCTGTGTCAGTTGTTGTTCCTACGTGCCTGTGTGACATGTGTGTTTTGTGCTCCCTCTCACCTGACAATGCCTGCTTGCCCACATAGGGGATTTGGATCCATGAGTTACCTTAGTGTGGCAGTGTATGCACATCTGTATGATTGGTATTCAGCTCTCCTCATGTGTTGTGTGGTTGCCTGGGGACACTGGCACCCCCACCCCTCACCTGCTGTGTATGATGACAGTGTTGGTCTGCCTGTTTGTGTTTGTGCATCTGCACCACTGCATTGGCATATCTTGGGTGTGCCATTGGCTGTATGTTGTTTGGTGTGTTTCCCCTGCTGTCCCTGGGACTCCTAGGTCATCGGTCAGCACAGTGATCATGGTTTGTGTGTCCCATTGCTGCCATGGTATGGTATCTGTTCACCTCACATCTGCTGTCTCCACAGGGTATCTGCATTTGTGTGCCCATTGGTGCAAATATGTGGTTCTGCATTCTGATGGTCACTTCTGTCATTGTGTCATTGATGACTGTTGACGGTCTCAGCCCCCATGGGTGTTGTTTGTCTGCACATGGCCAAAGGAATGTTTCATTTGCACTGCAGTATTTGGCTCCCCCAATTTATGTTGCAATGGGACACATACACTACTTTGCCACAGATGAGTTTTTGGTTCTGTGACCAGGAATGATCCATGCAGTTTGGCAGTTGCAGCTCTTTCTTTGTCAACAATTACCTTTTGGTCACTGTGATGATGAGGGTGTAGACCCCATTGCCACAATGGTCAAAATGTGCTTCAGCTATGGACCCCACACTTGCCTTTTGGTCACTGTGATGATGGGGGTTTAGACCCCATTGCCACAATGGTCAAAATGTGCTTCAGCTATGGACCCCACACTTGCCTTTTGGTCACTGTGATGATGGGGGTTTAGACCCCATTGCCACAATGGTCAAAATGTGCTTCGGCTATGGACCCCACACTTGCCTTTTGGTCACTGTGATGATGGGGGTTTAGACCCCATTGCCACAATGGTCAAAATGTGCTTCGGCTATGGACCCCACACTTACCTTTTGGTCACTGTGATGATGGGGGTTTAGACCCCATTGCCACAATGGTCAAAATGTGCTTCGGCTATGGACCCCACACTTACCTTTTGGTCACTGTGATGATGGGGGTTTAGGCCCCATTGCCACAATGGTCATGGGCTGCTTGCATTGTGGGTGCCACACACATATATGTGTGGCACATGTGCTAGGGGGTCACATTGTATGTTGAAAGTCATGTTCGGTGTTGTAGGCATTTGACACAGCCTACACACGCTTGTCATGGTGGTGGGGGGATGTCTTAATCTTGCATTCCCTAGGTTGTGGTGTGCTTGTTGTGTCATGCATTGTCCATCCTATGAGTGGGGGTGGTAGTAGTGGTAGGCATCCAGCCCCCCTGGCTAAGGGTGGTAGTAGTGGTAGGCATCCTGCCCCCCTGGGTGAGGGTGGTAGTAGTGGTAGGCATCCTGCCCCCCTGGGTGAGGGTGGTAGTAGTGGTAGGCATCCTGCCCCCCTGGGTGAGGGTGGTAGTAGTGGTGGGCATCCTGCCCCCATGGGTGAGGGTGGTAGTAGTGGTAGGCATCCTGCCCCCGTGGGTGAGGGTGGTAGTAGTGGTGGGCATCCTGCCCCCTGGCTAAGGGTGGTAGTAGTGGTAGGCATCCAGCCCCCCTGGGTTGGGGTGGTAGTAGTGGTAGGCATCCAGCCCCCCCTGGCTAAGGGTGGTAGTAGTGGTAGGCATCCAGCCCCCCCTGGCTAAGGGTGGTAGTAGTGGTGGGCATCCTGCCCCCCCTGGGTGAGGGTGGTAGTAGTGGTAGGCATCCAGCCCCCCCTGGCTAAGGGTGGTAGTAGTGGTGGGCATCCTGCCCCCCCTGGGTGAGGGTGGTAGTAGTGGTGGGCAACCTGCCCCCCTGGCTAAGGGTGGTAGTAGTGGTAGGCATCCAGCCCCCCCTGGGTGAGGGTGGTAGTAGTGGTGGGCATCCTGCCCCCCCTGGGTGAGGGTGGTAGTAGTGGTAGGCATCCTGCCCCCCTGGGTGAGGGTGGTAGTAGTGGTGGGCATCCTGCCCCCCGTGGGTGAGGGTGGTAGTAGTGGTAGGCATCCTGCCCCCCGTGGGTGAGGGTGGTAGTAGTGGTGGGCATCCTGCCCCCTGGCTAAGGGTGGTAGTAGTGGTAGGCATCCTGCCCCCGTGGGTGAGGGTGGTAGTGGTGGTAGGCATCCAGCCCCCCTGGCTAAGGGTGGTAGTAGTGGTAGGCATCCTGCCCCCCTGGGTGAGGGTGGTAGTAGTGGTGGGCATCCTGCCCCCCGTGGGTGAGGGTGGTAGTAGTGGTAGGCATCCTGCCCCCCGTGGGTGAGGGTGGTAGTAGTGGTGGGCATCCTGCCCCCTGGCTAAGGGTGGTAGTAGTGGTAGGCATCCAGCCCCCCCTGGGTTGGGGTGGTAGTAGTGGTAGGCATCCAGCCCCCCCTGGCTAAGGGTGGTAGTAGTGGTAGGCATCCTGCCCCGCCTGGGTGAGGGTGGTAGTAGTGGTAGGCATCCAGCCCCCCCTGGGTGAGGGTGGTAGTAGTGGTGGGCATCCTGCCCCCCCTGGGTGAGGGTGGTAGTAGTGGTAGGCATCCTGCCCCCCTGGGTGAGGGTGGTAGTAGTGGTGGGCATCCTGCCCCCCGTGGGTGAGGGTGGTAGTAGTGGTAGGCATCCTGCCCCCGTGGGTGAGGGTGGTAGTAGTGGTGGGCATCCTGCCCCCTGGCTAAGGGTGGTAGTAGTGGTAGGCATCCTGCCCCCCGTGGGTGAGGGTGGTAGTGGTGGTAGGCATCCAGCCCCCCTGGCTAAGGGTGGTAGTAGTGGTAGGCATCCTGCCCCCCTGGGTGAGGGTGGTAGTAGTGGTGGGCATCCTGCCCCCCGTGGGTGAGGGTGGTAGTAGTGGTAGGCATCCTGCCCCCCGTGGGTGAGGGTGGTAGTAGTGGTGGGCATCCTGCCCCCTGGCTAAGGGTGGTAGTAGTGGTAGGCATCCAGCCCCCCTGGGTTGGGGTGGTAGTAGTGGTAGGCATCCAGCCCCCCTGGCTAAGGGTGGTAGTAGTGGTAGGCATCCTGCCCCCCTGGGTGAGGGTGGTAGTAGTGGTGGGCATCCTGCCCCCCTGGGTGAGGGTGGTAGTAGTGGTAGGCATCCTGCCCCCCTGGGTGAGGGTGGTAGTAGTGGTGGGCATCCAGCCCCCTGGGTGAGGGTGGTAGTAGTGGTGGGCATCCTGCCCCCTGGCTAAGGGTGGTAGTAGTGGTAGGCATCCAGCCCCCCTGGGTTGGGGTGGTAGTAGTGGTAGGCATCCAGCCCCCTGGCTAAGGGTGGTAGTAGTGGTAGGCATCCTGCCCCCCTGGGTGAGGGTGGTAGTAGTGGTAGGCATCCTGCCCCCCTGGGTGAGGGTGGTAGTAGTGGTGGGCATCCAGCCCCCCTGGCTAAGGGTGGTAGTAGTGGTAGGCATCCTGCCCCCTGGCTAAGGGTGGTAGTAGTGGTAAGCATCCAGCCTCCCCTGGGTTGGGGTGGTGGTGCGCATTCAGGCCCCTGTGTGCATATGTGGCATTGGTGATGGGCATCCCGCCCCTATGGTGCTGCTGTTGCTGGTGTAAGTATATTCAGATTCCCCGTGTATGTGTGTGATGTGTCGTGTACGTGTTGTATGTGTTTTGTGGTTGGTGTCTGGCTTACCTTCTGCGCCGTACGCGTCCGTGCCTGTTCCGGTAGTAGATGTAGAATATTGGTATGATCGGGACGAAGGGATTCATGGTTGGTTCGTGTCGTTCGTCCTTCTCGTTGCTTCGCGTCGTCCTCGTCGCTTCGCTTCGTCCTCGTCGCCTCGCGTCGTCCTCGTCGGTGCCTTGTTCGTCTCGTAGCCGTGGATCGTGTTGTGGCGCGATTCGGAGCTTATGTGCGCCTCTCCCGGATGCTTTGACGTGCCGTGCGTAGCGACGGGTTCGGCGCGTACGGGAAGCGCATCGTACTTGTCCGGCCGGACGGGGCTGCATTTTTCCTTCCGTGCGACTCGATTCGGCGTTTCCGGATTCGCCTCGGTCGGAGAACAGGACCTGGTTTGGGTGAGTACGGCTCGGCCGGAATTTTTGCTGTTGTGCGCATCGTACTTGCTCGTTCGGTGTGCTGTACGGATCGGTCGGGAAACAGGCTTTCGCATGGCTTTTTTCCCGACCGAATGGTATTGGGTGCGCCTCCGACCGAGATCGGAATCGGCCCCCTTGTCTTTTAATTGCACTGTGGAAGTTAGGTGAGGGGTTATGTTGGTGTGATATTAATTTGGTTTTGTTTTGTTTTATTTTAGAAAACGACACTGCTGTTACAATGAAGAATGCCAAAGAGCGAAAGTATCTATCCTTAGTTGGTTTACCCACAGGGGCATGATAACTTGATACATGATGTCGGACAGCCTAGCTGTGTTTTTTCTGAAGTCATTGCTATGACAATGCAACAAAAGTGTTTTGTGTATGAACAGCATATAAGCTGTAATGAAATTTGCCATGTCCACCGCATTTAGCTGAAGCCTACTTGGGCAATGATGAAATATAATCATTTATGAGCTGCTCGCTAAAAAAAGCCCACAGGGGCGAAAATTTAGTGAGAATGTGCGGTACTATTTATGTTAGTATCGGTGTGACAAACTTTAAACGCAGCAATCAGCCAAAATGCACTTACATTCTGATTAGGACAAAGAAAATTAATCGTGACTACGACTAAATGGCACAGGCGAAATGGTTTACAATTATAGAGCGAATCCAGTGTTCGTAGAAGTCTGTTTTTACGTCCTTTGTTCACGCTTACACCAACGCAAGGTTGCCTTTATAATTCTGTCGCTGAAAAAATTCTGTAGCTGTTTTAATAATATTTTTGCCAACTGTTTTAATATAATAATGCTGTTCGACAATTGTAAATAATCATTACCAATGTAACATGCTGATACGTTTTGTTTATCGAAGAGTGAGTTAACTCTTCGTTTCACTGAAGTCTGTTTTCACGTTCTATGACAAACATAGTCACATGGTTATTTAAAAGTTAATGAGGCTTTGCCACAGTACTCGTGATCAAGAGAGTGTATCCCGAAACGCGTCGAGTTGTTCCATCTTTGCTGAATAAATAACTGCTTTGAAAGCCTCTGGTGTCCGCGGCTGCTGTTGGTGTTACGAGGTAACAGCGTGTGTTGATATATATATATATATATATATTCACTGAAAAAACCATAGGTTTCAGGGACGTTATAGTTAGTTGGAGATTTCACTCGTACAAAACCAGAGAAATTCCACCGTTATAGTTAGTTCAGCTAACTATAACTTGCGCCCCCGCAATGGACTGCTGATCACGTCACATATTACATCATTCATGACATGGTCAGTGACATCACTGATGACATCACTGATGACATCTCAAATGACAATGCAAAATTGTAGAAGGGGGGCTGTGTGCCCCCCCCCCTTTATTTTCAATATTTAGGCCCTGGGGACCCCATCCCCCAGGGCCTGACCCGTTTAAAAAATAAAAAAAAACGGGAAGGGGGCCGCACGGCCCCCCTCCCGAGGCCAATTTTGGCCCCGGGGACCCCATCCCCCGGGGTATGGCCACAATGTTTTTTTTAATTAAATAAATATTTTTTAAGAAGGGGGGCTGCGTGGCCCCCCTCCTGAGGCCTCTATTGGCCCCGGGGAACCCATCCCCCGGGGCTGGCCTTTTATTTATTTAATTATTTTTTTGTTTCTAAACGGGGAGGGGGGCCGCGTGGCCCCTTTCCCGGGCCACTTCTGGCCCCGGGGACCCAATCCCCCGGGGCCGACCCTCTCCGTTGGGGACTGTGGGGGGAGCCCCAATGTTATGTTATATACTCTTATAACGCGCACAGCTACTCCAAGGAGTGTCCCGGCGCGGGTCCAAGAGGGGTCACCTAACTGACACTAGGGGAAGAGGTAAGTTTTAAAAAGTTTCTTGAAGGCTAGTGGGTCTTGGGTATTGCGCAATGGAAACGGAAGAGCATTCCAAGCCTGGGCAGCCTTGACGGCCAGGGAGCAGCCGCCCATCTTGTGGCGAATGAAGCGGGGCACTTTAGCTAAGAGAAGAGCTGATGAGCGTAGATGTCTCCGTGGGACGTAGAAGGAAAACCGCTTCCGCAAATAAGCGGGCCCATGACCATGGAGGGCTTGGTGGGCAATCACCAGGGATTTGAATTTGACCCGATCAGCCACAGGGAGCCAGTGGAGTGTGCGGAAGTATTCTTGCACACTACTCCTCTTGGAGATTCCTAGCAGAAGCCTGGCGGCCGCATTCTGAATGACCTGGAGTCTATTCAAAGAATATCCAGGGATGCCCACATACAAAGCGTTAGCGTAGTCCAAACGGGAAAGGATCAAGGCACGGATAACCGTCTCTTTATCAGACCTGGGGAGGAGAGGGAGAAAGCTCCTTAATGTTTTAAGTGAGGCCAAAGCAGCTTCCGGAAAGCTTCTTTACCTGGGTGGAAAAGGAAAGGTTGTCCTCGAACCACACCCCCAGGTTCTTAACGGATTTTCCATTGGAAGTTGGTAAAGGGAACCCAGAAGGCCAGATCGTGTCTCTGAAGCCAGGGGGGGAGTTACCATAGAGGAGGATTTCTGACTGGTCTTCGTTGCATTTAAGTTGAGCGGGCGCAAGCCACTCAAAAACCGAAGACAGGCAGTGCTGAACAAAAGAAACAGAATCCTCATCCTTTTTCCAGGTAAAGAGAAGCTGGGTGTCGTCTGTGTAGGCTATCACCTTGGCCCCCAAGTCCTCGGCCAAATAGACCAGAGGAGTAACATAGATGTTAAAAAGAAGGGGGCTAAGGGAAGATCCCTGAGGGACACCTGTGGTGACCGGCTGCGAATCTGAAGCGACCGGTGGCAGCCAGACCTGTTGAGTCCGCCCTTCCAGGAAGGACCTCAGCCAGCCCCAGGCGGCACCTGTGACACCGATTTCAGTGAGCCTGGCGAGCAACAGTGAGTGCAGGACCGTGTCAAATGCCGCCGATAGGTCGAGCATTACTAAAGCTGCTCTCCCACTGGCGTCTAGACACTCGCGAATGGCCTCAGAAATCTCCACCAGTGCTGTCTCAGTACTGTAAAAGGAGCGAAACCCAGACTGTGCTGGATGCAGGGCGTCTGACCCTTCTACAAACTCCGTAAGTTGTCTGGTCACCACCTTTTCACAGACTTTGGCTAGACTAGGCAGGAGGGAAATAGGACAGTAATTCCCCGGGATCAGGGGGTCAAGGGTGGGTTTTTTCAGAAGGGGAAGGACTTTTGCCTGTTTCCAGGCCTCCGGTACACGGGCCTCAAAAAGGGAGGCGTTTAAGATGGTATTTACTTCGGGGTTGATGGTCTCCGCGACCTCGGCTAACAATCTGGCCGTGCAGGGGTCAGTGGGCGAGCCCGATTTCAAGCCCTTCAGGATTTTAAGAGAGCTAGGCAAATCCACAGAGCTGAAAGCCTGCAGAGCGTGCCTGGGAGCGGCAGGCAAGGGAACACCATGCACGGGATCAGAAGGAGGTCCGGTGCAGGGAGTGAAGGCCGTCTGGATCGTGCGTATTTTATCCATGAAAAAATTGGACAGAGTATTACACCAGCCCTCCGTGGCCGGAAGTGAGCACAATTGTGCCGTGGGGGACGTAAAACTTTGGACTATGGAGAAGATCTCCTTGGAGATGTTATGTGCCTGCTCAATGCGGGCAGCATAATAATGTTTCTTAGCCTGTGTTATTGCAGCATAGTTGATTTTTTGCCTGCGCCTAAGATTGCCCTTAGCCAGGGGACAGTACTCACTAAAATGCCAGGCACGTTCACGTTTTTTGTACTCCTGCTTGAGAACGAACAAATCCGAGGTAAATCAGGGTTTAGAAGGCGATTCCCTGGAGAACCTGGATGAAGTCGGTGTAGCTAGCATGTTCATGGAGTTGGATAACCAGTTTGAGAATCCCGCAAGGCTCCCGTCAAGATCCGAAGGGAGCGCGGGTCTGGAAGCCAACAAGATCGAGGCGAGTTTGGAGGGTTCTATTTCTCTGAAGGCTGGTTTCCGGTAGCAGGGGCCAGGAGGGCAGGTCAAGGCTACCTCCCAGGAGAAGTAGGTGAGACAGTGGTCTGACCAAGAGACTGGTAAAGGATCTTCAACTATGATAGGAAAGTTGGAGCAAATTGGGTTAAGAAGATGGCCTCCTTGGTGTGTCGGGAGCTTGACCCATTGAGAAAGTTGGGCGAGCTGAAGGATGTCACAAAAAGCAAGGGAATCATTAGAATCAGGCTGGTCCAAATGAATATTCAGATCCCCAAGAACCATATACTGGGAGAATCGAAGCGCCCTGGAGGTCACAGCATTGCCCCATGATTGCAGAAAGGACCTGACAGGGCCAGGAGGTCGATAAATCAGAGAACCTCCCAACAAAAAATGGGCAGAAAACCTGATGCTGTACTCCAGAACTTCGCAATCGCCCCATGTATTAGTGTCACCCCTCAGGAGATCCCATTTGTCCCTATACATAATAGCCACTCCTCCCCCCCTCCCCTCAAGGCGATCTGCTCTGGCGATCTTATAGCCCACAGGGGTGGCTAGTGCAATGAACGGGTCAGAAGTATTATCCAGCCAAGTCTCTGCAATAAACAGTAGGTCCACCGGTTTATCAGAAAGGAGCTCGAATACATCTGAGTGGTGCTTCTTTAAAGAACGCGCATTAATCAGACCCGCGGCGACCCAGAGGGCCTAATCGAGGGAGCAGGAGTTAGGCCAGGTAAGGGAGGGTCTGAGCACAACCTGAAGCCACACACATCACAAATATTATCCTGGGCAGACAGCAAGTCTAGCTGGCAATGAGAGTTACATGCTGGAGGGTGGAGTGACCAGAGTGCCTTACTTGTATAGCATACCCTATCCGGTGTGGCGGTAGGCCAACGGGCAGAGTAACTTGCCCTGGCCACTTACGGGACACTGACGGGCGCAGACGGGCTTGCGTTAGGCGCGTCCGCGCAGCGCGCATATTTATAGACCCGACAGCCAGAAGAGCTAGAGAGCGCACTGACTAAAAATGCCCCCACGGTCCCGCCGGCACCCCGCCTCCTGCGGGAGCCGGCATTGCGTTTCCACACGGGGAGCTGCTGACATGCAGCTCCCCGTGTGGAAAAGCAATGTGGTTTGGATTTTGAAAGCGAGAGCAGGTTTCCCTGCTCTCGCTTCAAAACCCAAACCACAGTTTGCTATGGCAGGGCGGGAGCCGCGAGGCTCCCGCCCTGCCATAGCAAACAGCAGTGTCCCAGGGGTGGGCACCCCGGGACACTGCAGGAGCCGGCCCTGGGGGGTGGCGGTCCCCAGGGCCATCAAGGGCTCCAGGAGGGGGGGCCACGCGGCCCCCCTCCCCTAGATTGTAAAGCCCCGGGGAGGTGCTATGGGGGTCCGTAATGGACCCCCGCATTTGCATACTTAGTGCCCCGGGGAGGTGGCGGTCCACGGGGCGTGTGGTGGGGCTCAAGCCCCCCCACACAGGTTGTTTTTAAAAAAAATAGAAGCCCCGGGGAGGTGGCAGTCCCCGGGGCTGTGGGGGGCCGTGTGCCCCCGCGTTTTATGTGCAAAGCCCCAGGGAGGTGGTGGTCCCCGGGGCGTGTGGGGGGGCTCGAGCCCCCCCACATATGTTTTAAAAAAAAAAAAATAGAAGCCCCGGGGAGGTGGCGGTCCCCAGGGCTGCGGGGGGCACGCGGGCCCCCGCACAATAATTACTCATGCCACTTACGGGACACTGACGGGCGCAGACGGGCTTGCGTTAGGCGCGTCCGCGCAGCGTGCATATTTATAGACCCGACAGCCAGAAGAGCTAGAGAGCGCACTGACTAAAAATGCCCCCACGGTCCCTCCGGCTCCCCGCCTCCTGCGGGAGCCGGCATTGCTTTTCCACACGGGGAGCTGCTGACATGCAGCTCCCCGTGTGGAAAAGCAATGTGGTTTGGATTTTGAAAGCGAGAGCAGGTTTCCCTGCTCTCGCTTTCAAAACCCAAACCACAGTTTGCTATGGCAGGGCGGGAGCCGCGAGGCTCCCGTCCTGCCATAGCAAACAGCAGTGTCCCAGGGGTGGGCACCCCGGGACACTGCAGGAGCCGGCCCTGGGGGGGTGGCGGTCCCCAGGGCCATCAAGGGCTCCAGGAGGGGGGCCACGCGGCCCCCCTCCCCTAGATTGTAAAGCCCCGGGGAGGTGGTGATCCCCGGGGCACGGGGGTCCGTAACGGACCCCCGCATTTGCATGCTTAGTGCCCCGGGGAGGTGGCGGTCCACGGGGCGTGTGGTGGGGCTCAAGTCCCCCACACAGGTTTTTTTTTTAAAAATAGAAGCCCCGGGGAGGTAGCGGTCCCCAGGGCTGCGGGGGGGCCGCGTGCCCCCGCGTTTTATGTGCAAAGCCCCGGGGAGGTGGTGGTCCCCGGGGCATGTGGGGGGGCTCGAGTCCCCCCACATATGTTTTTTTTTTTTTTTAAATAGAAGCCCCGGGGAGGTGGCGGTCCCCGGGGCTGCGGGGGACCGCGTGCCCCCTGCAAACCATTAATAAAGCCCCAGGGAGGTGGTGGTCCCCGGGGCTGCGGGGGCCCCGCGGGCCCCCGCACAATAATTACTCATGCCCCCGGGACTTGGCCCACCCGGGGGCTTAAATACAACGAAGCACGGGAGACCGTGCTTCGTTTTTTTAAATTTCATCGGCGGGATTCGCGGATCCTTCGCGAATTTTGCCGTTTTAAAAAACAAAATGCTTTTTTGGGCCCTGGGGGTCCTTGTGGGACCCCCTGAGCAGGCCTGGGGGGTCAGGGTGTTTCTACCCTGCCCCCTTTTCTTGTTTTTCAGGCTTGTTTCACTGTTTTCTTGTGACTCGGTTCTACCGAGTCACAAGATGGCTGCCAACACTTCCTGGTTTGGAGTGTTGGCAGCCAATCACAGTGAAGCTCGTGGTCGGGAGGGTTCGCGAATCCACCGCGTCCCTAGATATCGAAACTTTTATTTTTGAATTTCTCAGCAACTACTGAACGGATTTACACCATTTAAAAAAAAGGTCGCTTTCTGAACCAAGCACTACCTTTTTGCCAAATTTGGTGTAATTCCGTTCAGCAGTTCGGGCTGTAGCCTTGGCTAAAGTTCCTATGGGAAATTGATTTTCCGACCTCTATTTTTTTAATTTCTCAGGAACTACTGAACGGATTTACACCATTTAACAAAAAGGACTCTTTCTGAACCAAGAGCTACCTTTTTGCCAAATTTGGTGTAATTCCGTTCAGCAGTTCGGGCTGTAGCCGTGTCTAAAGTTTCCTATGGAAATTAACATGGAGAAAACACGTTTTGGGACCCCCCTTTTTTCTCGGCCCCCGCTTGGCGAATCACCCCGAAACTTTCAAGACAGGAGCTGACCAGAGCGCCCCACTAGTTTTGAAAATTTTGCGAAGATTCGTCAAACGACGCTAAAGTTATTGGGAAATCAAAAAATGCTTTTCCTATGGAAAATAGGTCCTACTGGCGACCGCCAGTAGGTTATATATATATATATATATATATATATATATATATATATATATATATATATATATATACGGAACCTGGGTCATGCACATCGGTGGTCTCTCCTGGAGCATGGACACAGCCATTTGGGAATCAAGGGCAGGGGACAGCCCAACACAAGGCAAGTGTTGTGCCATCAAAAAGCAGACTCTGTGGGGATGCCATGGTCCCAAGACCGAGCTCATTAGGGGCATGAACTCAATGGCTTGTAGCCAACAGGATGGCTCAGCATGTTGAACACTCTCCGCTATAACATGACGCAATTTGCAGCCACAAATTTGAATCCCGGCAAGGTGGACTCAGCCTTCCACCCTGACAGGCATATGCATTTGAGAAGGGGTGCGTTTTTGTGCAGTACTGTGATACGTGTGCTCGTAATGGCACTTTATACTATTACTGCATATCTGCTTCCTCCAATCATCCCTTATCTCTTAAGAGTCGTTCTGCCATGGCATATGATTCATGGTGTTTGCCTTCTGCTGTAGCATTGGGTACCCTCAGGATTCTGCCTATTTATCCTTTTGCAGGTACCACAATAAGCCCATCGTATCCTTTATGCCGAAGGTTAGGGGCACTCACCCCAGTGGATCCATCACCACTGTGGAGATCCCTTGACAAGGTCCCCTGAAAGCACCTCTTGTCACTGCAATCTTTTATTAATGCCCAGTCTAGGGTTTCCTACTCCTTACTGGCCTTCGCTCCCCAGGGTAATGCTAGTGAGCTCTCGTATGTCCAAGTCAGCTTTTCAGCCAAGGGCCAGGAATCTGTTAAATTTCACAAGCCATGTACCTGTCTGTATTCACTGCACATTGGGCGATGATTTCGCTCAGTGCCAAACTCAACCCTATTACATTTGCCAATAACATTTGTGGTGGTGGTGCTGGAGATTTCATCGAAGTCAGGCAAAGTCTTGTGGGAAGATCCTTGTCATGGGCCACCAAAGCTACCGCCCTTTGTGAAACTGTGAAATCACAAGAATCAAAATCATTTACGGTTACAAAAAATTTAAATATATGGGTTTTCCTTAGTATGCATTTCTTTTTGTGGGCCCGTGTGTCTATAACATAAGAAATAGATGTATGAATGGTCTAGTTGTTCACCTTTAAAATACTCTGGAGAATACTAACATTCAGTTACTCTCCACATAACATACAATAAAATGTAAGTACATATGTGGAACAAGGTTTCCAGTTTTCTCCTCTCCTGAAAGTGCTGACTAAATTACACAAATCCCGAGGTACTGATAATCATAGGGTCACTACAGAGGAAGGCCATTTTTAGGTTTGACTTTAAAAGTGCATTGGCACAAAACCTGCTGAATCTATTGGCATTGGGGGCGGGGGGGCAGGGGATGGCCCTTTTTTTCAGTCTTCATTGGTCCTTTGCCCTTTGGCTTCCCAGTGGTGGGATTTGATTTTGCACCTCGTATGCATCCACGTGACAGAAGAAGGCCATATCCGCTATTGCTTAGTTCATGGGGTATTGACTAAGCCTGGGCGGAGTTCGCGGAGTTCTGCTACGCGGAACTCCACAAAGTGAAAAAAAAAACTCAGCTGCGCTATGCGGAGCTCCGCAAGCGGCGGAGTGCTTTGGATAATTGCTCTTTGCGGTGATTTTCAGTGCCAGGTGCTTGTCTGCACTGTGCAATCTTCGCGAACGGCACCATGCACAGCGCAAGCGGGCGCTGCTTCCTTTCTGCAGCTCGAGTAGATTTTTACTCAAGCTGCAGCTTTCTCAACGCGAACGGACAGTTTCTCAACGCGAGCGGTCACAAGCATACGCGACCACTCGCAATGAGAAATCTGACCGCCTGCGTTGAGAAATCTTGCCGGGAGGTTGATTTTCCACGCTTGCGCTCGCCAACTTGATGTTGACGATCGCGAACGAGGAAAAATCTCGCCAGGTGGTGATATTTCCTCGCTCACGCTCGCCAACTTGACGTTGACGAATGTGAGCAAGTTTTTGGGAACTCCGCGAGCTCCGCGTAACGCGGAGTGAGGAAATCTCCGCAAACTCCGTGAGTGGAGCGGAGTTCACCGCCCAGACTTAGTATTGACCTGCCATGTTACACTTCTATCCTGAGGATAGAGGCGGGCTTGTGGTTGATCCTCACTCTGAAGGTAAAAACTCATAATGTTGCCTAACGATAGGGTATAACCGCGCGAAGTAATTAGGGCACTCTGTGAAGTCAGTAATTCCAGGTGCGTCATACCATAATTTTTACAAAATTATTGTAAACCGCTCATAAAGAGCTTCACAGCGAACAACGCTTTCCCTTCAGGAACACAAGGTGCACCCCAAATACTCTCTTCCCAAGCCTTCACAGGTTTTCCCTGAACTACTTCCTGGGGAGCTGTTTCCATGGCGACGGGCACCGAGGTACCTCGGCACAAGAGCATCACGCTTCTTAAAACCATCACAAACAAATACATAAATAAATTAATGAATCAAAGTACTCCAGAAGGCGTGTCAGCGTCCTCGGAACCAGTGTGACTTGCTCTGTGAAATTATGCAGGCTGCGCAGAAACTTGCCACAGCTGGAAAAAGGCTGATCATGGCCATAGATAGGGAGCGCCTAGAATCGTTACTCGCTGTTCCCTTGGCTTGCTTCAGCACACGCGCGGGCACGCCCAGGGCTCCATTCCAAAAGCAAGATAACTGCTTTCTGGCTTTACTTCTTGGCGCGAGAAACGGGGACGGCCAGCGCGTTCTCACCCCCTTATGGCTGGCACAAGCAGACGTAGGGTTCAGCGTCAACAAGGAAAAAAAGATTCGTTTGTCTTTATTTAAGATATTTTTATTATGTGGGCCTGTTGCCAGAGCTTTAAGCGGACAGGTCCTGTCCAGTACTGAGTACCTACACTTCTTTAACATAGAAGTGAGTGCCTGCACTTCTCAGCACTGCTGCAATTCATTTAATGGAAGGGTACCGGCACTTCTCAGGAGCAAACAGGTACCCGAAATAGCGAGTGCATGCACTTCTGTATTTACATTTAAAGCACTGCCTATTGCTAATAAGTGTATCCAAGTTCTGGCGTTATATAACATCCGAGAAACAAGCCAGCAGGCCTGGTTGCATGAGTCCTTAGGAGACAGTTTTTTGTGTTAGTGTGCGTATGTGTAAGGGAGTTCAGTTGGTCATGACCAGATAAAGATGGGCTGCTCTAGAGTGAACCCATAGATCCGGAACCGGGAACCAGGGAAAGGCTGGGAATCCCTAGGTGAACAGAACTATCTGTTCTGGAGTTGTGGAGCCTATATTCTGTGGTTTGTTTTGTGTTCCTTTCTTTGTGGTATTTTTGAATTGAAAGTCCATCTAAGAGTTCCTTTGTGTGCTGCGGGCTTTGCTTAAAGGCTGACAGTTTTTCTACAAGTCCATCTGGTTTGTGTCTGATGGCTGCCTTATAGGTGATAAAGTCTGAGTCTGCCATTCCGCCATCTGGTGAGAAGTGTCAGTAATACATGGAATAAGAGGACAGTGCCACAGACGCTGAAGGTGAGGAGGTATGATTTGATGTGGCATAGGACTAAGGGGATATGTACTAGGAAGTGGAGGAGAGAGGCATTAGCCTTCCAGGCTTAACGCCTCTCTCCTCCACTTCTGAAACGCAAGGCTGCACCATATTTACAAGAATATGGTGCAGCCCTGCGTTTCCCCCTGCAATGGCGCTAAGTTTAGCAACTTAGCGCCAACGCAGGCATCCTTGCACCAGAGTGCAAGGGTGTCTGCGTGCAGGGGAGGATTGTTTATGTGTAGGGAGGTGTTCCTTCCTGCACATAAACAATCCTAGAAATGCCATTCTGTCACTTTCATGTGACCTGCCTCATGCAGCACACATGAAAGTGACAAAATGGCATTTTTTAAAAAGTTTGTTTATGTACAGGAAGGGACTCCTTCCTGTACATAAACAAACAATGGCATTTTTCTTTTTCCGTGTGTGCTGCACAGGCAGCACACATCGAAAAGCAAAAACGATGAGAAATAATGTATTTCTCCTCGTTTCGCCATCTTAAAAGCAGTTTTTACCTGGTCTTAATTTTGGCGCTGCCTCCTATTTACGCCACCCTTGTACATAGGGGGCAGCGTCAAAATGAATGGGTGTTGCGGTGTAACGCCCACCTCAACACCCACTGCCCACCCCTTTCACGCCAACCATAGCGTAAAAGAGGGTCTTATGTAGAAGGCAGCGTTAAGCCACGTTAAGTGGCTTAATGCTGCCTTGTACATAAGGCGCAGCCCCTATCGCCACCACAACGTCACTATAGGTGATGTGGTGGCGATAGGGGCTTGTATATATGCCCCTAAGAGCAGTAACTCCGGGTGCAATACCCCAAGTTGCAACTGTGAGTCTCTGGGCCTGGAATGATCAGGCCTGAAAACTCCAGACCAATCATTCTGGGCCTGGAGACACCAGACCTTCTCCATTAGCTGCAGGGGCTGCGGGCAGCACCATTGCCCAGCCCTCGTAGGCCCACTCCAACACTACGGGGGAAACAGGCAGCACTCCCCCTGGAAAGGCACAAGTGTGCCCTGCAACTCTCCACCCCTGCCTCACCACCCACCAGCACCCCTGCGGACATTTCTCACCTGCTCAGAGCTGGCTAAAAATGCTAGCATTTAAAAAAAAACATAATTACAGGAAAACTGTCCATAAAAGGACCAGGTAACTCTGCGTCCAACAGTTATTCCACATTTCAGTGAAAAAACTTGTAATGGCTGAAATTTGGTGCAGAGATACCAGCAGGTAACTTATGTTCCAGACTCCAGTAAATGGCACCAAATTTGGGCTAATTCATAATGAGGGCAAAAGAGGGACAGGCGGATTTGGGGCATCTGCCAAAAAGCAGCAGTCAGCCCATCTGCCAATATTGCAGCTCCCCCTCCTCATTTAGAAATGGGGCAATGACATGGTTTCCAAAGGAGGTGTCTAAGATGGCTCCAACCTGACTAGAATAATTAGCCTTTCTGTGAGTTCCAAATCACTGCTGTAATTCACAGAAACGAGTTTCACACTCGTAAAAGTATCCATTCATATGGAAACTTCCACGTGAGTATATCTGCTGAGGGTGGGGAGTGGGTGTTGCAGGTTGGAAATCAGGGGCGGCTCCTCCATTAGGGCGGAGGAGCATCACCCCACTGCTTTCTCTCAGTGCGAGAAGCAGAAACATAAAATGGTATTTTAAATACCATTTTATGATTCTGCTTCTCGCACTGCGAGAAAGCAGAACGGTATGCCTAGCTGGGGGCGGGCGGGTGGGCGGGCCAGGGAGGAGTGGCTTGCCCAATGCTGTGGGCCCTGACTGTTTGGTCGGCCCTCTGGGGCCGACCAAACCAGTCATGCGCACTCTGCATTCTCTCTATGTAGGCTGCATGCAGCCTACATAGAGAAAATGGCCTCCCTACAGGCGCCCGGCTGGGCGCTGTCCGCACCAATTACAACGCTGCCATTGCAGCGTTGTGATTGGCTCAGGGGGGGGGGGGAGGATGCCTGCTTCCTGATCAAGGAAAGCAGCAAGAAAACGCGGGACCCGGCCAGAAGCGGAGGCAGCGCGGGACCCGGTAAGGTAAGTTTTATTTTGTATTTGTTACATTCGTCCCACCCGGGCGACCCCCGCACCCGCCCCCCCCACCCGCGAGTCATGCGAGCCGCGACTGTTGGAAATGCTCTGGTGGTCTCCAACATTTTCTGTACTGAGAGTTGTTTATGTGAAATGAAACTCATTGAGAGCTACTAATATTATGAGTGTTGTATAATTTCATTTTTTTTTATTTGTATAATAATTCAACCAAGCAAAACCTTTCTAATTTAATAAGCTGGGCTTCACACAGGTGAGCTACTCAGAGGTAGCTGGAGAGCTACAGTAGCTCACGAGCTACTGGTTGGAGACCCCTGGTTGGCACGTTTGTGGTCAAACCTACACATTTTTATGTGCTCAAAAAACACTTTCCGACTCCTTCCCACCCTTGAAAAAGGATGAATATTTACTTCTGTTGAGGGCTGGAGTAAATCCCCTTCCCAGTGAGCACAGAAAACTATTGCTCTCTCAGGGAAGCAGAGGGTTTCGTAGATGATGGGAAAGGCAAAGTTGCCATTTTAACTCCAGTTCTGGAATATTTTGGGGTATTTGAAGTTTTACCCAGAGGGGTCCAGACGGGTTATTTACAATTCTAACTCAAGTCCTAGAATATTTTAGAGAAAGTTAAAAGTTTCCCGAATATATTAAAAAGGATTGAAGTGTTTTAATTTTGCTTTACCTGGGAGTGATTCCCTGAGGGTGCTGTTGAGGGTCAAAAACTGGGAATACCGTAGGGCAAGATATTTTTCTATGTGGAAGTTTTTTTCAGTGCTGAGAAAAAAAGAAAAAAGTTAGTGTGTTTGTACTTGCTTTTTTTTCATGTGAAAATACGACATGTATTTCGCAATGCAAAAAAAGGAATTCATAAAAAAATTTCATGATTACAGTTGGAAAGCTCCAAGTGACGCTTTTTCCAAAGGGTAATCTGGAAAAGATTAGCATTCCTTGAAAGCTTTTTTTTATTCTCTGGATGGCGTTTTGACTAACCAGTTGTCCAGGTATGGGAACACCTGGTGACCTTCTCTCCTGAGAAAAGCGGCAACTGGAGCAAGACATTTGGTGAATATTCTTGGCATCGATTTGAGCCCAAGAGGGAGTGCCTTGATCTAGTAGTGCTGACCCGCTACTGAGAGTAAGCAAGTAAGCATCCCGAAAGTCCAGGGAGGTAAAAAAAAACTTCCTGCATCATCAGGAAGACTTCTTGCAGAGTAAGCATCTGAAATGAATGTTTCTTTAGAAACTTTTTCAGCTCTCTGAGGTCCAGTATTGGCCTCCATTGACCTGTCTTCTTTTTTTATGAGAAACAAATCTGGAGTAGAAGCCTTGATTTTTTTGCAACTTGAGGACAATTTCTATGGCTCCCTCAAAAAGAAGCATGAGAATTTCCACTTGCAGCTCCTTCAAATGAAGATGATGTTCCTTTCTTGGTGGACAAACTGGGGGTCTCTGGATGAACTCCAACTTATGGCCTGACTGGACAATTTGTAACACCCATTTGTCTAATGATATAGTCTTGCATGTGGTAGCAAAAAGGGGAAATTCTCTCCCCCCCAACTTCTGACGACCAGATGGAAAAGGGGGGACAAGAGTTAGGTTCTCTTCTGATTATCATTGGTTTGTACTTGTAAGGAACCTCTCTTCCTTTCTGCAGACCAACCGTAAGTTTGCCTTTGGTTTTGATTAAAGTAGTGTCCTTGGTCATATCCAGACTGTCTTTAAGGGTAATAACGATCTCCTTGAACTCCATATTGATTGAATTCTGTCCTGAAATTTTGTGATCTCTGTGAGCCATGAAAAACAGATGCCACAAATCTGTGACACTGCAACAGCCCTAAAGCCTTTGCTGTATCAGCATCAGTTTTGAAGCTTTGCAGAGCTTCATCAATATGTTTAGTAAAAAGAGTTAGCCCATCAAAAGGCATGTCTAAGATTTTAAACTGGACATCAGTATGGAAGGCTGTGGATTTTAACCAGCCTTGCCTCCTTAGTAAAGTCCCGCCTACCAACTGGTGAAAACCTGTATTTGAAGCATCCATCGCCACATCAATAATGAAAGAAGAGGTTAGTTCTCCTTCCTTTAGGATAGCTCGTGCCATCTCCCTCTTATCCTCAGGGACAAGATCCAGTAATAGAGCTATGCTGTGCCACATCTGGTGATTGTAACGACCTAGAACCACCAGGGCAAAGTTGAGCATGCCGTCGCCGACCATACTATTGATGATGACAATACTGTCTACGACAATGACTATACTGTCGACGGCTTTACCCATGGGAACCACTCAGTCAATAGATAATATGGGAGAGAATGTTTTTACACCTTTAAAGATGACGGATGTGCCTCCAGTAAAATTATTCTAGTCAGATCAAGAAGTAGAGGCTCATAATTATGCCTCACTGACAGCTTACAGTCCAAAGGAATTGGATGTGAGATATGTCCCAGGTTTTGAAGAGGACGCAATGGACGACGAGAAGTCCTACAGTGAATATGTGTGTCGACAGAAGTACAAGTCTGGAAGTATTTGAATGGATTTAAAGCAGAATCCACCTAGATATTAGAAAAGGCCAGATGTGGTCCAAGTGCCAATTGGTTTATCAACGTTGCAACAAATGATGGATACTTTTACTAAATTATTGCCGCAACAACCATCATATAATCCTAACATGGGGTTACCTGCTGCTCCCGTCCTCCCGCCACCTCAACCTGCTCCTTTACCAGTTTCACCTCCTAGGCAGCCATCACCACTACCTCCTCCTCCTCCTCCAACGTCCATGGAGAAGATATGGATGATGTTTACTCTAATGATTCTACCTATTATGATGTAGAAGGAGAGGAAGGTGAGCTACCACCAGATAGTGATGGAAGGGATGATGATGGCTGAGATGTTATTGTCCCAAGTGGAACCGAGGGGCCAATTTCACAAGATGCTACAGATTGTCGTGTAGTTCCTATATTACCCATACAGGACCTGCGCGTTCGGATAACATAAACTGCGGGATTGGTGGCAGACTGATTCTGAGCACCCCCACCGAGAAATGTTAGCCTGTTTGCATAAGCTAGCTCACAGTGCCACTAGTGTCTCCTCTTATCGGGGAGAGATTAGTTTCTGGCAACCTCAGAACATGACAACCCTGATCCCTCAAGATCGTGGAAACAATGTACTACTTTTCGCTCAGTCACTCGTGCTCACTTGTCTTGTCTCAGAGATACACAGAATAAACAGCCTGGGCGTTTCAATAAGGATTTATTGAATAGTCGTTATTCTTGTGTAGAATATATGAGGTGCAACAACCATTAGATAGTAGCAGAGATATATGATTAGCAGTCCACGAGGCCTACTGTTCAGTATCGGCCACATAGTGTGGTTTGATTAAGTCAATTGAGACAAATCTTTTCTCCTTTTTCCCGGCAAGAGGCGGCAGAAGTACAGTTCTTGTTCCTTGTACTGCTAGGACCAGTACAGGCTTTCTGTAGGATGGCCTGAATTCTTTCTTGTCCGCTATTTTCTCTCTGACCAGATCCCCGACTTTTGGGATCCAGACAGGTCTTGCCGTGACTGCCTTGAGTTCCCCAGTGGCGGTCTGTTTTAAGTGGACGTTGCTTTGTTGTGTCCTGGATTCATTTAGATCCTGTAAAACAGCCAAACGATCATGGATATCAAATGGTTTCTCATCCGCCACTGTGCCTTCACAATCAAGATCACGTACCAACATTCTCGTCCCAAATAGGACCTCATATGGAGTGACCCCCCCTAGAGAACTTCTTGGCTGATTGTTGAGTGCTCTCTGAACCCCATATAAGTGATTGACCCAACTACCGCCCTTGCCTAATACCCTAGCTGTTAAATATTGCTTTAAGTCCCGGTTTCTCCTTTCCACGACCGAATTTCCCTCAGGATGATACGGAGAGGAGTACCGCAATGCTACGCCCATACTTTCCATGGCCTCTTTGTAAGCCCGAGAGCTAAACGCCGGGCCACGGTCAGAATGTAACGTGCCAACTGAGTATGTCCCTATAAAGACTCGCAAATCTTTTGTAACAGTTCGGGCGTCAGCCGAGCGCTGAGGCCAAACCCATAGGAATCTGGAACAAGAATCTACTGCCACCAAGATATACTTGTAAGCCCCATCAGATTGTAAAGGAACGCAGTGATCCAGATAAACACAAGCGAGAGGTTTGTCTGATTTTAATAATGGTGTCTGTGCCGGGCGTGTAACTGTGGAGTCTTTCATTTGTTGACAGATGTCACATTTCAAGACATATTCTTTAGTTTGTTTCGCCAGACCTGGCTGCCAATAGCGCTGTTTAAACAAGGAAATAGTCGCCGTAATGCCTGTGTGCGCAGAACCCAAACCCTCTTGTGCTGCAACAATCAAACCATGTCTACGATCCATATTTGGTATTACTCTATCCCCCACTCCAGGAATCTGAGCATATGGAATTTTGTGTGCATCTAATTTGTAGGAGTACTTGAGTGGAAATTTTTTCGGTACTGCTGAGCTGCCCTTGCGTGAAGCAATGACAGCCACCATTATCTCGCCGTCTATTCTCGTTTTAGAGCGAGTGATTGCAGCTACGGAAGCCGTTCGCACAGCCCCCTTTGCGACTTCATCAGCCAATGAATTCCCTTCAACGTGAACGCCATCACGTTGATGACTCAGTGTGTGTATCACGTGAGCCCTTGGTAGTTCGTTCTTCAACTCCACTACCTGTTCCCATAGCATTTTTTGCTTAATTGTGCCACCTTTTGTATCTTTAAACCCGTTTAGTTCCCAATGTTGTAAGTATTCATTGTATGACTGCACACAATAAAAGGAATCACACACAATTAGTGTGGGGAATTCGTGATCCGTATTTACAAGTGCCAGTATTAATGCTTTTAACTCTGCCAACTGAGCCGTGCAGTCTCCTAGAGATTGCGTTTTGGTGCCACTTGGTTGGAACTTTCCATCCCGCATGCGACCTTTAACGATAGCATATGCCGCGCTGTATTGTTGCTTACTCCCTATGGCTGGTTGAGCAGATCCGTCAGTGTAAATTATGTATTCATACTGATCAAGAGTCAAAATCTCATTTGGTAGAGGATATTCTTGTTCGTATTGCAGAAATGCTTGTGTTTTTAGACTTGGATCAAATCTGTATTCAACGTCCGTTGCAGTAAGAGAATTAGCCCATTGTATCCATCTTGGATGTAAGGCTTTTGCATTTGGATTGCTTGCCTTTGTAACAGCTTCTAAAGCTGGTACCGGGGTTACGACTATTATGCGTTTCCCCTGAGCCAGGGCTCTTTCTCTTGCTAAAGCGGTCTGAACTGCTGTCAGGATTTTTTCTGTTGAAGTGAAACGCATTTCTGCGTTTGTGTACAGGTGTGATTTGTATGCGATCGGTACTGTTTTGCCTTCATTGAAGGTTAAGTAAGTGTACCCGCATTGACCCGCTATTACACGGATCACCAAGTTGCGTACGTTTACGCGTGTCTGTAAGTGTTCTTTTTCTTAAATTGAGGTTTTGATTTTGGCTTGTCTTCTTTTTTGGAAGTATAGTCTTGAGCGTGCTGCTTGTCTCTGGACTTTGTACGCTCTTCTTTGTGTTTTGACCGTCCTTCTCTCTCGGAAGTTTTCCTCGAGCCCTGAAAGGAACGAGAGGAACGTGTATCAGTATCCTGATACCTGTCAGGTTTTCTAATATTATCCCTATTCCTGAGATTATACCTCTTTTCAGAGGGCTCCTGTGGAGGAGATCTACCTCGGGATTGAGATCTCTTTTCTAAAAAGTTTTGTTGTTTTTTATTATCCCACTTCTTTTTAGAAGAAGCAGGTGTCTGCTTGGAAGTGTCCTTTTCAGGACTGCCCATATGTTGTGGTTTTAAAGCTTTCCCACTCAAACTGTCTCTGCCTAATTCTGCATATGCAGTTTCGATTATTTTGGGTAGTTCGTGTGGTTGGTCATACGGACTGAACTCCCTTAGGCGTTGGCGGATTGCCACTGAAGCTGCTTCCCCTTTAATATTAGCTAGTATTATGGCTGATACCTGGTCATAGTTATTTAATAACTTCATCCCTAAGTTCAGGGCAGGCTCTGCTCCGTACTCATTTTGTATTTGTCTTAATACATCTGGTACTATCGCTAATGAAGGAATACCATGAGTTCTGGTATATATGGCAGCAAAGACTGTACCCCAAGTGGTACAATCCTCTAACTATGGTGTTATCCCCATGGGCAAGCAGATTGTTAGCATTCTGTGTTTTTCAAACGTGGTAGTATTTGGAAATACTGCCTCGAGCTGAGTTATTTTCTGAGCTACCCAGAATGGTATTTGTTCACGTTTTGTGGATATTTTGCCCATTACTGCATGTAATGTTTGTGGAGTTATTTTAGTTGCTGTACCCTGAGATTGAGTTCCATTTGTTGCAACTGTTGTTGGTTGGACTGTGAAAGTCCTCATGACGTATTGCGTCAAATTTCTGTAGATTCTAATTAAATCTTTATGTTGTATGAGTAAGTCCGGCTGTGGCATTGTTTCAATTTCAGGATGTGGTGTATAGGCCGCTAATATTGGCCATGTTGCCCCGTCTCCTCCGAGCGGGCCTAATCTTACTCTGTGTCTTATATGGGGTAGGGCGCCTTTAAATCAGTATAGGTGTTCCTGGTACGTGAGTGGAACCTCTATGACCTCGCAAGGACCATATTCCACTGGTGCATCTCCTTCTGTATAGAAGTGAAATGTGTGTGTTCTTGCATCTGCTTCTGGGAATGTAACCCATGAATAGAATACCTCTGTTTTGTTTGATTTGTGTGCCTCAATCACGAAAGCTACTAAGCCACCCCTAGCTGATAAACCATATTCTAGTAGTTTAAGGAGGGTGATAGTACGTCTGAATTTAGGTGCAATGAGAATTCCATCCACCTCTTCGTCTGAGAGGGGCAGTGGCATTTGTAGTGGGTCTAAGACCTGGTTAGTTATTGTGTACAGAACACAAACTAACTTTCCAAGGAAACTATGATGAGGTTTTATGAACAATTTTAGGAACAAAATGTCCTTCAAGCTTGATTAACCTGTAGCCAATAAATAGGATATTTCGCCTACTCAGCTGTGGCAGAGTTTTGTGCCCACCCACTCCAGACGTCTCTGGTGTTTTGTGAGTAGGGATCTCTGAGAAATAGCACGACTGAACTACTCAGATTCTACTGTTAAATAAGTACCTAACCAACGTTGGCGGCGCCATGTCGTGTAGTTCCTATATTACCCATACAGGACCTGCACATTCGGATAACATAAACTGCGGGATTTGTGGCAGACTGATTCTGAGCACCCCCACCGAGAAATGTTAGCCTGTTTGCATAAGCTAGCTCACAGTGCCACTAGTGACTCCTCTTATCGGGGAGAGATTAGTTTCTGGCAATCTCAGAACTTGACAACCCTGATCCCTCAAGATCATGGAAACAATGTACTACTTTTCGCTCAGTTACTCGTGCTCACTTGTCTTGTCTCAGAGATACACAGAATAAACAGCCTGGGCGTTTCAATAAGGATTTATTGAACAGTCGTTATTCTTGTGTAGAATATATGAGCTGCAACAACCATTAGACAGTAGCAGAGATATATGATTAGCAGTACAGCGAATATAAAAGGATAGTACAGTTCTACCATCTTGCAATAAGCATGAATAAATACATGAATATAAAATGCATTGATAAAAGAAAGCGCGTACTCCTACGATGCCTATCTAGATGTACCTAAGTGTACCTAGCATGTGAGTAGGTGTAAAGCCAAGAATCCCTCTAGGATTTAGTCGAACCCCATTACCTGAAGTGTGAGAATGTAGGAGCCCTTCTTGGTCTCGAGTTAGACACCCCCCAAGGGATGTTCCGACCACTGTCAGCTGGAGCGTCTGCATGCAGGAGCCTCAGCGTCTCTGGTCAGTGTGTCGGCCTGGAAGTCTCGGTTCCCTCTGACTAACATTAGCAAGAGGTGCTATATTTATATAGAAAGTATCTAGGGCTCCTTTGTCCCTTGTTGCTTGTATTAGCCATTGTTGGATTTGAGGATGACGTATGGGATGAACCGTGTACGTAGATATGGGGAGGAAGGTGGTGTAGCCCCAGCCTGGTTTCTAAGAACCCTTATGAATATTCATTCATACTGTGTGAGTCTATTGATGGAGTTATAGGACTCTATTGTTCAGGAGAAACCCTCCTTCTGCACCCAGGACTAGAACTAGGTAAAGGTTCAATCCTAAAAGACTCATTACAGCGTAGTGTAGGGGAGGTAAAGTAGGTGAAGGGGTATGATGTTACCCGGGCCTATATTAGGGTACCTATATGAAACATAACAAGATGATATCTCTAAATTTCATTTGTTGATTGAAAGAGCTGCCAAGAAATTCAACCTACCAATGACCTCTGTAGATTAACCATGGTTTCTATATGACTTTAAAGAGCAACCTCGGAAATATGTTAAATCCATACCTATTCTTGATTATGTCTGGTCAGAAGGTCTGAAATTAATGAAGACAACTGCTACAGTTCCAGTTGTGTCTGAAAAAGAAATCCAGAGCCTTAGATTCAGCTGCAGCTTGCCTCACTGGTCTTACTAGACCAGATTCAGTAATTCCTTCAGTGGTTCAGAGAAGGACCAAGACACCAATAACGCCATTGTCTAGTCTACCAGACAAAGAATGGAAACGTATTGATAATCTGGGTCGGTGAATTTCCCCTATGGCAGCAACCTCAATTAAGACAGCCAATGCCCTGGTGGTTCTAGGTCGTTACAATCACCAGATGTGGCACGGCATAGCTCTATTACTGGATCTTGTCCCTGAGGATAAGAGGGAAATGGCAAGAGCTATCCTAAAGGAAGGAGAACTAACCTCTTCTTTCATTATTGATGTGGCGATGGATGCTTCAAATACAGGTTTTCACCAGTTGGTAGGCGGGACTTTACTAAGGAGGCAAGGCTGGTTAAAATCCACAGCCTTCCATACTGATGTCCAGTTTAAAATCTTAGACATGCCTTTTGATGGGCTAACTCTTTTTACTAAACATATTGATGAAGCTCTGCAAAGCTTCAAAACTGATGCTGATACAGCAAAGGCTTTAGGGCTGTTGCAGTGTCACAGATTTGGGGCATCTGTTTTTCATGGCTCACAGAGATCACAAAATTTCAGAACAGAATTCAATCAATATGGAGTTCAAGGAGATCGTTATTACCCTTAAAGACAGTCTGGATATGATCAATGTTAGAACTGGGGGTCTCTAGTTGGCAGAGGTAGGTACCTTTGTCCAAATAGGGACCCTTGCTTCTAGTCAGGCTAAGGGAGATACACTACTAAAATAACCCCTGCTCACCCCCTTGGTAGCTTGGCACGAGCAGGCAGGCTTATCTCAGAGGCAGTGTGTAAAGCATTTGTGAACACATACAGTAACCCAGTGACAACACTACAGATGGACACCACACAGGTTGTAGTATAAAAATAAGTATTTTTATATAGACTTAACACAAGACCCAAAACGACAAAAATCCACAACACAATACGAAAAATATGACTGTCAAATGGTAGAAAATAGTTCAGTTCGATAAAGATGATAAATGCGACACTTTACTTTCAATGTACCTTTGGATGCGTAACGCAAAACAAACAAAAGGGTCGCAGGGAAGGTGATGCTTTGATTCCTTACACGCAGAAAGGAGGATGCGTCGGTTTCTTACTGCGGCCCGGTTCCGATGCGATGATGATCCGGTGCGATGCGAGAAAATGGCGTCTTGCTTACGGTGCGACAACGTAGATGGGATGCGTGCACGCCCAACGGCCGTGCGGCGACTCGGCGATCTTCGGAGCCGCGACAGGCCCTGCGACACGCTTCTCCGGTGATGCGCCGGCGTACTCTGTGGCGGCGGCGGCACGCTTCTCCGGTGATGCGAGGCGCTTCGGTGATGCGATGGCGACAGCGGCAGCGGTGGCACGCTTACTCCGCGATGCGACGACAACTGCTGCGGCGGCACGCTTCTCCGGTGATGCGGGGCGCTTCGGTGATGTAACAGCGGCAGCGGCGGCACGCTTACTCTGCGATGCGATGACAGCTGCTGCGGCGGCGACACGCTTCCTCTTCGTTGCGTCGCGCTTCCAGCTCCCAGTGACACGCAGTCTCTCAGAAGGCCCAACAGCAGTAGGCACTTCAATTCCCAGCAAGGGAATTCAGGAGGGGAGCTGGGGGTGAAGTCTTGTATCCCTGAGACTTCAGACAGGAGGCAAGCTCAATCTCAAGCCCTTGGAGATCTTCCTCAAGATGATGAAAGCACACTCAGTCCTTTTCTCCTTTCTTTGGCAATAAAGTAACCACTGCAGGCCAACCCCAACAACACGCAGCATAGGGGTAGTCTCCTTCTTCAGCTTCCTGGTTCTTCTCCTCAGCAAAGGTTCGTCTTGATTCCAAGAAGTGATCTAAAGTCTTGGGGTCTGGGCCCCAATATTTATACTAGCAAATCCTTTGTCCTCTGAAGGCAGAGGGTCCTGTACCTAGTCCAAACCAGTTCTGGGTGCATTCTGCCAGTGCACAACTTCTTGCTTTGTCAGTGTGGGCCAGGGTCATCAGACACACCACAGGAGGTGGAGCCAGCATTGTGGAAGGCAGACACAGCCCTATTCAGGCCCAGGTGCTACTCCTCCCACCACTCCTCATGCAGATAGGTCTATTCAGCCTAGTGCTGACTCACCCTGTCTCCTGGAGTCCCCCAGCCCCTGTCACTCACAAACCCAGACATACAATACACAAGCCAGCAGAGGCAGGCTGGATGGTTTAGGCAAGAAAATACCTACTTTCTAAAAGTGGTATTTTCAAACACAGAATGTTAAAACAAACTTCACTAAAAGATGTATTTTATCATTCTGAGTTCAGGCATACTAAATTCGTTTTTCTACCATGTTCCCTGGGTCAGTTAGGATTATAAGATGTTATAATTAAACTGCCCATTCTGGCCTATGGGGACAGGTAGTCTTGCAATAGTGAAAAACGAAATTGGCTGTAATTCACTATCAGGACATGCCACACACATCAGGGCATGTCCTACCTTTTACATACAATGCACCCTGCCCGCAGGCCTACTTTAGGGGTGACTAACATGCAGAAAAGGGAAGGTTTGGGGACTGGTAAGTGGGTGCACTTACCAAGTCAACATGGCAGTACTAGACTGCACACAGGCTCTGCAATGGCAGGCCTGAGTCACACTTTACAAGCTGCTCCGGTGGGTGGCACAACCAGTGCCGCAAGCCCACCGGCAGCATTTGATTTACAGGCCCTGGGCAACCGCGGTACACTGTACTAGGGTCTGACAAGTAAACCAAATAATCCAGTCATGGAATCACTAATCCATACATCAATTTATGGTATGGTATGGTATGGGGGGTATTTATTAAGCGCACGGCTACTCCGGGGAGTGTCCCGGCGCTATCCTTGACCCCTGGACAGAGCGTAAGCAAGACCTAGACGCCCAAAGGACGGAGAGCCTATTGTTGGAAGAGCCAAGTTTTGACATTGCGTCTAAAACTGAGGAGATCATGCTCTTGTCTTAGCGAAAGTGGGAGGCTGTTCCATAGTTTTGCTGCTGCTACCTGAAAGGAGCGTCCTCCTTTACGAGAACGGCAAAACTTAGGCACAATAGTCAGTTCCTGGGTTGATGAGCGCAGAGTTCTAAAAGGTTTATAAGGTTGGATTTTATCCCTGAGGTAATATTATTTAGGGCCTTAAAACTCAGTACCAGAGCTTTAAAACTGACCCATTTTTTCACGGGGAGCCAGTGCAGGGTTCTGAGATAGGAGGACATATGTGATCTGGGTCCGACCATAAGCACGGCCCTCGCCGTGGCATTTTGGACCACCTGGAGACGGTTCAGTAGGTAGCCCGGAAGGCCCAGATACAGTACATAGGGAGCACTTGCACTTTGGCACTGATTAGCAGTGGCAAAGTGCCCAAAGCATCTAAACCAGCAAAAACAGGTCAACAACAGAGGAGGCATAGCGACAAAATGGAAGGGAGACCCACGCCAATGGTACCAGGTCTAACAATCAAGAACACTACTTTAATCAAAAACCAAAGGCAAACTTACGGGTGGTCTGCAGAAAGGAAGAGAGGTTCCTTACAAGTACAAACCAATGATAATCAGAAGAGAACCTGACTCTTGTCCCCCCTTTTCCATCTGGTCCTCAGAAGTTGGGGGGAGAGAATTTCCCCTTTTGGCTACCACATGCGAGACTATATCATTAGACAAATGGATGTTACAAATTGTCCAGTCAGGCCATAAGTTGGAGTTCATCCAGAGACCCCCAGTTTGTCCACCAAGAAAGGAACATCATCTTCATTTGAAGGAGCTGCAAGTGGAAATTCTCATGCTTCTTTTTGAGGGAGACATAGAAATTGTCCTCAAGTTGCAAAAAAATCAAGGCTTCTAGTTCAGATTTTTTTCTCATAAAAAAGAAGACAGGTCAATGGAGGCCAATACTGGACCTCAGAGAGCTGAAAAAGTTTCTAAAGAAACATTCATTTCAGATGCTTACTCTGCAAGAAGTCTTCCTGATGATGCAGGAAGGTTTTTTTTTTTACCTCCCTGGACTTTCGGGATGCTTACTTGCTTACTCTCAGTAGCGGGTCAGCACTACTAGATCAAGGCAATCCCTCTTGGGCTCAAATCGATGCCAAGAATATTCACCAAATGTCTTACTCCAGTTGCCGCTTTTCTCAGGAGAGAAGGTCACCAGGTGTTCCCATACCTGGACAACTGGTTAGTCAAAACGCCATCCAGAGAAAAAGAAAAAGCTTTCAAGGAATGCTTGCATCAATCTCTTCCAGAGACTTGGCCTCACTTTGAACAGGGAGAAATCTTCATTGCTGCCCCAAACAAAGATCCAATTTCTTGGAGCAATACTAGACACTTACTTGGGAAAAGCCTTGCCATCGGCAGAAAGAATAAGAAAGTTACAGACAATGTCAGAGAAAGCAATCAATCATAGTGAGACAATACAAGTCCCTAATAAGTACGATGGCATCATGTATAGGTCTCATTCCGTTTTGCAGGCTTAGTACCAGACCTGTTCAGCAAAAGCTGGATTCGCAATGGAAACATGTGGAAGGCTCAAGGGAAGATATGGTCTGCGTCACAAGGCGCTTGAAACAGGCTTTGCCTGGTGGGGAATTCCAGATAACCTATCTGCAGGTCTCTCTTTCCTGCCAATAACAGAAAGGTTATTACTCACTACTGATACGCCCATGGATGGATGGGGAGCCCACCTGCAAGAACTTACAACAAGAAGCCTTTTGTCAGATGCAGCGAAGAAGCTCCACATCAATGCGTTGGAACTCCGCACCATAAAACTGGTTTTACAAGTGTTCCTTCCCAGAGTGACAGGTCAGCCAGCCCTAGTCAGAACAGATAACACAATATCCATGCTCTACATAGCCAAGCAAGGAGGAACGAAGTCCAGGATCCTTTCAGAAGAAGTTCAGGTGCTCTGGAGCTGGGCCATTTCTCACTGGATAGACATTGCTGTGGTACATCTGCCAGGCTGCCAGAACGATCAGAAAGATGCGCTCAGCTGGCAAATGACAGAATGTCACGAGTGGGAACTAGAACAGAAACATGTGGATTACATTTGCAATCACTGGAGTCACCCCAGAATCGATCTGTTTGGCACTCCAAAACTCAGGAAATGTCAGTGCTTCGCAAGCAGGTTCTGGCATCCAGGAACATTGGGCAATGCTCTTTCGATCAGTTGGTTCAAGATATTTGCCTACGCCTTTCTTCCTTTTCCCCTTATCACCAGGGTGCTGAAGAAGGCGAAGGTAGAACATTGCAACCTGATCCTCATTGCTTCGGCATGGCCTCGCCAGTATGGTACAGTAAGCTGCTGCGGTTGGCAGTATGTCCAGCCATTCTTTTGAAGGTGCGTCCCAGGATGTTGTCCAGACATCATGGAGAGATTCTCCACCATGATCCCAAGTCGCTGAACTTGACAGCATGGTACCTGACCACCTAGAATTTGGCCATTTGGATCTATCGCAAGAGTGTAAACAGATTCTAGCGCAGGCTCGTGCTCCAGCAACCAATA
The DNA here is from genome assembly GCA_963921515.1 of Calotriton arnoldi. Lineage (NCBI taxonomy): Eukaryota > Metazoa > Chordata > Amphibia > Caudata > Salamandridae > Calotriton > Calotriton arnoldi. The sequence continues at coordinate 58,999 of CAWUFW010001110.1, forward strand.
AGACTTACAACGCTAAATGGAAATGTTTTTGTGTTTGGTGCAGGAATAACGGTCATCATCAGCTTCAAATAAAGCCTTCACAGCTCCTGCCATATTTGTTAAGCTTGGACAAATGTGGTCTCAAATATTCTTCAGTCAGGGTCCATCTGGCTGCAGTATCGAGATTCAGAGGACTGACAGTTCGACATCTACTTTGTTTTTTTAAAGGATCATTCAAAAGTTCATGAAAGGGCTTTTTAGAGCATTTCCCTCTCTTCAACATCCTCCGGTTCCATGGGAACTTAATACAGTCCGCAGTCAGCTGATGTTACCTTCTTTTGAGCCAATACATAGAGCGGATTTAAAATGTGTTTTATGGAGGACTGCACTACTCCTGGATCTGACAGCTGCAGCAGGCATTCACCATCAGAGAACCTTTTCTCCGGTTCACTAACGACAAAGTGACACTCAGAACCAATCCTAAATTCATTCCTAATGTGCCTACTGATTTCAATTTGAATGAGCCTATTATTCTTAGATCCTTCTGTCCTAATCCAGCCGAAAGATCATTACTTTCTCTAGACTTGCGTAGATGGCTCAAATTCAATATATAGGCAAAACAAAGGACATACGCACATCAGACCAGCTATTTGTATCATTTGAACCACAAACAGGCCAAGCCCTGTCCAAACAGGGGATAGCCTGTATTGCTTACCGCCATGCCAAAGCCAATCATCCTGTCCAGGGAAGAGTGAGGGTGCATTCCTCCAGGGGCATGGCTTTAACTGCAGCACTATGCTGGGGTGCCTTTGAGAGACATCTGCTCTGCAGCCACCTGGAGGAGCAGGCATACATTCACGAAGCATTACTGCCTAGACGTGGACACAGAAGCTGATGCAGCAGTGGGACATGCAGTCCCAAGAAACCTCTTTCATTAAAGGTGAGCCTGCTTCCTGCTTTGTTGTATTTCATAATGTTTACTGTTTGCTATTCTGCTTCAAGCATGTGAATATATAAAAGATCCAATGTTGAAGAAGAAATTAGTTACTTACCTGTAACTCCAGTTCTCCAAAATCGGTATGTTTTATATATTTACATGTGACCCTCGCTCCTCCACGGACAGAGGCTCATTGTATTTCATTCTCACACTTGCGCTTTCAAATCTGAACCATGGTGGTCATTAGGTGGAGTAGGAGTGCTTAAGCTTCCACCTCATTGGCTGAAGTTTGGGTTCTTTCAAATGAGGTGGATGTGTTGCTAAATATATTATGTTGTTTCAGGACTATGGGCATTTTACATTGTACACTGTTTGTTATATATTTTACACTGTATACTGCTATTTTAATGTATCAGTGATTACTAGCCTGACGAAGGGGAATGATTCAATCCTGTGAATATATAAAAGATACTAATGTTGGAGAACTGGAGTTACAGGTAAGTAACTAATTTCTTCCAATCCCTGGCAGAAACAAGTTAGTTTGGAATCCCAACAAACAAGGTAGGGGGAGCGTTCCACTCTTCAGAAAGGTTACTCAGTGAACTCCAAGAGTACACTCTGGGGTGTGTTGCCTTTGTGGCAGCAGGCAAGTACATCCTCCAGGCTCTTGCTCTCATGTGAAACTTGTATATTTCCTCCAGAGTTAGACACAAAGGAAGTAGGAGAGTAAGAAATTGGGATGGGTTCCCTCCTTTTCCCTCCCAGAGTAGCTGTGTCCTCCATTGCTCACATACCATTCTTATGAATAAAACATTGTATGTTGTGCCTGTTCTCTGTGACAGGCACACAGAAGGTGATGGCAAACATTTCATTGTACGTACAACTTCCGATATTTGTGATCTTCGTTATAATCCTTTTTTTTATTTTTATAAATTTTATTGTAGAATGTAAACATGACATCCAAATAGTAGTACATATACAGTGCAGTAACTTAAGTATCATAGATACATTACATTCTCCAACGGAACAAGAGATTCTCCTCCTTTAGTATCATTTGTTTATGGTTGTGTATACATCATTATTAACGCGCATTAGTTCGGCTTTCTCCCCTCAACTCTCTCCATGCCTTCATGTTGGCTACAGTTATGTGTGGGAATGTGCGGTGCTTCACCCACAGAGACAGATCTGGGTGAATAATGCTTAAGGATCGTCGTAGCTTCGAGTGTGATGATACGGAAGGGGAATCTCCACCGCCCGCCCCGTTCCTGTATCACTAAAATCACTCCAGGGGATTGGCCAGTAAGTATGCCTTCAATGGGTCCTATGTGTCGTTTGGTCGTGATGTGAGAGGGAGCAGCTCCGCATAGGTTAGTGTTTGGATCTTCGTTATAATCCTTAACAATAAATTGACTGGCAGGCTAAGAAATTAGATTTTTCCTCAATAATTTCAATGTAAATTCTGGACCCTGAATAAAGGTTACTGGTCACCTGGAAGGATACTTAAACAAGGGTTGTCGGAGTCATCATCCTCCTGGAGTTGTGCAGAGGAAGGTGCTGACTTGGAACATATGCTCTTTCACTGTAATGATGTCCACTCTCTATGGGATCAGAACAGGAAACCTATAGAGGATATATTCCAGATACAAATATCACTTAACCCCTGTACCATCACTCTAGGCCCAAGGCGTGAGCTCTAATACCACTAGCTTTCAGAATCAAAGAATTTTCTCTTATTGACTAATATTATGTGTGTGGAAAAAAAACAATAACCTCCATTACAACACTTGGTGGGCCTGGGTCTGCTTTATGAGGAGAGCAGATAATACTATCTCAAATAATAATCCAAATTCAAAGATAGAAGCCCCTAAGAAATGAACTCGACCTCTACTTACAAAAGTCTAAACATCGATAGTTGATTGTAGTAGAAAAACCCACTCTTCTGGACACCCGCAATAACAGGAAGGCGTTAGCCTATCTCCAGTCCCTCCACCCTCTGTTACCATCCCTCTGTCCCTTCATTAAATTCTGCTGATATAATTGTCTTAATCATATCAGCTTATTTCCAACATTTTACATCTCTTTCTTACTTCTTTTTGTATCTTCAATATTTTCTTTGTTATTTACAATTCTAAGGTTCATTCATAAGCCAAATTAGTGGTACAAATCCTTACATTTAAAATGGTGTTTAATATAAGTGATAAATACAAATGACTAAGGGCCATATGTATCATTCCAAATTGCGATCGCAAACGCCGAAATTCGCAGAATTTCGGCGTTTGCAATCGCAATTGGGCTTAGTGGTATGTATTAATGAAAAACTGCCTCGCAAAATAAGGAATCGCAAAATTTGCGATTCCCTATTTTGCGATTGCATTTAAGGAATCGCAAATTGCGATTCCTTAAATGCAATGTAAGAAGCACAAAAAGTGCAATTTGGCCTTATGAATCGCAAATTACCACCAACTTCAAGTTGGTGGTAATTTACGATCTCTTTGAAAAATGCACTTTTTTGCATTTTTCAAGTGTAATGTGGCGCACATACATGCCCTTAGGGCATGTATGTGCGCCACATGTGCACCCATGCTTATTTCAGGGGTGCAACAGGGTGTCCTTTTGACACTCTTGCAACCTTGAAATTGCATTCTTAATTTGCGATTCTCTAATTGCTAATCGCAAATTGAGAATGTCTTCCCATTCATTTCTATGGGCCTCTAGGCCCATAGGAATGAATGGGGAGGGTTTCCTTATTTGCGAATCGCACTTTGCGATTCGCAATTAAGGAATATGTAGGATTCGCAAATTTTTTTGCAAATCCTACATACATCGCGTTTTGCGATTCTCAAATAGCGATTCTCTAAAATTCGCTATTTGAGAATCGCAAAACCAAACTTTCATACATATGCCCCTTAATAAACTTCATACCCTCTGTTCCTATTACAAGATTAATTTCATATTGTTGCATTTGACAATTTCTATATGGTAATGGTTGTACTACTAAGAATTCCACAATATTGTTTGTCCTCAAAACAATAAAGTTTATTCAAATGTAAAAAATTATCACAAAGGACATTCGTTTGAGAAAGATGATGAGCATAATTTAGAAGGTTATATTCCCTAGAGCATTATTACTTACGCCATAAGTGCATATCGAATTTATGTAACACTGAGTACAATCTGTTCTCTACCTTATCGTAATCATTAATCCTCCAGATGTCTATCAATCCTAAGGAGCTCAACGAATCCCCCTTGGTCTGGGACACACCCCACAGTGCATCTGACCAGAGTTGTGATCTGTCCTTCTCCCCATGCTTGATTAAATTCAAGTCTCCTTGACTGAATATTTCACCCACCAATGCTTGGAGCATCTTTGAGGAAATGCTCCTTGGTAAGTGCACGTTACAATTGGCTGTTTGACCATAATATTGTATTTTCAGGGCCCCGGAGCACGGGGGCCCAAGTCTGAAGACGAAAGTGCTTTATATAATTTCTTTCAATACCCTACCATGCCTAATGACCACAGACATGTTGCGTGCATGTGCTCAAACATATCCTTATTTTCACTCTCCCTCTTTGATGACACTAGAGTGGCATTCCGAAAATACATTGTATCTACATATTAAAATATTGCAACTAGAATAATGAATTATCCTCTTTTCAAATCTTTGAGTAGATTTATATATTTCATTAAAAAGGAGCAATGACGTGTCAGTTCCAGGTGGCAACGTGTTTTCCCGGAAGTGCACGTTTGATGACTTACGCATACATGCCTCGGATCGCATGCATGCATGCATCAGTGGAATGGCACATGCACATTTTTTTTATAACTACATTGGTAAATTTAAAAAAAAAATCTGTAATTGTTTTTCAAAGCGGCAGGGCCAAAAGCAATTTAAACGATAGAAAAATTGGGCCAAGAAAATGGGGAGGGGGCTAACATGAAGTGGGCAGGGGTAAAAAGCAACATGGCGCTGGTTGGGGGAAGGGTAACAGCAGCACACTAGGGACATGAAACACCGGGGGCAAGAGGATGAAACAATACAGGGGTTGGGGGAAGAAGCATATGAGGGAGAAAGCAACATGGAGCACAGGGAAAAACTCAAGACAGAACTTGGAGCACATGAGGGAGACAGCAACACAGAGTAAGGGGTTAAAGCACAGGAGGGAAAGAACTGGAAAGCACATGCTCTCTCATGTTTGCTTAAGCAAGAAGAAAAAAATAGTCCCCTAAAAGCGAGCAGTGGAAGAATAGAATCCAGACAGTCAGAGAGATGGTAAAGAGGCTATGCCCCAGAGGACAAACAAACACAAGATGGACAAGTTTGGTACAAGGAAAGCATTCAAATAAGAAGGAAGCAAACATGACTGGCAATAAAGCCAACCAATGGTAAGCAATGGACAGGCTGTAAGCCGCTGTAAGCTCTTTGTAAGCCCACTATTAGTCGTTTGCGATCAGATAGCTGTGCTCTATAGTAAGCTCGACCTACAAGTGATGCAATGCAATTTTGCAGTATCATTTGCACACTCTGACTAGTGAAAAATAACATCTGCGCACTTACAGGTAAAAAAAAATCAACTGTTGCATTGATTGGTCCATCAGTGCAAATGTGATTTTTTTTACACTAGTCACTGGCTGGAAGTGCAGCTTTAGAATTACTTGCCGACTCTTTGTTTCTGCTGCAACTCTATCCCTATGAGGGAGAATGTGACCTGGTGGATTCTACTCCATATTTAGAGTTTTCTACCGAAACTGGAACATTTTCAGTTCCCTCCAAGCTCTACATCAGGACTCTGTTTTGTGATGGAATATTCCAGACCTGGAAAAGCAGCGTCGCGTGACAGGTGGACTGGGACGGTACTCCTGCACTCAGTTGGTCTGAGTCAGACTTCCTCTAGCTTCATAAAATGTAACGTTTGGAAGCGACCATAGTCGAGGCCCGCCCGTTCTCGCCTGCTTGTGCCTGGGCGTCATTTGGCAGTTTGGAGAGCCTACTGGTGAACTCCCATCATGTTGGGACGAATTATAGTTTGTGTGAGGAGAAGCATCGCGCGCCAGCTTGTACAGGTCTAGTCTGGACGAACCGGTGCACGCCCCTCTGAGGGGACAAGCGCCGGCTGCCACACAAACCTGCAATCAGCCAGTTCGCCATCACAGGAGCGCAGCCGCTGGGCAGAGATGGAGGGCGCCTTGACACCGGGAAGCCAGCCCATATACAACCCGGTGAGTAACGCTGCCCATTATTTTTAAAGCAGATTTCATTTCTAGATGGTTAAAACATAAACGTTGCTGTGTTTTTTTTTATTTTCTTTATTTGCAAGTCTGTAAATAGGAGTTTTTCCTGAAAATAGATATTTTATAAGAAAATGGGTGTGTATTTTTTGGAAGGGGAAAGTGTACGTACTCCATACATTCTTCATAGTATTTAAAGGCCGCTTTTATGCTAGCTAAGCCGGTGCTTGTCGTTTATTCATTTGTTTTGTGGAGATGTTGCTGTGTGTTAGCATAACAACAAAAAGAATTTGAGATGCACTAAGGCTTAAAAGTGCGTTGGTTGGTGTAGACAAAGAGGCGGGAATCAAGACGGAACCGTGCCTTTCTTTCACCTCACACCTCAACAGGGGCGTAGCTTCCATTGGAGCAGCAGGTGCAGTTGCACCCGTGCCCATGAAACCCTGATTGTCTCTGTATTCCATAATTCAAAGAGCATCCAGGCGGCCCATTTCCTTTCTTGCACTAGGGCCCATGACACACTGGCCATGCTACTGCACCTCTTCTGATGGCTAGAAGGCTGTTCTATTGCCATGCTGGAATTTTATCAAGGTACAGGAACACCCTGGCTATCACCCTGGTCTGCATAAGGTGCTGTAGCACCCCGAAAGTAACCATGCTGGTGTTCAGATGATGAATGAGTAACAAAGAAGCCTTTACATTTTGTTTTTTTCTTATCCCATTTCCTGTGAGGTCAAAGGCAGAGGTCAAATGTCAGGCTATGTCTTCTGACAAATGTATGCTTATTCTTTTAACGTGGTGATGACTTGTTTTTACTTTTTTCTCTGACTGCAAAGTGAGAAGATTTTGGAAAGTATGCTGTGGCACAACCTTGCTGGGAGAACAGGGAAAGAATATAGATAGATCAGTTTTTCTAACAAATGTGACTGTGACCTGTACAGAAGAAGGACTGCACCTGCGTTTGTGACTTGTGAGGGGGGACCCTAAGGACTGGACCTGCTCTCCCTTGTAATCATGTCCAAGAAGTGGACTCCAAACGTCATGTAAAACCTGTAAATGAACTATACAGATATTTCAAAATATATCAGCAGTTAGGAAAGCTCAAATGAAACACACTTTTTAGTAATTCAGACGTGAGATGGAAACAAAGATTTTAATAGGATCAAAAAAATTGAGGCACTTGGTGATGTGCAAATAATAAATATTCGCTGAAACTTGATTTCCGCATATCATCCTTTGTGAGCTAGATAAAGTTAATCAGTAAAACTGCAGGTCTGTGCAAATTTCAATGAAAAATGTATTGTCAGTGAATGACAGTTCGCTACCACTCCATCCTTTAGCGGCATATTTGCAACAATGTGCTCCCACATGCACCACCGGCTACAAGCCACATGCTTACCACACTCCTGCTGAATGGGCGTTGCTCATTTGCTACACTTGTGTAACACTTGGATTTTCACAATCCCTAAGGCTTCAGTGATTGAACGTTGATGCAATCACTGACACTCCCACTCTGAAAACTATTCCACTGCCACTGTTGATCTCTGAATAGATACACCCCCCACCCCCCCATCAGCGAGATGGCACAAACACAACTCTACGCCCAACTTGTCTGCTTGTAAGAGGGACAAAAAACAGAAGTTGATAGGGAGAGCGAAGATTTACTTTTGGCCAACACTTTACTAATGTATTGATCAAAAGAGAGAGATGATCAAGAGAGAAGGTGGGGTGCATAATACAAGCTCTTTTGGACATCACCCGGCCCACTGGAAGATCTGCATAGGGGGATTTGCAAACATACAAGTGTGCATGGGTGAATGCACTGATCACCATGGCATTATGAGCTTAATTAAAAAAAAGAAGACCCCTTTCTCAAGATTCTCAGAAGGTAAAGCAAGCGTTCTGACGCATGCACGTGCCAGTGAAATGATACGGGTGCCATTTGCTTTAGTATTCGAATACCTCTACGTTCCTCATCCTGGTCCGAGTAATTACATTTTGAGGCGGATTCACCTCCCAGACAGTAAAAAGAATGCAGGGGAATTCTAAAATGAAGCACCACCCACCCTCCTGAGTGCTACATATAGGTTAGCAGTCCCAGAATCCTCCTTTTTTCTTTTTCTTGCCTCCTGATGGGATGATAACGCAGGACTTTGGAGACACAAATATTCCTGTGTTATTTTGGCAGGTTTATCAGTTTGCAGCTGGGCTTGCAGGTGATTCCTCCTGCGTCATGGGACTCCTGACCTTACCGCGCAGGTGGCAGTGACAGTTCATTATGCAGGGATCTTTTCTTTGCCGTTGGCAGGATTTGGAGGGAAGCGGCCCGTTATCACACATGGGTGGTGTTCTAGGAGTCTGCACATGCATGTACTTTTGTTTTCTAAGCGCGAGGCTATGCGTCTCAGTTACAGGCTGTTTATTAAAGAGTAAAAATGCGGGTAAGTCAGTGTATTAATATTTGACTGATTTCTGGTCATATTTTTTTATTCCTAAAGTTCTGGATTGGCTTTTGAACTGGCATGATGGGGAAACGTTCCACTAAGAGGAGGCACATTTCCCCACAATCTGGTTCTCCGGTATCTTTCTACTCCTCAACCTCTCCTCCTTCCCCCAAGAGAAGACAGATGGGTAAAGATGTGATGGAGGAGGAAAAGATTAGGAGAATTGTTCTGGATACATTGAGAGAATTCCAGAAGGACAATTCTAAGATGACTGGGAAGCCGTTATCTGATGTTTTGTTGGCTCATCCGGCTCAGAGGATACTTTCCCTGTTCCAGAGCAAAAGTGGAAATATATTTCTAAAGAGTTGTTGCCTGAAAGTTTGGCCCACATCAGAAAAAATATGGGTTTCAATCCAGCCAAGAGACAATCTATATCCCTGAAGTTGGCTCTTCGCCAGTTCCAGTGACCTATTAATGCTGGCCTTCCAATTCATCAGTTTGTTGTGGAAGTCAAAAATCAAGAATGGAAAGATACAAAAAGGATTGCCCTGCCCAGATTTATGTCTAAATTGTATTTTTTAGGACATGGACTCTCTTTTACCGGGTAACATTCATGTTGATTCTGTGGTAGCAAGTTTGGTGGGCAGATCATAAGTGGCAGAGTACAATATTTTGAAAGGATCCTGCCTACAAGAAAGGTGATACCTCCCTCAAAAAGGTTTTTACTGGATCACATGTAGCCAGGGGAGCTGGTCTTCATGGAGCATATATATAGCACAATCCTTAATTTCCGACTCAAGACCTTATTTAAAGGTATTCGGGAGGGCACTGCGTGTTCTGAGTTATTGGAGATCATGGAATGCCAAGTGAAGTTTCTCACAGATATTCCTTTTGATGTGGTGTGGTCTGCAGCTTTGGCAAATGGTTCTTCTGTGGCAGCTAGATGGAATCTGTATCTAAAAGATTGGGTGCAGCCCAAAGAGCAACAGCCCTCAAGATGTGCTTTGAGGAGCAAAATTATTTGGCGTATATTTAGAAAATAAGCTCCATCATCTGTTTAAGGAGCGTAAGCATTCCTCTTCTTTTAGGAAGCATCTAAGGCCTCAGGTTCTTCTAGATGGAAATCTTTCAGGCAACCTGCGCTGCCCCCCCAGACATCACCCAAAAACCAAGCGCACTGGTCCAACTTCAAAGTTTATGACAAACATTCTGTCTCGAAAATTCTATCCTCCTTAAACCCGAACAACCACTTTAATGACCCACTCCCCTCTAACTGTTTAGCCGCCGCCTCTCAAGCTATCATTCCTAGTTGGACTGCAATAATCAACGCCTCCCTTCTACAGGGGTCGATACCTGACTCTCTGAAAGCCGGCCAAGTCATCCCCATCTTAAAAAAACCTACGCTGAATCCTGCTTCCCCTGACAACTTTAGACCTATATCTAATATCCCACTCCTAGCTAAAGTTCTGGAGAAATGTGTGCAACAGCAGTTGAGCCAACACATCACCAACTTCCACCTACTAGACGAATTCCAATCCGGGTTCAGGCCTGGGCACAGCACTGAAACCACCCTTCTCCACATCGTGGATGATGCCCTCCAAGCCCTTGACCAAGGCAAAACCTGTCTCCTAATCCTCCTAGATCTATCCTCGGCTTTCGATATGGTCAACCACGAAAAACTCCTTGAACGCCTCAAACTCAGGATGGGACTGGATGGCCCCGTTCTTGAATGGTTTAGGTCCTTCCTCCAGAACCGCTCACAGAGATTCCTAATCAACGGTAACTTGTCCGCTCCCTCTCCGATCACGGTTGGAGTCCCCCAAGGATCAACCCTGTCCCCTACCCTCTTCAATCTTTACCTCGAACCGCTAGCAGAAGTACTACGCACCGCCAATATCTCCTACCACATGTATGCCAACGACACCCAGATCTACATCAAAATCTCTTCTCCTGATGAGATTCTTTCCATGAACGAGGCCTTGAAGTTGACTGTCCAATGGCTCACCTCTAACCAGCTCAAACTTAACGCATAAAAAACTGAATTTCTTCTAATCTCCCCACCCAAAACCAACCCTGACATTCAGGAATGGATTAAGGCGATCACAGCTTTAAACTGCCCACCGACCATAGTGGACTCTGCCAAATCCCTTGGAATAACCCTAGACTGCAGCTTGAATATGCGTGGCCACATCAACTCGATGGCCAAAACAGCCAGATTTCACCTGAGCTACCTAAGAAATCTGAAACCTATCCTTGACACTCCCGACCTAAAAATGGCAATCCAGGCACTAGTCATCTCTAGACTGGAATATGGATGCTCTACCCTCTCGGGTCTACCTAAGATCTCTCTGGCCCCATTAAAAGCCTGCCTCAACGCTGCAGCCAGACTCCTAACAGGTTCAAAGAAATTCAACCACATCTCACCACACCTGAAAGCTCTGAACTGGCTTCCTCTCCAGGCCAGAATCCAACTTAAACTGGCTTGTATCACTCACAAGGCTCTATACTCTAATTCCCCTGCATTTCTCGCCCAGAAACTCGTGGTATCCGGAGGAGCCAGAAACTCCCGGTCCGCCAGAGACCTCTTGCTCCAACCAGCACGCTTGCAAAAAAAAAAAACGTACAATCGGGCCTTCTCTGGGGCCGCACCAAGAATATGGAACTCACTCCCGCCCGCCATTAGAAGAATTCCGTCTCTGGCACGCTTTAAAAAGGAGGCCAAAACCTTCCTAATGGGCAAATTCCTCTCCTAACTCTGGCATTACAATCACCTCAGCGACATTGTTCTACTTCCTATTACTGTCATACGTTGGACTATCCGGATGCTATCCACCCGGCACCTCCGGGCATCCCACCCTGGGATCTGGGACCTCTTGTTTCTTGTAAAATGTATTTACCTGTTTTTATCCCAAATGTTTCCACCCCCCCCTCCTAAGTCTATTGCATACAACTTGTTAATCCTGTAAAGCGCTCTGATACCCTAACGGGTCAAGTTTGCGCTCTATAAAACACAAAATAATAATAATAATAATAATAATGTATCCACTTCCTGTTCTAGAAAAGGATCTGGGCAATTACTCAATCATCTTACTGGTGGAGAAAGCTTCAGGGGGATTCAGCCTTGTTATAGACTTAAAGAACTTGAGCCTCTATGTACAGGACATCACATTCAAAATGGAAACCTTACGAAGGATAAAGAATTCCATCCAATCATTTCATGATTATGCTGGATCTGATGGACGCCTACCTACATATCCCAATTACCAAGACTGATTGGAAACATCTGAGATTTGCTTTAGGCAAGCAATATTGGCAATTCATGGTACTTACTTTCGGACTGCAGTCAGCTCCTCGAGTCTTCCCAAAAATGATTGCGCCAGTTGTTGCTTAGGTGCCCCTTCTGGGGAATCCGGTCTTCCCTTATCTGAACAACTGATTACTAAATGCTCCCTCTCAAAGGATCATGCTTCAGACTCTAGAAGAGACAAAATTGGTTATCAGCAATCTGGGTTTGCTACTAAACATTCCAAGTGTCAACTTATCCTTTCACAAGATCCAATTTTCATTAGAGCAAGATTTCGCACCGATTTAGGGAAGATCTTTATTCCCCCAAAAAATAATTTCTTGCCTTCAGCACCTGCTCAGGCCATTTTTCAACGAGATGGAAATTACTGCCAGGCTTTGCATTAAAAAATACAGGGTAATATGGAAGCGTGTATTTTTATGGTTCAGAGGGACCATCTACATTTGCGTCCTCTCCTGTGGCATCTGCACAGATTTTAATCTTTGAAAACGCATTCTTTGGACAACAAGATTCCTCTTTCTCCAGAGCTAAAGAGGGACTTGGCTTTATGGATGGGCATTCAAAATCTATGCAAAGGGATGAAGATGCATGTTCAGCAACCAGTGATCCAGACCACAGGTGCAAGCCAAGTAGGATGGGATGCGACCATCAATCACCAATCGTGTCAGTTCAAATGGTAAGTATCAGAGAGGAGGAAATTGTCCAATTGGAGAGAGCAGAACCCTGATTCAGTTCAGAGACTCAATTTATCAAAATAATGTTCTAGTAAGGACAGACACTATAGTATCAGTAGATTATGTCAATCATCAATGGAGCACTCACTGCAAGTCTCTAAAACAGGTAGCGAGTGCTCTAAGTTCATGGGTGGGGAGAAATCACCTGAGTCTGTTGGTGGTTTACATCAGAGGAGTGGACAACAAACAGGTGGATTGCCTGAGCAGAGACTTTTCTTCATGCAGGAACCTGTCGCTATATAATACTACACTCGGGAAGATAAGCACTTGGTTCAGAATCCCCCCTTTCTCTACCTCAGTATGTCAAGGAACAATGCCAGGGTTCACAGATTTCGCTCTCAGTTCCAGGAGCTGAGGGCTTGAGACCCAGACACTTTGCAGATGAAGTGGCCCAGGAGGTTAAGCTATGCGTTTCCCCCATTTCCTCTTATTGCAAGGGTTTTGACAAAGATCCAGCAGGAGAAAGCAAATATGATCCTAGTGGTTCCTTTTTAGCATCGCCTATCATGGTGCCGGTGTTTCAGTTAATGTCCAGGCCTCCTCCATGGACACTTCCTCTATTTGCCTCTCCCCTCAAGACCTCCCCATTTCCTCTAAAGCTAAGTCTAACGGTTTGGAGGTTGAAAAGGTGAATCTCTTAAAGAAAGATCTTTCGGAAATTCTGGTAAACACTATTCAGAGCTCCAGGAGACCCTCTCAATTAAAGTTTATTTTAAGCACTGGGTTATGGTTGACAAATGGTGGACATTGCACGGCCTTTTAGCACCATCCGGTTCTATTTCTTCTATTTTACAATTCCTGGTTGAGGGCTTTATTCTTAATCTCTCTATTTCTATTTTGCAATCTCAGTGGTGTGCAGTTAAGGCATTTAGAGAGTTTCAGGCGCACAAGAAAGAAATACATGCCTTGATATGCAGAACCTTTAGGTGTTTCTCTATTTTTAAACCTGTTCTTCAGCTAGTTCACCTTTGGCATCTTCTTACTGTGCTTAAGGTTCTTCTGTTATCACCTTTGAACCTCTAGAATCTGTGGATCTGAAATTTCTTTCCTTTAAGGTCTCATTTCTGGTAGCTATTACTTCAGCCCGTAGGATTAACAAACTTATCGTTTTGCTCTGTTGTCCTCCTTTTCTAAAGTTTTTGAGGATTCAGAAATTCTAAGACTGGACCTATACCGACGGTCCCTCAGACCTGATGGAACACCTCCATTTCAAGATCCAGACCAACCCGTCCTCCACCCTCCGAGTCACCTCATCTACTGACCCCCCGGACCCCGCGCTCCTTTCTCCGACTCCATCACCGACATCATCACGCCACATGCCATCACCTCCACCGATTTCACGCTGCTAGGAGACCTCAACTTCCACCTCGACAACCTCCAGTACCCCAACTCCGCCTCCCTCCTGGACAACCGCCACACCATCGGACTCAAGCAGATCGTACCCGAACCTACGCACTCAGCTGGGCACATCCTCAATCCCGTTTTCACAGCAGGGAACTCCTCACCTTCAGCCACACCTCCAAACTCCCATGGTTGGACCACCACTGTGTCCACTTCACCTTCAAATCCAAGATCCCCCGCAGACTCCCGCATCAGCTCCAACGCAGGAATTGGAACAAGATCTCCGACGACCAGCTCGCCGCTGCCGTCGTTAGGTCCGCTCCCACCACCACAAACGACGATGACCCCCCACTGCCGCCCGCACTCTACACAACTGGATCACCGACTGCGCCAACACCCTTGCCCCCCTCAAGAAAGCCTCCAAGCCCCATGCCAAGAAAGCCAGCTGGTTTTCCACAGAACTCCGAGACTCCAGACGCACCTGCATACGACTCGAAAAACTGTGGAGGAACTCCAAAACCCTGACTGACCTTGACAACTTCAAAACAGCTACCGCGGCCCACCACAAGCTCATCAGACTCTCCAGGAAGAAAGCAACCCAGGACAGAATCTCCACCAACGCTCACAACAGCAAGGAACTCTTCGGCATCATCAAAGAGTTCGCCCAACCCAACAGCGAGTCCACAGACATCACTCCCTCCCAGGACCTCTGCGACAGACTCAGCACTTTCTTCCATCACAAAAACAAGACCATCTACAACAACTTCGACGACAACAACCCCCACGAGGAACCCCCTCCCACCGCTCCCAGCAGCACGCAGCCGACACTTGACAGCTAGACCGCCCTCAGCATTGAAGACACTCTGAGGATAATGAAGACCACCCACTCCGGGGCCCCCACGGACCCCTGCCCCCACCATATCTACCGCAAAGCCGCAGACATCATCGCCCCCGAACTTCAACGTATCATCAACTGCTCCTTCGAGACCGCCTCCTTCCCCGACGACTGGAAACACACCGAGATCAACCCGCGCCTGAAAAAACCTTCAGCGGACCCCACCGACCTCAAGAATTTCAGACTGATCTCCCTACTCCCTTATCCGGCCAAAGTCATAGAAAAGGCCGTCAACAGCCAACTCGCCGCCTTCATCGAAGTAAACAACATCCTCGACTCCTTCCAATCAGGCTGCAGGAGGAACCACAGCACCGAAACCACATTCCTAGCAGCAACAGACGACATCCACGCCCTCCTCGACAGAGGAGACACCGTGGCCCTCATCCTTCTTGACCTCTCCGCGGCATTCGACACTGTCTCTCACCACAATCTAGCCCGCAGACTCCGCGACGCGGGAATCCGGAACAAGGCCCTCGACTGGATCCTCTCCTTCCTCTCCGGCAGAACGCAGCGAGTCAGACTCCCTCCATTCCTCTCAGAAACAACTCCAACCACCTGCGGAGTCCCACAAGGATCCTCCATCAGCTCGACCCTGTTCAACATCTACATGGCTCCGCTTGCATCCATCGTCAGAGCACACAGACTCAACATCTCATCGTACGCAGACGACACCCAACTAATCCTCTCCCTATCCAACGAACCCAACATCACCAAACGCAACTTTCATGACGGAATGGAAGCGGTCGCCAGATGGATGAAGAACAGCTGCCTTCAACTCAACATGGGCAAAACCGAGATACTCATCATGGGCCCTCACCCTGACACCTGGAACGACACCTGGTGGCCCCCCGCCCTCGGAGACCCCCTCCGCCCCCACAGACCACGCACGCAACCTCTGAATCATCCTGGACTCCAAACTCAAAATGGACCGCCATGTCAACGCCATCACTTCCTCCTGCTACCACACCCTCCGCCTCCTCCGCAAGACCTTCAAGTGGATCCCCCATGAACACAGGAAAACTGTCACACACGCCCTCATCAGCAGCAGACTGGACTACGGCAACGCACTATACGCCGGGATCAACAAGAACCTCACAGCAAACTCCAGAACGTCCAGAACGCCGCCGCCAGACCAGTCCTCAACCTACCGCGCCACTGCCACATCAGCCAACACCTGCGGTCCCTACACTGGCTCCCCGTCGAGAAGAGAGTCACCTTCAAGATTCTCACCCACGCACACAAGGCCCTCCACAACATCGGACCCACCAACCTGAACCACCGCCTCATGTTCCACGCTCCACAGCACTCTCTCCACTCAGCCCAGCTCTCCCTCGCAACGGTACCTCGGATCAAGAAAAGCAGATCAGGAGGGCGCTTCTTCTCCCTCCTCGCGGCCAAGGCATGCAACTCCCTTCCTCTCTACCTCAGACAGACTACATCGCTCCCTAAGTTCCTAAAGGACCTCAAGACCTGGCTCTTCGATGGAACCCAGTGATCCTCCGGACACTGCAGTACTCCCCCTGCCCCCCTCCCCCAGCGCCTTGAGACCTGTTTCGGTGAGTAGCTTGCGCTTTAGAAACCCTGATTGATTGATTCTTTTATTCCTATATTCCACTCTTCATTTCACACTTCATGACAGGTGATCGTTCTGGGCTTCTTTCCCTATCCTTCTACAAAGGAGGAAAACATTTTGCATACTGTGGATGTTAAGAAAGCATTGTATTTATTTTAACAGATCCCAAGAGTGCAGAAAGTCTGATCATCTTTTTGTCACTTTTGGTGAAGCAGGAAGAGGAAGGAAAGCAGCGAAAATTACTTTAAGCAGGTGGATTAAATATAACCACCCAGCTGCCTTAGACAACTTTTGATCCCATTGGGGTGCAGGGTAGGTCTACAACGGGTATGGCGGCCACTTGGGCAGAGTTGTAGTGAGTCTCAGTTAAAGAGATTTGTAGAGCTGCAACTTGGTAGTTAAGCATTATAGACTGAATAATGTCTTGGATAATCAATCAAATTTTGGAGTAAGGGTTTCGAAATCAGTTTTAAATTAACTTGTTCCTTTGTCACATGTACTACTGAGTGTATATTGGTTTTCTGTTCCACATTAAAGATGCATTAAATGTATGAGTGTGCATTATAATGGTATTGTGAGCTGCTACCTTTTAAGTCAAAGGCTTGTTTCTTTGATATACCTCAAAATCTAATGACTGGGACAAGGACGAGGGAAGTAGAGGTAATACCCTGAATACTTAGCGGTAATCTTAATTACTCTTAGACCTACTCGTCCCAGTCACAGTCATTAAATCCCTCCCTCCCTCCTTAGCCTTTGTCACAGGCTTGGAAATACTAGGAGGATGCAAGCCTATATGTAGCAACCAAGAGGGTGGGCGGGGCTTCATTTCAGAATTTTACTGCATTCTTTTTCCTGACTGGGAGCTGGATTCCCCTCCAAATGTAAGGACTGTGACAATGGCGAGTAGGACTAAGAGTGGTGAAGACTACTGGTTAGTAATTGGGGCATTCACCTATTAAAGATGATGTATACCTCTTGGAACTGTAAATAAAAAAATAAAGGCTTTTTTTTTGCCAGAAAGTGTCAATTTAGAAAACATAAAGGACCAGCGGCCATATGTATGAAGCATCTTTCCAGTCACAAATGGGCCGAATTGCAGAATCGGCCCGTTTACGACCAGGAAAATGCTTTTTGGAATGTACAAAGCCCAAATTGCGATTCAGTAACTTATTACCGAATCTCAATTTGGGTTTTGCGATTACCGAATCACATTGGTATGTGAGAATGTTTTGTGACCGAAATGTGGTTGCAAAACATTTGCACTTTACCACCAACTCAGAGTTGGTGGCAATGCATTTGCAAATTGGAAGGGGTCCCCATGGGACCCCTTCCCCTTGGTGAATGTTAGGAAAACATTTTTTAAGAGCAAGCAGTGGTCCCACGGACCACTGACTGCTCTTAAAAAATGAAAAATAAACGTTTCATTTTTTATTGTATCCTTAAAGGAAAACAGGTTGCACTTCAACAAAAAAAATCTTTATTAAAATGCAAACACAGACATGCTGGTCTGCTGACCTCAGCTGGCCACCATCCCTGTGATGGTTGTGATTCCTAATGGGTCAGAAACTGAAACCTACCTTATTAATATTCATGAGGTAGGTCGATTTGCGACCCGCTAGGAATCCAAATTATGAAACAAAATGATTTATACATACAGGTTAGCGACTTCCAAATAGTGATTCGGATAAAATCACAATTCTATTCTATGTACATATGGCCCCACATGTGTTGCGGTGGGGTAGCTGAGGAGTGGGTGGGGGAGAGGAAGTGGAAGTGGAAGTGGAAAAGCAGCACATCCAGAGTAGGGGGAGAAGCACAAAAGGGTGAGAACCCCACAGAAGTACACAGGTAAGAGAGAGAAAAACAGAGCAGAGGGTGTGGGAAGAGAAGCACACAGACGAGAGAGCGCAGCGAGGGAGAGAGAGAAGTATATGGATAAAAGAGAGCGGCATGGAGCAGAAGGGAGGAGATAAGCACACAAGGGTGATACCTGGAAAATACATGCACTTTTGGAATACTTAAGCAAAAAGAAAAAATCTGTTACCTAAAGGTGAGCAGTGACAGGACACAAGTAAAGAGGCTATGCTCCAATGGAGGGACAAACACAAAATGGAGAAGGCAAGCCTTTGAATAAGAAGCAAGCAAATGAGGGTGACGAGAAAGACAATCAATGGTAAACAAGTGGTAGGTTTTAAGCCCACTGTAAAATCTTGGTCAGCTGACAATAGGTATTTTGCAACCAGACAGCTCACGCTGCCGTAGGCTAGACCTTAAAAGGGTTTTGAAATTGCCAAGAGTTGCGGAAGCAGCAAGGTATCAGGCTCAATTATTGTGGTAAGATTATTTACTAACTCAGAGAGGACTGGGAAGGCCCCATCATGGAAGACCATTGGGTGGGATTCCAACAGCACATAGAGGATTTTAGTAAGTAGTATCTCAGATTTGGAAGGATCGTGTTTTAGACCATTATTACTTATCCATCACCGCACTGGACTGCTATGCCACTAGTCACCACCTGTATAATACCTAGGGTGCTGATACTGGGTCAGATTCTACACATCCTGAGGTACATACATCTCATGCCAACGTGCAACTTTGTATGGTCAGCCACAGAGTCAAATCCCCAGAAAAGAAACCCTATGCCCAGGCATCATAAAGACCAGTCACAACCATCATATGCACAAGCACATCCTTAAATACAGAGCACTGCCTCCATTGCCAGGCAACAACCATCATCTCCACAGGCGCAGCCATCATCTGTCCAGATGCAGTCATCATGTTCCAAGCTGTAACCAGCATATGCCTCAGCACAACCAGCACATGTCCAGGCACAGCACCAAATATACAGGCACAGGTTCCTGTCAATATTAGTCCATCAAAACCCTACACAAGATTTCTAATGTCCAGGCATGCCTTAAATGCGCTGGCACAACATGCTTGGTCACATCCTCAAATGCCCAGACGCAACCATCAGCTGCCTGAGCAAAACCATAACATGAATACGTATAATCTAATTTCTCCAATGAGGCTTCACGAGGGAAGGTACAGCGTCAGCTGCTCAGATCTCCCTTTTGTATTCTCACATTATGGTCTCGTGTTCAGGTAAAGCTTTGAATGCCTGGCGCAGCCTCACAATGTGACGGGGTGGCCTCAATATCAGGAACAGTCATGCTATGCATAGGTGTGCCATCACGCCTCTTGGTCCTCTTACCCTTGGGCTCTGCTCTAGAATGGCACAGCACTAGGAGGGTTGGGACAGGCGGAAGTAGTACTTTTGTCATTAATGAAGCGCTCATGCTTCCTGCACCCCATGCAGTGGCGGATAACATGCCTGCACTAAGGGTGGGTGAAATTTTAATTATGCCTACCTAGTCTGGTGAATCCAGGCAATTTTGGACTCAAATCAGTAGAAATCTTCCTGAATTTACCCACGACCATCATAGTTTCATTTCATCCATTCCCCTCAAGCAGATGTCCTACCCAACATGGAGGGGACATCCACTGTGAGGATGTGTGTATCCACAGGTTCATTTGAATGGCAGCAGTGAAAACTCAATGGTGGCCTCGTTTTCTTTCCTTGCTTCTGGAATTCCAGCGCTGGGACTTCTAGCAGTCAGAAAAGAAGAAAGAGCACCATGCCACATACAAACAAGGATTGGCAAAGACAATAGGTCGTGTCTATGTGAGATTTATTGACTTTGCTAATGTTTTTTAGCTATGTTGCAAATGGCTGAAAGCAATGTAAAAAAGCTGTAGGACGCTGCTAGCATTGTCCACGTAATAGCGCTTTTTATTCTTATTTTCAATTATGCTGCACTGAAGCTAGCGCTGCTGTATATGGCTAAAAAAACATTGACAAAGCCAATAGATCTCGCATAGGTGAGATCTATTGGCTTTGCCAATGCTTGGTATGGAATGCCATATGGTAAGTTATAAGTATTTATATAGTGTTTACAAAGGCTGAGTGCTAATGTCATAGAACGGAGAATGCCCTTGCCAAGGTGTTAGTGTGTCCAGATTCAGAGGCATTTTAGAACCATACAAACACTGTGAAAATGTGCCATATAAATGCACTGAATGTAACATGAGTTGTAGGTAGACAGAAAAGTCCAATAGGTTACATTTTTTATTACAGTAATGCTTAGGCTATGTGTTACTTTGGGTGCAATGGTTACAAAAGAACAAAACAAAAGCACTCCTGACTACTTGTTTACTAGTAACATATAGCGATAATCAGTGTTCAGTGGGCTTCCTAAAGCTTTTGGCCCCTGTGCCACTGCACCTGCTGCACCATCCAAATCATGGCCCTAGTGCCTGCAAAGTAACTGCACTTGTGACAGCTTGCCTAGTAGTAGTAATATATAGCAATAATTGGTGTTCAGTGGGCTTCCTAAAGCTTTTGGCCCCTGTGCCACTGCACCTGCTGCACCATCCAAATCATGGCCCTAGAGCCTGCAAAGTAACTGCACTTTTGACAGCTTGCCTAGTAGTAGTAATATATAGCAATAGTCGGTGTTCAGTGGGCTTCCTAGAGCTTTTGGCCACTGTGCCACTGCACCTGCTGCACCATTCAAATCATGGCCTTAGTGCCTGTAAGGACAGTAGGCAAATATAGCAATATTATGTTTCTAGAGGAGTTCGGAAAACGTTTGGGTCCGGTGCTACAGCACCTGCTGCACCATTCAAATCATGACCCTGTTGTCTGCAAGGCAACTGCACTTATGGCTGCCTGTTTAGTAGGAAAATATAGCATAGCTCTTGTATATTAACTTTATTTTTAATGTGCAATTTTTATTACAACATTTAGAATTTGATCATAACGACCAAATAGATTAAGTAAAAAAAAATCAATCCGATAATGCCTACAAAGTGCAAAGAAAGGTACTGAGGCATGAATAGGAAATGCCACAAACGTTCTAAGGCTAAAGCTTCTACTTTACACAACTAAGAAATAAAAAGCAAGCATTCCAGCATACTGTTAGAAGCTGGCTACCTTTTTTTGTGGGAAGATATCTTACCTTGACAGTGAATGGGGCTTAAACAGTGTGAACAGCTTTACCAGAAGGATCATAAATGCGTGCAGCCAGGGGAAGTTAACACAAAAAAAGAGTTCCATAGAAAAGCGAATGAACACAGTAATTAGTAATTAGTAATTGGAAACTGTTAACAGCCGCCTTTTAAGATATATTAAATACAAGATACTTCACAAGCACAGCGCAAGTGCTGTGCAGGCAAAACCTAAAAAGGGCACATGCAGGTTCCGTGGAGAAAGTACACTACATTCCTCTTTCCTATAAATGCTCTCACTTTGAAGTCAGCTGAAACCAAAATAACCAGGCTCCCACGAAAACACTGCTTGAAATTTGATCTCGGTCTTTGAATGCCCAGCAAATGTGACAAGATAAGAACAAGATTTAAAGGCCTGTTTACAGAAAACAAGTTTGTGGAAGAATACAGTGAACACGGCTTTCTCATCGGGCGAGACAAACTGAACCTGGACAGCCTAAAACAAATAAAGCCAGCAAATGGGAAGCAAGAGAACATGAGTTACAAACCACAAAGCCAATGGCAAGCGATGGGAAGAACGCATTCCCAAGTCAACTTTCTGAAACTCCCCAAGATGTCTTTCACTGGCCGCTGAATGGTAGGCTGCGACCTAAAAAGGTAAGCTGCTGCTGCTCCCAGGCCTATGTGGCAGTGGGGCATTTTTCATTGCAGCATGGGACCCCTGTTTAGCTCCACTTTGGAAAGCTTGTACAGTCTAAAAAAAAACTGTGCAAAGTTGCAAGGTCACCGACTTTGCAACCTTAGCCATCCCTAGCCCTGCCATAACTAGTACAGTTGTAAGTATTGCTCCTCCTTATGGGGTCACACTTGTGAAATGTGTGCTGTGTCCTGAGTAGGATTTTCCTCCCTCTGATATGGAAGAGGGAGGAAAGGTTAAGACCACTTATCCCTTTCTACAATGGAAGAGCACCAATTAGATGGCTGCTGACTGGATACATGAGAGGCAAGGATTGGTTACTACAGATTGTAAACATGACTCTCAAACTTTGTTTTCAGTCTGCTCTTGCAATTGCCTTCATGACCTAAAGTCAGTGATAGAAGCTGTTACCCTTGTCAGCTCCACAAACCACGTCCCTACTTCCTGGCTGGAGTAGAGTGGTATGTCGCTTCTAGATATTTACAATGGCCTCACAAACTTCTATAGCACTTCTGTGTCTTGTTGTGGTATCTCATAGAGGGGACTCTGGACACCAAGTACTCCAGTAATGTTTGGCTTTTTTTGTATATAAATTGCATAGTGGCACACGTCCTTTGGCTTGACTGTGTCATTTTTATCCTATCTTTATCCTGGAATCACTCAATCGTGATTACCTTGGTTTAAGGATTGTAATGAGAAGCAAGAAATAGATGGTAATGCTGTTTCCAAACATTTTAGGGAAGGCAAGTTTGCCTATTCCCTGGGTCAAACCAAGCATCAGACTAAGAGTCAGGCTAAGAATCATTAAAGTAATGGCTCTCAGGAATAATAGTGGGTCTCAGTGCAATGAAAATTACAGGTGAGAAATTGCAGGGTTAGGAAGCACTGAAACATTTTAAATATTGGTTGCATTGGCTATTTGAAGCAAGTGGTACATATTTAGGTGTCTTTACATCAAGTTAAACTCTTATGTGTTCTCAATCTTTCCAGCTCCCACCTGCCCTTATGCCCAGCCAACACTTGCGGCTCTCTTACCTGTGGTCTGCCACGGATAGGCAGAGGCAGGGAGGCAGAGAGCTCCTCTCAGTAACTTGTATATCTGTTTCCTTACAGCCTATTCCTTTCTGCAGTAGGATCAATGGCGGACTTCGTGTGGGGATGTGCGTGTATGTCCAAGGGAAGGTCCCTCATCATGCTGACAGGTAAGTGGACTGTGACAGCTCCCTTTATCTGCACTGAATAACAGAAGGGGATCCAAACTGCATTGATTGAAAGCAATGAAATTCCAAGGACCTATTGACTAGTCCCAACCGAATCGCAATAGACATTTGCTATTTTAATGTACATACCTCGTGTAAAGTGCTCTGATACTAGTTTGTCTGAAATGCGTTAGGTAAAATTGAATAAATGGGAGGACACAAGAACTATTTGTACCTCATTGTGTTTCTGCGGAGAAATCGTGAGCTGAAATTTTCCCGAACACAAACAATGATTAATGTTACAGATCA
The DNA here is from genome assembly GCA_963921515.1 of Calotriton arnoldi. Lineage (NCBI taxonomy): Eukaryota > Metazoa > Chordata > Amphibia > Caudata > Salamandridae > Calotriton > Calotriton arnoldi. The sequence goes on from CAWUFW010001110.1 coordinate 82,645, forward strand.
ATGCAAATATTGTCTGCTAGACATGCTATGTTCCTCCCCTCATTATTCAGCATGAAGAATCACCATGATCACTTTCCAAGGAGATCATCAGATGATAATGGCAAACTGAAAGGATCGTAAGTAGGTGCCCACCTGCCTCTAAAATCACGTGACTAGTCATAAGAGATGAGAGGTCAAGTCCAAGAGGGAGACTTCAATATCGGCTCTACCTTTGTACATCCTTATAGTTGGACATGATATGGCCTCTGATCTGCCCTCGTTACATGTGATGTGTATGAGTAGTGTTTGGATACATGCGAGGGCCCTGACATTATAGGGTGCACCTTAGGCTTTCGTAGTAGTCAGAACTGCTGTCTTTCCCTTCCTTCCCTTACCTTCCTTCACAGTTCTTCTTCCTTATCCCATTATTAAAGGAGAATTCATTGTAAAGACAAGTAGATGTGTCTGGAAGGAAATCACATCAACTCGAATGGAGCATGCAAATTCTTCTATGGTCACTTCCCCTGGTCCAAGAAAGTTCCAGGTGGGCAGCAGGTGGCATCATAAAAACAAGATCTGAGTGGTAGCTTTCTACAGTGCCAGTTCTGCTACAGAAGCCCAAAGCAGCAGCAGCGGCTCCTCCGCTAAGCCAGAGGAGTGTTGCTGCACTGCTTCAACTGCAAGCTCAATACAAAAAATAAAATGATAATAATGTTCCGTTATTATCATTTTATTTTTTGTATTGAGCTTGCAGTTGAAGCCAGGTTAGGTTAGGGTTGTGCCGGGCTCCCGTGACGTCGAGGGAGGAGCAGTGGTGGCTGCACCTTAAGTGCGCATGTCGGTTTGGCTGGCCGTCTTGGGCCGGCCAAACAGTCATGCGCACTTTGCATGTTCTCCACAAGCTGTATTGTATGGCCTTGGTGGAGAACAAGCATAGCCTCCCAGTCCCTCTCTGAGCGCCGAACCACGGCTCTCAGGCCAATCACAACGCTGCTATAAGGCAGTGTCATGATTAGCTAGGGGATTCTGGGAGGCTATGTGATTCCTGCTGCGGAGAAGAGGACCGAGGAGAGGCGGCGGCCAGCGGTATTTTGGTAAGTGCTTTTTTTTTTTATCCTTTGCTCCCCCTGCGCCCCACCACCCCTGTTCAGTAGCAGCCGTTACTGCAAGGCAGGGCCATCCTGGTGCTGAAAATAGTCAATGGAGGCAAAACATGTGTAGCAGGGTCAGATTGGGATCACAATTTGGCCCGGGCACTGCCAAAGAAAATGGCCCACTTTCGGGGGATGTGCATTTTCATGAAACACCATTTGGTTACTCTCAGAGGTCTCATTTGTAGAGAAATGTTTGGCAAATTAAGAATTTTAAAGCTTATAGAGCCAATAACACTAGTAAAGACTAGGAGCACTGCAGTTCTGAAAACTGAGTACTTACTTGCAGTCTTAACGCCCTGCACAATGTAATTAGATGCTTTTTCCCAACCAGCTATGTCCTTGACTCTGATCATCACAGAAATCAGAAATCTAGTACAATGTCAAGGGGACAGGGCAGGACTGGAATCTCTGGATAGAACAGTAAAAGGAAGAGCCGCTCTGAACCGCTGGGTTGGAGAATAGAACCTCTAATGACAAACAGTAAAGAAATACATTTTGCATAGCAGCCATAAAAACATTTTGCAAAACACTCAAAAGAAATTAAATCTAGCTCCCTCACAAATGTTGCACTTTTCCTTGAACGTAAGTATCTTTTGACGCCTTGTCCCTCCTCCCCTCTTTCTTTGTGTGCACTACTCTAGTTAGACGGTGATCCCAGTTCTGCTGGGCAGTACCAACTGGGGGCTGGGGGAAAAGAGAGGGTGAACAGAGAGGTAAAGAGACAGTATAATGAGAGAGGTGAAGTAGAACTAGAAACCAGGTAGTGATAGGTCTGATGGAGAGATACATAAGGTAAAGACGGAAAGATCGGGTAGCTAGAAGAAAAGGTACATAGCTATAGAACGAGGAAGAGGTAGGTAGATAATGAGTGTAAGAGATATAGGTCAAACTTTATGGTCAAAGGCAAACACATGCAAGTCTGCAAAGTGAACCTACTTCACTTTTCCAAAGAGAATATGTATCAAATGCTACACAGAATTCAAAAGAAGCAATAAAAACCCTCTGTTCTCAGGATCATAGTTCAAGTGACCTGCTGACAACTAGTGATATTGGTTTAAATATTCCATCTGAGTAACAATCCCTCACAATTCTTCACATGCCCTCCATGTGTAAAACACATGCTGTAGCACCAAATCTGAAGCACGTTCTGTGGGCCACAATTGCCAACAGCTGCTCAACCTTATACAAAGCGCTTCGCACTACATGGGATTTCATTTCTTTTTATTTACAGATTATTTATTTACTTTTTTATTTCACCCTTTCACCTCTTCCGCCTTCTCACTTTGGACGATTGCTCAGTGGGTTAAGCGCACTTTGTGGAGGTTGGAACCTGGAGTCCGCTAAAATTTTCATCTTTCCCATGTGGATGAAATGGCACCAGTACAAAACACTACTGCTTTCCTAGTACATATCCCTTCATGGTATCCGTACAGACAGTACTGCAGCCCAGAATAGTGCTCTCATGGGGTGCACCTGGATGGCGTCTCTGCACCCCCACAAAACTTGGAGTGTATTGTAGATCCCAGAAGCTCCCTTTGTAGATGCAGATTTTGCAGGATGGTACAGCAATGTCTTCGGTCATGATGTGCACATGTTTGATGTTTCTGGTATAGGTCTGGACGAGAAGACATCAGCGCTGTACTTTACAACAGCAAAGATGTGCAACTAATGCACAAAGAAAAAAGATTACTTGTCTACTATTAACCTCTAATCTTGGGTTTCGGATTAGCTTGCTACTCATAACAAAGCGCTTTAACTCATCGTCAGTGGTAGTAAGCGCTCTATAAATACAATTTACAATCTGTATATTAAGCATGCGTTTCTGTGGGATGAAAGGCAGCCCTCAGTCTTATTTATGTTTTCACATTTTTACAACTGCTTTGCTGGTATCAGAAAGGCAACGTGGCTTTTAAGTTCATTTGATGCCACATAGCAACAATACACATAAATACACTCCACATCATACCACATAATTCTAATCAGCTTAATTTCACTCAACGCCACACAGTTCCACGCAACACAATTCCACTCCACACATTATCATTCCACACAATTCAGCAACACACCACATAATTCAACTCAACAACACATTTACACAACGGACCACATACATCCAATCCACACCACACAATACCACATCATACCACAAAATTCAACACACCACACAATTAAACTGCACAGCATACCACTACACAGCACAAAATATCATTCCACATAATTACACTCCAGGACACACAATCCCACTCTACATAATTTCAGTTCACTCAAAACCACATAAATACCATCCACATAATTTCACTGCACACCATGCCGTATAATTGTACACCACACGATTCCACAACTAACTATTCCAATCCAAACCACATAATTCTACTCCACACCACATAACTCCAGTCCACTCCATAACACATGGGCAAAACATATTGTCATTTACAACGCCAATAGCTCTAACTCTCGCAAATGTAAGACCTATTGGCATTGTCAATGCTTGGTTTTTATTATTCTTCCTTTTAACAGTTTTATATCGTATGAACTCAGCCCAAGGCTATTTGAGTGCTATTCATGAGCACCAATTACAATGCACAAGATCAGAGTTTTTATTTAAGGGCCTGAGAGATGGAGTGATTTTCCTAGAATCACAGGATGTTGAAAGCAGATGCCGGGACTCGAACCTGATCCCCCATCTCTGCAATTCTGACCTTCGGGCCACATATGCCTATGCACATGCAAGGTATGAAAGTGTGAGGATATTGTTCTTGGGAAGGGCACTGGTGCCATGGTGACAATGGCCTACACCCTGAGTAGTAGAACAACAGTGAGGCCCCTTAGTTTATTTATTACTCAGCCCCTCCCCAGACCTCCATTATCTGAGCAACAGAACAACTGCCAGGCCCCCTTGTATTAGTTTATTTATTACTCAGCCAGACCTCCATTATCCGAGCAACAGAACAAATGCCAGGCCCCCTTGTATTACTAAATTTCTCAAGCCCTCCCCAGCCCTCCACTGCCTCAGGACAATGGCCTGGCAAGGGAGGGGATTAAGCATAAAACACAGCTGCTGGGCCGTCCATATGGGAGGGGGCTGAGGTGAAGATGGCCCAAGTTACAACATCACCTGGCCACCACAGCGAGGCCCCAGCATAAACCCACCCTCCAGTCCCACGCCCACCATGCCCTGAACGAGAAGGACTGTGGGCGAGGTGTCAAACACAGTTTCTGTGCTGTGTGAGCCCATGGGGGCCGAAGTGAGAATGGCCCAAGGGCCTGAGCGACACCTGCCCCCCCCCACCACCCCCCCCCCTCCCGGAGGCCGCTTCTCTCATCACCTGCTCCCCAGCCCTCCAACAGGGCGATAGCTTGGTAATGCCGGGGGTCATGGAGAGGCCACGGATTATCATCGCCCAAGGGCCATATCACAGCGCCCCCCAGCGAGGCTGCTTTACTCTCCCTGTCCAGTGCCCTCCGTGGTCTGGGAAAGAAAAACAAACCGGCCCACAGAGGGCACTGACACACCGGCCCTTCGGCCGATGCCCAACTGCCCGCTGTGCCAATCCATCCCTGATTAGTAGTCAGGGAAATTCGGAAAACCTCCAGCTACTTCCCGTGTTTGCCAACTGCACAGTTGTAACAATATCTTCTACGTCTTACTCTAAACATGGCATATTGTACCTTCAACTGAGACATAAGCGTTCATGGGAGATATGTGACCTGCACACGGGCTCCAATCCCAGCAGGGATCCCTATGACTTGAATCCTTCTGCGATCGATAAAGTGAAAGCCATTAAAAAGGATAATAGTAAAATCTGATATTTATCGCATTCTGAAACGGTAGGAATATCACAAATGTCATAGAAATTACAAATTAGTATTATTGCTGTGCACCAAACAAATAAAAAAGCATCATTGGTTTCCAAAGGCTGTTATTGTTTTACAGGTTTCATGTGATAAAGGGCCACCACGACCAGATCGGGTGCAGCTGTGTTTAATTTGTAAAAGAATGGGTGCCGGTGCCCAAAGCTCTTCTCAAATGTCCTCGGTCTGTGCAATTGAATGTCGGTAGTGCACTCAATACCAAGGCTGTGTAGTTTAGTATGCACCTCGGACCCCTTTAATCCGCTGCCAGACACTCCATGGTCCTTCATGTCACTCACGCAGGTCCCCGCTTTCTTTCTGTATGGGGTGTTTTTTCTGTCTTTCTCTTTCTTTTCACTTTGTTTGTTTTTCCCTCTCTGGCTCTCGATAAATACCTGATGTAGAAAAAGTAGTGCTGGTCTCTGAAAAAAAAATGCCAGGGGCAACCACCAGCTCACTGGTGACCCATCACCCAACTGTATTTTTGTCCTTTTAGTCTTGCTGGTAGATTTCCTTTCATGTCGGCCGCATCCCTCCCATGTTGAGAGATAAAAGATGAGATTTGGCGGTTACTCGTCGCCTCACTGCTTTCCAGAACGACTTTGCAAGCACATTCCACCGCTCAGCTATCATCAGACGCATTCCTGGAACGCGGCCACAGCCGCCATCCTAGAATTATCAGCGGTGCCCACTCTACTCTTTTCCATTTTTTAATTCACCATTTTTTCAGCTTTTTCTCTTCAAACAACGGTCTTGACCTGCATAATCATCGAGAGTCTCTTCTCTTCCTCTTATGCGAACAAATAATTCCACTTTGAAACAAGCATATTTAGGTCTGGATTTTGACAGCGCAGTTGTCAAATTGACCTATTGCTTATAATATACATAGAGTAGGCTCTAAGTCCGCCCTTTTCAGCCATTTACTTTTTTCAACCAGCTTCTTTCAGCCAATGGTTCAAGATTTTGTCAGTCACACACAGATTGGCTCTTCCCATTTACTGGAAATGACAAGATGTTACTTGGGGGACACTATATATTTATTTTAAGATAACTTAACGGTGACCACTGCTGACTGAGGCATATGAATATGAGAGCTCTGTGATTTTTAACTGTCCCATTCATCCTTTTCAAGTGGATTCCCTGTTATGTAATCTGCGCGGAGGAGCCGCCGCTGATCTGAAGGAAGGTGCTTTATATGTTTTGAAAAGTGAAAGGAGGCCGTGTCAAATTGCACAGCCATAACATTTGAACAGTCCACAAAACCTATTGGTTTTTAGCCAATTCGTGGGGGAAATAGTGAGGCAAAAATAATGCACCTATTGGCACATTCTTTTCTACAATTTATCAAGTAGAGAATCCGACCCCTCCCATATCTTGGACGAATTTCTCAAATTTGACACCAAAGCAGTTGCCATCGCCATGTTGAGGATAAAATCAGGTTCCCCCACCGACATAGTACCGCCTAAATTTCTTCCCACTGTCGCCCCGGTATTATTGGAAAGACTTACTGAGCTATTTAATAACTCACTTGTAGAAGCAGACTTTCCTAGATGTTGGAAGGTGGCTAGGGTAAAACCGATCTTAAAAAAGCCCACCACCGACCCTATGCTGCTTGCCAACTACCGCCCTATATCTCTGCTTCCCTATTTCGGGAAAGTATTGGAATCTTTGATTAATAAGCAGCTTGTTAACCATCTGGAGAGCCAGGGATTGCTCGACTCTTCCCAATCAGGCTTCAGAGTGGCACACAGCACCGAGACTGCCTTGGTTGAGGTAACAGACAACATTAGGCTGGCCTTGGATAAACATCAGTCAGCCATCCTTGTTCTGCTCGATTTATCCGCAGCCTTTGACACCATCTCCCACGGCATTCTAGAGCATCGGCTCTGGGAGATAGGTGTCAGAGGCACGGCCCTCGAGTGGTTTAAGAGCTACCTTACCGACCGTGTGACTATAGTACAGATTGGAAATAACCTCTCATGTGAGAGATCAGTCACGATGGGAGTACCCCAGGGCTCTATTTTGAGCCCGACCCTTTTCAATCTGTACATGACCCCTCTAGCCAAAGTGATTCGATCCTATGGATTTGATGTCATATCTTATGCAGATGACACTCAAATTCTGGTCACTATTGGCCCAGACCCTACTGAAACCCAGCTACGCTTTAATAAATGCCTATCTCACATTGACAGGTGGATGAACTCCAATCACCTACAATTGAATGGAGTCAAATCTGAGGTTATGCTTTTTGGCAGCGCAGAGGAGCATTGGTCCGCCGACTGGTGGCCATCCCATCTTGGCCTCTGTCCCACCCCCAAATCGACGGTGCGGAACCTAGGTTTCCACATGGATAATCAATTATCCATGAAGAACCAAGTCAACCATATCATTGGCACGTGTTTTGGAGTAATGCGCAGCCTTCGAAAGGTTTTTAAGTGGCTCCCAGTGGAGGCCAGGAAACCATTAGTCCAAGGGCTGATAATAAACAGAATGGACTATGGAAATTCCCTACTGTTCTCAATTAACAGCAACCTTCTGGACAGACTGCAGATCTTGCAGAATGCCGCGGCTAGGCTGGCCCTAGATCTTCCGCCCAGATCGTCCTCCGCACCATGTCTAAGAACCCTTCACAGGCTACCGGTGAGGAAACGAATTCTTTTTAAAGTTCTGTGTCTAGTTCATAAACAGCTGTATGGAAAAGGTCCTAGATACTGGACCAGGAAATTATGCTGGTATCAACCTCGTAGGGCCCTTAGGTCTAGCAATCAGTTTTTGCTTTCTCCTCTCAAAATACACACTGCTAGAAAGGGAGGACGATCTTTCTCCTTCCTTGCCCCATCATCCTGGAATAAAATTCCCATTCATCTGCGAAATATCCCTGACCATAACTCTTTTCGCAAGAGGTTGAAGACATGGCTTTTTGACATCTAAGCCATCTCACTTCCTTTCGGAGTTGTTTGCGAGCGCCATGAGACTTTAGGGTGATGTGTGCGCTGTATAAATGCCCTCTGATTTGATTTGATTTGATTTAACGCACCACTAGGTGGCAGTTTCATTCTAGATAGAGCTGCTTTTAAATAATTGGGTTTTAAGCTTTCTTTTGAAAATCAGACTTTAGGTACATGTTTAACAAGCACTGGCAAAGCCAGTAGGCCTTGCCTTTGAAACCAATTGGCTTTGCCAGTGGGTTTTAATGCCATCCATGCAGCACAGCATGATTGATGCTGAGCATCATAGCTAAAGAATTATAAAAAAAGAATCCTTTTGACGAAGGCGGGCGCGCTATTTTATCGGTGCATACATAACGCATGTGTGTGCATACAAAATGACGCTAGCACTTTTGAGGTCTCGCCTACGCAGCGCGCATGCGCTGCATAGGAAAAAAGACCTCTTGCTATCGATTCGGCTTTTCAGCCAAAAACGTGCACGCGTTCCATTGCCTTCAATGGCAACGCGTGCACGTTTGGCGATTCACTTGCGGGAGCGAGCAGCGGCGCCATATGTTAGTAATTATCGCTCCTGGCGCCGCTCGCTCCCGCAAGGGAATCGCGCAGGCCCCCTCCTCTCCCCCCTCCCCCTGCTGCCGTGCGAGGCGCGCGCGCTTGTTTTAACTGTAGCATAACTTCCGAAGCGCTTCCAAGCCAAACATGGTTTTCGTGTTCACAAAAGAACAAGAAAGTGAAATATTTCGCGAAGGTGTTATCAAATGTCTATAATAGTGATAGTTATGTATTTTTTTGCAGTTTTACACAGCGCGAACTCGGCCCAGATGCTTTGAGGTGCTTTAGATGAGCACGATTACAGAAGGGGTCACTCTGTTTTTTAAGGGAGCGTGGAGCTTAAGTGATTTGGGCAGAATCACAGGATGTTATGACGACGCCAGGACCAGACCCTTTACCAGTTCCAAAGCCGGCAGCGCTATTAGTTGTTTGTATTACATTCAAACGTCCTCATAGTTTGCAGAAACACAAATATATTATATAACATTATAATAAAAAACTCAGTAGGGGCGTTATGTGCCGCTTCAGCTTGTGCTTTCTGTGAGCGCTATAAGTGAAGCTCCACATGGTCGCTGCATGCCTGTGTTGTGACGCTAGAGGGCGCCCGCCCTGCTCCGTCACTGGTCCAGCGCCGCTCTCTCTGCTCATATAAAAGTTGAATGGGATGTGGATCTGTGGGGGGAGCTCCGGCGCATCCTTCCAAGTTTCAGGCACTGCTGGCTGGAGCCAGGGTGGCAGGAGGCGCTTTTTCCAGTTCACCGCCGGGATTTGAATGTGCCTTGTTCAGACTGGTGGGTAGAGAGCGAGAGCTGTGGAAGTGCCGGCTGCACCTGCTCCTACCTCGGAGGGGTGGCCTCTTTGGGAGCCGTGTTTGTATGAGGGGTCCTCCCAGTGGCACCTCGTCACCCATGGCTTTCACCTTCGCTGCTTTCTGCTACATGCTATCCTTGGTGCTGTGCGCCGCACTCATCTTCTTCGCCATCTGGCATGCGAGTACCAGTCATGGGTTGGCGGGCTCCTCTGGGGAAGTAGGGACATGGCACAGCACGGGTGTGGTGTGTAGAAAGCTCACCATACCAGGAATGTCTCTCCACGTGGACGTACGCTTATATATTTTCTTTTCTTTTATGTGCAAAACATTTACAAATATATTGTCTTTTATTTTATTTGCAACTAGATGACTTGAAAAGCACTACAGTGGCGACGAGGGCGTGTAATTGCATTACTCACAGTAAATGACGAATGTTTCTCTGTATCCCACAGTGTTTATAATTAAGCATCCCTATGTCCATAAATTGTCTCTGCTTACCCTTTCCAAATGTTTTATTTACAAACTTTGACGGACCTGTTACACCGAAAAGCTTCCGCTGCCACTTTCATGCCCCCGAGCTACCACACCACAACCACTGTTAATATATTTTTGGTGTCAGATCCAACAAGTCAGTCATCATAATGGTAACACCAAGAGAATGGACTGTTTTTCAGGTGAACATAGCCTGTCGGGGTAGCCGTGTAATTCTCTTGTCTGTCTGTTTTTCCAGAACCATCTTTACTGGACTTGTCTGCATTAATGCAGTGTTTTTGCTATTTCACCATTTTTTTTAACAAAAGCTAAGAAACTAAACCAGGTGAATTGCAGCAACATATACCTCATAAAGGCCCATTCCTGAAGGCATTTTAGGGTACTTAAAACAGTACTCATGTAGTACTCTTGTAAGTACTCTTGCATGCCTTTGTGAACTGACCTCAAAACATCTAAAATGAGGATAAAATAGGACTATTCATATGCAATTAGTACAAAGTACAAGGACTGTGCTGCATTTGCACTTCTATTAATAGGGAGTTAGACATTTCAGTGTCACTGCACATAGGCACGTAAGAGTATGTAAAGAGTGCTCCTGTAGCAGTACTTTCCATGTTGTTAACTTCTTTTGTGAATCAGGCCTTTAGAACCTACACCAGCTTGTCTTCCAGGGCTTGGCTGGGTCCCTCTTTCAGTATTTACAAGCTTTGAGAACTATAATATATATCGTATTAAAATGTTTAAATTAAACTTTCCATGTGTGTATATATTTATATGTTTCAATGTCTTTATAGATGTGTACACATACATACAAGATCGGATTTAAAAATTTTAAGCAAGCAACACTGCTTTGCAGTGAAAGGTTTATGAACAAATGTTTGTTTTTCCTGTGTCTCTCCTGGCACATTTAATAGCTGTGGTGGTGGGGCACAAGGGGGGCTATGACCGATAGACCTACGGCATGGGCTCTCTCTGGCTTCCCCTTACAAATGTCAGTGACAGCCTGGAGGGGGGTTGTGTTGCTTATTTCCCTTCGAGCACAGTCCAGCAATAAATCACTCACGTCGCTGATTATCTAGTGCTTAATTTGTGCCGGTGGGTGCATCATGTGGGCACCAGCACTCTTTTTTTGAGGGGTGGGACTGAGTAAGAGAATGAAATGTAGTTAGAATGACAAAAGATATGAAAACTGTGTAAAAGGGACAACGCAGGAATGGAAAAGACTCTGTAAGAGAGAGCTAAATAGATAGGAAGTGTGGGTTGGTGAAACAAAGAGCCATACGGTGGAATCAGGACTAGACAGCCTTGGTATTCGACCACTCCAGCATTCAGCAGCGCTACCAGGGGACTGCTAAGAAGAACTATGGGCCAATACGCCTTTTTCTTTTTACAAATTTACCACTGAGACAGTCACAACATCGTTGTTTCTGTGCGTTGAGCGGTCTGGAAGGGATGAAAGGTCAAAAGAAGCACAGTTGCAACCCTGCCTCCACATTCAGCAGCAAAGTTACACTCCGATATCTCTTCACAAGTTTCTAAGAGCCAAAGTGACATTAAAACTGTTTTTGATTCCAGCTCTCTGTATGTATGTAACAATGTGTGCTTTGGAGGAATATCATATATGTCCCAGCATTAATATTCATTTACACACAATACAAAGTGAACACACAACAAACTGAAGATTTTCAACACTTAGTAGTATGTATTTATCAGTAACCATAATTAACCCATTTTACAAACCTTTAATAGCAAAAAAGTTTATTAACACCTGGGAGGATCCCAAAATAATTCTTTGCAGATGACATGTATATTTTTGCAATAGGTTCACAACTCATTGATTTTACCTGATTGTAACTTGTGACCTGCATGTTAAACATGGATCAGGCAACAGGAGGTTTAATTCACTGAACGATTTAAAGATTCAAACCTGTGAGTAAACATTACACACAGATCTCTCCATCAAGTGCTTTAGCCAGCTGAGATATTTTACATGCATGAAACATCAGTATAGATCTCTGCAGCATGTTCCTTAGCCCCGTAAGCTATTTTAAATAGAGTCTTAGTTGTGACCTATTAGGAAATACAAACTAGTTTTACTGTCACTTTATTCCATGTTGTCATTTCCTGTGGGGTTGGAGTCTTTAAAGTGGAATGCATTGACTGACTTTCATGGAACACCTACTTATGCTCTGCCTCTCGCGACTTACCCCGTCTGCGGGGAATGTATGTACACTCAGGGGCAGATTTACAAATTTTTCATGCAACACAGCGCAGCAGTCAAAGTTGTGAAAGGGAGATTGCAGAACAGAGCCATGTCTACTAAGATATGGTGTTGTTTTCCTCTCTCCCTACAATGGTACACTTTAGGCTTCCATGTGCAAACACCCTCGCGCCATAGTTCAACGTACTACCCATCAAAGTCCCCCTTAACGCAAAGTAGTGCACAGGGCTACTCTGTGTTACTTTGCCCAACTTTCCAATGCAAATCCGTATTGGTGTTGGAAAGTAAATTTCACCACAAAACTCTGCGTCGGTTTGTGTTGCAAAATTAATGTAAACATGGTGCAAAGCAGCCGTGGCGGGTATCAGGCATTTCCCTGGGAGGCTGGAAAGGTGGGGGCCAGTTTTGTTACTGGGGTAGGTTTTTCAGCAGTGCTGCAATATCGGCCCCCAGTAACAAAAGCAGCAATGCTTCACACTTGCACCCCCCAAACCCCCAGGGGGCTGGTCTGACAAAATTGCCAGGGCTGCTTTGGGTTCCCAGTCCGGCCCAGATGCAAAGTGTTAGTAAATATACGCCTTAATGTGTAGGTTCCTGCAGTAAATGAGTTCTATAGTAAGCACTGGTCACACCACCCACCCTTTGATCCCCTGATCACATCAGAGGAATTCACATCACATGACCTTTCACCGCATGTCATCTTTAAACATGACATCACTCAGCTGTTGATCCCAAGCAAACAACAGGAAGTAGATACAAACCATACAATAAGTAAAACATAACTTCAGAAAACTGTCTCATTTGTTGGTGCAAGGGTAAAATGCATGTGCCTGGTTGAAATAGCTGGCCTGGCATCACTTCATGGAATAGGCCCAAGGCATCCATTCGACAGATCTTAGGATGGACCACACTTCATGATGCTGAAGTTAAGTGAGAGGTACACAATGAATCCTTAGTGAGTCATACAGCTCCAGGATTCACTTATGCTCCAAAAGGGTCCTGATGAAGGCTGCTTCGCCAGTTATGGGCAGGACAGTGACGAATGAAAGGAAGTGAGTAGTGTAGTGTTCATTTTAGCTCAAAGTATATCCCTGAGGGAAATGATTGTCCACAGCTCACAGGGAGATGCACATTTCAGAACCGTTTTGGTATGCATGGCTGGCAAAGAGATTCATTGCATTTGCTAATTTGATGTAAGTATTCTCTCAGTCTCCGGAGGTGATGTTATATGTTTCGATTGTAACAGTAAAGGTGCCCATAGCCCTGATGAAGAATAATGGGGCTTATTTACAAGCTCCTTGCGCCACCGGTGCATCACTTTTAATATGGGAAAAAGTGATGCACCAGCTGCACAAGGAGCTTCTAAATAAGCCCCATACTTTGTATAGATGTGTAAAGTCAAGCATCCCTCTGAGAGGAGTGACGTTTGTTCAAGTGGTTCCATTTATTAGCTTCCACCTTGAAAACCAGCATTCTAGTCCCAGCTTCAGAGAGTAACTAAAATTGGGTGATTCTGGGCAAATCACTGTTTCTCCCCGTGCCTCATATTGTAAATATGTATACGATGTACATATGTATGGCAAAAAAGGGTAACTGTCCAATACTGCTCAAAATATATATCCGCGTTACATTATTTTTTACCCCCAATCCCATTCGCACAATAATATCCTTTGTACCACATTTTTTGTTTCTGGTTCTCTACTGCACTAGGAATTTTCTCTGTAAAACCCCTCTGCCTATTCTTGGAGCTAGGTTTGTGCAATTTAAAATACCTAGATAAATAAGTGTAATAGGTATTGCCCTCACAGTCAGGGGAAAGAAAATGAGATAATATTGAAACAACAAACATCACCCCCAACACAGACACTCTCGCAGACACTCTCTCGCAGACACTCTCTCGCAGACACTCTCTCGCAGACACTCTCATAGACACTCTCATAGACACTCTCATAGACACTCTCTCGCAGACACTCTCATAGACACTCTATCACAGACACTCTCTCACAGACACTCTCTCACAGACACTCTCTCACAGACTCACAAACACTCTCTCTTAGACTCTCACAGACACTCTCACAGACTCAGACACTCTCTCACAAACACTCTCTCACAGACACTCTCTCACAGACACTCTCTCACAGACACACTCTCACAGACACACTCTCACAGACACACTCTCACAGACACACTCTCACAGACACTCTCTCACAGACACTCTCTCACAGACTCTCACACTCTCTCACAGACACTCTCTCACAGACACTTTCTCACAGACTCACACTCTCTCACAGACTCTCACACTCTCTGACTCACAGACACTCTCTCACAGACTCTCACAGACACTCTCTCACAGACTCTCACAGACACACTCTCACAGACACTCTCTCACAAACTACATTTTTTAATATGGTCGTTCTGTTGGACATAATGCCTTCTCGGTCATATATAAGGTAACAAAATTGCTTCTGGCACTTTTTTATTACAACTTTTCAGCATGCTGCACAGCAGCCACACTTCTCTACAGCACAGCTTAAACACATTGGCAAAGTCAATAGCTCTGCCGAAACACTTATAAGGCCCCAAATGCGAGACCTATTGGCTATGCCAATGCTTGTTTTTGATTGGTAACAAAAAAAGGAAAAAGGAAAACGGAGGACAGGGACAGTTAGGGATGAAAAAAAGGGGAACACAGGTGGAGGAAGCAATACAGGGGTCGGAAACAGCACGTCAGGGTCAGAGAAGCACATTGGGAAATAAAAGCAATACCGGGGAGCACAGAAGCACAGTGAGACAGAGCAATACAGAGATGGGGGTGGGGGAGCAACACTGGGACGGAAACAGTAGGGGCAGAGTCTACGTATTGGCTGAGCTGAATGGGCACCCAGCAAATGAGAAAAGCAACGAGAGGGACCGTGGGACATTCTGATGAGCTATGCAGCCACTGCAGCTGCCCCATCTTTGTTCAGGCCCTTCCTCATGGCCCTCGCCATAACCACCTTCAATCTTTCAATGCTCATGAGTGCTTGGTGGCACCAAACCGATGCCTGGCTTCAGATGAAGAGTGTTGCAAGCAGCCACTCTCTCTTCTTCTAAGCCCAAGACACAGGGGCATAAGTGCATCTTCAGCTCTGTTAAGTGCCACGCATCAGGGGTTAGGAAAATCTATTTTAATGCTGGTGTCCGCAACACAGCATTAAAATGCATTGGTCACGCATATATAGCTCCCTCACACACTTTGGGGATCATGAGGCCTTGTGTGCAGCATGTAAGCTTTGCACTGCCGCTCTGCCCACGAAACGTCTTAGCCTGCAGGTGGGCCTGGAGCACTTGTTGATATGGTGACAAGGAACACAGAATACACTGTATCTTTCCTGTGCTCAAAAACAGATTGTACTCGCTCTGTCAGCCCTGCTGGCCGCTCTGAGACACACGTGTAGCTGCTGGATCTTCCGGCACAAGCGGGGCTGCTAATTGTGCGTCTGGGTATGTTTCCTGTAGTCTCTGGTGTGTATCACCTTGTAGAACTTCGGAAGAAACAAGGATCAGAGGTAAAGTCACCTCCTCCTCCTCTATCCCACATGGGCAACAGCTAAAAATCTCCCCCTCTTCTTGTTTTAATGGCTCTCTCACTATCTCACTCTATAACAATGGTACTGTCTTGATTCAAGCAAAAGACACTTGTCTCTCTCTTTTTGACCACCTCTTCCCTTCCCTTCTCCCCACCCCTGCGACCGCGATCTCCCTTGATTCTTCTTCTAACTCCTCCCTTCACTCCCTATCTCCTCCCCTGTCCCACCTTAACTCCAATAGGCCGCTCTACCGGGAGGCCTCCCACCTAGCCGACCCTCTGCCCCCCTCCCCCTGCCCCCTCTTTTCCCAATCTTCCCCCTTCTAATTGGGACGTTACCCTCAACACATCAGCCCTACCTATGGCTAACACTCTCCCTTTCCCCTCTGCACCATCCTTGAATGCCGTTGTAACCTCCTCCCCCTATCCCTGCCCACCACCCCCTTTTTAAATCCATCTTTCCAACAGCTAGTTTTCCCAGTCTACTCTGTGTACCTTCCCCCTTTGTCCCCCCTTTTCCTCTACCCTTCCCGCTCTCCCCTCTCCTTGTATCCTGAATTCTGCACAAACCCCTTTCTTCTCTCCTCATCCTCCCTTCTCTCCATCAGTGCTGCTCAACCATGTACCCCCCCCTGGCAAACTTTTCCTTGTCCCTCCCCCGGGCCTAGTAGAACCATACTCTCCCTTCAACTATCCTCTAGGTCATTCCCCCCGCTCTATCTTGTGCCAGCCCCCTTACATTCACCTCTCCCACGGGACCTCTCCAGCCCCTTCTCCTTGCTTTTCCCCTAACCTCCTGCCATTCCATGACTCCTCTCCTTCTCCTCCCCGCATTCCGCCCTCCCTCCATTTTCCACACCTGTCTCCTCATAAAATTGAGCTCAATTCTTCTCCTCTGTTCAACAGCTGCAATGATAACTCTCTTTCCACCTCTGATGCTCCGACAACTCCCTTCAATCACCATCTATCTCCACCTTTCTCTCATGACTCCCCATTTTCCCCTCCCCGCAGTCTGCTCTCCCTCCACTTTCCACACCCATCTCCTCCTAAATTTGAACTCAATTCTTCTCCTCTTTTCAACAGCTGCAAAGATAACTCTCTTTCCACCTCAGTTGCACCGAGAACTTCTTTCAACCACCACCTACCTCTACCTTTCACTCCTACACCCCATTACTCCTTCCTCACCCCTCACCACCCACCCTCGCCAATTGCACTCCCTCCGGAACCCATTGATCCTCCCAACATTCCGTGCTCAGCCCTACTCTCTTTAGAAAATAAACTAGGATTCCTCATCTCCTCTATCTCCCAGCTTGAAGCCTCCATCTCACTACTTAGTACTAAAATTTCCACCTTTCCCAACAACCTTTTTCCCCTGGCTAACACCCACTTCCCCAAACTCCCGAGGAATACCTTGCTCCCGCGCTCCAAAAAAGCCACACATAATCTGTCATCTGCAGACTTCACTAATTTATTGGCTAGCTACAAGACTTCTAACGCCATCCCCCGACCCCTCTCCTCTCCTACTTTGTCTACTCTGTACACTATCCCGACCATCTCCTCTGCCAGAACTAAACATCAGCCTTATTCTATCCTGGCACCCTCATACAGGAACATTATCCCTATCACCCCTATAAGCCCAATCGCCCCCTTCACCAAAACAGTCCTGTCAGAGTTGTGCTGCTTGCTACACAACTGCAGATCTGCAGTCAAACACAAGCTCGAAATTTCTGACACCATCACTCTTCACAATATTGACATTCTTTTCCTCACTGAGACCTGGTTTAACGACATCTCATACTATCTTTGATCTTCTACTACCCACTGACTACTCCATCTTTAGAAACGATAGAACAGATAAAGTGGGGGGAGGTATTGCAATCAT
Organism: Calotriton arnoldi; assembly: GCA_963921515.1. Classification (NCBI taxonomy): domain Eukaryota; kingdom Metazoa; phylum Chordata; class Amphibia; order Caudata; family Salamandridae; genus Calotriton; species Calotriton arnoldi. The sequence continues at coordinate 100,104 of CAWUFW010001110.1, forward strand.
CTTCAGAAACTCCCTTCAATTCAAGGTTTTTCGCAACAGCTCCTTCCATACATTTGAATGCCTTTCTTTGGAGCTTCAAGTGCAACATTGCTCCCCTTTCAGATTTCATGCCATTTATCACCCGCCCGGTGACTGCTCCTCTTTCTTGGAGGAACTCACCGACTTCGCTAGCGACCAATACGCTCAAAGTGACAGACAGATTTTTCTGGGAGACTTTAATCTCCACTGGGGCTCCTTGGAAGACTCTGCTGCCAATAGGCTTGCCACTTTTCTCTCAGCTAATGATCTTATCCAACACTGCACGGAACCAACACACTTGAAGGGATCAATTCTTGACCTTGTTATATCCAAAGCTGATATGCTAACTATTGCTGCCCCTATTCCAGTAGACTGGTCCGACCCCTTCCTCATCCCCTTCTCTCTTCACCTTTCTCATTCTTTAACTCTTGGCCAACCTAAAAGGACTACTACCTGGTTCCGTAATACCAAAAATATTGACCTTGACATTCTTTGCGATTCTGCCATGCTATCACTCCCAACATTAGACCCTAATTTAGATGTCAACGTTCTTACCTCCCAATGCCTTTCCAGCCTTGCAGTCGAAATTGATAATGTTGCTCCACTTCAAAGCAAAAAGAAAAGGCCTATTCCTTCTGCTCCATGGTTCAATAAATCTCTTTATGCAGAAAGGAAGAACCTGAGACTCCTGGAAAAACAATGGAGACAATCACCATCCACCGCTAATCTCTCTATTCTGCGCTCAGCAAGATCAAAATACCACAAACACATCTTCAAGGAAAAAGCGTCACACTTCAGAAACCTCCTCGACTCAGCCAAAAACAGACCCAAAAAACTATTTGACCTCATCAAAAATTCAAACGTCTCTCCTTCAACCTTCAAGCCTGACGATCCTCCAAAGAAAGCAGCTGAATTCGCTTTATTATTTGATGAAAAAGTGAAATCACTGGTGGATCAGGTCGGTCAACCCCCCCCCCCTAGAGGAGTGCAAATCCTTAGTCACTTGGCAGCACTTTGACGTCATCTCTGAAGATGCCCTCCTCAAATGCATTCGTGAAACGAAACCCTCTAATCATTCTTCCGACCTCATCCCGAGTAACATCGCCATTGACTTCTACACCCATACATGGTGATCGGACCAGGGAACTGCAATCGGGGCTTCAGCCACCAACTCTAAACAGTTGGAGAAAATAGGATCTAGTACATGACCCAGTTGATGTGTCGGATAAGTGGATTTAAGCTCTAACTGAAAGGCGGCTAGTTCATGGCATAGAAATTGCGCTTCACTATTAGTTTGGTCGTCAAAGTATAAATTTAAGTCACCCAAAACAGTCAAATTATTATAACGTAGTGCCGGGTCCATCACTGTTTCCACAAGGCTTGAAATAAAATTGGTTGCCGGGCCTGGGGGTCGGTATTAGATGCTGCAAGCAAATAGAAATGAAAAACATAAAGCAGTATGCAGGCCGTTACAGTTAACATATTTAACACTGTGTATCCAAGGGCATATTCTTGGAGGAAATCTAAGAGCATGTACGCTTAAATTCTCAAGTGCCTTTTAGCCATAGATTTTTTCTTTTTAAATCTTTTTATTTAACATAGCTCGTGGTACCAAATCACAATAGACAATGTTCAAGGAACAGATTAGATGATAGCATCGTGGTGAACAAAAAAAAAGGGCACAGTAGTACACAAGTGGGATACACAATGACATGATTACTCCCCGGAATCCCCTCCCGAACCCCTATACTTTCGCCATGGCCCCCAAATCTTTTTCCATTTCTTCGTACAGCCCCTACTCTTGAATATGGTTTCCTCAGCTCTTTGGCACCAATCTAAGTCCCTCCTCCAGTGTTCCCATGCCGGGGGCGACTGAGAGCCCCATCCCCTGGCGATGTTTCTTTTTGCTACCCCTGCAGCTAATGCCAGCCAGAGTTCAACGTGTCTCGTCCAATCTGTGTCTCCCTTGATGATCAACAACAGCCACTTTGGCTCCATTGGAACAGATTCGCCCAACACCACCGACATCGTGTCTGTAACTTTGGTCCAGAAAGGGACTATTGCGGGGCATTCCCATAGTATATGATAGAAGGTACCTTCCTCCTGACAGCCCCTCACGCAAACGGCCGATGGACTCCTGCCCCATTCGTACAGGTGTGTGTGAGGGTAGTATATACGGTGTAGGATTTTCAATTGGACTAATCTGAACCTAGGACGGATTGCTATTTCCCACGGGCTCTGTATGGCGTCTTGCCAATCGTCATCCTCAAGGGTACCAATGTCTCGGGTCCACGCCGCCCGGAGCTTCACCAAGGGGTCTGGCAAATTGTTTATGAGTTTTCGGTAAATGGTGGATGTGGGCTTCTCTAAAATGGGGTCTAATAATAACCTATCTTCTAGAGGGGAATACTCCGGGATGGAGGAATCTCTACCCATGTGGGAGCGAATGGCGTGTGTAAGGCGTATGTAATGGTAATGTTGTGAATCATGGAGGTCATACTCCTTCTTAAGGTAAGCAAAGGAGCGGGGAGCAGATCCCCTCCACACGTCACCCAAATAGTCTATGCCAATCAACCTCCATCCCCCAAAACCAGTCAGTCGCGACACCTCTCTCAGCTGATCTCCAAGCCACAGGCGGGTTCTGCCGGTCAGTCTATCCGTCCACCCCAGGAACTTGTTCGCCTCCCTCCAGCACTGGATCACCACTCTAGTGTGCGCAGGCCACTCCCTTCCCAACCTCCGGGCATAGATCAAATGTTCACTGTTTCCCCCTGGCATTACTAATCTGTCCACCCTATAGGCCGGTTCGGAGCTATCTGTGTACACCCAGTCGTTGTCCACCTGAAGCTGAGAGGCCCAGTAGTATAATCGCACATCGGGGAGCGCCAGGCCCCCGTCGTACACCCCTCTGGTGAGTTTGTTGAGTGCTATTCTGGGAGTCCCACCGTTCCAAAGCAGTGTCCGCACTGCCTGAGAGATACGCGTAAATACTCCCTGGTGGACAGGATGCGGTGTATTTTGTAGGATATATAGCAGCCTTGGCAGGGCGAGCATCTTAAATAATACAGCGCGGCCCATAAGGGAAAGCGGTAACGATCGCCAATGACTCATGTCGGCCCCAAGGCGAGCCAACTGGGGTTCAAGGTTCTTGTTAAAAAATTCCCCAACATCCCGTGTAATGTAGACCCCCAAGTACTTGAACCCATCTGCTGCGATGGTGGCTGAACATCTAGTGGGGACCCGTGGGGGGGGGCCCGACAAAGGAAAAATCACCGACTTCCCCCAATTAATGGTGTATCCGGAGTAGCTGCCGAACAATTCAAAAAGGTGTAATGCCCGCGCTATCGAGTGGTAGGGCCGCGCCATATACAATACAATATCGTCGGCGTAGAGGGAAATACGCTCCTCCCAGTCATCCGTCAGAGCCAGACCCCAGAAAGACCCATCCCTCCTGATCCAATGAGCCAGTGGCTCCAGGGCCAGGGCAAACAGGAGGGGAGACAGGGGGCAGCCCTGTCTAGTGCCCCTCTTAAGGGTAAACACTCTGGACATGGTCCCATTCACCCTGACCCGAGCCACCGGCTGTTCGTATAGGAGACGCACCCATCCACAGAAAGTCGGGCCAAAGTCAAATTTCTGGAGTACCATAAATAAATAAGGCCATTCGATGCTATCGAATGCCATTGATGCGTCCAACGACATCAATGCCGTCTGCGCATCTCCGACATCCTCCGTCATGTACAACACTCCGTAGAGACGTCGCAGGTTGTGGCGGGTGCTCCTACGGGGCATGAACCCGGATTGGTCTACATGCACAAAATCCGGAAGAACCGATAGCAGCCTATCTGCCAGGGCCTTGGCCAGGACCTTGGCCTCCACGTTAATAAGCGAAATGGGGCGGTACGAGGAACAATGATCCGGTGGCTTCCCGGCTTTGTGAATGACCACTATCGTGGCTTCCCGCTGATCAGGGGGGAGTATACCCACCTCTCGAGCTTCCGAATACATCTGAATAAGGGGGTTGATAATGACGTTTGCCTGCCTCTTATAAATTTCTACCGGAAGCCCATTGGGTCCAGACGCTTTCCCAGACTGGAGTGAATTAAGGGCCTTCCCAATTTCATCTCCCGTGAGGTCCGCGTCGAGGCGGTCACTCTGCTCCCGGGACAAGTGTGGCAACGCAAGATCCTGCAAGAATTCAGCGCAGTCGCTTTCGGTCCTGGTGCACACTGGTGAATATACCCTTTCAAAGTGAGACGCGAACGCCTCCGCCCTTTTTAGCCATAGATTTGAGTAGGAATCCCAATGTTTACCACATAAACCAATGCACTATCCCATTAACCCTATATAAGATGCAGAATTCTGAGCAGATTCCTTTTTGGCAACACAGCACAAAGTTCTTCTAGGACTAAAGGGTGCAGCGCCCCCACCCAGTAGATATGAACAGAAGGGTGTACCTTTTCCCAGACAGATCCTAATAGGACATCTAGAAACATTTGAAGCAACACTCAGAAAGAACAGTTTTTCACCTGCATCATGGCATGTTGGAGAGGATGTGGCCTAACGGTTAGAGCGGTTGACCTCAAAGTTGGGGAAGAGGGTTCAAGTCTCAACAGGAGCGCCCAATATCTTGTGATTTTGGGCAAATCACCTAATCTCCCTGTACCTAACAAAATGAATGAGTCCGTCTGTAGCGCACCTGGTGCTCATGTAAAGCTCTTTGATACCTTCCGGTCGAGTTCGTGCTATATAGAACTTCCCAAAAAAATTCACGGATGGAAATATATTGTAAGAATTTAATATCTGCACCACGACTTCTGTAGCTGAAACTCAAAACCATGGGCCCTAAAAATGAAATAACACCTAAATAAAGGGAACGGTACTTTAAAGTGCAATAAGCAAATGTAATGTATTTTCATCATACTCGTAAAAAACAACTTAATTTGATGGCTGTTTTATTTCATATTTGAGAGCCAACACTGCTGTTTCACCGAAGTAGAAAATAAAAACATAAATGTTTATTACAGTTAATGGATCAAAATAGTTCAATTTAAAGTCAGTTTCAAATGAGGGGATAAATATATGTGATGGATATTAACATCTACCAAAAGCTAAAATGCAGACAGATCATTTTGCATAACTAGTGCTTAGGATTGAGGAATACAGTCAAAAGAACAGTCACGAAGCTACAAATTACTCTCATTTCCCTTGGAAGCAGTTTCTGGACATTAACATGTCCAATCTTGTCCAGGCACTTCCCTTTAACATTCGTTGGATCCGTTATCACATCTACTATGTTGAATTATGAAAAGCCTCTAATGCAGCAAGAGCATGTACATTTACAGCTCACTGTTTGGTCAAAAGTTACTTCATTAGTTTGTACGTTTGCGCTTTTGGATTGATAATATAAAGTCTTCTTGGGAAATTCAATATATTGAATCCTCTTTCTAGTAACTTTTTTCTAATTGTTTTCAGGGTATTAGATTTGTAAGTATAAAGAGATGAGGATTTGATCCCCCGTCGTGTCATTGCAGCTAACCTGTAGGAGCGCGTTACGGGTTCTTTTCTTCCTAGGTAGCTTGTAAATGTAGAAACGAGGCTCGATTTCGACACATCAGTCAAGGTGTGGTCCAGAACTTGCCCAACCTGTTCAGCTTCATGAGTAATCATTCGTCTGCACTAAAAGCAACATCCAACTATGCCCAAATATATGTACGTATTATGGGCCTCCTTTAAAAGAAAATTACGCAGTGCAACACTACAAGCTATTTAGCTGCGCTGCGTCATTTTTAAAGCTCAGGGATGCCTCATATTAACTATACAATATTAACAACAATACGACACATCCCTGCGCTGCAACAATACGACACATCCCTGAGCTGTTGGCTGCCATGCACTAGCGCAGGCACCCTTGCGTCATGTTGCAAAGGTGCCTGCGTTGCTGGGATGATTGTTTTTGTGCAGGAAGGGACACCTTCCTGCACAAAAACAATCATTGATGGCATTTTCCTCTTTCTATGCAGCACACATAGAAAGAGGAAAAAACGAGCAGAAATAAAGGCATTTCTCCTCGTTACACCACGCCTCCGCCTCCCCTGGGGAGACGTAGGATTCTGACGCACTCCCAGCTTTACAAAACGTTTGTAAATCTGGGAATGTGTCAGGTTCCACGGATGTTGCGTGGAAACACCCACAGCAGCACCCATGGAACGCCCCTTTCGCGCAGAGGAATGCGTGAAAGGGGCCCATATTTGCAAGGCCATGAAAAGTCACGCAGGGTGACTTTAGGTGGCCTGGTAAACATGGGCAGGCTCACTGCGCCATCAGTGCTTCAAAAAAAGTGATGCACCGGCGGCGCAATGGCCTAGTAATGAGGCTGTAGGGGCTTATTTACAAGCTCCTTGCGCCGCAAGGGTGCTACTTTTAATATGGGGAAAAGTGACGTCCCGGCAGTGTAACGGGCTTGTAAATAAGACCCTAGATATTTAACTAAGTTATAGACCTGTTTATTCATTGGGCCTTATTTACAAGGAATTAACGCAGCGCGGTGCCCCAAGCCATTTGGCTGCGCCGCGCTGAGTTAACTCCGAAGCAAAGGGATGCATCATATCTACAACGATATGATGGATCCCTTTGCTCTCCCCTGTGCTGGCACACAATTAGCTGCCATGCACCGAAGCAGGCACCCTTGCACCATGGTGCAAGGGTGTCTGCATCAAGGGGATGATTGTTTTTGTGCAGGAAGGGACACCTTCCTGCACAAAAACAATCACAAGAGATGATTTCCTCTTCCTATGTGTGCTGCAGAATGCAGCACGCATAGAAAGAGGAAAAAAACTAGGAGAAATGAAAACATTTCTCCTCGTTGCGCCTCCCTACGCCTCCCCTGGGGAGGCGTAGCATTCTGACACATTTCCAGGTTTACGATTTCTCATAAATCTAGAAATGCGGCAGAAGCCATGGGTGTTGCGTGGGAACACCCATGGCATGCCCCTTTCACGCAAAGTGTTGCGTGTAAAGGGGCCATATTTACAAGGACACGAAAAGCCACGCAGGGTGGCTTTACGTGTCCTTGTAAATATGGGGCAGCAGGTTGCGCCAACAGTGCGTCACAAAAAGTGCTGCACAGGCGGCGCAAGGAGCTTGTAAATAAGCCCCTTAGGTTCTCAAAAGAGACATTTTCTTGAGTCTTAATGAGGATATATGTTGCACGCTTTGTTTGGTGCTTTTCTCTGTCTAGAAATAATCTGCATGCATGATGTAGAGTACATGGATAATGTATTCCTATAAATAATGTGCATCAACATAGTCTGTAAAGTGTAGTCAGTAGGGGTGTCTTCTGTATAGGAGCACTCAGCAAGTTTAATATGTATGTGATTGTAGCCTTATGGAGCAACAGAGTGTGTAGGTAAAATCTACCCCTGAAAACTGCATGGGTGATGTCTGTAAGCTTGTGTTATGTATGAGTGTGCTCAGTAAGGCTGTCGAGTGTGCTCGTTAAGGATGTCGAGTGTGTAGGTGCACACTGCATAGGGGGAGTCCACATATATTTCGAATCGGTTGCCACTGTCTATCCCTTGTAGTCAGATTTGTGTAGTATGCATAGTTGCAACCTGTGGGAGAGTGAAGAATACCAGTATATTGCTTACCAGTGAGGTGTCAATTGGTATAGAATGTACAGGGTTGTTAGTCTGTGTGTATTCTGAGTATAGGCCGCCTATGTGTAACCTGAATAAGTTCAGCCTGTAACAGCATTGTCTGCATGCATGTCGTTTCTGTAGGGATGGATGGCTTTAGTTTATATGATAGGAGTCAGTAAGGATGTGCTAATTATGGCTGGACATTGTATTGTGTGGACACAGTCTACGAGTATAGGTTGTGCTGGTGTCGTCAGTATGGTTATAGTTTGCATGATTGTGTTATATATGGGCTTGGTCCATTTGCATTCAGTATGTATGGGTGCAAATGGTTTGATATATCTGCATGTAATAGGAATTGGAGTAGCATCTGTGTTTGTAATGTGCATGTAGTCTCTGTGAGTACACTTTATGTATGTGTAGTTTGTATGGGTGTAACCTGCAGGTGTGTGTTTTGTAAACGTGTATGCCTGTATTAATATAACAGGTATACATCTTGTCGGTAACGGGTAGCCTGTCTCAGAACAAGGTAATAGGAATTTTCTGTAGGCTGGGTGTAATCTACATGGGCGTACTCTGAATAGGTGCAACGCCTGAATAGGTTTAGTATGTGTGGCTGGAAACTAAATGGGTATGTTCTGCGTTAGTGTAGTCTATATAGGTGCAACCTGTGAGCAGTCGCGGCTCGCTTGACTCGCAAGTGGGGTGGTCGCGCAGGGGGGGGGATTTAAAAAATAAAAACTTACCAGGTCCCACGCCGCCTCCGCTCCTGGCCGGGTCCCACGCCCGCGTTTTCCTGCTGCTTTCCTGCTCTCCTGCCTCCGGCAGGAACAGGAAGCAGGCATCCTCCCTCCCCTCCCCTAAGCCAATCACAACGCTGCAATGGCATTGCAGCGTTGTGATTTGTGCTGACGACGCCCAGCCGGGCGCCTGTAGGGAGGCCATTTTCTCTATGTAGGCTGCATGCAGCCTACATAGAGAAAATGCAGAGTGCGCATGACTGGTTTGGTCAGCCCCAGAGGGCCGACCAAACAGTCAGGGCCCACAGCATTGGGCAAGCCACTCCTACCCGACCCGCCCATCCACCCGCCCCCAACCAGGCATACCATTTTGCTTTCTCGCAGCGCGAGAAGCAGAAACATAAAATGGTATTTAAAATACCATTTTATGTTTCTGCATCTCGCACTGCGAGGAAGCAGTGGGGCGACGCTCCTCCGCCCTAATGGAGGAGCCACCCCTGCCTGTGCGGGTATATGCTTTATGAATGGGTGTTTGATTTTGGCACAGTGTGGCTCAGAATTGAAGCACGGTCTGACTTGATAATCAGTAGTTGAAGAGACGATTGTGGGAATTGCACACTTCCATCCACTTTCCACCGGGCATCCTTTTAGAAGGTGAAAACCCAAACCTAATGCCAAATTCTTTGACATCCAAGATGGCCGTTGTCTGCAACTACAACTGTAAATAAGATACTTCTCTCCATGCACATACCTATGTGCAAATCTGATATGCAGCTGGCTTAAAAGAGCAAGATTCAATCATGAGACATAAGGCACATGTTCATGAACGGAGTGATCCAACGGTGCTAATAGGAGCAATGATGGTAAAGGGTTGTCTGTTAAAACAGTAACTACCTGTCCTACCCTGCAGACAGTTGCAGTAGATTTCCGCAGTTTCTACTCTAATGAGATTGGTTCTTTGTGAATAGTATCAGCACTGGCTCTTTTCTGGTAGATGTGCTACAATAATTATCAGGGTGTACCTACCAAGTGTGAAATCAGGTTGCTTCACGAGATTCTCTTGGTACAAATTTTTGAAATAGCAAATTTAATAATAGACATTTTATGCAAATTGTATATGAAAATACTTACCTTGATGAGTGATGTTGAATATGAACCCTGGTTGATCTTCCTTCCTGATTCTTGCAGGTTTCACATAAATTTCAGGTGTGGACAGTCTGATGGTTCAGACATTGCTTTGCACTTCAACCCTCGCTTTGGCTGGTTCGGCAAAGTGATCTTCAACAGCTTTGAGGGAGGATCGTGGTGCAGCGAAGAGAAGAAGCATGAGATGCCATTCCAAAAGGGGGAGCACTTTGAGGTGGTCTTTATCGTCAAGCAGGATTCCTACCAGGTAAAGGACACATTCCAAGTGTTAACCTTCCTATGCAAACGTTTTTTCTTTTCCAAAAACAAACTCTCAAAACAGGAGTTTGTTTTATGAGAAGTAAAAACTAATGGCCACACATCACAGGAGTTTTCCCCCATGGTGTGGAGGTAATTTATTTTTCTAACTGTCTTTCTCTGCCTGAATATTCCTGGCGGTGAAGGGCAGTTAGAAAAAAAACATCTGCCCACCCATTCTAAAAAGAGCGGGCGGTCAGATGGCTTACTTCCAACGGCCCATACCCCCTCAGGTGTTAGAGAAAGGTTTGTGCTGATAGAGTAAATTTTACTCCATTGGCATAAACCTGGCGGTTCACCTGACTCAAAATTAGGCAAGTGGACCATGAGTTTGGTGGATGGGATACTCTATTTCCAGTTGCAATGATTTGGGTCCTAAGGTAGCAAAGCCATTGACAGCGGCCACTGGACTTCACAAAAGACATTATTAACAATATGTGGTCACTTCTGCTCCAGACTAAAGCATATTGTACAAGTCATTAGGTCTTGCCTAGGCAGTGCTGCGACGTCTTGAAGAGATACAGGGGCCTATTTACAAGCCCCTTGCGCCACCGGTGCGTCAATTTTTGTGACGCATCAGCGGCGAATTTTCCTGCCCCATATCTACAAGGACACGAAAAGCTACCCTGCGTGGCTTTTCCTGTCCTTGTAAATACGGCCCCTTTACATGCAGCACTTTGCATGAAAGGGGCGTTCCATGGGTGTTGCTGTGGGTGTTCCCACGCAACACCCATGGAACCTGACACATTTCCAGATTTACGAGAAATCATAAACCTGGAAATGCGTGGCGCAACAAGGAGAAATGCATTAATTTCTCCTTGTTTTTTCCCTCTTTCTAGGCCTGCTGCATTCTGCAGCACACATAGAACGAGGAAATCGCCTCTTGTGATTGTTAATGTACAGGAAGGGACACCTTCCTGCACATAAACAATCATCCCGTGACGCAGGCATCTTTGCACCGTGGTGCAAGGGTGCCTGCGTTGGCGCATGGCAGCCAATTGTGCACCAGCACGGGGGGCCACAGGGATCCATCAAATCATTGTAGATATGATGCATCCCTGTGCTTTGAAAGTGACTCAGTGCGGCGCAGCAAAATGGCTTGCGGCACCACGCTGAGTCACTTTCTGGTAAATAAGGCCCATAGTGTCTAGGATATGGGCTTAAAAAACACCCACTTTTTCATTGGTTCCTCTTACTGTCCTTTAGAAATGCTGGCTTATCATTGGTTAATACACTTAGTAGTCCCTCCTTTTGTTCCGCCCTGGAGACTGCCCCTGCTTCATGAATCCTTTCACTGTGGACCATATGTTTTCCTTCAGTGCACTTCTTTGTCTTTCGCTCTATCCTCCTCCTGCTCCCAGTTCACTTAATCACCCTGCTGTTCCCAGAACAACACCCCTCCCCCCTCGCAGCTTGTTTATATTCTAAACAGCTGCTCTTCACTCCCCCTCATGAGTTACACCTGCCTCCTCCTCCCTACGCCCTCCCTCGTTAACTACTTGACAAGGAAGCTTGAAATTGGTTTTAATCAAATACTGCATTGTTTGTACTGTGTGTCTTTCGGTGACATTTATAGATTTGCTTTGCTTACTGGTAAGTATCCTTCTAGGGGCACAGTTTTGGTTTTGCCAGATAGACTATTTGTAGCTCTTGGTCCCACAACGACATAACTGGCATTGCCACTTTAATGGGTCCCTCGAAACCACCCTTGTTCTTTCGCTGTTCTTGCCCCTTTTCTGGCCATGGTTCTCAGCCACTTTGAGGGAAGGAGCCTCTATTCTTCGCTACAACATGTCGCAGCCCTTTTCAAAATGCACAGTCTTGTCAGCTTCAATCTCCTTTCTTTCAATGGGCCTCGGGGATTTCTGCCAGGAAGCGCGGGGTCATACGTCATGCCATTTGTGTCACTGTGCCTGCACTTAGGTAAAAGACATTCTCATTTTTTCAATATGTGTGGTTTTTTTTAAAATATAGAGGGATAACATATGCATATTGGGAATAATAGTTGTTTGAGTAGGACACAGCAAAGGTGTAATAGCAAGAGCAGCACACATGTCATTAAGCAGTTTCAGAGTGCTGTACAAAGCGCCTGCAAATTTGAGCACGAGAAGCACTGCGTGGAACAATTTTAGAGTGCTGTGAACGAGCTTTTGTAAGAGCAGGAGTACACGAAATACAACAGTGGGGCATTATCTTGAAGTGTGGAGTGCAGAGAGGTAATAGTTTCTGCACCACAGATATGGATCAAGCCACAGTTGTCACGTAAGAAACACTCACATGTGCGACATTCTTTGCCACACCCCTTTAATGCTTTTGCACTACTGGTAACCTCATCCAGCAGCGCAGGTGGTTGCCATAAAGTAAACCTCCAACCAGAAGTAGTAATTGAGCCTTACTTAACAAAGTTATCATTGAATTGATGCTTCTCACTGCTATTAAGCTCTTGATGCCCCTTGAAGGATTAATATTTTAAAACTGCCTATATATCCTCCTTCTCTTCCTATTCCCAGCATAGTCCCATTTCACCTTTCAATAACCCAACTTCTACATCCTTATTCACTTACAAATCATTATAACTGGGAATAGTAGGTGAGCCTTATCTAACAAAATTCCCCTTGGATATACACACATTAGTGCTGTACAATTACTGTCCATTGCTAGTTTAGTAATTTAAAACTGATGTTATTCTCCACCACTCCCTTCTCCTAGCAAAGTCCAATTACTCCTTTATATAACCTAATTTGTACACCCTCATTCACTTACTTCTCGCTAGCATTGGTTTGAACTTTATAATAGTTTAGCATTTGGGCAATCTGTATGGTAACAAATCGAAAGTGTATTGAATGCAAATCAATTCAATGGTACTGGTTTAAAAACAAATCTGTTTTTCTTTCTTTCCCATTCGGTGTGGATTGTATTTCTCTAAGCACACATCATGGCGCTAAGTGAATGAGATGTACGTATTAGCTAAGCCAGCAGTGGTGAGCCATTTGCTACATCTTAGAAGGCTGCAGAATTAGGCAGAACGTTTTCTGAGTAAAACGAAGTGTCACTGTTAACCAAAGGACCATGGCATAGCAAACATCTGATACTAAATAATGGAGTCTGCCACCAAACCTGCTGGATTGATTTTTTTGGCCTATCCACAATAGTATAGCATGTGTGTGACAGTACTCATCAATTTTGTCACAAGAATCTCGCCATAGTTATGTGTTCCTTCTGCATTATGCCTTGGAGATGTCCCATCCACATACTGTGTTGGATATGTTTCCTCCTAGGCTACATCCCATCTGCATCCTATCTAGGAGATATCCCCTATCGGATAATTCCTGTCTGGCATATATACCATCTGAAGCCTGTCTGCCTGTCATAGGGGTGTTGCTGTCTGCCTGTATAGGTGTGCATTCTACTATCTTCCTGTTTTATAATCCATGCTTTTCTTATGGGAGGCAATCCCTTCTGCTTCCTGTTCTTGCCTATTTTAGGCAGGATCACTGGAATTATGAGAGTTTTGCAGCTGCATCATTTTCCGCATGTTTATGAATTTGCCACATGACCCCATCATGTGCTTCATTATCTGTACATTTTTACAAAAAATGTTTTTACCTCAAACAGATCAAAAGTTACTGAAAACTCAGCAACGCATGTTGCAGCACAGTGAAAGGCCTTGCGCAAAGAATGACTGGTCACCTTTCTATTGCTTATTGCTGTATTTGTGTCCTTAACTGGTACTGATGAGATAAAACCTTTGCTCCGACAGTGTTAATATGTGTAACAAGGATTTGCAATGCAATAGGTCTCGCATTACTGAAAGTTTGAGCTATTGGCGTTGCAAATGATAATGTTTATTTTTTTTAAATAAAAAATATCTCAGCAGTGGCATAAGTAAGAAAATGAAATTCACAAAGCACGAAAAGGGTGCAGTACCACAGGCTGTTACTAGGTGTCCCTGTGGAGTTGTAAAGGGACTTCTATTAGCAACATAAGGTACTGCACCCTTACTTATGCTACTGCTGGGATATTTGTTAACAAAAAAAATCTAACAAACATTATTATTTGCAAAGCCAATAGCTCAAACTCTCAGTAATGTTAGACCTACTGCATTGCAAATACTTGTTTTTATTTATGCTGAACATTAAGTCCTTCCCTCCAATGACTTTCACCACCTCCATCACTAAGAACCTCTTTATAGGGCTAGACCCTACTGTCCAGCTGTGTGAGCAGCTGTAAAGAGACACCGCCCTTTCTCACCTTACAGTATGATTGTACATAGAGAATAATATTCAGGAATATGATGAATTGTCTGTTCTACTAGCTCACACTAAATCAGAGACTATAGAGGAATACTTTCAGCCCATTAAATAACTCACTCATTCGCTCACTACACACTAACGTCCTTTTTGTGCCTTCTTGTACTGGTGCCTTTATCCCTAAGATGACATTGCTCTATCAAACCAGAAGCAAGCCAGAAAATGTAGTCTTCTACCTTCCTCTAATTGGATCTTACTGTTCACACTAGCAGTGATGATCCCAGCTTGCTCTGCTGGCCCAGTCTTCCCTCTCCCCAGCAACCTTAATTGATCTAGTACACAAATTTTCAGGCAGCAACCCCATGCATGCAGTCCTCTTGGAAAACTATCCCACACAACTATAAGATATTTCCAAAGATGCAGTGGAGGCTCCAGAGTGCCAATGAAAGCATCCAGTATGGATCCATTGTGAGGAGCTGGGACTACAATCCGTAATTTGGCCTAGGACACCATAAGTCCTGGCTTCAGCCTTAATTATGCTCCCACAGACAAGAGTATGCAGATGTTTGAATGAGTGTTAATGGATGCATGCGACACTCGTCTACTTCAGAACAAATGGAGTAACAGCACCGTCGGCCTTTTATTTCTGGTGTAGTCTCAAACAAATTAAAGATATCTCCAAAATGGGAATGTCCATCACTCTTAAATCACAGTCAGGGGATGGTGTGTCCTGGAAAACAGCCTATGCCATAGAAAAATTGTATAGAAATTCTGCAACATTTTGAGCCTCTAGCACTTATGTCAATTAAAGGTGTGCCATCTCTCTTCTGATAGGTGAACGTGAACGGCGGGTCATTCTATGAATTTAAGCACAGGATTCCGCTCGAGCGTGTGGAGTTCCTTCAAGTGGTTGGAGAAGTCACCATTGAGTCCATCAAATTTGGTGCAGAAGCTGGAGGATTTGGAAGCAACATGGTCATAACTGACGGGGTGAGTAACATGAAAAGGAGAGCAAGGATCAAACAAGACTGGAAGGTGGGAGTCATTTGTGGGAGCTGTGAAACATGGTTGGTATTTAAGGGGTTTGATTTGTTTAAGTATGAAGTGGTATTAAAAGAATTCAGGGTTTGGTGAGTAATGGGTAAAGCTGTCAAGAAAGTTAGTGATTAATGACAAGAGAGTGTGTTCAGAAAAGATTGATAAAAAGAGGATAAAAGTAGAGGCGGCAGAGGACAGGGTCTTGGTGAATTATGTGGCAAGCTGTTCCAGTAGAAAGAGTGATGGGGATAGGAAGGAGCTTGGAGCCAGAGATTAATGGATTTTGTAATAGAAAATGAATGGGAGATCGAGGTGAGCGATGAGTTCTTTGTGGATGGCCTGGAACAGCTGTGTATGAAGGAAGTGACTGGAAATACCCGAGGATGAAAGAGAATAGAGAGTGATGGGAGGCCATTTATCAATGATGTTATGGTAAACTTGCCAGTCTTTTCATACCATACAGTAAGCGCTTTGAAAGGCCTCTTGGTGCTGTTGGTTGCCTTGATTTGGCAGAGTGCTTGTTGCGTGTGTCCCCACATGGAGAGCTGTGAAGGGTTTTGCTTTATGATTACCATTTACATATTTCTAAGTACATTTAGCGTGATGTATTCCCCAACATCACAGGTTTCCACAAGGTAGACCTAGTGTTTGTGTCTATGTATTTTTTTCCGCTGACTGTCTCCAAGAGCAGAGCTGTCATGAACCCCACTTCTCAGGGGAGGCACACCCCCGGGTAGATCGCCTAAGCCCCAGATGAACAATAAGTAGCACTCACTCTTCGGAGAAAGTAGAATGCACAGGTGTCTCACTCCTCACCACTGAGTTATGGCCAAACAAATGAGTGTTTGGAGTTGGGCAACCCTGTCAGAGTAACTCATCTACAGGGGAAGTACTGAATATAAATACTGATCGCCACCCTGGCCCCTAGAAACAGTAGATACACACAGTTGTTGGTATTTTACTATAAAAGTTTATTTATCATGCACTATTTGTACAGAAATCTTATGTATCAGAATTATGGTATTTAGTGCGGTATTCCCAGCAGTCAAGGTGAATATTCGAAATACTGCAAACATTTTACACCACTCATTCCTACCCTCTTCCTTAGATTAGTTTAGTTCCTACCTATTATCTACATATCAGCCTCATGGTTACTGGATGGGCTGAATGCCTGTTAGAATTCCTTCTTGAATTATATGTTGAACCATGTAGGTGTCCCTGCATACCTCAGAAAATCCAACAGGTCTGCAGTCAGAATGTGGTACTTTGCTGTGTCCCTCCAACAATCAGTCCTCTTTTCTGCTCTACCCAAATCCTCAGTGTGAGAAGTTGGCCTGGCATATGCTGTCCACTAGTTCTAGTGGGCACCTTGCACCAGTCCAAACAACCCCTTATGGAGATAGGTTAAAGACAACCTTTAGTGAAAGCTATCCTAGTGGTAGCTATGGAGAGCAGCCTTCAGGCTAAGTCTTGAAGGAATGTAAAGCAGCTTGTTTTACCAGTCTATAATCTCTTGAGTGACCAAATGAAAGAGGACCACACCAGGTATATATATAAAATATATGTATTTAGTCTTAAACACACCCCTCTAGTCTCTTTATGAGGCTAGAGTTCAGTAGTACATAAGTTACAAGTCAAATATCAGCAGTATTTAGCACAATACACGTTTGAGCCCTAGGGGCGTACCAAACTGTTAGATTTGGGGATCTCTAGTTGGCAGAGGTAGGTACCTTTGTCCAAATTGGGACCCTTGAGTCTAGTCAGGGAAAGTAGGTACACTCCTGAAATAACCCCTGCTCACTCTCTTGGTAGCTTGGCACGAGCAGACAGGCTTAGTTCAGAGGCACTGTGTAAAGCATTTGTGAACACATACAGTAATCAAGTGACAACACTACAAATGGACACCACACAGGTTATATATTTATAAAAATAGGTATACTTTATATAGATTTATCACAAGACCATAAACGACAAAAATAATCCACAATACTGTCAAGAATGCTTAGTTCTGATCAAAAAGGCTTAATTCAAGGTTCTGTGCGAGTCGGTAGCCTCCTCCGGCTACGGCGATGTCAAGAACAAACAGAGTCTAACAAATCCAGCTGACCGCGTCGAGACGGGCCAACACAGCGTAGACAGACTCAGTCACAGTACCTTTTACTTGAAGCGGCAGGCACGGGCGTGCGAGCCGGATGGCTGTACGTCGCGGTCGCGATGCAAGATGGAAGCGTTGCAGGACGCGTCGTCCCTCGATGCGGTGCAGGCAGCGGCTCGTTGACGTCATCGAGACGGAGTCGGTGAGACCAGGGCCGTGCATTGCAGGGCGAGACGGTGCTTCGATGCGGTGCTAGCAGGTTGCGGTGCAGCGACGGAGCCGGATTCGGGAGCTGGCGTCGATTAGTCCGGACAGCGGTGCGAGTCGGGCGGTGCGTCGCAAAGCGTGCGAGCGGTGCCCAACTCCGGTGCGGTCACCAGACTCGAACTCAGCAGCAGTGATCGTGTCGGTCGGACCAGTTCGTTTCGGCGTTTCGAAGCGTTGCAGGACGCGTTGTCCCTCGATGCGGTGCAGGCAGCGGCTCGTTGACGGAGTCGGTGAGACCAGGGCCGTGCGTTGCAGGGCGAGACGGTGCTTCGATGCGGTGCTTACAGGACACCGAGCCGGTCGTCAGAGTCGGTCACAGCTCCCTAACCCTGTAGCCACTGAAACAGCGTTTCCAGCAGCAATTCACAAGGCTGGTGAAGTCCAATGGTCCTGGGACTTCGGTCAGGGGGCAAGCTCTCTTCCAAGCCCTTGGAGATCCTTCACAAGTTGATGAAAGTCACAGCAAAGCAAAAGTTCCTTTCTCCTTTCTTTTGGCAGTCAGGCAAACCACTGTAGGCCAATTCCCCCAAGCAGCACTTCAGGCTTAGGGATAGTCTCTCCTCAGTTTCTTCTTGGTTCCGCTCCTCAGCAAAGGTTTCTTCTTGTTCCCAAAAGTGATCTAAAATTCCTGGGTTTGGGCCCCAGTACTTATACTCCTTTTCTCTTTGTTCTCTGAAGGCAGAGAGGCCTTTGCTTAGTTTAAACCAGTTCTGTGCAGCTTTGGAGCACTCTGTGTACATGTCTCCTTCTTTTCCTTTCAGAGTGTGGGGCAGGGTACTCAGACGCCCGGCAGGAGGTGGAGCCAGCATTGTGGAAGGCAGGAACAGCCCTATTCAGACCCAGCTGCAACTCCTCCCTCCACTCTGGAAGCAGATCTCTCTATTCAGCCCTGTGCTGCCTCACCCTGTCTCCTGTAGCAACCCCCAGCGCCTGTCACGCATAAACCAGACACACAATACACAAGCTGGCAGAGGCAGGCTGGATAGTTAGGCAAGAAAATACCTACTTTCTAAAAGTGGTATTTTCAAACACAGAATGTTAAAATCAACTTCACTAAAAGATGTATTTTATCATTCTGAGTTCAGGCATACTAAACTCGAATTTCTACCTAGTTCCTGAGTCAGTTAAGGATTATAAGATGTTATAATCAAACTGCCCATTCTGGCCTATGGGGAACAGGTAGCCTTGCAATAGTGAAAAACGAAAATGGCTGTAATTCACTATTAGGACATGCCACACACACCAGGGCATGTCCTACCTTATACTTACAATGCACCCTGCCCTAGGGCCTACTTTACGGGTGTCCAACATGCAGTAAAGGGAAGGTTTAGGGACTGGTAAGTGGGTGCAATTACCAAGTCGACATGGCAGTCACAGACTGCACTTAGGCTCTGCAATGGCAGGCCTGAGACACACTTTACAAGCTGCTTCTGTGGGTGGCACAACCAGTGCTGCAAGCCCACCAGCAGCATTTGATTCACAAGCCCTGGGCACACTCAGTGCACTGTACTAGGGTCTGACAGTAATTCAAATAAGCCAAACATGGAGTCACTAATTCATAACACAATTTACAATAGGGAGCACTTGCACTCTGGCACTGATTAGCAGTGGCAAAGTGCCCATGAGCATTTAGTCCAGCAAAAACATATCGACAACAGTGGAGGCATTATGAAAAAATGGAAGGGAGACCCACGCCAAGGATGCCAGGTCTAACACGTGTCCCCTCCAGCTGAAATGTGGGGAGAACTATCCTACCCCTAGGGAGTTCTCATCACTAAGGAGAAAAATCTGGACAGACCATCAGCATTGGCGTGTTCTGTACCAGGGCGGTGTTCTACCGTAAAGTCCATCCCCTGTAGGGAAATGGACCACCTCAACAGCTTTGGATTCTCACCCCTCATCTGCATCAACCATCTGAGGGGCCTGTGGTCTGTCTGAACCCGGAAGTGAGTCCCAAACAGGTATGGTCTCAGCTTCTTCAGTGCCCAGACCACAGCAAATGCCTCCCGCTCAATAGCACTCCATCTCTGTTCCCGGGAAGTAACCTCCTACTGAGGAAGGCTACAGGTTGGTCTAGGCCCTCCTCATTGATCTGTGATAGAACAGCCCCTACACCATGCTCTGAAGCGTCCGTCTGAACAATGAACTCATTGGAGAAGTTGGGTGCCTGGAGCACAGGCGCCGTGCACATGGCAGTCTTCAAGGTGTCAAAAGCTTTTTGACAGGTGTCAGTCCAAATCACTTTCCTGGGCTGCTTCTTGGAAGTCAGCTCTGTCAAGGGGGCAACAATGCTGCCATACCCCTTGAGGAATCTCTGGTAATACCCGGTGAGTCCTAGGAAGGCTCTCACCTCTGTCTGGGTCTTGGGGGGCTCCCAAGCCAGAATGGTATCAATTTTCGGTTGGAGGGGCGCCACCTGGCCGCTCCCAACCTGGTGTCCCAAGTACACCATGGAACCCTGCCCGATCTGGCACTTACTCGCCTTGATCGTGAGGCCTGCCCTCCGCAGCGCCATCAACACTTCCCAGAGGTGGCGCAGATGTTCTTCCCAACTGGCACTGAACACTGTGATGTCATCCAGGTAGGCGGCACTGAAATCCTCCAGTCCAACCAACACCTGGTTGACCAACCTCTGAAAGGTGGCAGGGGCATTCTTCATCCCAAAGGGCATCACCCGGAACTGGTAGTGCCCATCTGGTGTGGAGAATGCTGACCTCTCTTTTGCCCCATCAGTCAAGGCGATCTGCCAGTACCCAGACGTTAAGTCAAACGTGCTGAGGTACCGCGCAGCCCCTAACCGATCTATGAGCTCATCAGCTCTGGGGAAGGGGTGGGCGTCAGTCCTGGTGACGGAATTGAGTCCCCTGTAGTCCACACAGAACCGGAGTTCTGGTGAGGCACCAGGTGCGGCAGCCTTTGGAACCAAGACCACTGGGCTGGCCCAAGGGCTGCTAGAGGACTCAATCACCCCTAACGCAAACATCTTGGAGACCTCCTCCTTGATGCAAGCTCTTACCCTGTCAGTCACCCTGTAAGCCTTGTGCTTCACAGGAAGACTGTCCCCAGTGTCCACATCATGGACGCACCAGTTAGTGACACTGGGAACCAGGGAGAACAGGTCAGGAAACTGCCCCAACAGTTGGCGACAGTCACCCTGCTGCTCAGGTGTCAGGGAGGTAGAGAGGTTTACTCCCTCCACTGATCCATCTTGCTCTCGGGCTGACAGGAGGTCAGGCAGAGGCTCGGTCTCCTCCTCCATCCCATCATCTGTAGCTAAGAGCATGCCCACTTGGGACCTCTCCAAGTGGGGCTTTAGGCGGTTCACATGCAGGACCCGTAAGGGGTTCCTGGGAGACTGCAAGTCCACCAAGTAGGTAACTGGACTCTTGCGCTCCACCACCGTGAAAGGGCCGGTCCACCTATCCTGGAGCGCACAAGGCTCCACTGGGGCCATGACCCACACTTTCTGACCAGGCTGAAGCTCGACCAGAGTGGCATTCTGGTCGTACCACCGCTTCATCTCCTCCTGGCTGGCTTCCAGATTTGCCTCCGCAAGCTCTCTGAAACGCCTAGTCTGGTTCCTGAAGGCCAGCATGTAACTGTATACATCCTGGGAGGTTTCCTGGGAGATTGCTCCCAGCCTTCCTTGACCAAACTCAGAGGTCCTCGCACCGGGTGTCCATAGAGGAGCTCAAAGGGGCTGAACCCTAGAGACTTCTGTGGCACCTCCTGGTATGCAAACAACAGGCAAGGTAAGAGGACGTCCCATTTACGCCTCATGGGTTCTTCCAGACCCATAATCATGCCCTTGAGGGTCCGGTTGAATCTCTCAACCAGCCCATTTCCTTGAGGGTGGTAAGGAGTGGTGAACTTGTAAGTTACACCGCACTCCTGCCACAGGGACTTCATGTACTTGGACACGAAGTTGGTACCTCTGTCAGACACCACCTCTTGAGGGAATCCCACACGTGAGAAAATTCCCATCAGTGCCCGTCCCACCACAGGGGCCGTCATTGTCCTCAGAGGGATGGCTTCAGGGTACCGGGTGGCATGGTCCACCAAGACCAGGATAAACCTGTTGCCCATGGCTGTCTTGGGGTCCAGTGGCCCCACAATGTCAATACCCACCCGTTCAAAGGGGTGCTGACCACAGGGAATGGCTGGAGAGGAGCCTTGTGCTTCCTCCCACTCTTTCCACTTGCCTGGCAAGTCTGGCATGTCCTTCAGTGAGTGGCGGCACTCCTGCGCATCTGGGGCCAATAGAAATGGGTGACAAGCCTTTCAAAGGTCTTGTCCTGCCCCAGATGTCCTGCTAATGGTACATCATGATCCAACCCCAGTAGGAAGGCTCTGAAGCGCTGGGGTACCACCAGCACACGGGCTGACCCAGGCTCAGCAACCTTAGGCTCTGAATACAGGAGACCATTCTCCCAGTAAATCCAATGTGATCCAGACTGATCACCTGCTGCCTGGTCTGTGGCCTGTTGCCTCAGACCCACGAGAGAAGGGCAGGTGTTCTACTCTTCGCAGAACTCCTCCCTGGAGGGTCCTCCTTCTTGCTGCCAATGGGTCAGCTCAGGCAGGTCCCCCAGTTCAGCTACCTGTTCCCCTGTAGGCTCCAGGGCATCCCCCTCAGGGTCTGCCTCCTCCTGGACCGTGGGAACTTCAGGGGTCGGTTTCCCGTGCCCCCTGCCTCCTCTCTATCCGGCAGGCACCTGGGCCTCCCTCTCAGGCTCCAGGTCCTCTTGAACACCTTTAGCTGCCATTGACCGGGTGGTCACACATGCCCAATCAGGCAAGCCCAACATTTCTAAATATGCACTCCGCTCCACCTTAGCCCAAGGTGAGCTCTCCAAATCGTTCCCTAACAAACAGTCAACAGGCATGGCTGGCCTCACAGCTACTTGAAGAGTACCCGAGACCCCCCCCCCACTCAAAGGGAACCTGAGCCACCTTGCAGTGGCTCTCTGTGTTGTCAGCGGCAACAACCAGATAGAATGCATCAGGGACAACCTGCTCTTTAGACACCAGGTGACACTTGACAGGTGTCACACTGGCTCCTGTGTCTCTCAGAGCCTCCACCCTATGGCCATTGATGGTCACCCACTGCCTGTACTTTTTAGTGTTCTCAGGCAGCTGGGTCCTAGGGACCATCTCAGAGTCTCCTAATGAGACAAGGGAAAACACTGTGGGATCCCCCCCATCTTGGGCACCCAACTCCTCCCCCAGGGCTACACTAGCCAACTGCCGGGGGACTGCACCAGTGGGTGCTGGTTTTCCATGCAAAGGGCAACGAGGATCGTTTGCCTTGTGGCCAGGGGCGCCACACTTGTAACATACCAGTGGTCCCTGGTGAACAGGGGGGCCTGTCAGGGCCACTGGCTTCTTCCTAGGGGGAGGCTGGGAACCTTTCCCTTGGTTCCCTTGGGGTCTACTTTGGGGCCCTTTATGGAACTCCCTCTGTTTGCCCTTGTCCCCCCCACTTTTCTGCTGGGGACCCTGCCACCCTTGGCGGAGTTTCCCACGTGACCCTTGTGGACCCGGGTACTCACCCAGCGGTCCGCCTCCTCAGCAAGCTGCCTAGGGTTAGTCAGCTTACTATCAATCAGGTGCTGGCGTAGCTCAGGAAAGCAATTACTGGACAAGTGCTCCCATGAAATCAAATCAAAGAGCGCCTGAAAATCAGTCGCTTTGCTACCCTTTACCCAACCATCCAAGCCTCTGCAAAAGAAGGTCACATATTCAACCCAGGTACTGCTTTCAATCTTCCTACAGTTCCTGAACCTCTGCCTATAAAGCTCAGGGGTCAAACCATACCTAGTCATTAAAGCATCCTTCATGTGCCTGTATGAATTATAGACTTCAGAGGGCAAATCCAACAAGGTATCCTGCCCTTCACTGAGGAACCGTCCCCACAACCCCGCTCCCCAATCCTTCTCAGGGATCCGGTGGGAAGACATGGCTACCTCATAGGCTTTGAACCACTGCCCAATGTCATCATTTTTAAAAAACTCCTTCACCACATCTTTGGGAATATACACCCTAGCTTCAACAGGCACAGGCGGTACACTGCCACCAGAGGGAGTAATCTCTAAGCTTTTGGCCTTCAATTCCAACTCCTCAAAACTTTCTCATGTTCAAACTGCATTTTCTTTTCCTCTAGGGCTAATTTCCTAGTTTGCATTTCAAATTCTAACTGCCCATTCAGCTTGAGCTTGGTCAGCTCCATTTCGTGCATCCTACCCTCTTTCCTGTCCTCCAACTCTTCTGGAGACAGTCCTCTGGCAGAAACACTGCTACCTACTGGGGAAGGTGGTTTTCCAGCCCCTAGACCCAATAGCCCCTCCAGCTGCCCTTCTGCATTCTCAGTCCCCTCCACAGGGGCACTCCTTGATTCGACCCAGGCCCTCAGCGCCTTTTGGAGGTCCTCCTTCCTGGAGAGCCCGGTCATGGACACTTTAAACTTTTTGCAGAAATGCTTGAGCTGCTTGAGGGTGTAGCATTCTAGCCTCTCCTCTTCCCAATCACACTGAACAGAGGCTACTGATGCTGGTTTTTCCATAGTGATTAAACTTGGCAGTCGCAAAAATAGGAAATCCCAGAAAAAATGCTATAAAAGTATGTGGTTGCGTTTTGGTCTGCACTCACTAAGTAGTGTTCACCAATCACTGTACATGAGTCACAAATGCAAGTCCAGAATCCTCACCGCTGACCACCAATGTTAGATTTGGGGATCTCCAGTTGGCAGAGGTAGGTACCTTTGTCCAAATAGGGACCCTTGAGTCTAGTCAGGGAAAGTAGGTACACTCCTGAAATAACCCCTGCTCACCCTCTTGGTAGCTTGGCACGAGCAGACAGGCTTAGTTCAGAGGCAGTGTGTAAAGCATTTGTGAACACATACAGTAATCAAGTGACAACACTACAAATGGACACCACACAGGTTATATATTTATAAAAATAGGTATACTTTATATAGATTTATCACAAGACCATAAACGACAAAAATAATCCACAATACTGTCAAGAATGCTTAGTTCTGATCAAAAAGGCTTAATTCAAGGTTCTGTGCGAGTCGGTAGCCTCCTCCGGCTACGGCGATGTCAAGAACAAACAGAGTCTAACAAATCCAGCTGACCGCGTCGAGACGGGCCAACACAGCGTAGACAGACTCGGTCACAGTACCTTTTACTTGAAGCGGCAGGCACGGGCGAGCGAGCCAGATGGCTGTACGTCGCGGTCGCGATGCAAGATGGAAGCGTTGCAGGACGCGTTGTCCCTCGATGCGGTGCAGGCAGCGGCTCGTTGACGTCGTCGAGACGGAGTCGGTGAGACCAGGGCCGTGCGTTGCAGGGCGAGACGGTGCTTCGATGCGGTGCTAGCAGGTTGCGGTGCGGCGACGGAGCCGGATTCGGGAGCTGGCGTCGATCAGTCCGGACAGCGGTGCGAGTCAGGCGGTGCGTCGCAAAGCGTGCGAGCGGTGCCCAACTCCGGTGCGGTCACCAGACTCGAACTCAGCAGCAGTGATCGTGTCGGTCGGACCAGTTCGTTTCGGCATAGCGAAGCGTTGCAGGACGCGTTGTCCCTCGATGCGGTGCAGGCAGCGGCTCGTTGACGGAGTCGGTGAGACCAGGGCCGTGCGTTGCAGGGCGAGACGGTGCTTCGATGCGGTGCTTACAGGACACCGAGCCGGTCGTCAGAGTCGGTCACAGCTCCCTAACCCTGTAGCCACTGAAACAGCGTTTCCAGCAGCAATTCACAAGGCTGGTGAAGTCCAATGGTCCTGGGACTTCGGTCAGGGGGCAAGCTCTCTTCCAAGCCCTTGGAGATCCTTCACAAGTTGATGAAAGTCACAGCAAAGCAAAAGTTCCTTTCTCCTTTCTTTTGGCAGTCAGGCAAACCACTGTAGGCCAATTCCCCCAAGCAGCACTTCAGGCTTAGGGATAGTCTCTCCTCAGTTTCTTCTTGGTTCCGCTCCTCAGCAAAAGTTTTTTCTTGTTCCCAAAAGTGATCTAAAATTCCTGGGTTAGGGCCCCAGCACTTATACTCCTTTTCTCTTTGTTCTCTGAAGGCAGAGAGGCCTTTGCTTAGTTTAAACCAGTTCTGTGCAGCTTTGGAGCACTCTGTGTACATGTCTCCTTCTTTTCCTTTCAGAGTGTGGGGCAGGGTACTCAGACGCCCGGCAGGAGGTGGAGTCAGCATTGTGGAAGGCAGGCACAGCCCTATTCAGACCCAGCTGCAACTCCTCCCTCCACTCTGGATGCAGATCTCTCTATTCAGCCCTGTGCTGCCTCACCCTGTCTCCTGTAGCCACCCCCAGCCCCTGTCATGCACAAACCAGACACACAATACACAACCTGGCAGAGGCAGGCTGGATAGTTAGGCAAGAAAATACCTTCTTTCTAAAAGTGGTATTTTCAAACACAGAATGTTAAAATCAACTTCACTAAAAGATGTATTTTATCATTCTGAGTTCAGGCATACTAAACTCGAATTTCTACCTAGTTCCTGAGTCAGTTAAGGATTATAAGATGTTATAATCAAACTGCCCATTCTGGCCTATGGGGAACAGGTAGCCTTGCAATAGTGAAAAACGAAAATGGCTGTAATTCACTATTAGGACATGCCACACACACCAGGGCATGTCCTACCTTATACTTACAATGCACCCTGCCCTAGGGCCTACTTTACGGGTGACCAACATCCAGTAAAGGGAAGGTTTAGGGACTGGTAAGTGGGTGCACTTACCAAGTCGACATGGCAGTCACAGACTGCACGTAGGCTCTGCAATGGCAGGCCTGAGACACACTTTACAAGCTGCTTCTGTGGGTGGCACAACCAGTGCTGCAAGCCCACCAGCAGCATTTGATTCACAAGCCCTGGGCACACTCAGTGCACTGTACTAGGGTCTGACAGTAATTCAAATAAGCCAAACATGGAGTCACTAATTCATAACACAATTTACAATAGGTAGCACTTGCACTCTGGCACTGATTAGCAGTGGCAAAGTGCCCATGAGCATTTAGTCCAGCAAAAACATATCGACAACAGTGGAGGCATCATGAAAAAATGGAAGGGAGACCCACGCCAAGGATGCCAGGTCTAACACAAACCATATACTAAAATAGTGGTATAAGAACCACGACTGAGCTAGACACAAGGCCTAGAGCCTGTAGAAGTGCTTGGACCCCAAGGAACCACCCAAGGTAGTGATACAGGGGACCCACGGGGGACGCGTGCAGTGTGAGAACACAGCCGCGAGCCACCGTTGACTTCTATGGGGAAAGTCGCGGTTAGATTTTTAAAGAAAAGGGACACTTCGGAGAGGACTTCCAGTTAACCCCTTAAAACTTAAGAGTTTCTAGGGCCCACACCCACGTGAGTACTGAAATACTCGAGTTACCTCACCCAGGGAAGCCGGGTGCATACGTGTTAAAAGGTGTCGGAAATCGTCGTCGTTTTCAATGGCGACCGCTGGAAAAGTGCTGCTGCCGTGGAGAAGAAGAGTGTCCGGAGCGATCCAAGCCTGGATCGAGGAAAAGGAAGACCTGAAAGCAGAGGGGACAGAGTCTGGGTCACTAGCCAGTGACCAGGGGCACGATAGTCGAATGCCCTCAGATGTCGGGTGCTTCAGGTGAGTTGACGGGTGCCTTGACTCTTCAGCCACGAGGTCCAGGAGGCGTCGACGATGACCAGGAGCTGGATTCGAATTGTCCCACAAAGTATGTTGAGTGCTGCGGTGTCGGCGACCGGATTGGACCCAACAAGCCTTGGCAACGGCAAGTCACGGGGAAGTGAAGAAAAGGCTGCGGTGCAGACCAGCAAGGTCTGAGGGACTCACCCAGCGAGGGTAAGTCAGGGCAAGTCTGGAGCAACCAGAAAAGTCCAAGCAGTTAAAGAGTTGCCTTCGTGGGGACCCACTAGCCAACGGACTAGAGATCGCGAAGGAGCCTCAAGCGGTCGCACTTGGAGCTGGCCCACGGGACACTCGTGGAGTGTAGGCCAGTGATCTTCGCTGCAATTGGTGCTCGGGGCTAGGGCTACTTGGAATCCAAAGCACAGCTTCGAGAGATGTCAGGAAGTTGATGCACTTGCAAATGTGCTCGGTGTCCAGGGGTCACGGTTCCATGTTACCCACGATAGCCACGGGCCTCAGCTTCGCTGGGGACTCAGGGCAGCCTCGGCGAAGTCTGGAAATCCACCTCTGGTGATGCAAAGACTTCGGCGTCCGGCGGGAGCTTCAGCGATGCAGACCGGACAGATGCTTTGTTGGTGCCTGCCAAGCAGGGGAGTCACTCCTTGACCCCAAGGGAGATTCTTCAGTCCTCTAATCTTGATGTAGAGCGTCGAAGGTCCAGGATTCAACTTCAGAATTTCGTCCAGGGATATCTAAAGTCCTAAGGACTGGGGTCCCATACTTATACGAAGTTAGGGGGTTGTACATACTCTGGGGACCCACCTATGGGAGGGTCAGGGAAGAGGGGTGGTTACACCCATTCCCTTTGTCCAGTTTCACGCCAGAGCAGGGGCAGGTAGCCCCTGCAACCGGTTTGAACTGGACTTTGCACAGGGACACCAAATGTGCCCCCAGTGCAGGACTTCAAAGCACCAGAGAGTGCTCCCGCCCAGCCCCAATACACACTATCCTGTCTGGGGAGGTGGTTACACCTCCCTTCGACAGGAAACCTATTGTCCAGGCCTCCCCTGCCGGAGTTTCGGTCAGCAGCAGGAGGCCAGACCCGTGTCTGTGGCAGCGGCATCCATTTTGTGATGCCAGGGCTCTGAAAAGTTAATACCGGGTATGCCGGTGTGTACATTAACCCTGGGCAAAGTACTACGCTACGCTCGCGTAGTTTGCGAAGTTTGCGCTACTTCGCACTACGCGAATTACACGTAGCACAGTGCAAACACGCGTAGCATAGCGGTCATTTTTTGCTTGCTCGCGGTCCTCAACGTCAAGTTGGCGACCGCGAGCGAGCCAAATGACATCCCGACGAGACTTTTTCCTCGTTCGCGATCAGCAACATCAAGTTGCCGATCGCGAGCGTGGAAAATAAACCTCCCGGCGAGATTCTCAACACGGGGAGGTCAGGTTTCTCATTGCGAGTGGTCGCGTATGCTC
This sequence comes from Calotriton arnoldi, assembly GCA_963921515.1. NCBI lineage: Eukaryota > Metazoa > Chordata > Amphibia > Caudata > Salamandridae > Calotriton > Calotriton arnoldi. The sequence continues at coordinate 128,711 of CAWUFW010001110.1, forward strand.
GCGACCGCTCGCGATGAGAAACTACCAGTCTGCGTTGAGAAAGCTGCCGCTCGAGTACAAATCTACTCGAGCGGCAGAAAACGACCGCTTGCACTGTGCAAGATGCCGTTTGCAATGATTGCACAGTGCGGACAAGCATCCGGCACTGTGCAATCATCGCGAACAGCATTTCCTACCGCACTACGCAGTTCGCGTAGTGCTACGCGTAGCTCGCGTAGTGCGAAGTGCACTTTGCGTAGCTACGCGTAGCGCTACTACGCGAACTACGCCCAGGGTTAGTGTACATGTCTCTCCCTCTAGAAGGGTGGAATGCTACCCCCGCCGCCAGAACTGGCGGGGGGGGGGTAGTATTCCAAGATGTTTGACACCAAACACGACATGTTTCCGTGCAGCCATCCCAAAGTTAGCATTTAACGCGAGGTTATAATGCACTTAAGAGTATATGGTCAGGCTGCACCACAAACAGCACCAGAGGATTGACTCCGAACTCTGCAGAGGGGCTCTGCTCATGCAGGGGCACCCTCTCACATAAAAACCAAGCACTCTGCCTTTTGGATTGTTAAGGCCTGCCATAGGAGTGACTTATAGGTTTATATGTGTGTGCAATGGTAGTGATATAGGTAGCCTATACCACAGTAAGGGGTGCATGCACCACCTTACCCAGGCTGCAGTAGCAGTCCTGTGGTGTCATTTTGGAGGGCCTTCCAGGGGTGGCACAATACATGCTTCAGCCCCTGGTAGGCCTCTGGGGTGTCTATGCCCTTGGTACATAGTATACCATATACTAGGGACTTATAAGGGCACCCCAGAATCCAATCTGGGATGTACCTAAAGTACATGGAATCAATTTAGAGAGGAAGCAGCTAGGCTGGGGTCCTGAATAGCAGGGCCCCAGCCAGACTAAAGTCGAAAAACAGTGATACACCAGCAAAAAGTGGGGGTAACCATAAGAGGCAGATCCTACTCTCCTACACAACCCCCCCCAAACGCAGGGACATTAAACTAACCTTGACCAGTTAAGTCTTCATGTTCTAAGTGGAAATATCTGGAGAGTCCATCTGCATTGGCATGGTTACTCCCAGGTCTATGTTCCACTGTATAGTCCATCCCCTGTAGGGAAATGGACCACCTCAAAAGTTTGGGGTTTTCACCCTTCATCTGTTTTAGCCATAAGAGGGGCTTGTGGTCGGTTTGAACAAGGAAGTGAGTGCCAAACAAGTATGGCCTCAGCTTCTTCAGAGCCCAAACCACAGCAAAGGCCTCCCTCTCTATGGCTGACCAACGTTTCTCTCTGGGGGTCAGCCTTCTGCTAATAAAAGCTACTGGCTGATCCTGACCTTCATCATTCAACTGTGACAGTACAGCCCCTACCCCCAACTCAGATGCATCTGTTTGCACAATGAACTTTTTGGAGTAATCAGGACTTTGCAGAATGGGAGCAGTGCACATGGCCTGCTTCAGGTCATCAAATGCCTTTTGACAGCTAACTGTCCACTGAACCTTTTGGGCATTTTCTTAGAGGTTAAGTCATTCAGGGGTGTCACTATTGATCCATACCCCTTGACAAATCTTCTGTAGTACCCAGTCAGGCCTAGAAAGGCTCTCACCTGAGTCTGGGTAGCTGGAGCAGCCCAGTCCATGATGGTCTGGATCTTGCTCTGCAATGGTTGAACCTGGCCTCCACCTGGCCCAGGTACACAACCTGACTCTGCCCTATCTGGCACTTTGTGGCCTTGATAGTTAGGCCTACCTTCTGCAGGGCCTCCAAAACATTTCTGAGGTGGACCAGGTGATCCTCCCAGGTGGAGCTAGAGACAGCAATATCATCTAGATATGCTGCACTATAGGCTTCCAGACCTGTAAGGACTGTGTTCACCAACCTCTGAAAAGTGGCAGGTGCATTTTTCAAACCAAAGGGCATCACCACAAATTGGTAAAGCCCACCAGGGGTAGAAAATGCAGTTTTTGGCTGTGCATCATCAGCTAGTCTGATCTGCCAGTAGCCAGCTGTTAGGTCAAATGTGCTTAGGTACTTGGCTGAGGCCAAAGTGTCTATTAGCTCATCTGCCCTGGGGATTGGATGGGCATCAGTCCTAGTGACTGCATTGAGGCCTCTGTAGTCCACACAAAACCTCATCTCTCTTACCATCTTTTGTGTGAGGTTTTGGCACCAGGACCACTGGACTAGCCCAAGGGCTATCTGAAGGTTCAATGACACCCAGTTCCAACATTTTCTGGACTTCTGTCCTGATACAGTCCCTGACATGGTCAGGTTGCCTGTAAATCTTACTTTTAACAGGCAGACTGTCCCCAGTGTCCACTTCATGAGTGCACCAGGTGGTCTGACTTGGAGTCAGAGAGAATATGTGTCTGAACTGATTGAGCACCTGTCTACAATCAGTTTGCTGCTGGGCAGTGAGGCTGCCTGCCAAGGCTACACCATCCACTGACCCATCGTCAGGGTTCTGAGAGAGCAGGTCAGGGAGAGGGTCACTCTCCTCCTCCTGGCCCTCATCAGTTGCCATGAGCAAGCCCATGTCAGCCCTGTCCACATATGGCTTCAGCCTGTTGACATGGAGCACCCTGTGGGGGCTCCTGGGAGTTCCCAGGTCTACCAGATAGGTAACCTCTCCCTTCTGTTCAACAATTGTATGGGGGCCACTCCACTTGTCTTGGAGGGCTGCTGGGGCCACTGGCTCCAGCACCCACACTTTCTGCCCTGGCTGGTAAACAGTCAGCACAGCCTTTTCGTCATGCCAGGCTTTCTGTAATTCCTGGCTTGCCTCAAGGTTTTTGGTTGCCTTTTTCATATACTCAGCCATCCGGGAGCGGAGACCAAGTACATAGTCCACTATGTCCTGTTTAGGGGGTTTGAGAGGTAACTCCCAACCTTCCTTCACCAGACACAATGGGCCCCTAACAGGATGGCCAAACAAAAGTTCAAAAGGGCTGTAGCCAACTCCCTTCTGAGGCAGCTCCCTGTATGCAAATAAAAGGCAGGGCAAGAGTATGTCCCATCTTCGCCTAAGCTTTTCTGGGAGCCCTTTAATCATGCCCTTTAAGGTTTTGTTGAATCTCTCAACTAAACCATTGCATTGTGGGTGATAGGGTGTGGTGAACTTATAAGTCACTCCACACTCCTTCCACATTGCAGTCAAGTAACTGGACATAAAGTTTGCATCTCTGTCAGATACTACCTCCTTAGGAAAGCCCACTCTTGAGAAAATTCCCAGGAGGGCACTTGCCACCACAGGAGCTGTAGTGGTCCTAAGGGGAATGGCTTCTGGGTACCTGGTGGCATGGTCCACCACCACCAGGATAAACCTGTGCCCAGATGCTGTTTGGGGATCCATGGGACCAACTATGTCAATCCCCACCCTCTCAAAGGGAACCCCCACCACAGGTAGTGGTATCAGGGGGCCTTTGTGGTGCCACCTGCCTTCCCACTGGCTTGGCAGGTTACACAGGAGCGACAAAACTCCTTGGTGTCTTCAGACATGTGGGGCCAGTGAAAGTGAGGGACAATTCTGTCCCAAGTCTTGTTCTGGCCTAGGTGACCTGCTAAGGGAATATCATGGGCTAGTGTCAATAGGAAGCCCCTGAACTTCAGAGGTATAACCAACCTCCTGGCTGCTCCAGGCTTGGGGTCTCTACTCTCTGAGTACAGGAGTCCATCATCCCAATATATCTTATGGGTGCCACTAGCATTCCCAGCAGCCTCAGCAGCAGCCTGCTGTCTGAGGGGTTCAAGAGAGGGGCAGTTCAGCTGCTCCTGGCTCAGGTCTGCCCTGGAAGGGCCCCCTGTCCCCAAGAACTCAACCTGATCAGGTTCAAGCTCCTCTGGGACAGTTCCTTCTTTAGGCCTGAGATCAGCTTCCTCAAAAGACTGATCTTCCTCCTGAGCCAAGGGGGAAGGCACTGCCTTAACCCTACTGCTCCTTTTCTTGTGAGGCACCTGGTCCATTATTCCAGAATCCAGGGCCTGTTCAGCTTTTGACATTTTTGCCTGTGACCTAGTCACAGCAAAGACATGCGCAGGGATCCCTAGCATTTCTGCATGTTTCCTGAGCTCCACCTCTGCCCAAGCTGAGGTTTCAAGATCATTGCCAAGCAAGCATTCAACTGGTAGGTCTGCACTCACCACAACCTTCTTAAGGCCAGTTACCCCTCCCCAGGAGAAGTTAACAACTGCCAGAGAATGGTCTGTTCTGACATTGCTAGCATTGGTCACTTGGTACATTTCACCAAGTATAATCTGCCCAGGATCCACAAGATCTTGTGTCACCATGGTGACACTTGCTCCTCTGTCCCTGTATGCCAAAGCCTCCCTTCCATTAATTAAAGGCTGCTGTATGTATTTGCCCAAATTATTGGGACTCACAAAGGGGGACATATCCATGCCCCCATCACAGACTAAGACAGCCTGAGTTGGCACTCTGACTAGGCCAGAGTCCATCCCAGTACCCAGGGTCAACCCTACTAAACCCTTATTCTGAGTGTTTCCACCACCACTTGTAGCTGGACTAGGGGGAACAGTTGCCTTAGGGGCAATGGTGGCTGGAGTGGAGTCTTTGGACTTGGTGCAATCACTGGTCCAGTGAGTCTTTTGCTTACAGACTTTGCACCATGGTTTCCTTTGGCCTTTTCCTTTATTAGATTGGGATTCCCCACCAGATGAGGATTTTTGGGGACCTTGTGAAGACTTCTGGTCTTTACCCTTCTCCCCACCCTTATCAGAGTTTTTGGAATCTTGCTTCTTCTGGTCACCACCTTGGTTCTGTACTTTCTGCTTCACCCTGGTTCTGACCCATTTGTCTGCCTTCTTTCCCAATTCTTGGGGAGAGGTCAGATCAGAGTCAACCAGATACTGATGTAGCAACTGATTTTGACAGTTATTAAGAATCTGCTCCCTCATGATTAAATTATAAAATCCTTTGAAGTCACACACCTTACTGCCCAGTAACCAGCCTTCCAGAGCCTTGGTAGCACAATCTACAAAGTCCACCCAGTCCTGTGTCTGTGCCTTTTGGGTATCTCTGAACTTTAACCTGTATTGCTCAGTGGTTAGGCCAAACCCATCTATTAGGGCACTCTTCAGGACTTGATAATCATCAGCATCCTCTTCTCTTACAGTGAGGAGCTTGTCTCTACCTTTGTCTGCAAAGGAGAGCCACAAGATTGCTGCCCACTGCTCCTGAGGGACCCTCTGTACTTTACAGGCCCTCTCCAGTGCAGTAATCCATTTGTGGATGTCATCCCCACTCTAGTAGGGAGGGACAATCTTGCTCAGGTTTCTATGGTCATAAGACCTTTCCCTACCACTAGGGAAGTTGCTGCCACCATGGGACTCTAGTTCCAACTTTCTTCTTTGTCTATGAAGCTCTAGGGACTCCCTGTCTATAGCCAACTGCTCTCTTCTGATCCTAAGCTGAGCTTCTTCATTCTGGAGCAGCCTCTTTTTCCTCTCATTAGAGGATTCCCTCCTATGAGAAGAAACAGAGGTCCCTACTGAGGTGTCAGAACGGTTAGACTCCTGAGAAGGAGATCTGGACCTTCTGGGCACACGCACAACTCTTCCTGGTGGGACAAAGGGGAGGTCATTCTGATCCTCCTCCTCATCTGCAGGAGGAGCTGCATTTTCCAGGGCAAGGTCATTGTCACTTTCCTGGCCAGTTTCAGAGGTCAGGTCCTGGGTATTTTCACCCCTGGCCCCTTCCTCATCTTCTGCCCCACCCTCTCTGCCTACCCCTGCAGACCCTAGGGGTCTTCTGAGATCATCCAGCAGAAGCATCTCCATGAGACGTTGGGTGTTGGCACTTTTGCCTGTCTTCAGCTTCCTAATCTTGCACAACTCTCTCAATTCCAAGAATGGGAGGTTGTCATATTTGGAGGGTAGGAGCCCACTGGTTCCTGGCAGGGACCTACTGGTTCCTGGCCCTAAAGACATTACTAGTGAGGTGTGGTGTATGCACTACCTACTCTAGTGTGGCCTACTAAACTCTCTTGAGTTGTAGAAAGGGTGTGCTAAGCTCTTGACACACAACTCTAAGTTCAGTAGAACTTACTGTATTTCTAAGCTTGAATTTATATGTACCTTAGGTACCCTTAGTGGTTTTCAGTTGATCAATTCAATTGAGATTATCTGGTAAAACAATAGCAAGCTGGAATCCCACACGCTGCACACCAATGTGAGAAGTTGGCCTGGCATATGCTGTCCACTAGTTCTAGTGGGCACCTTGCACCAGACCAAACAACCCCTTATGGAGATAGGTTAAAGACAACCTTTAGTGAAAGCTATCCTAGTGGTAGCTATGGAGAGCAGCCTTCAGGCTAAGTCTTGAAGGAATGTAAAGCAGCTTGTTTTACCAGTCTATAATCTCTTGAGTGACCAAATGAAAGAGGACCACACCAGGTATATATATAAAATATATGTATTTAGTCTTAAACACACCCCTCTAGTCTCTTTATGAGGCTAGAGTTCGAAGTACATAAGTTACAAGTCAAATATCAGCAGTATTTAGCACAATACACGTTTGAGCCCTAGGGGCGTACCAAACCATATACTAAAATAGTGGTATAAGAACCACGACTGAGCTAGACACAAGGCCTAGAGCCTGTAGAAGTGCTTGGACCCCAAGGAACCACCCAAGGTAGTGACACAGGGGACCCACGGGGACGCGTGCAGTGTGAGAACACAGCCGCGAGCCACCGTTGACTTCTATGGGGAAAGTAGCGGTTAGATTTTTAAAGAAAAGGGACACTTCGGAGAGGACTTCCAGTTAACCCCTTAAAAGTTAAGAGTTTCTAGGGCCCACATCCACGTGAGTACCGAAATACTCGAGTTACCTCACCCAGGGAAGCCGGGTGCATACGTGTTAAAAGGTGTCTGGAATCGTCGTCGTTTTCAATGGCGACCGCTGGAAAAGTGCTGCTGCCGTGGAGAAGAAGAGTGTCCGGAGCAATCCAAGCCTGGATCGAGGAAAAGGAAGACCTGAAAGCAGAGGGGACAGAGTCTGGGTCACTAGCCAGTGACCAGGGGCACGATAGTCGAATGCCCTCAGATGTCGGGTGCTTCAGGTGAGTTGACGGGTGCCTTGACTCTTCAGCCACGAGGTCCAGGAGGCGTCGATGACAACCAGGAGCTGGATTCGAGCTGTCCCACGAAGTCTGTCGAGTGCTGCGGTGTCGGCAACCAGATTGGACCCAACAAGCCTTGGCAACGGCAAGTCACGGGGAAGTGAAGAAAAGGCTGCGGTGCAGACCAGCAAGGTCTGAGGGACTCACCCAGTGAGGGTAAGTCAGGGCAAGTCTGGAGCAACCAGAAAAGCCCAAGCAGTTGAAGAGTTGCCTTCGTGGGGACCCACTAGCCAACGGACTAGAGATCGCGAAGGAGCCTTGAGCGGTCGCACTTGGAGCTGGCCCACGGGACACTCGTGGAGTGTAGGCCAGTGATCTTCGCTGCAATTGGTGCTCGGGCTAGGGCTACTTGGAACCCAAAGCACAGCTTCGAGAGATGTCAGGAAGTTGATGCACTTGCAAATGTGCTCAGTGTCCAGGGGTCACGGTTTCACGTTATCCACGATAGCCACGGGCCTCAGTTTCGCTGGGGACTCAGGGCGGCCTCGGGGAAGTCTGGAAATCCACCTCTGGTGATGCAAAGACTTCGGCGTCTGGCGGGAGCTTCAGCGATGCAGACCGGACAGATGCTTTGTTGGTGCCTGCCAAGCAGGGGAGTCACTCCTTGACCCCAAGGGAGATTCTTCAGTCCTCGAATCTTGATGTAGAGCGTCAAAGGTCCAGGATTCAGCTTCAGAGTTTCGTCCAGGGATATCTAAAGTCCTAAGGACTGGGGGCCCATACTTATACGAAGTTAGGGGGTTGGACATACTCTGGGGACCCACCTATGGGAGGGTCAGGGAAGAGGGGTGGTTACACCCATTCCCTTTGTCCAGTTTCACGCCAGAGCAGAGGCAGGTAGCCCCTGCAACCGGTTTGAACTGGAATTTGCACAGGGACACCAAATGTGCCCCCAGTGCAGGACTTCAAAGCACCAGAGAGTGCTCCCGCCCAGCCCCAATACACACTATCCTGTCTGGGGAGGTGGTTACACCTCCCTTCGACAGGAAACCTATTGTTCAGGCCTCCCCTGCCGGAGTTTCGGTCAGCAGCAGGAGGCCAGACCCGTGTCTGTGGCAGCGGCATCCATTTTGTGATGCCAGGGCTCTGAAAAGTTAATACCGGGTATGCCGGTGTGTACATGTCTCTCCCTCTAGAAGGGTGGAATGCTACCCCCGCCGCCAGAACTGGCGGGGGGGTAGTATTCCAAGATGTTTGACACCAAACATGACATGTTTCCGTGCAGCCATCCCAAAGTTAGCATTTAACACGAGGTTATAATGCACTTAAGAGTATATGGTCAGGCTGCACCACAAACAGCACCAGAGGATTGACTCCGAACGCTGCAGAGGGGCTCTGCTCATGCAGGGGCACCCTCTCACATAAAAACCAAGCACTCTGCCTTTAGGATTGTTAAGGCCTGCCATAGGAGTGACTTATAGTTTTATATGTGTGTGCAATGGTAGTGATATAGGTAGCCTATACCACAGTAAGGGGTGCATGCACCACCTTACCCAGGCTGCAGTAGCAGTCCTGTGGTGTCATTTTGGAGGGCCTTCCAGGGGTGGCACAATACATGCTTCAGCCCCTGGTAGGCCTCTGGGGTGTCTATGCCCTTGGTACATAGTATACCATATACTAGGGACTTATAAGGGCACCCCAGAATCCAATCTGGGATGTACCTAAAGTACATGGAATCAATTTAGAAAGGAAGCAGCTAGGCTGGGGTCCTGAATAGCAGGGCCCCAGCCAGACTAAAGTCGAAAAACAGTGATACACCAGCAAAAAAGTGGGGGTAACCATAAGAGGCAGATCCTACTCTCCTACACTCAGCACTCTTTATACCTTCTTCTCCAATAATTTTCTATGGTGTGGAGGGGACCACTGCACATCTTCTTGTGTCATCACTGCAGAACACTAGCAATGATGCACACGGAAGGCAGGCAAATGCTGCCATTGTATTTCCCTCCAAGCCTGATTTGTGCGAGGCAGGATGGCCTTGCAGCTCTAATCATTGCACATAGTCTACTCCTTTTCAGAGACCTGAAAATTTCAGTTCTCAGTTGTTTTGTTAGTGCGACTAACAATATACAGCTAGGAAATGAATGTCTGACAATTATATGGTGATCTTGCACACCCTGTAAACATTACCATTACAAATATTGGTTTCATAAGTCCTAAGTCTGACACACAATCGCTAAAGAGTTAGTGCTCTCATGCTGGCACACAGCGTGTCTATGTGCAGGATTTCTAAAGTGCCGCTGTGACCCAAAAATAGTGTTCTGGACTAGGTATCAAACAAAAGGTGAAGCAGGCTACTGGAGGGGTTATAATAGCCTAGTTACCAAATGTTTCCTGAAAAGTGAATAGCTCAATAAGATCCAGATGTTGGTAGGCAAAACGTCCCAGTGTTTACAGGCAAAAAGCAAGAAAGAGGGACTGAAAGATGACTGTGTTTGATCATTGCAATGGGGAGCAGAGTTTGTGAGGTGGATCAAGAAGTCATTGAGGGATGTAAATACTGTAATTTGGATTGTAATTGAAGTGGTCCTCCTCTTTGGATAGCATTGTGGACTAAGCACAAAGATTTAAAAATAATCCTCTTTTTGATGGGTTATCGATGGAGATCTTTTAGTTTACTGGTGACAGGGGCAGTAGCAGGAAGGGTTAGTAGGAGTCTCGCGGCAGACTTTTACACCACTTGAAGTCAGCAGATCAGTTACAAAGGGGTGCCCAAATATGGAGAATTACCATACTCTAGCTTTGAGGTGATAAGCACATGGATGACTATATTTCTAGAAGATTTTGGCAAAAGGGTAAGAATTTTTCTCAACATTTTGTGCGTGGCAAAACAAGTAGTGGTGAACTGGCCAATTTTAGTGGTTAAACGGAGCTGGTGATCTACCACAAAGCTGAGATTCTTAGCTGATTCAACAGGAGAGGGGCCTAGTTCTTGAGACCACCAACAAAGGGACCACAGAAGAAAGTTAGATCCCCATTTCTGTCCCCATTTAGCTTGAAGCAATTCATAGCCATCCCAGCCAGCAACTGTCTGCATGGACTGGGAAAAGTTAGAGGCAGTATCTGTTGGAGAAGTATATTTGGGGAGGAAAGTCTGGAGCACTGCTCTTATGATGGGGGATAGAATTAGAACGGTCTGTGGGTTTTAGATGATTTTTGGCAATAGAAAAGGGTGCTCAGGAACAGTTGGAGGACATATTGAGTTTCTGCATTAGGTAGTTTATTTTAGCGGTGCAAATAAGCCATTGGTATTTTTTATAGCTGTTTTGTGAGTTAGTTTAGCAGGTTCTTCATAAGCTAATCTCCAAGGGCCGTATAATACATATGGCACATTTATCTTTACTGCGCCGGGAGCACCTTTTAAAAGGGGCGCCCGGCGCAATCAGGAAAATGCACAGTATTAGGATAAATTTGCTGCTCTCAGGGCAGCTGCAAACTCGCGCTGCCCTTGGGGCAGCGCATTCATGTGAAAAACGGAGCGGCTGCTTTGAAGCCGCTCCGTGTGTCACAGTGCAGGCGGCAACCCGCCTGCACTTTTAAAGGGATTGGAGATCCCCTTGCAGGCGGGTGCAGTAAGTGACTGCACCCACCTGCAAGGGGATGTCTGGGGGTCCATCGGATCCTTTTCACCCCTTCAGAGGGCTGCCATCAGGTGGCGCGATGTCATTGCACCTCCTGACAGCTTCTTTGCCTCTGCATCTGCGCCTGTAGTATAGCGCAGGTGCAGAGGCAAAGGGATTCCCTCATTTGCATGGGGCCACGCCCACATACAAATGAGGGAACGTCCTCTGATGATAGCGTTGGCGCTTTATGTGTGCCAACGCTATCGGTATTCCAGAAAGGGATGCATAAGCGTCTGCGGCCCCTTCTGTAATACCAAAGTGCCCCGGGGGCACGCAAAGTGGGCACTTCAGTAATACCACCCCAAGTATGCTCTAGGCGTTTATCCTGGTTTGCAGGTAACATGTATGGATTACTAGGAAAACCTTGTCACACACAGCAGAGTGCTGTCTGTTGGTTGAGAATTTCCTCTAGGATGCCGAGTCATTGGGGGGAGCTGAAGTCTTGTGAACAGTCCAATGCCAACATGAGTCAAGTCGGCAGGATGTGTGCTCCATCTGGAAGACTGTAGCATTTGTACCTGTCTCATAGACCAGCGGTTCTTAACCTGTGGTTGAGTGACCACGGATGGTGCGTGAAACCTACTCATGTGGTACGTGACTGCATCAAAAAATAATTAACATTAACACAATAATAAAGTTTATGTAAATACAGAAGGAAAATGTAAAATTTGAAATCATTCTGTAAATGTGAAGAATTGTGAAATTGGAGGCTAAAAATTAAGTTGGTATCCTCAGATTGATTTATGGGACAATGCAAGTGCATCAAACAGAATATAGTATGAACAGTGCGTTGCCTTAATTGAATTTCGAAAAGCTCCAACCTTCACATTAAAATTAAAATTGTGATTTTTTAATTATGCTTGTGAATTAAATAAAACATTTCAATATTTATGTATTGTTTTGTGGTTCAGATCATCGAAATTGCCTAGGCTGGGTCCCTGGTTTCCAGTAATGACTCAGTGGGGGGCGGATGGTCTCAGATTCCAGTAATGATTAAGTGGGGGTCTACATAAGTCAAAAGCTTAAGAATCTCTGTCGTAGACTGTTGATGTCTTGATTAGCAGAGTGGCATCTTCTTGTCTGCTGTGCAGGAGGCTGGTTATGGGTGGGGTTCATTCGTGGGAAACTCCCATTTACCTGTGTACCCTGCTGCTCTAAGCTGTCCTAGTTATCACTTTCACAATTGCTGTTTTGGGGTTTTCCTATGGAGAAAAAAAACCTTAACGACAGGGCTTGACAGGGAGTAAAAACGACACCCAGGAAATATCAATACCAGTCGCATATTGCAACGAGCGAATATTGGGAGAAAGTCTGGCCTTCTCCAGGAGTTTTTAAGAGGCTCTTTCTCTCCCTCAATAAAATCTTTTAAAAAACTGAAGCCAACTGATTAGTTTTGCAGCACATTTTCCAAATATATCATTTGGAAATCAATGTGTTTTAAAAGCAGTTCTGAGTGAAAACTGATTAAATATTTCAAAACTTTGGCGTCCAGCCTGGTCTCTTCCGCATCTGTGTGCCTATAAGAAAATTATCTGATACACCGTGAGGGCTGCTCGCACACCTAAGCCTGCTGAGATTCCCTCACTCCATTCATCCATGCAAGTAACCCTACCCCAACCCGTCCAGGACTTTTCCCCCTTTTTTGCAGTTTTGTTAATAGCGCAAACCCGACTCAAAGGTATTGGAGCACTTTAAATGAGCTCCAGTTTCATTACACAAGGGCACATTCATATTCAGCAGGCATGGGGAGATTAAGTGATTTGCCCAGAATCACAGGGGGGCAGATTTACAAGCCCCCTGCGCCACCAGTACGTCACTTTTCGTGACGTACTGGTGGCGCAGGGGGCTCCTCCATATTTACAAGGTCAGGAAAAGCCACCCTGCGTGACTTTTCCTCTCCTTGTAAATACGGCCCCTTCACACGCAGCACTTTGCGTTGAAGGGGCGTTCCATGGGTGTTGCTGTGGGTGTTCCCACGCAACACCCATGGAACAAGACACATCTCCAGATTTACGAGAAATCGTAAATCTGGAGATGCGTCTGAATGCTACGCCACCCTAGAGGTGGCGTAGCGAGGCGCAATGAGGAGAAATGTTTTCATTTCTCCTCGTTTTTTCCTGTTTCAGCACGCATTGAAAGAGGAAAATGCCTGTGGTGATTGTTTTTGTGCAGGAAGGTGCCCCTTCCTGCACAAAAACAATCTCCCCACGACGCAGGCATCCTTGCACCATGGTGCAAAGGTGCCTGCGCCAGCGCAAGGCTGCAGTTTGTGCGCCAGCGCAGGGGGAAGCACAGAGATGCGACATATTCTTGTAAATATGTTGCATCCCTGTGCTTCGGAAGTGCCGCAGCGTGGCGCAGCCAAAGGGCTTGCGGTGCCACGCTGCGGCACTTCCTTGTAGATCTGCCCCAGGATGTTTAGCTGACGCCGAGACTTCAACCTGGTTCCCCAAGTCCAAAGTCGACCGCTCTGGCCGTTACGCCTCATCTTATCCTATATCCTTTGTAGTAAGTAAGTAAGTAAAAGTTTTCTAGAGCACGCGAATGCCGGGGCGTTTTGGCGCTGAGTTCTATAGCAGAGCAAGAAATAAGATCTAGGCAGTGCCTGAAATGAAAAGCCAGGTTTGTAATGATTTCCTGAAAATAGCCCGATTTGGTTGAAATCTCAAAGATAATGGCATGGTATTACATGAAAATGAGAAACTTTTGCCTCCCCACTTTATTCTGTTTATTTTTGGGATGATCACTAGTTTAGTCCCACCTGATCTCAGATTTCGAGTGGGGGCACACCTTGAGAAAATCTTCTGGAAGTAGAGAGGGCCGGTTTTGTGCAGAGCCCTATGGACCATGCACAGGACTTTAAATTTGATCCTCTCACAGAGAGGTTGCCAATGAGGCTACAAATGCTTTTTGAGATGGGACTGAATTTGGGGACTTTTAGAGCATGCGAGCTGCCGCATTTTGTAGCGATTGAAGCTGTATTTCTGAATGCCCAAATATAATGCATTGCAGTAATAGATCTTACTAAGAACCAGAGCCACCATGATCATTTTTTGCCTATCTTGAGAAATGAATGGAAAAACCTTTTTTAATATCCTAAGTTGATGAAAATATGACGAGGTGATCTGAATGATCTGATCCAAAAAACAGAGCTGAACATCAGATGTGACCCCCAGATTTTTCACTTTCCGAGCTGGGGATAGTCCAAATTAGATGGCCACCATGAGGTATTCCAGAAGGAGGTGTTTTTTCCGAAGAGAATCACCTCTGTTTTCTCAGGGTTTAGTTTGAGGCAATTTTCCTGCATCCATGTTACAGTGTGTACCAGGCTGGTCTTGAAATTGTTGGCAACAACATCTACGTTAGATGAAATTGACACGACAATTTGCGTGTCATTGGCGTATGGGACTGCTGAAAAACGTGTGAGCGGATAAGCTTCGCCTGGGGGGGTGACATAAATGTTGAAAAGCTTCGGAGATAAAGATGAACCCGGGGCACACCGCAGGGAAGAGAAAACAGATCTGATGTGAAATTCCCAAAGGTAACAGTCTGTTGCCTATTTGAAAGGAAGGAGCTGAGGATGGCGAGGGCTGCGCCCCCTATCCCGACCCTCTCTAGCCGGTTGATAAGCACTGAATGGTTCACCGCATCAAACGCGGCAGAGAGGTTGAGCAGAATGAGCGCAGCCCTCTCTAAGCTACTAAGGCAGATTCAGTAGAATGCTGGGGTTCGAAGCCATATTGAAATGGATCAAGAAGATTATTAATATCCAAGAATGTCATCAGTGTAGGAAGCTGGCTCTGTATATACTATACCAAAGTAAGGTATAGTGTGCACAGAGCCTGTTGGATCCCCAGAGTCTTATAGAGGCTTATGTAGATAATACTAAAAGCTCTGTTTGTGGTAGTGTGGTCGAGCAGTTAGGCTTATCAGAGGGCTGTATTAAGCATTTGATGTACACACTCAGGCAAGAAATGATTATACACACTCAAAGACTGAATCCTAGACCAATTGTTTTGTATAAAAAGTTATTACTTTGTTATGGTATTTTAGAACCAAGAGGAACTCACTTACAAGTAAGTAACAGTTTCACGAATAGCAATAATACTTTTCAAGATGCAGTAGTAATTATTTTGCAAGGCAGTAAAAATGCCTTACAGTACTCGAAATACTTTGGCATTGTCAATCAGCAATTGTAGAACTTAGCAATTGTAGCAAATAGACATTTGAATGCAGTTGGAGAAATGCAATGCAATCCTAAGGGAGGAAAACAGTTATATGCATTAACAGGTAAGTACACAACTTACTCTTTCAGTCTTTGGGGGTTTAGACTGACACTGGGCCAGGGTCACATTGAGGTAGGTACTGTACAACCAGCAGCACTGGGGCAGCCGGGTGCAGAGGTCCCTGGGCCTAATGTTAGTAAATGGATACTAGGGGCACCGAATAAGGTGCAGATTGCAGGTAGGTACCCAGAGTTTCAGGGCACAGGCCCCGGGGGTTAAAGCAAGCACAGGGGGGGAGCACAAGGGAGCACCAAAGCTACACCACCAGAGGCACAGGGGCGGCTGGATGCAGGGTGCAAATCAGCGTCGGGCACCCAATGCAAGAGAATGGAGGATCTCGATCGCACAAAGAGGCTGCAGGCTCGGGCTTGGAGGCTGAATGAAGGTGTCCACTGGCTGGACAGGTAATTTGGAATGTTGGTGAAGGTCTGGGCACCGTTGGCTGGGCTTCCCAAGGTCAGGTGGCTGAGGATGCAGGGGTGCCGTTTGGTGTCCGATTTTATTTACCGGAGCGGGTCACGGTCAGGGGGACCCTTCGTGTTGAGGCTCCAGGCAACTTCATGGGGTCCAGGAGAGGTCAGCCAATGATAGAGTCGAGGTCTGGATCACTGGGGAGACGTCAGTGGACACAGGGATGTGTGCCATGTCGACTTTTACATTGTGTCTGCACCAAAACACACAATCTGCAATGGCAGGGTATATGTGCTAGGTGACGGGTCTCTCCGGGTGGCACAATATATGCCGCAGCCCTTAGAGACCCTCTCTGGTCACAAGGCCCTTGGTACCAGTGGTACCTTTTACAAGGGACTTACATATGGGCCGGAGGTGTGCCAACTGTAGATGCAAAGGTACAGTTTTGGGGAAAGAGCACATGCGCTGGGAACCTGATTGGCAAGGACCCAGGGCACGTTCAGTCAAAGTGCATCAGAAATTTGGCAAAAAGTGGGGGAGTTACTGCAACAAAAACCCACTTTCCTACAGTCAGCTCTTCATTTATCATCTTCTCAAGAATTTTGGCCAGCAACGGCAAGCGAGAAATTGGTCTATACTTTTTGGTGTCAGCTGGATCAAGGGAAGATTTTTTTTTAAGATAGGACGTATCTACGCCTTTTTCCAGGCTTCTGGAAATTGACCTGCAGACATAGCATTACTCTGACATTTTGCAGGATGTTCAGAAATCGTGCTAGAGACCAACTGTAGCATGAATCGTGGGCAGGGGTCCAGTGGGGATCCTGAGTTAGTAGTCTCCAAAAGATTCTTGACTTTGTCTTCAATTTTGGGCGTGAAATTGTCAAGTCTATGTAGGACACCTGGTTCATTATCATGCACCCCCAGAGATGACATGGGGTGACCAAGAGGAAGGACGGGGCAGTTGTTATTCTGATTTCATTAGAATTCCTCTTAGACACTATTTACCTTCACTTGAAAAAACTCAGCCAACTTATTACAGAAGACTTGATCAGGATTGAAGGGTTTACTTTTCTCAAAGTTTGAGAGAGTAGCAACAGTTTTAAACAGTTCTCTCGTCGAGTCTTTGGCAGTATTTATCTTTTTTGTAAAATAGTTATTTTTTTCCTGAAATAATTAGAGCTTTGTATTTGCCTAAGTCTAGTTTATATTTGTTCATATTTGTTATGTTCAGTTTAGCCCTTGGGCTCAGAAACAGAACCTTTCCCAATATTTGTGCAAGTGTTATCACTGTCTAACTCTCATATGTTATGGGTTCCCTGTAGTAGAGACCTGTAGTACTCTTGTTTCCTTCAACCGTCCCCAACACCCATGTCGCATGCTCAGTCTGTTGTCAATATACCTTTAACACACAGGATTGGTGGGTCTTGCAAGCTTCACCAAACTCTGGGTATGTGTTGACAGATTGTTAAATTTTGTAGTTATTGTAACTTTGTGAAAATGAATACATTACATAACAGTTACCCCTGAGCCAAAGTGCAGTCGCCCTTTGCCTCTTGGTTACCAGACAGGTTATCCACACGTTAGAGAGTCTATTTACTTTGGACTAGGCTAAGCCTGCTGATAACACTGTAAGATAAGAAAGCTGATAAAAACTAGCGTTCGATAATAGGAATGGCGTCCAAGGTACGCACGAGAAACAATCTTCATCTACCTCTAGCAAAAAGGCAACAATAGAATCTGCTTGTGCAAGACGATAGCTCATGTGGTCCCTTGCCAGCTCTTGAATGCACAACTGAACACAGTAAAGCAAATTACATATTCCGACAGTAGAAAGTCAACCAAGTGGATTTGGAATTTTTATAAAGGCGTGTTGCTTGGAGTTTGGGAATCCCAATGCATGAGGACAAAAAAAGTACTTCCAAAGAACTAACTTAAAACTAATGTTATGACCCGCCTCCCAATAACTGCCAACTTGTTCATCTTCTTACCCCAAAGACTTACAATTAGAGTAAAATAGCATTAGGTGGCCAGGCAAAGATGTTCTCAAACATTGGGTAGCCATGCAAATGATGATCTCAAATATTTGGTGTATTTCTGTTTTTATTTAGCTTTATAGCTATTGCTGCTGCACAACCCCAATGGGTATCAAAACACTATACAGGGAGAGGGTGTGACTTTAAGGTTCGAGCTGCCGACTTGGGAAACGAGGACCTAGGTTCGGGGCCCGGCGTCAGCTCAACATCCTCTTATTCAAGACAAACTGCTTTGACCTCCACCTGAATAAAAATAAATACTGCTGACCCTGTGTAATGTAACTGGTGCTCACAAGTAAAGCACTCCAATGCCAAAAAACCTGCAAACAAAATAAGGGAACCTTAAATATTCAATTCAATTCAACTAACTTTATTCGGGCGACATTTTGCCCATAAAAGTGTTATAAAAACATTAATAAAAACATTGCCTAAAACAGTTAAAATGTTCATACAGAACTAGCAGCATAAGTTAAAACACCATAGTGCGTCGTGCCCTTACAGCATGTCTCTGAAAAGAACCTACATGTAAACTAACTTCATCGTCATTTAATTGCAGAATGAATGTAAAAGCAGTTCTAGACTCCCTGATATTATTACACTTCTTTTTAAATAATGGGATTAAAAACAACCAAGTATACATTTCATAAAATTTACAAAAAAACATAAAGTCCATCATCGTTTCACCTGTTCTTCCATCACATGGATATGGAATAGCACCCAGGTTTGACTGATAATCGAGAGGAAAGCACAGCAAATATTTAGCAGTATCAGTTCTAAGACGAAATAATAAAGATTGTTCCCAATGCCCCCATGGTTGCCAGAGGTAAGAAGGTGGGCCATTAGGAGCTCTCATAGATAGATAAAACATAACCTAAGTTTTCCCTTCCATTTCGTATAAGCGACGTTCCCTTTGAGAGTCATAGAAAGCGGATGCTAATTCTTTCTTATTGAGGCTAAGACATGTGTCTGGTTCTGCAAAGGCCTTCTGCATGCCAGTATTATTCAATTCCTTTTTAACATATGCCAGCCACAGGATTTGAAGGCCATTATCGCAAGAAAGGCAATCATGTATAATATCTCTAGTTAGAGCCGCCTTCTCGTTATTCCAGATTGACAACCAAAATATTAGCGGTCTAGCTCTAATATAATCAATTATGTAGTGCAAATCAAGTTCACTATGGCAAATAAAATGAGAGGCAGAGACTGGAACTGCTAGGAGTCGTCTACAAAACCTAGTTTCTTCATAATGTAGGGCCTCACAGTTTGCAATCCCCCATAGTTCGGATCCGTAAGTTGCAATGGGAAAACATTGGGATTTACATATTTGTAGCAAAGGAATCAGTTGACCCCCAAAGTTGGGGAAAGCTAAAAAGGGAACCAATTGCCATTAGAAAATGTCCTTCGTCGCTTTGCAATTCCAGGAGACCATGCACCAAAAGAAGCAAAAGTGACTCCCAAATATGTGAAGCTATTTACGCTCATCAGCAGGTTAAGACCAATGCACATGGTAGAAAGCTGAGTACACCGTGGCCCGCATGCCATTATATATGATTTTGAAAAATTAGTACGCAGGTCACAAGTGCCAATAAACTCAACAAAAGCAAATATTAACGAGCACAATGCTTTAGGTGTGCGGGCCATAAGTACAGCGTCGTCTGCATATAGAAGTGTTGGTAAAAGTTCACCCTTAACTTTGGACATCACTGGTGATACCTGTATTTTCCTACCTTGTTCCCAGGGGTAGTTATGTTTATAAGATGTTATAAACAAACTCCCCATTCTGTCCTATGGGAACAGGTAACCTTGCAATAGTGAAAAAACGAAATTGGCAGTAATTCACTGTCAGGTCATGCCACACACACAAGCCTTTCACATACAATGCACTCTGCCCACAGGGGTACCTTGGGCCTAACTTAAGGGTGACTAATATGTAGAAAAGGGAAGGGCTAGGGACTGGCAAGTGGTTGCACTTGCCAAGTCGACATGGCAGTACTAGACTGCACACAGGCTCTGCAATGGCAGGCCAGAGTTACATTTTACAGGCTGCTTCTGTGGGTGGCACAATCAGTGCTGCAAGCCCTCTAGCAGCATTTGATTTATAGGCCCTGGGCACACACAGTGCACTGTACTAGGGTCTGACTAGTAAATCAAATAGCCAATCATGGAAACACCAATCCATAACAACAATTTACAGGGAGAGCATATGCACTTTAGCACTGATCAGCAGTGGTAAAGTGCCCAGAGTCATAAAACCACCAACAACATGTCAGAAAAAATACAGGAGGAAGGCAAAATGTCCTGGGATGACCCTGCAAAAAGGGCCATGTCCAACAAGGAGCCAACACACACCCATGTCTAACACCCCTACAAATCTCTATATCATCAGTCACTTCCCCATTGTCATTAATTTTAACCCTGGCTCTCATGTTTATGTGCAAATACGCAAGAAAGTGCACAAGAACAGCATCCATTCCTCTTGATAATAACATCTGCCATAGTTTTGAACGGCTAACACAATCAATAGCGGCACATAAGTCCATGAAAGCCAGGTATAGGGGTGTTCGCTTTCCCACAGTACATACCTAGCACCAAATTCAAATTCACATATTGCTTAATTGTCCCAATCTTGTTTTGAAATCCATATTGTGATGGATGCAGAATGGACTTCGCTTGGGCCCACTCCTAGACTCTAATATAGATAACTCACCCTAAGATTTTGACAGTAATGTCTATCAGTGAATTAGGCCTGTAGGAACTGGGGTCAGCCCTATTGCTCTTCTTATATATGGGAACAATGATTGATGTAAGCCATGAAGTAGGCAAATCAGAGTGTGCAAGATTATTAAACACATTGGTCAAGATGGGGGCCCAAAGATCAGTGTTGTGTTTTAGTAAATCAATTGGGGCACCATCTGGCCCAGAGGCCTTTCCCCCAACACTCTGAATAATTGCCTCTTCCACCTCGGCCAGGGTTATCTTGACTTCTATCAGCGTTCTGCTGTCAATTGAAAGAATATCCTCTGCCGGCGGAGCGGCATAAACTTCCCTAAAATGACTTAACCATGACGCAATAGTAATATGACAAGAGACTGAGTATGTTAACTGGTTCTTAGGTCTCATGTCCGAAACAGTAGTCCAAAAATGCCTACTATTTTCCAGGAGCACAGCCTGCGCTGATTAATACCATTGTTCCGATATTACATCCTGCCATCACTTGGAGGTAACAACCTTATATTGTTTCCTCAGGGTGGCAATTAATGCACGATCTCTGGGCTTCTTCCCAAGAGCTATTCTCAAATCCCGATTAGCCCAGGTGCAATCATGATTAAACCATCAATGTAGTTTATTGTGGGACCTTGCAGGTTTAAGAAGAGCTCTATTGATGCTTAAACATAAGCCATTGAAAGCATCAACAGCCAAGCAAACCTCCATCACTCCCATATTCTTCTTAATTACTGATTCTAATACTTGGGCGGGAACTCACATTCGCCATATCAACCTTCGGTTATCTGTTGTAGGTTGGAGGTTGCCGGCCCCAATCTCTCTATTATGCTTATTCCTAGGGACTATTGAAAAGACAGCCTCGAGGGGTTTATGGTCACTAAAAGAAGACGGGACCACAGATCCATATAAAGGTGCCTCCTCCAGACTCCTTTTGACAAATATATAGTCTATTGTTGTTGATACTCCTCTACCTCTATATGTAGGTAGATTAATAGTATCCCTTCCTACTAGCTCCATTACATCAACCAAATCAAGAGGGGCTAATAGGGACAACAGCTCCAGGCTTCTCGAGTCAGCTCCAGATGTGGAGGAAGCTACAGTTTTAGGGGCTGATGGAAAACGGGCAATAAAATCACCTGCGAGTCATAGATGCATTACATGCCCTTCAGTAACAACTTTGTCAGACCGTTTAGTAAGATAACTAGACAATTCTAGGAATTTAGGATTCGGTATATTGACAAAATCATTATTATAAAAATTAACCAGTAAAAATATTAAATTGGTTCTTCCATAGTACGACTAGCGCTTGGTGTCTCCTAGATCTCTATGTGGCCATCTAACGCTATGTTTAGCCACACTTGTAGACCACCCGCTGCTCGGCCGCTGCACGACTTAGCCACTGCGGTACTATAGCATTGGAACCAGTCGATTGTGGTAGATGCTACCTCCCATGTCTCCTGTAACATAACAATGTCATAACTTTTAATAAATGACAGCCACTCGGGCAGGCATAATTTGTTACGAAGCCCAGCCACGTTTCAGCTCAGAATTCTTAGTGGAGTACTTTCAGTGGGTAGGGAGACAGCGATAAGGTTCACAGCCCGTAATGTTGGTGATTTGGGTGGAAACTGCTTAGGGAGCGAAACCTCATGTAGTCATTCAACATCTTCTAGGCTATTAAGAACTTCAAACAGATTGTTACAATTAAGTGGATATGCCTGCCAAGAAAGAACAGCTTTACGGGGTAGCGGTACTGCCGGCTTGTACAAATAACCTAGAGGTAATGACACAATTTGGGGGTTAGTGTTATGTGGCAGTTCTTTAACTCTCAGGATATTACGCACATATGCCGGGTTCCGAAAATGTACCATTATACAGTCCCCAGCGATGTCCTTACCTCCCCGCCACCGACCCTCCAAGCCATAATGATTTCATTCATATTCCTGGCGTCAAAGTACTCGTGCCTATTTTACCAGTGAACAGTTTTGTCCTTTAGTTGGACCCACGACTCAGCTTGGCCTGGCTTCAATGAGGGGATGCCAGCAAGTATCAGCACATATGGACAAGCTGCGGGTGATAAGTTCAATATATCTTCACAGGCAGTATGTTTAGGCATCTGGGCACCCCTATGAGGTACATTTAGACTGTTCCTCTGCCCGCCTATACCCTCTGGAGGGTTGATGGTATCCATACCAGGAGCCATACGGACAGCCTCTGTGGCAGCAGGTGTGCAGGATAAAGTTCTAGCGACTTGCACAAACGTTCCCTGTGGGTTGTTTGTTGTCTCCGATGCATACCACCCCCCCTTGGATGGTGATGAATAGATTGACCCGTCAAAGTAGAGCAGGCAGTATTGTCATTATTAGTTGCCTTATATTGATCTAACAATTCGGCCAGAAGCCCCTCTATGTGGTCCAAGCATGCTTTTAAAGGGCTCAATTTATGGTTGAGAATAGCACTAAGTTGGGCTCTCAAAGTGGAGATATTTCATGTTTTCTCCACTTGTTCAACCTATAAAGGAAGCGTCTGTGTTGATGTAGTATCAAACAGGGGCTTGAACCAGGGCAATAACTGGCTTTGGCGAGAACAAAGAGAAGACAGGTGTTTAGTAGTAGTAGATACTATGGTAGGTGCCTTGAGCATCCCCCCCTCCCCCCCCCCCAGTTTCCTCCTTTTAGGAGTCGATTGAATTTTACACGTGCTATTTTGTGAACCACATTGGCCACTTTCTAAAACTGGCACACCAAAAGTTCCCACAGTGTCAATCAGGCAGGTATTATCTGTGTTAGGGCTTGGGATGAAGGATGGGCAGCCCCAAGCAACAGCAACATCATTGGAGGGAACAGAGTAAGGGTCTTCCTCCTGCTGCCTTAAAGAGATACCAAGATCCAAAGAAAGTCTGCGCTCGGCCAAAATAATTTCATTTGAGATCACCCCAACATCTCTTGCCAACATGCTACCAATTGTTACAGAAGGGTGAGCAACAGCAGATGCCCCTCAATTTTACGTTTTCCCATGATCAAAATAACTGTGGCTCACCTATACGATGACTCAGTACCAGGGCAGTTTTCTTCGGGGCCACAAAGAGAGTGGGCCCAGCCTTGGCTGCATATAAAGAGCGCCTCCGGGCGCAAGCAGATGTCGTTGGCGAGTTCCCTGCTGCGTTGCCTGCTTGGGCTTGATGTCTGCCTCCTCACTCCTGCACCGAATTCATCCTTAAATAATATTAGAAAGGTGAATGGGAGAATCAGAAATGTGTTTTATATGGCGTAGGAGCATGGTAGGCCCTGTCCCTCCAAGGACATTTCTAACATGACAAACTTCCGTTTTTTCAGTGCCTCCCATGAATGATCCACTCTCTCTGCCTATTTGCTTCATCTTCACAAAAACCCTCAGTCACCTGGGCTTCTTTAAGTGAGCTGGGATGACAGCTGCAGTCATCGCATCTCTTCCCCATCCACAAAACAACAGGGTAGCCTGTGACAACAAGAACAAGCATTGGCATAGCCAATAGGTCTCGCTTTTGGGACCTTAAGTATTTAGTTATGCAGCACAATATCCTTGGTGCAACAACAACTGTTGCATGGCTAAACACTTATAAGGTCCCAAAGGCGAGACCTATTGGCTATGCCAATGCTGGTTTCTTGATCTGATCTCCTTACCATCATGTTTTCACTTTCATTTGATGTTGCTGTTAACTTTCTCCTCTTCTGCAGCTCTACAAACCCATTCCCTTCATTCATTGCCCGCTCCTCTCTCTTGAGAATTCTCTCTGAGTTAATGCGACTGTTACAGATGTCATCATATAGGCCATATGTTCTAATCCTTGTTAGGGGGTCGTCAACTGAGGAAAAGTCATCTACAGTGGCTAACACAGGGCTCTCAGTTGTCCAGTGGCGGTTTCTTTATTTGGGTGTGGGAGAGTTGTCCCCCTGTTTGTTTTGTTGCCCCCGGGCCGGCCGGGCCCCATATCAAATGTTTAAGCTGCAGTGCCAACGCTGAGTGCACTGCTTTTATTTCGGCATGGCCTGGGCCGGGCAGATTTTTGCCTTGCTTACTTTTTGCAATTTGCATGAGAGTGAGGCGAGGCGAGGGGGCGTAGGTAGAGGGACCTTGGAGCTTGAATTAAATGTTTGACACATGTTCAGGTGGGCCTGGGGTGAAGTGTGCACGCAGGGTCATACGGGTGCCTTGCTGTGACCAGCCCGACATGCGCACTTGAACCCTGGCCGCTGCAGCAATGTTAGGAGCCCGGGGGATTACAGTCACAGACCCCAGGTCTCCTAAGGAGCGTTGGCAGCGCCTGATTGAGTCAATCATGGCGCTGCTCTCATGCAGTTTACTAACAAACAGCAAGGGAGCAGCGTCATGACTGGCTCAGGAGATGGGGGTGGGGCTGAAGGGACAAGCTGGTCACAACTTCCATGCACACCCTCAAAGTCACTAGTGTTCTTTGAAAGTGAGAGGGCCTCGTGGGAAGGTGCTGCCATGAGTCACTGAGTCGTGCAAGGTGAAGCTCGAAAAATGTATGATATACCAATGTACTAGAGAGCAGTAACAGTAGAATTCCATATTAGAATGCGTTAGGTATAAAACAGTTCTGTTGCGCTGGCGAGCTGCTTAATCAGGCCATCACGGTCAGGTGCTGCTTCCATCCAGTTCAGAAGGGGTAGGCCAGCGCAAGATTTGAGCGTATTTCAAAGTTATAGCGCGATGGTAACAAAAAACAAGTTACGTGTGCTCCGAGGCGGGGGCTGAAGTGAGGAGAGGCTCCCTGAGCGGACGTGTGCTCCGAGGGGTGGGGGGCTGAAGCAGGAGAGGCTGTCGGGCGGCTAAGTAGATGCGCCTGCTTCGTGGCCGTCCCTGATGTGGGTGAGGAGGGAGGAATGGAGCAGACAATGTGTTGCGGAGAATAGCAGTGTGTGGTAGAATGTTTGAGAGTGTGGATGAGAGTAGTACGAGGCATATGGATGTAGTTGTGTTGATAGTTTGTGTTGGTAGTGTTGTGTTATTGGTGGCACTGTGTTGGTGTTGTTTAGCTAGTGGTGGTTGTTGATTTCGACATACATCACACGCAACTAAGGACACAGGCATCCGGTGCAAACTAATGAAATGAAGCAGACTCCAAACCCAGCACTAGTGTGAAGATAGCATTGCCTGTTTGCTCCTTCTTATGACGCCCATGGCACAACACAGAGCGATGTTTAAACGAAGACAGTGGCATCGCTTAAACTGATGTACCCCACCCGTCAGAAAAACATGGCGAACTGCCCCTAATATTTCACTCAAGTAGATAGTGCCCACCTATGCAAAGGCCCTGGGCCAAACGGGGACCCTTTTGACACCTGCCTCCCTCACACTATAGCGTCTTTATTAACCTATGAAGTTAGAAATGAAGCATTTATCTTAGAGGTCAGAGCGTGAACGGTCTTGTGGGATAGATAGTTCCTCTGTCCGAGTTCGGAGCCAGACCTGTTCATTAGGCAGGGCTGTTCCAGCAGAACTTGAACCCGAGAGAACTGTGAAAGCACAGAGGAGAACGCTGCTCTTTGAGGTCTCATCTTGTAAGATCTTTGCAACCTAAGGTACACGCACAGTTCTACAAATGCGACTTTAACCTACGACCACAGGCTCGAGATGGGCACACCATGTATACAGTGTCCTAGTAATATTTGCATTTTTTTAAATTGTAGTGAAATTAAAAAAACATGTTTATTTTAGAGAACCTGCCATTTTTTCCATAATATTTAAAGCACTAAAACAGCGTTTTGCGAAAAGGCATAATCCCAAATGTGAGCCACCTTTTTAGGACGCCAGGCTAATTTTTTATCCCAATCCATTCCGACCCTGTATGTATGCAAAACTCCTCCGTGTAAAAGCCACACAAAGAGCATGAATGGGGTAGGAGGGGGTACAATGTCGGAAACGTCCGCCGATTCCTTGTTTAATTAACAGAGCGCCCGCTTCCTGAACTAAGAAGTGTGGCGTCCTCGCAGTGGGGGAAATGGCTTGAGGCATATTTATTATATGAAATGGGCTCAAAGCTGCTTACTGTCCTTTAAAGAAGAGCGTGTAAACCTGCCAGTAAGAGATCCTGTCTGGGTGGGCGGTTAGAGCTGTGTTAGAGCGTATTTCAAAGTTATAGCGTGATGGTAAAAAAAAAAAAAGTTACGTGTGCTCCGTGTTGGGGGTTGGGGGGCTGAAGCGAGGAGAGAATGTCCGAGCGGCTAAGTAGATGTGCCCGCTTCGTGGCCGTCCCCGATGTGGGTGAGGAGGGGGAATGGAGCAGACAATGTGTCCGGTTAAAAAAAAAAAACGCATGAAAGGCATAGATGGGGGAGGGAGTGCAAAGGAGGAAGTGTCCAAGTAGATTTCTTTAATTACAAGCATTGGCCGCGCGGCCGTGAAACTGACACGGCCGCGCAGCCGTGAAAGTGAAAGTAATGGTGAGTAAGCGGGTTTTGGAAGTGCAAACAGTGGCTTTTGCTGGCGACCAGCTTGCGTTCACGCGAGCGTCCAGATGGCGAGGGAAGCCATATGGTGCCTGATCGCGCGTGCACGCTAGCGTGAACGCAGGCTAGTCGCCAGCAAAAGCCACTGTTTGCACTTCCAAAACCGCTTACTAAAACTCTCGCCAGAGCAGCGCATGCGCTGGCTCAGGCGAGACCTAAAAACAGCAAATGCAGCTCTTAGCACAATGCTATGAAAAGGGAGAGACAGACCAGAAACAAACCAAATTAAAATAAATGCGCATGACTTTAGAACACACATCGTAGTAACCTTTTGTTTTGTCTTTGTGATGTTGTGGGACCATTTGTAACATGCAGCACTATATAAATGCAAAATAAAATGAAAGCGGAACAAAATACATGCTGCCCCCTGACGTTAGGTTAAATAATGTTGAATCAGTCAGTCCAATGAGTATGTATGATATGCATGTTTATCTGGTGAAGTGTGTGCCGCAGTGTGTTATCTGCAAGGACCTGTGGTTGGAATCCACCCGGGCATAACAACCTTCCATCTTTCTTAGATTGACAGAGCAAGGATCACTGAGATGACCAATAGGAACACAGTGCAATAAAACGGCAAAAACGGGTTCAAAAGAACACTTACCGGTGCATGGCCGCCACCTCTCCTCCGTCATCTTCTGTTCCTGACTCCCGGCAGGAAACAGGCTCCCAGACTCCCCTAAGCCAGCATGACAGCAGTGTCGTGATTAGTCTGAGCTGCCTGGTTTGCCACTCAGACAGTGCATGGGAGCCTGGAACTTTTCTCCACCCTGCTGTGCAACACAGCCGGGTGTAGAAATGCTAAGTGCGCATGACGGTTTGACCGTCCTAAGATGGCCGTCCAAACCGTCATGCGCACTTATGGTGCCCACCACTCCTCCTCCCTGCTGCCTGCTGCTGTCTGTCAGGATAGCACAGCCCAGCCTGCCCCGGCTCAGTACTGAAAAGTAAAATGACAATAACATTGTATTATTATAATTTTCTTTTTCCCTTTTGCACTGCTCAGAGAGCAGTGGGGCGACGCTCCTCCACCTTAACAGATGAGCCGCCGCTGCACCTAAAACATCTCAAGAGTATTGAACTGCAAAAGTTGAGATGTTTTGTTAAAAAAATTTAAAAATCAAGTCACTATATAAATGCATTAATTGGTTCTGAGTAAGGCAAGGTGGCAAGTTAAATTTTGTTGAATATTGGAGATTAATCATGGCTTTGTATATCATTAAGGTGTGTTTGTTAAAAGCTCATGAACTCATTTATTTCAGCACTTTAGCGATCTTTTGTAAATGTTGTAGTCAGCAACAATGGTTACCTTAAATCACATTGAAAACACTGTGTTAAGTGAACGACAGTGGCTAAGTTGAATTATGGAGCGCATTTAATTTAGCTGTCCAGTCTCAAAACGTATCCAAAGTGCGTGTTCAAGCAGTATTGCCTTTTTCATGAATTATGACTTCTTATATGATCTCTCGATGGCTGACTCATAAACGTGATA
This sequence comes from Calotriton arnoldi, assembly GCA_963921515.1. Taxonomy (NCBI): domain Eukaryota; kingdom Metazoa; phylum Chordata; class Amphibia; order Caudata; family Salamandridae; genus Calotriton; species Calotriton arnoldi. The sequence goes on from CAWUFW010001110.1 coordinate 156,926, forward strand.
ATGTGCACATACTGCACATTTGTTTCAGAGAATATGCATTCAGTGCTGTGAATGAACTATATTCTTTTTTTATTATTTTAAAAAAAATCATTTTATTGAACTTCTTTCGACACAGATTAATCACATTGTTAGCGTTACATTTGTCAAGTATATGTCCATCTGTGTAGCACTTTTATACATTTACACACTTGTATAATAACCTCAACCGGAAAATTATGTATTAACAATCCCCCCACACAACCCTATCTTCCTCCCCCCCTACATTACAGTGCGGTCTCCCTCCTTCCACTGGCTTTTCTTCGACAACCTCTGGAGCAATCCATTCTTTGTACAATACCCCACGTACAGCTCAGTACCTATAAACTTTTGATATATGAAAATTGCCTCTGCTATACTTCTCCCATGCTGGTCCTGACTTAACTATGTCTCCTGAATGTCCCCTCGTTGTGTTTCCTCCCCTCCCTCCGTGTCTTCGTCGTTCTCTCCGATATCCCTAGCCATGCTGCCCATGAACGCCACCGACTCGGTTACGTCTTCCTCCAGCTTATCATCCCTACGGATCTTCTTCATGTATATTTCCTCCGCTCGTGCCCATTCTAATACATCCTTACGCCATAAATCTATGGAGGGCATCCGCGCACTCATCCATCCTATAGCCACCCTCCTTTTTGCCAATACCAACGCTAACTGCAGAAATTTACAACCTATTTTGCCTTTCCTGGGTTTCTTAATCATGCCCAACAGGCATTCCCTCAGTAGTGCCTCTCAGATTAATCCAGTCACCCCACTCATTTGTTCCGCCACTTCCTGCCAGTACTGTAGAACTGCCTGGCATTCCCATGCCAGGTGGAAGAACGAAGCCCCGTCCATCCCACATCTGGGGCAGACTGCCCCCCTTCCTGCATATATTCTGCTAAATGTAATCGGAGTCATATATGTTCGATGCAGGTAATTAAAGTACGTCAACCTGAAGCGTGCATTACTTGACACCGTCCGAACCAGTTCACATACCGCACTCCATTTAGTGTCTTCAAAGGGGCCTCCTAAATCTTCCTCCCATGCCCTTCTGGATGGCATTTTCCTCACTTCTCTGTCCTCCTTCAGCGTTCTATACAGAAAGGTCACCATGTGTCTCGTACCCCCTGCAGTCAGCAGGAGCTGCAAGGTGCCGTTCTCCCTCGGGGCAAATGGGAAGTCCGTCCATATTTCCCTCACCGTGTGCGTTATTTTAGCATATTGAAGGAACTGGTCCCTTGTCACCCCGAATGCCTCCTGTGCTTCTTCAAAAGTCAGACATATCTCTCCCGGATATAGGCCGCCCAATGTAATGCATCCCCCCTCTTTCCATCGCACCATCGGCATGTCCCGATCTATACGACGAAATGGCAGAATCGTCCAGATATCTAAATCCCTGGCGAATGGTGGCTTCCTAAACACTCTCTTAATCACTCGTTCCCATATCTCTGCTGTTTGGCTTATGAGATAAGGAGTTCCCTCGGGTACCCCATTTCCCAGCATGAGCAATTCCATCAATGAGAGCGTTCCATGTGTTCCCCTCAGCATTTGCTTCTCAGCGTTGTCCTCATCCGACGCCCATTGTACCACGTACTGCAGATTAAAGGCATAATAATACAACTCCAAATCCGGGAGACCCATCACACCTTCCCGTGTGTCACGGTTCAATTGCGGCAATGCTACCCTACTCCTTTTTCCCACCCATACCAACTGAATCAAGAGGCTATCTAATTTTCGGAATACACTGCAGGGAATTGTATACATCACATTCTGGACCGTATACAGACACCTTGGGAGGTACCCCATTTGGCTACCGCCACCCTCCCCATAGTGGAGAGCGGTAGCGTATTCCAGAACTGAATGGACCGGGCTAATCCTGAAATCATCGGGCCTACCACCAAGCACTCCTGATCCTCGAGGTCACGGCCTACTGTAACCCACAAATATCTAAAGGACGACACATCCCATCGCAGTCCCACCTGTGGTAGCTGTGTTATCTCCTTTCCCTCCAGCCCTCTCAGGGGGAATAACAACGTTTTCTGTTTGTTTACCCGCAAACCCGTGACTTTACCAAACTTGTCCAGCTGTTGCAGGAGCTGCGGCACTGTTGCCGCTGGCTCCCTTAAATAGAACATCACGTCGTCCGCGTATAGCGAAATCAGGTGTGTCCTCTCTCCTACTCTTATTCGCATCATCTCCGTCTCCTTCCACAGTAATGCCGCCAGGGGCTCCATTGCCATTGCAAATAACAAGGGGGAGATCGGGCACCCCTGCCTCTTGCCACTCCTCACCTCCCAGCCTTCTGACAGCATACCTCCACTACGCACCCGTACTCCTGGGGAAGTGTATGGGATCCTTACCCAGTGACAAAATTTCGGGCCGAAGCCCATGTGTTGCAGCACCCTCTGTAAATATGTCCATTCGGCCGTGTCAAAGGCCTTTGTGATGTCCACAGATAGAATCCCTAGGTCCTCCTGACTATCTTTCACCGCATGCATTACATGTGCCAGCCTGCGCAGATTCAATGCCGTGCTCCGCCCCGGGATGAATCCACACTGGTCTTCATGCACTAATCCCCTCACTACGCCTGTCAGTCTCCCCGCCAGTATCTTGCATAGTACCTTGCTGTCGACATTCAGCATTGTTAAAGGCCGGTATGCTGCCGGGTCCGTTGCGTCCCCCTCGAGTTTGGGCACCATACAAATCACTCCTTTCCTGAGCGTCGGAGGCATTATCCCCTTCTGTCCTGCTTCTCTATATACTCCTAATAACGGTCCCGCCAACTGTTCCATATAAGTCTGGTAGAACTCTACGGGGAATCCATCGCTTCCCGGTGTCTTGCCCCTGTTCAGTCCCTTGATTGCCTCTTTTACTTTCTCTAAAGTAAGGTCCACCTCGATTTCTTCGCCAACCTGTCGTTCCAGCCTGGGAAGTCACGCCCCCTCTATATATTCCTCAAGTTCCCCGCCGCCAGCTCTGCCCCCCCCCCCCCATGTAGACTTCTTGAAGATGTTCCTTTAGCGCGTCGTTTATCAGTCTCTGTGTGGTGGCTATTGATCCGTCCTGCCTCCGCAGCATTACTATAGGGTCCCTGGCCGTTTCTCTCTTGAGCAGCCACGCAAGCATTCTGCTAGCCTTATCCCCTTCACCATGCAGTCGTTGCCTGGAGTCTCTGCGTGTGAATTTATCCAGTCTGCACCACTTATCGTCATGAAGTATATTCTTTAGTGCAAATAGGTTCACCTGCACTTGATTGGGTCAAATATATTTTGTTAAAATTTCTTCATCTATTTAAGTATAAATCCATTAGTGTGAATGTACAATTGATTAGACTCTGTTGTATCTCTGTTGACTCTGTTGTGCTCCAAATTGTTCCTGAGGTGGAGTTCTAACCATATAATGCTCCTTGTCTGCATGGTAACCGAAATAGCACCAGTGATGACTTTGGGGAGTGGTGCGCACTTTCTGTTTTATGGATACTTTCTGTGCAAACCCAACGAAAGACAAGTCTTCAACACGTTCAAGTGTTTTTTTAAAAAGCTAAGACCATTTTTACCATACTTAATGTACACGTGGTCCAAGTAGATTATGTGGCCAATTCACAAAGGCATTTTGTAGTAAGTATAAATGTACTCCTGGACTTACTTTTAAATGTGTTTGTGAATTGGTCTCAAAATGCCCAACTGCCTACTAGTGAAAGTTTCTATTTGTACTAATTGTATATGAATATTCCCTGGTTATTCCCACCTTACATATTTTGAGGCTAATTCAACAAGCATTTGCAATGCAATAGGTCTTGCATTTGTGAGAGTTTAAGCTATTGGCATTGTAAATGACAATACCTTTTATTTATCTGTTTTGATAATTAACACATAAATAAAAGGCATTGTCATTTACAATGCCAATAGAGTCAACTCTTGCAAATGTGAGACCTATTTCATTTCAAAGAAGCCGCCACTTTGAAAGTGTAAAAGCTTGCATGGCGCGCTGAATGTAAGGAAAGCATGTCGTGCCAGCAGTAGGAGAAACTCATTGAAGAAAATAGTGCTTACAGACTAAATAAGACATACCGTGTAACAACAGAAGTAAAAGGGCCAGTCCTCCTGGGAGACAAGTCGGTACTAAGGAGGGACTAACAAGCCTATCAAAGAATCAGAAGCCAGCATTTAGAAAGTACAATGACACAAGCCAATGAAAAATATGGGCGGAAAGTGGGCGAAGCTTCAAATCCATACTCAAATACAGCATGCCTCGCAGAGCAGCACATGTGCTGCCCAGGCTCGGCCTAAAAATGGGCCAGAGTGTATAAAAGAGTACTACAGAAATACATTTGACATACTCTAATAAGAGTTTGTGAATGTCCGCTTGAGTTTTACATTTCAACTTTAAAATTCCCAAATCAGTTTGAGTGAAGTTCTCTCCAAGATGGATAACTTCTCGTTTCACTGTGAATGCGGCCCTGGGACCATGTCTATGTTAAGATGCCCGGTGCTGTGGCATGACCACTCCACAAAGAGATCACCCACATGCTATTCAGTTTGCTTTCTAGACCCCCTTGTTCTGCTGAAACTTGCAATGTCAACTACATTCATGAAGATATCACTCCTCAAAAGGACTCCTTGTATTTATGTATATTTTGTATCTCTTGAATCTAACCAGGGAACGCTGTACGGGCTGAAAGACACAGTGAACAAGAGATTGGAGAGGTAGCTGGTTTCAAAGAGTAGAAGTTGACTGTTACTTCAAGGTGATGTAGTATTTTTTTAAGAGTTGTGTCTTCAACTCTTCCCTAAATTGGACCAGTGTGGAGGGTCTTAATGGATATGAGATGGTTGTTCCAGATTCTGAGCTCATAGATTGAAAAAGTCAGTTGCCTTATTTTTTCACTTTTTTGCGACTGCGCAGAGAGCCACCGGAGATGGTGAATTTGTCAACTGGTCAGATGGGGATTCTTCAGATAATTCCTCTATCACATTCATTATTTAACATTGTCACTAGTTTTGCTGCAGTTATGTGCTTTGAGTCATTGGTTGGCCAGCATTTGTACATATTGCCTTTGTGTTGTCGATCACCTGCCTTTTTCTTTCATTTATTGTGATAGGCTACAGAAGTTCTATCACAATTGTAAACCTTTTGGATTAGAATTACAGCGGCTTGTATATGCCCCTGGCTTCTTTTACTTATTTGCCATGCCATTTTTGTATAGCATTACTTGGAGCAATGAACGTTTACTTTGAAGACCAACACTACAACACCGTACAGAGGACTTAGTGCTCATTGCTCTGAGTTATGAAGCGAAGGCTTGGTTATCTCCTTCAAAGAACACGTGGCCTGTTCTGTAGGATCTGCCCACACTCTTATTGTCCATTCTGATAAACATTGGGGTTTGAAAGGAAAGACCTTGAAAATGTGTACTTCATTCTTGGAAAAAAGAAAGGAACAAATGTTTTCAGCTGCCACTTGGACCCATGTCTTTCCACCTGGGCAATAATGCAGGGTTCATCACAATAATCAGTTTCTTCCAATGTATAGAGGACCTCTTTAGACAGACTCATGAGAATCTATAGCCGGATGTTTACTCTTATATTGACGTCACTCAAGCATTCCAGATGTTGGACTAACTGTGTATTAAGAAACTCATCTTTTTGAAGGTGTTGTACATTTTTCACCAGGGTTTTTGGCATTGGTACTTCATGTCTTTAGGAATTCTTCATCACCTATGCTCCATCTGGAGCTCTTCATTTAGGTTCTCGGTCCCCGTTATTGGTGCCTCGCTTCAAAGAGCACAGAGTCGTGGACACTGTTTGAGAGTCCGGGGACCCTAGCTCTCCACATCCTTCCCAGTTTCTTTTCATAGGACCGACCCCCATCTGGCCTTTCGTAACATCTAAAATCTCTTCTGCTGATTCAGGCAAGACAGACTGCCTTCCCCATGGCATGTTCTAGTACTAAGAAACAATGTGATAGATACCTCTTTAATGAATAAAGTAAAGCAATCATTCAACTCTAACTTTCAAAGAATGGAAAAAAAACACAATAGCCCCATTATAGCTAATGAGAGAACTACACATCACATGCAGATTTATTACTACCACTACAGGGTTCAGTAATACTAGGATGTGGAATTTGAACACAATTATAAGATTTTATTCCAAAAGTAGGGAATTATCATGAAAATCAGTGTTTCTGAATGATTGTGTGTTACAATATTGAGTGTCAAAATATCGCCCTGCCGTATCGTATTCAGAATATGGAGGAGCGCAATATCTTGAAGGTGAATATATATAGGTAAGTGAAGACTTGTCGAGGCATATCTACAATGGAAGTGACGTAATGCGGCGTTAGCCTTCTTGGTGTAACACCGCGCTCCGCCACTTCTGAAACTCAGGGCTGCACCATATTTACAGCAATATGGTGCAGCCCTGCATTTCCCTGTGCGCTGGCGCTAAATTTAGCTGCCTAGTGCCAACACAGGCACCCTTGCACCTGGTGCAAAGGTGTCTGCTTTGCAGGGGAAGATTGTTTATGTTCAGGAAGGTGTCCCTCCCTGCACATAAACAATCTTTAAATGGCGTTTTGTAACTTCTATGTGTGCTGCTTAATGCAGCACACATAGAAGTTGCAAAACGTCATTTTTTAAAATAATTGTTTATGTGCAGGAAGGGACACCTTCCTGCACATAAACAATCAATGGTGTTCTGCTGTTTCCATGTGTGCTGCACAACGCAGCACACATGGAAACAGCAAAAATTAGGAGAAATTAAACATTTATCCTCGTTTCGCCAGGATAAGACCAGGTTTTCCCTGGTCTTAATTTTGGCACTGCCCAATATTTACGCCACCCTTGTAAATATGGGGCAGCGTCAATATCAATATTGCCCTCCCCTTTCATGCTAAGTGTAGTGTGAAAGGGGGCCTTATTTAAAAGGCAGCGTTAAGGCACTTTAAGTGGCTTATCGCTGCCTTGTAAATAAGGCGAAGCCCCAATTGCCACCACAACGTCCATAAAAGTGACGCTGTGGTGGCGATAGGGGCTTGTAAATATGCCCCGTCATTCCTGACCCCATGTATATATATATATATATATATATATATATATATATATATATATATATATTTATATATATATGTACGTTTCCAAGGTAGACAAATGTAGAATCAAGAATAGGCCGCAAAGTGAGTTTCCGCCCTAATTGGCTATAAAAGTTATGCTGTAAAGCTAGGCATCTGATAACTTTCTCCGTTCACAATTCACCAGTAAAAAACAGTCAAAATGTGAATGGGGAGAACTGCTTGAAAGGAGGCATTGATCTGGTATTTCGTTAGCAAAACCCCTTTCTTCCATGTAATGCCTCATTCTGAGCAGGAACATTTGAGCTAGGGAGTGAATACCACATCCTGTTGAAGACCACAGCCTTCAGTATTGGTATTTAGTGGATGCAGTATTACATCACAAAAGGATGCTTGGCTCATGCTGAGCCCATTGTGGTATGAGAGAGGCGTGCTGGTGCTCAGTTATGGTATCAATATTACGTACTGGCTCTCCCCCAGAATATCTGGACTATTTGTACGAACTCCTCCTGCAGGAACTTAATTAAACGCCATTGGCTCGATTCCTAACAACAGACTGAAATCTGCATCCACAGTTTTCCGACCTCACGTGGGTGCAATCAATCAATCAATCAATCATGTCACTTATAAAGCGCACTACATACCCGCGAGGGTCTCAAGGCGCTGGGGGAAGAGGGGGGTGGTGCTGCTACTGATCGAAGAGCCAGGTCTTGAGGAGTCTTCTGAAGGCCAGTAGGTCTTGGGTCTGCCGAAGGTTGGTGGGGAGGGTGTTCCAGGTCTTGGCGGCGAGGTGGGAGAAGGATCTGCCGCCGGCGGTCGTTTCCGGATGCGGGGGACTGTGGCGAGGGCGAGGCTGGTGGAGCGGAGCTGGCGGGTGGGGGTGTAGAAGCTGAGTCGTCTGTTGAGGTAGGCTGGTCCGGAGTTGTGGAGTGCTTTGTGTGCGTGGGTGAGGAGCTTGAAGGTTATCCTCTTGTTGACAGGGAGCCAGTGCAGGTCTCTCAGGTGGGGTGTGATGTGGCTGCGTCGGGGGATGTCGAGGATAAGACGTGCAGAGGCGTTCTGGATGCGTTGCAGCCGTCTCAGGAGCTTAGCCGTCGTTCCTGCGTAGAGGGCGTTTCCGTAGTCCAGCCTGCTGGTGACGAGGGCCTGGGTGACTGTTTTTCTTGTTTCGGTGGGGATCCACTTGAAGATCCTGCGGAGCATTCGGAGGGTGTTGAAGCAGGATGAGGAAACGGCGTTGACCTGCTTAGTCATGGAGAGGGTGGGGTCGAGGATGACCCCTAGGTTGCGTGCGTGGTCGGTGGGTGTCGGGGCTGTTCCCAGTGATGTCGGCCACCAGGAGTCGTCCCATGCTGAAGGGTTGGAACCAAGGATGAGGACCTCTGTCTTGTCCGAGTTCAGCTTCAGGCGGCTGGTACTCATCCATTCGGCGATGGCCTTCATTCCTTCGTGGAGGTGGGCTTTGGCGGTGTGAGGGTCTTTGGTGAGGAGAGGATCAGCTGGGTGTCGTCGGCGTAGGAGATGATGTTGAGGTTGTGCTGTCGGGCGACGTGGGCGAGGGGTGCCATGTAGTTGTTGAACAGCGTTGGGCTGAGGGAGGAGCCTTGGGGTACGCCGCAGGTGATCTTGGTGGCTTTGGATCGGAAGGGGCGAGGCGGACGCTTTGTGTTCTGCCGGAGAGGAAGGATGTGGTCCAGTCCAGGGCCTTCTCTTGGATCCCGGCGTCGTGAAGGCGTGTTCGTAGTGTGTGGTGGCAGACCGTGTCGAAGGCGGCTGATAGGTCCAGGAGGATGAGGGCTGCTGTTTCTCCGTTGTCTAGCAGGGTCCTGATGTCATCGGTGGCGGCGATGAGGGCGGTTTCGGTGCTGTGGTTGCTGCAGAAGCCGGACTGGGAAGGGTCCAGGATGTTGTTCTCCTCGAGGTAGCGGGTCAGTTGTTTGTTGACGATTTTCTCGGTGACCTTCGCAGGGAACGGGAGCAGAGAGATGGGTCGGAAGTTCTTGAGGTCCTTGGGGTCTGCCTTGGGTTTCTTGAGTAAGGCGGTGATCTCGGCGTGCTTCCAGCTTTCCGGGAAGGTTGCTGTCTCGAAGGAGATGTTGATTATTTTCCGGAGATGGGGCGCGATGGCTGTACTGGCTTTGTTGAAGACGTGGTGAGGGCACGGGTCTAGCGGTGAGCCGGAGTGGATGGTGTTCATGATCTCGCTGGTGTCCTCGTCGTTGATGTTGGTCCAGGAGAGCAGGCGGTTGGTGGTTGTGGGGGCAGTGGTCTCGGTGGTTGCCGGGGCGGTCGTGGTGTTGAAGCTGTCGTGGATGTCGGCGATTTTGCGGTGGAAGAAGGTGGCCAGTGAGTCGCACAGGTCTCGCGACGGCGGGATGTCGTTGGTGTTGGAGCTGGGGTTGGAGAGTTCCTTCACGATGTTGAAGAGCTCTTTGCTGTTGTGTGCGTTGTTGTCTAGGCGGTCTTTGAGTGAGGCCCTTTTGGCGGATCTGATGAGGTGATGGTGACTGCGGGTGGCACTCTTGTGGGCGGCGTAGCTGTCCGCTGTCCGTTCGTGGAGCCAGATCTTCTCCAGTTTTCGGCATGTTCGTTTGGAGGCCTGGAGGTCTTCGGTGAACCAGGTGGCTTTCTTGCTGGTGTGGCTGTTGGGCGGATTCTTGAGCGGGGGCGAGGGTGTTGGCGCAGTCGTCGATCCACTGTCTGAGGTTGCGGGCGGCGTTGTCGGGGTCGGAGGGTTCGGCGGGTGGGCTCAGGGCGAGGGTTGTGGTTAGCTGGTCTTCGGTGACTCTGCTCCAGCAGCGGCGAGGCATTTGTTCGGTGCGGTGGTGCGTGGTGGGCTTCCTGTAGGTGAAGTGGATGCAGTGGTGGTCAGTCCAGTGGGGTTCGGAGGTGTGGTTGAAGGAGACGTGTGGGCTTGCGGAAAAGATGGAGTCTAGCGTGTGGCCGGCGGCGTGGGTGGGTGTAGTCACGAGCTGTCTGAGTCCGAGGGTGGCGAGGTTGTCGATCAGGGTGGTGGAGTTGGTGTCCTTGTTGTTCTCGAGGTGGAAGTTCAGGTCCCCGAGGAGGATGTAGTCCGTGGAGGCGATGGCGTGTGTGCTGACGAAGTCAGCGATAGAATCGCTGAACTGTGGTCGGGGTCCGGGGGTCTGTAGATGAGGGTTCCTCTGAGGGTGGTGTTGGAATCGGTGTGGATCTGGAAGTGCATGTGTTCGGCGGTGCTGAGGGTGTCGTCGGTGTTGGTTGAGACTCTGAGGGTGTTCCTGTGGACGATGGCGATGCCTCCTCCGACTCTGTTGGTGCGGTCCCTGCGGGTGATCTTGTAGCCGTCCGGGATGGCAATGGCGATGTCGGGGGCTGAAGCGGGATTCAGCCAGGTCTCCGTCAGGAATGCGACGTCTGGGGAGGTTGAGTCGAGAAGGTCCCAGAGTTCGATGGCGTGTTTGCGGGCGGAGCGGGTGTTGAGGAGGATGCATCTGAGGTAGTTGGGTTCTTTCCTGGGCGGTGGTTTGGCGGGGCGGGTGCTGGCGAAGCTGCAGTTCCGGCAGGTGAAGGGCCCTTGGGTGCGCTTCGGGGTGGCCAGGTAGCAGGCGTGATCTTTTCCGGGGTTGAGTGCGTGGAGGGTGCTGGCGTCGTATCGGCGTCTGTTGATGTGGCGGGCGCGGGGGATGCCCGGACCAGGGGTTCTGGCGCTGGGCGCGGTCCCGGCGCGGACGGGCGCAGACGGGCTTGCCTTAGGCGCGGGTGCAGATTTCAGACTGCTTGGAATTCACAAAACCTTTACAGGATATGTCTGCAAACCTACACCAGCTGAGTCTTTCCAAGTGCAAGCCTGAAAAGAGTTTCTAAATTCCTATTGTGCAAGTGGAAATATACATTTATATATTATCGCATGTTGGGAAAAAAATACAGCAAGTTCTAGCATACTCGGTAGCTCTTTTCTTTGTATTTTCTGCAGGGGGGAAATCTTTTTGAACCTGTAGTAACCAAATTGACACAAGAGATTGTAAGTTGCTTATTTATTGGCTACATGGGTAGCAGAGTCAGGAGGACCAGCTCTGCCAACAGCTCCAACAGGAATCTTCCAAGCTTCACACAGTTGCTAGGAGACCACACATTCTAGAGCATAGTAATCATCACAGGTTTAAAGGTGAACAGCCATATAGGCTTAAACATGAACAGTGGAAACATAAGATACAAGATACAACATATCTTCTCTTCTTCCAAAACAAAAACACAACAAACAAAAAAAAAACGAAACGAGAAAACAAACAAGAAAACCAAATTACGACCTGTACCTTGCAGGTCTAACAATGTTTCTGGAACTTTTCCTGGAAATGGTTTGGTTGATAGAAGGAGGAACCAATTTCTCTGAACATGCGGTGGCATCTCTTACCCGAACCTTCACCACCCTGTTGAGGTTCCACCAATGACTTCCCTCAACCTTTACCGCATTTCCAACAATCTTGAGAACTTTGACTGGTTCCCTGAACTTACTGTCACCCTTCTTAGTATGAACAGCAGTTTTGATCTTAATAGGGTCCCCAACTTTAAGCGGAGCTACTTTAACACACCTTCTGCAGTCAAACCATTGTTTTTGTTTAGTTTGTGTGGTAGTCATATTTTCACTCGCCAAAGACATTAGCTGGGCAACGTCAGATTCAGACCTGACCCATTTGCTCATCCATGCAGGCCTGAAACTAGAGTTGGGCTTCCGTCCCCTCAAAAGTTTGAAGGGAGAAATCTTAGTGGAAGAATGAGGTGTAGTTCTATAGAACCAAACCATGGCATCTCGTGCTCTGCAAACATCATGACTCCCTGCTCTGGCCCACTTAATACACTCCCCCACCACCCGATTCATTCTTTCAACTAAACCATTAGTTTGTGGGTGGCATAGGGAGCTCTTGTGGTGTTTTACACCAGACTCAAGGAGGAAGGACTCGAATTCTGTACTGATGAACTGTTTCCCATTGTCCGAGACCAAAGTCTCAGGAAAACCCTCTCTAAGCCACACGCCCTTAAGGAATTCCACAATAGTTTTGGTATTGGCCTCCCTTACCATCTTGACCTCTGGCCATTTTGACGTATAGTCCATGAGGACCAAAATGAAACGGAATCCACCTGGAAGGACTTCATACGGCCCCATGACATCGATACCTAGTTTCAACCACGGACCTTTAGGGTATTCAATAGGCATCAACGGGGGCACCGACACTTTCAAACTCTTGTCAGCCGCACCGCAGATACAACAATTGGAAACCACACAATCAATTTCAGTTTCCTTCCCTGGCCACCAATAGGTGTCCCGGATGCGCCGCTTGGTTAGTGTGTAACCAAAATGACCCTCGTGGGCTCTCTCAATGATGGTTTTGCGGAAAACATCAGGAGGTACGAACTTGTCCGCCCTGAGCAGCAAACCATCTTCAATGGAGAGCTCACCTTCTACCTTCCAGAAAGGTTGAAGGGGGGTTGGAAGAACCTTTTCTCTGGGCCACCCTCTTCTAACGAAAGTACAGACTTCACGTATCACACAATCAGATTCTATCACCTGTACCCAATCAGTCTCAGAGCCCAGATTCAAGTCAGGTAGGTCCAGAACAGCAACTAGACAGTCATCACAATCCTCACTAATAAACTCGTCCAAATTGACATTGTCATGTTCGCTCGACGTGATGGGGAAATGGGATAAAAAATCCACCCTCCCATTTTTGCCACCGGAAATATGTTTCACCTCAAACTGATATTGAAGGAGCCTCGTTACCATATGCATAATTCTAGGCGAACAGCACTTACTCATACTACCACCCAGAATGTTTACTAAGGGTTTATGGTCAGTCAAAAGCAGGAACCGCTTACCCCAGATAAAAGGTCAAAACTTTTCAATGGCCCAGGCACAGGCCAACAGCTCCTTTTCAATGACAGAGTACTGGAGCTCGGGAGTTCTCAACACCCTGGAGGCAAAGCTCACCGTGTTCTCACAATTGTTGTCTAACTGTGTTAAAGTGGCACCAATTCCTACTTGGCTGGCGTCGACAATGACGCAACATGGCAAACTCGGGTCGAAAGGTTTCAAAGTGGCACTGTCACTTAAGGCAGATTTCCCAAACTTGAGAGCCACCACACATTCATTACACCATTCAAACTTGACTCCTTTCTTGAGAAGATTACTTATGGGACATACATTGGATGCAAAATTAGGAATAAACCGTGAGTAGTACTCACATAGCCCCAGTAACGACTTGACACCCGCTTTGTCTTCTGGTTCGGGGGCATCAACGATGGCCTGAAGTAACAATGGTCTAGGACTGACCCCATCGTGAGAAATCACATGTCCTAAGTATTCAACTTTAGAGCACAGAAATTGACACTTCTCCTCCTTTAACACAACACCACGTTTTTTGAACAGTGTTAAAACCTTTTCCAGGACTGTAATGAGATGAAACATCCTTACCAAAAATGAGAACATCATCCTGAAACACCAGGACACCATCAACAACTCTGAGTATATTGCTCATTATCCTCTGAAAAACAGAAGCCGCTGACGCAAGCCCAAAGGGCATCTGACAGTAGCGAAATGTTCCCAGAGGTGACACAAATGCGGTTAGATGACGAGATTCAGGATCCAGTTCCACCTGGTGATATGCGCTGGCTAAGTCAAGTTTAGTAAAAAAAACGTGCTCCCTTGGTGGAAGAGAATAGGTCATTAATTTTTGGTAGAGGATGGGAATCCACCCATATCTCTCTGTTGAGAGATCTCAAGTCGACACAGACTCGAAGATCTCCTCCCCTCTTTCTGGCTACCACCAAGGAAGAAAGCCACAGTGAAGAGTCTGTGGGTTCAATAATCCCTTTAGTACAAAGACTCTTCAATTCTTTTTCCAGATCTTCCCTCACACTGAACGGCACTCCTCTAAGTTTGTGTTTGATTGGAAGAGCACCATCTTTAACTATAATCCTGTGCCTAAATCCTTTGATTTTCCCCAGATGATTACAAAAAACTTCAGGATATTTTTTTTCCACACAAGACCTTCGTCTTCGCAACAAACAACTAACACCTGCTCCTTGGCCCCAGGTTTAAGTATCATGCCGAACAGGCCCTGGTGAAACCACCCCAATATGTTAAGTCCCTTCACTGCAACATAAATTTTTCCCTTGATTCTCCATGACATTTCATCTTCAAAGAAACCCATCAAATCTATTTTCCGCCCCTTATATGAGACAGGAGAGCGATCAGGTGGAGAAAGGGCTTGAAAACCATTCCAAGTTTCCTCAAACACTTTTTGAGTGATCATTGTTATCTTTGCCCCTGAATCAGCTAACAATTTCACAGTGTGATCCCCAATACCAATATCCACAATGGGATCGACACACGAAGAACGATCCCCTATAACAACATCTTGACAGGAAACAGGTTTGCATGAATCCACATCATCAGAGCTTCTAACAACAGAGATCACTTCAGGGTCTGACTCATAATCAGATTCAACGGTACAGATAGTTGGTTTCCTGACATTCCTTTTTTTTAAACAAACCTTAGCAAAGTGACCCATCCTTTTGCAATAATTGCACATGACATTGCTAACAGGACAACGGAAACCCTTGATGTGTGGCGGATTTCCACACCTGATGCACATATAATTGCCATTAGCCCTGGTGGGATTGGCTAGATCGGACTTCGGCTTAGAAGATTGACTAACCGATTGATTAGCCTTAGCACGATACTTAAGAGGATTATTCACATTGACCACATTAACAGCATCTAAGGGTTTGTCGTCCAGTTCCTTCAGTGAGACTATGGATATTTTTATGCTTTTAGCGATTTTGATAGTCTCATCTAGGGATGGATCTCCCAAACTCAAAAGTTTTTGTCGTATGTTCTTATCTTTGCACTGGCAAACGAACTGGTTTCTAATGAGTTGATCTGTAAAGTTTTCAAGTTTGCAGTCAGCAGCTAGTCTGCGCAAAGAAGAAATATAAGTGTCCACATCTTCTCCTTCAGCTTGTTTCCTTTTAAAAAAATTGTGCCTTAAGACCATAAGGCTCGGTTGTTTATCAAATCTGGTTTTCAATTTAATGATAGTTTCATCATATTCATCAATGCTGTTAAGTTGTTCTTGAGAAAGAGGTGGTAGATGTTTGTAAATAGACCTTCCTTCAAATCCTAAGGAGTGGAGAAGAAGGCATTTTTTTCTCTCTGCACCAAAACGTAGAGCGCCAATGGCACCCAGATACGTTTCGAAGGCGTCATACCAGATTTCCCACCTGACTGGAGGATCACCGGGAGAGTCAAGAAAAGAAGGTGGTGGATTGACAGACTGCATAGTACACAATTCTACTAAAGTTGGCAAATTTGAAAAGGAAATGGTGCAGCAATATGGTAAAAACAATAACACACAAACAATACACAATGTAAATGAACAACTGTGAGTGGTTAGTTGTGAGTGCCTCACAGTATTAATGAGTTATGTGCATCTAGGAAAACTGTCACTTTGTTGAGGTGTGTGCATCACCGTAGATGCACCGTAGAAACACACTGTAGAAAGGTGACAGTGAAATGTCGAACTAGATGCAATGACTGTAGGTGTGTGTATCACCGTGAATACAGAAATGATGTAGTAGTTGTAGCGTAAAAGAAACACTGTTGCACTATTCAAATAGAATGCCTTGAAGGGTGTGTGTATCACCGTATGTTGCAGTAGATACACTTGAACCTCTTGCAACTTTTAGATGTAGTAGTAGGTGTGTGCATCACCGATGTAGTCAAGATGCACGGCAAATATGTTGTCTGGGAAACGTTGTACAAACATGGAATAGTAAAGAAAACAAATGAAAGGTTTCCCTGACTTTACAAGATGGCTGCGACATTACGCACAGCTTGGTAAAGAAACTGTAATTGAAAGGCGGCTTCCCAACCTCTCAAAATGGCCGCTGCGACGTTGCGTGACGTGACGCAGTGAGGTAATAGCTCACGGCGTGTGAAGAGGAGCGAGGCGCAGGCTGGAGCGATGCTGGTGCGAGACAATGGATGCACGAGCAGGCCGCGGGACAGGAAAGCTGGAAGCAGGCTTGAGCGAGGCTGGAAGCGCGAGCAGGCTGCGCGGGGCAAATAACGGCTGCCGGAGGTTTAAAGGTAAACACTTTTCATCCTGGGTACAGATTGAAGATCTTAAAAGTATTTGATAGCGCAGGGGAGCACAGCATAAATTGGCGCAGAAATACCTTAGAGGCAGGAGTCCAGCGGTGATATCTCAGTATAAAAAAAAATTCAGCATAACACAATCTTCGAAACAGGAAAACGATCAACAATCGTTAGCTCAGCTGCGTGGGTTCCTCCATGTAGCCAAAGATCGTCGCCAAAATTTTGTAGTAACCAAGTTGACCCAAGAGGTTGTAAGTTGGTTATTTATTGGCTACGTGGGTAGCAGAGTCAGGAGGACCAGCTCTGCCAACAGCTTCAACAGGAATCTTCCAAGCTTCACGCAGTTGCTAGGAGACCACACATTCTAGAGCATAGTAATCATCACAGGTTTAAAGGTGAACAACCATATAGGCTTAAACATGAACAGTGGAAACATAAGATACAATATACAACAGAACCCTTCCCACCACTGCATGCTTACATGAAGAACGAAGACAAAATGGAGGTGTAAAAGTTGGCTTCAGCTTAATGAGGAACAATAGAGGTGATTTTCCTGATACTAAGATACGGTCACTTTGTTTAATTTCTGAACGGATGGCAAGAATATCCTCAAGCAGGAGTAAAAAAATAAATTGTGAATTGTTCTTGATGACTTACTCACTGGAAATCTAAAAAGGAGCTATTCAGAAAGGTAAATTACACTTGTGAGTAATTTACACATGTAATTTATTCTTACACTTTTGAGTAACTTCACTACTTTTGGCTTTTTTCAGAATCCAGTTTTAAGGTTACTCAAAAGTGTAGACTTGCATATCTCCACCCCCTGAAAAACGGAGTGGAGACAAATTTACAAGTGTAGGTTACTACTACCAAGAAGAAGCAATAGTAAGTTCAGCACCACACATGGCCAACCACTGGTACTGCAACACCCTCCCACAGAAAATAACGGGGGTAGGGACTTGAAATAAAACGCAGTATGAAATAATGGTAAATTAAATTGCTTAGAATAGTTAAACATATAAATAAATATATTTCATATAAAAAAATCTAAAAATCTAAAAATAAAATGTATTTATTATTTAATTAGACAATATTTTAACAGTCTTTTTTGAAGTTATAAATTAATGTAACATTAGTTTTTATTAAAATATAATTAAAGTACTTTAAATGAATTCAATACACCAATTTTAATCATTATTAATGCTTAATCAAAATTTTTTTTTTTTTTAGTTGGAATTTATTTCTTAATTTAAATTTCAGAAAATACTTTTTGTTTAATTTAATATATTTAAATTATTTAAAGATTTCTTTCAAAATTTAGTTAATAGCATTAAAAATACACACATATGTAAATATTTACAGAAACTCATATCTCAAACTTTAAATACATGTATATAAAATTCCATGTCTTCTGTAACATAATACAACATATTTTGTCATGGGATTTGTAGTGCTATTATCAACATTCATTTATTTTAAATTACTTAACAGGTTACATTTCATACATTCCAACAACTTAATAGGTTATTATTCACATGCATTGTTTTTAAGTCTTCGACATCTTACATGTCATCCTCGGGTTTAAACCTTTAAATATTTTTTTATTTATCATTGTCAATGTATCTAACATTAAATATAGTTGTATCATATGCACGTTCATTGAAGAAGATGCCACAACATTTTCAAAAGCAAGAAAATGCTAAGCTTGTAGTTCAGAAAAACAGCATAAGGCTGTTTGAGAACTAACCCGGAGGGTGGGCTAACTACAAAAACTGTACATAATGGATTTGAATCCATGACATGTAGTATGATAGACATATCCAATGGGGTGGAAACATTGTATCGAGCTATAACAAATTAAGGAAAAGCACAGAGGCAACATTGCCACTCTTACCGGTTGTCTTCAGGCATTGGTTGCTCTGTTGAGCGTTTTCCTGCAATTGCCTCTTCTATGTGTTGATGCTCCTTAAATGTACAGGCCAAGTTAACTCATCTAAATGGCGCCTAACACAAATTTTTATTCACGTCAATAGTGTTTTTTAAGAATTAAAAACCTCTAATGCATGAATTAGGACTGCCTTACCAATTCTTGAGAGCGTGTAAGGAACTAGTGTAAGTAATGTGTCAGGGCAAGAGGGTAATTATGTTACACGTAGCAGAGCAAGAGTGGTGAAGTTACAACATGGTATAAGAAAGGCGACCATGACCAGGGCAACAGGTATTAGGTTAAAGAAAAAATAAGCATATTTTTCTCTAAAGAATATATGGTACGTTTATGTCATAGCAATACACTGACTTTTTTTTCAGAAGTTATATTTAATCGGTTGTCAGCAATTAATGTTCATATTTTCAAACTATGAACATTACCTGTGAGTAAACCATTCTTTATTTGTTTTTATTTATAATAAACAAGCAGTTAACATTAAAAGTAATTGGTTGTACTTTCTGCGTTCGTGCTCTTTCCTCACGCAAACCTACAATGTCTTGTCCTGATATGTGATGATAGGAAGGCAGACCCTCATCTTCATCAGGATCATCTTCCATTTGTTTTTTGGCAAGCCGCTGGACAGTGTTATGTAGTAAAGGACAATCTGCAATCATTTTATAACATGACTCTGGGTTGTATTCCAAGGCACAACCACTTTTATGTAAACTATGGAATTTACACTTTAAAAAGAAGGTTCTTTCAATGACTCTTGTCTTCTTATGTTCTGCATTGTAACAACACTCCCCCTTTGTACTTGGATGTAGGTATGGTATGAGGAGTCATGGTTGAATGACATACACACTGTCACCTGTAACATACAAATTTGGGTATGAATGATATATATAAAGTTGGAGGATGAATGACATAGCACCTTGGAATGTGAAACTCCTCTAGGAAACATAAATCTCCTGTGTCTCCTGTTGCAAGATGATCGTAAGGAGCACATGACGAAAAATGAATGTGTGATATGTACTCCCAGGGTAATGGGCAACAGTGCCTCCATTGCACGGTATCTGGATGCTCAGCAAATGCTACGTGTTGTCATATTCCTACATGGACACTCTGTAACAGAGACGTGGCAAGTACTTATGTGTGTGCCATCTACTTACCTTATGATGCACAAATGATGGACAGAATGTAGAACAAATCAAACATTCACCCCCAGCCAAGAGATCTGGGTTAAATCCATCATTCTTTTGCTCACCATGCCACTCCAGTTTGGACCCGGCCATCTGCAAATCAGTCTTGACCCTGCTCCTCATGGGAACAGTCCAGCCCGAACTGCCAAGCCATGTCCTCCCTGGTCCGGAAACAAGCATCCTGGGACCGGTTTCAGGGTATCACCCCAAATCAGCCAGGCTAGCTTAAATTCAGTGGCACAGTGAGCCCAGGACACACGTCTGGGCATACCCGGAGCACTTAGGGCGAGAAAGCAAAGAGACACAAATGATGGATGGAATGCAGAACAAATCAAATATTCTCTCCCAGTCAAGAGATCTGGGTTAAATCCATGGTTCTTTTACTTACAATAAGACATTAGGAAAACGTATATAGATCCTGGTCAGTAGTACACTCAGTAAATTTCTAAAAATCCTTTAACGAGAATTATGTTAACCAACTCCTGGTGCTGTAATAGTGATTTGATAATTCCCTCAGGCTCAAAGATGTAGAGAGTACAAAACCTGGACATGTAGAGGGGTAGCATGGCTGCGCTCAGTCACCCTCACTAGCATAATTAACTAATAATTATCTCAACTCAGTTATTCAACCAAGAATGACTGCCTTGCTTAGCAGTATCTGGCATGAACTTCCTCCTCTGTCTGTTCAAAGAGTCTCTCTCTGCCTGAAAATCCACTCCTGACGTTGCCTTCTCCACTGTAGAGCTCCTGGTGTGTGCCTCCTCACCACCATTGCATAGAGTACAGCCATTCTGGAGGTTTGTGCTGGATTTTAGGCGTGGCTTTATATCTCCAACCTAGTTATCACCTGCTTTCACTTGATAGTAATTTGCACAGGGAATTTTTCTATTTTGTGACTATTTGCACTTTGCAGTTCTTTTGCACATTGAAATTGTGAGTCACTGTTACAGATTCACATTTTTTAAGAATCTCATAAAAGATTCACATTTTTGCAATACCTTATTATTTGCTTTCCTGTGCATTTTTACGGAATTAACATTTTCAGCCCCATAGTACATCGCCAGGTCTTTTTTGTAGCATTCGCAAACGGGTCTGTGACTGGTTTGCGAATCTCTATTCGTTCATTAGGTCTTATGTCCTTTGGGTACAGATGAGTTGAGTGTAAGACAAGGCTAAGTCTGCCACATAAATACATTTCATGCATTATATAACAACAGTTACAGAAAATGTTTAGAGGTAGTCTGTTTCCTTCATTAACCAACCAGTAGCTTGTCATTATGAAGTGGCAACCAGCCGATAAGGTATTTTCTTACAAGATTCTTAACAGAGAAACTGCACCTTGATGAATTCCCATCAAGTTGTGTTCCTTTGAGGCTTCTTGCTTTTCATCCACAGTAATATGCAGAGATTCAGAAGGACCTCAAACAGGAAACACATAGCCTAGGCTTTTGAACTATGTCTAATGGTACACAACCCAAAACCAGCTACATATTTTTGTTGTCCTATAAGCCACATTTGGCTTGAATACAGTCTGTGGGGATGTCAGTAAAAATCATAAAAAGAGACAAATATCATTGCTTTTTGTTAGGAGGGTACAACCAGGTGAAATAATGAATTACCTCAAAATTATAAAAGTGTCCATCATTTGTCTCCCAAATCACATGCAAGGAAAATTATTTTGCTATAGGCGAGTGGGGTAGATGGGGAGGCAAAGGAATTTTCTGAGGAAATACAGAAGGGCGGAGGGAGGTTGAGTAGGAAGGAAGTGCAGGTCACAAAATGTAGGAAGTATTCACAGGGGTGGCAGTTGAAGATCATAATTATGTGGACTGATAATGATTTGTTTAATTGTGTTTTTGCTTTTTTTCAGGGAACGATGCCAGATCCTTCATATAATCCAGGAGTCATGCCCGTACGTACTAGCAAAAACTTTTAAGGATGGGGGAGGCAATCAAGCAATCACTAGCATTCAGGTAGCAACAGCAGACAACAGACCCAAGAGAGTTACAGCAAAAGACCAAGCAGCACAAGCCTCTATTCTAACCATCCAACGCCCCCCACACCCCGCTGCCTGTCAATGCCTCTTGAGGATGTCTGTGTTTCTCTGCTTTCCCTGGGGAGAGATCTAGAAATACACCTAAACATTCAGGGGCAGATTTACAAAAAAAGTGACGCATCTGTAGAGATGCGTCACTTTCACTGCGCCACCCTGAGAAACCCTTGCACCACCATGGATGCGCTGTATTTACAATACGGCGCACCATGGCGCAAGGATTGACAGATGCATCAGAGATTCTGACGCATCTGTTGGGGCAAAAGTCACGCATTGCTGGAGTCGTGTCGCAAGCACGACGCAACTCCAGCAATGCATTTTGAGGCCTATTCCCACTACACTGCGTCACTCCTTACGCCTGCCTCAAGCAGGCGTAAGGTTTTGACGCAGTGGCGTCCTAGAAGTGATGCAGTGAAATCTTGTAGATTTCACTGCATCACTTTTACAAGGCTTTCCTGCGTGGGAACGCCTGCCCTGCATGCATTATACCTGACGCAGGTATAATGTGACGCAGGGCTTTGCAACGTGACGCATCTCCCTAGATTTGTCACGTTGTAAATTGGCTGCATTTTTTACGCCACCGCTGCGTCACAAAACTGGCGCAACAGCTGCGCAAAAGTGTTGGAAGGGGCTTGTAAATCTGCCCCTCAGTATTCTGACTCCAGTCATCAATTATCTGGAGAAAGCATATGTTTCTGAGCCTTGCCATACTTATAGCAAACAGGGAGAGTAAAAACACCAGCATGTGGGTGCGAGTGTGTAAAATGCTTTGACGTGCGCAAGAGACTCTAGAGCATCAACAAATGGGGAGCTTGAACATGTGGAACACTGGTATTGACAGATTCTCTCCATTAAGGCTAGGACAAAGCTATATGCAGCTAACAACAGCAGACTCAACAAACATAGGCAAAGACAATAGGTCTCACCCAGTTGATCTGTTGTTTTTTCATTCTTGGCTTTGACAATGCTTTTTGCCAATTTGCTGTGCAGCATGGAGAAAAAGCAAAATGCTTTTAAATATGCTGGGCACCCCGGTGAAAAAAAAAATAAACCATATAAATAAAAAAAGCTATAATGATGCCGCCCCAGGCATGACGCTGGTACGTGCATGTATGATAACATATGCCTTCCTATGTTATCTAGTGCGCATGCGATGCTCAGGATGCCCAGCCTTTCGGGTCGGGGCCTATTAGGGAGCATCAATCCCCAAAATATTTCCAAGGAAACACATACTCCTCCTTTGGAGATGTGAATACAGGCCCACCAGCCAATCGATAGTGACAATCCTTTAATTTTGCCGCAGTGTCAGCATAACGCGTTTCGACTCATACACGAGTCTTAATCGTATGCAAAAACAAAGGTCGGCGCTGATTTAATCTTTAAATAGCAGTGAAGAAGGACTCATAATGAGCGAAATACCTAAACACTAAAAAAGGACTAACAGTGGAAGTGGTCAGTGAAATTGTCATTAAAATTCCAATATCTGACATCAGTGGGTACCTGTGAACAGTTTTTAATACACTGGCAAATCAGTTCTGATTAGTTGGTTTACATCAAATATTGACCCGGCGGGGTGTTAGGGGCAGCATGGAGCAGCAGGTGGGGGAAGCACCAGGTAATGGGCACTAGGTAATATATATATATATATATATATATATATATATATATATACTGCTCTTTTGCGCCTACTTGGCGCACTCTCGAACGGGTGCCTTCACTCGCGGAGGTGCAACCGCGAAATCAATGACTGCTCATTTTCCATTAGTCTTCAGAAAAATAGGCACTCTTGGGGGTTTTTTTCCCCATCCGTTTTTATTCCATTAGCAAAACATGACGCGTTTCGGCAAGCGCCTTCATCATATGTTTCACAAACACGCCAAAGCTACGGCTAAAAGGAATTTTTCCTGTCAAAAGGTGTAAATAATAAGTTTGGTGAATAATAATATTTTGTATGTTTGAAGAATAGAAAATGTTTTTATTATGAAATGAATGTGTATGCACTTTTAACCATTCAAATATGGCGGGTCGTTTCGAAGAAATGAAATGTCTTTCTTTGATTATAATGCCCCGGAAATCATGTGATCTGTAATTGATGCCGGATTTTTATATAAAAAAATGCCGTAGCTTTGGCGTGTTTGTGAAACATATGATGAAGGTGCTTGCCGAAACGCGTCATGTTTTGCTAATGGAATAAAAACGGATGGGAAAAAAAAACCCCAGTAGTGCCTATTTTTCTGAAGACTAATGGAAAATGAGCAGTCATATATATATATATATATACACTAAAGATGGATGGGGGAGAGTGGAAAAGGAGCACACAAGTAAGGGATCAACACAGAGGGTGGCGGTAGAAGTGATTGAGAGAGGCAAAACACTGGCCCACTATGAAAATAACAGTGATCAAAGTGGCAAATGTTTTTAAATGTGGAAAACACTAGTTCATTTAGAACGAAAAGTAAGCCCATAATTGGGACAGAAAAACAATGCCTAAAGTTTTTATTCAACGGTTACACAATACCCTCTATGTAAATAAAAAGACGAAAATGTCAGACAGACCAAAAAGCAAAGGACACACAAGACTTACTTGGTAGAACTTTAGGTGCAAAGCAGGGTGAACCGTCCCTGCCAAAGATGGAGGTGAACGGAGAAAGACAACAGTGACATGCTGTATACACACGTAAAAAAAACTGTCAATGTGCTAGACGGCACTGATCTCTTTGTGGGAATGCATTTGTTGCCCCATAATATATTTAGAAGTATGACCTGGTGAATTCCAAAGGAACTATTCTTGTGATGCAACACTTTCCATTTGAGGCCAGCCCATATAGACCTATCTAGAAGACATCTCCAGCAATAACTGACAGTACAGCCAGTGACTGAATAGCTAAAAGCTGTCCACCTGGTGCTCTATAGTAGTGACCGCATAGTCACACATACAGAGAGTCAAAAAGTAGCTATACCAAGACAGAAAGACCCAAATAGAGACCATGCACCTGAATGCAGGCAGATGCTAGACAATAGCACAAAGGCAGCAACAGAGCAGTTGAACTAAGGCTCTGGCGAAGACATCTGAGCTACATGAAGGCAATGTAGAAAAAGCCATATATTGGCACAAGGTTGCCTACACATAAACAGTGACAGTATCTACAGACAGGGCAGTAATGGGGTGCTTGAACACCCAGGCAGCACCAGGGCTAATCCAATCCTGCGCCCTTTTCTGGCCTACTTCAAAATGATCCTGGCCTAAGGGTCACCTTTTTTCATCCTGGTTTTACCAGGCCTCCAGAGCCTACTGGTTCAACCGGCTGCCTACTTGCAGTGAAACAACGTCGGCCGTCCAATTCTTTTTCTTTATGAAACAATCATTATTGACAATATACTCTTAAAAAGCCCTGGATGGTCTGGCCCATCAAACAAGTGTCAAAAATACTAAACCACCTGAATGCCCAATTTCCTTTTGATCAGGAGCACCTCTTAAAGGAACATTCAGTAAATCTTTCTCGAACAAACACTTCACCCAGTGCAAATCCTACCATATGGATTCTGAGGGTAGCCAGCATGTTCACTCATATATGGGATAAGTGGCCCCAAACTAGTGGTCCTCTCCCCCAAAAGCCTTACAGAAGACTGAGCCCACCACCAGACAGTTCAGTGCGGCACAATCTCCATCCAGGGCAGACTATGTAACTTTGCCCAAATTCCCCTTCTTCCGCCCACCATTATCCACAAATGTGGAGTGATAAAGCAGCTGCAAACATTCAACAAAAGGGAAATTGCACATATGCTTTGGCAGTGAAGCTGTACAAAGGCAGTAGAAGATCAAGCACATGCAGGCAGCAACAGAGGAGAAGCAAACAGGCAGAGAGATGCCAAAAGAGACACAGATAAGGTCGTAAATAGACACTTACTGCCCCCAAAAGCAACGACAAAGCAGATCATAAAGGTAGTGACAGACTAGATACATAGAGACAGAGACCAAACAACTGCAAGCAGGAAACCACACATGGAGATTAACAGAGGAATTGCAACATGTAGTCTTTGAAACTTAGCTTTTGTGTTATTCTCTGATAAAGAAATTGTTGAAAAGTTCTAGGTTATGAGGTGCATCTCATTGAGAAGCTTAAATAACAGGTTGGTGTTATATACATGGACTTAAAGTCCCTCTTGGCTTTTGTTTTCACAATGGTGTTCTCTTCTTTTCCAGGGTGGAATGGGCATGCCCGGATATCAGCCTGGAAATCTGCCTGTAAGTAGTCCATTGCCCGTAAACATTCAGGCCAAGATTAGCTAAGCCTTTGCATCGTCGTTGCATCACGCAAGGAGACGCAGGAATTTAAAAAGCCATGCGAGGTCTGATTTGTGTGGCCTTGCATGGCTTTTTAAAGAAATGTAATGCAACAAAGCTGCTTGTGCTGTGTTACATTACATTTCAACTTGGGAGGCGTTCCACGGGTGGAGCATGGGGGTTCCCATGCATCCACCCATGGATTTTGGCTCATTCCCAGTTTTACTAACACTAGTAAACCTGGGAATGCATCAAAATGCTACAGCTCCCCAGTGAAGCATAAGTAGGAGAAATAGCTTTATTTCTCCTCATTATTTCCTCTTTCCATTTGAGTTTCATTCTGAGTGATAGGAAAAGGCTGGCATAAATGACCTGCTGCTTCTGGATGGGCATTACTGGCCTCCCACTCCTTCCACATACTTCTTGGAGACAGGGGAAGAAAGTGGCTAATGAGAGCACAAGTTGCAACCTCCTTTGCCAGAACATGTTGGGTTTGCTTTTTAGTGCTTAACTAGTGCCGGTGGCTGCCGATGGTGGCCACCAGCTCTCAATAACCCAGGTCTAATGTCTGCATTGACGTCTGGTGTCTGCAACTCCAGATGACCAGTCATGATTGTATTTGCTCTATTCTCTGCCAGAAATGCAACAGCAATAGTCAATGGTCCAAACATTTTAGCCTCTGTGTTTGCTAAATGTTTCAACGTTGTCATAGTTCTTTTAATAGCTAACTCTTGAAACTCCATGAAGTTAAAGCAAAAACGTGCCATTGTATTATATTGTCCTATATCGGGCATTTCAGTTACTCCTAACAACTAGACGTAATTGTGCTAATGTCAAAGGGCCACTATCTACTTAGCAACTAAGGGCCTCATTTATGAAAAGTGTAGCATCGCTGCGTGACAACAGCGATGCAACACTTTTCACTGCGCCCTCCTTGCGACACCATGGATGCGCCGTATTTACTGTACTGCGCTCCATGTCGCAAAGATTTACAGATTTCATGACGTATCTGTAGGCTCAAAAGTGGTGCATTGCTGGGGTGTGTCTGAAAACAGATGCAACTCCAGCAATGTGTCCTTTCACATGGGGCAAGCCCCATGTGGAAGGGCCTGGGTCAGTCTTACACCTGCTGTGAGGCAGGCATAAGATTTTGATGCAGTAGCGTCCTAGAAGTGTTGCAGTGAAATCTCATAGATTTCACTGCAACACTTCTACTAGCCTTTTCTGTGGGAAAACGCCCACCCTGCATACATTATACCTGACGCAGGTATAATGTAGCGCAGGGCTTTACAAAGTGATGCATCTGCTTAGGTGCGTCGCATTGTAAATATGGCGCAACGCAGCTCATTTTTTACGCCGCCGCAGCGTCTCAAAAGTGACTTAACGGCGGCGCAAAGGGCTCATAAATAAGCCCTTAAGCTCCATTCTTTTCCTTTAGTAAACTTGTGACATGTCGCTTCTTCTAGAGCTGTCATAGTAAGGTGGGTTTCTCGTGAGATGCCAGCAGGTGGATTACAACTGATAGCTCCATAGGATCTTAAAAGCGGTAGCAGTATCTGCTGATGGAGACAATACCTAAAGGTGCCCTGTCCTCTAGTTAGAGGTAGGGGTGGTCCATGAATGAGTACCATGAGGGCTAGGCCTCTTTGAAAAGGCAGTTTTTCAGGTTTCACTTGAAGGAAATCAGGTGATGTCTTAGGACTGGACTAGAGTTCTGATTGTACGTTCTCCATGAGATTTTTGTGTGCAGCTGTATTGAACAATCAATTTTACATTGCCTGACCTAAGGGCCTGACTGTGTTTACTGTAAAGTAAGATATTATAGATATTTCAGGCATGATCCCTCCAGAGATCTGAAGGTGTTCAAAGGAGCAGCACCTATCCAAAACCTGGCCAGATATGCCTCTCAGAGCAAATGAATGTAGCTTGTCATTTCTTTCTCCCCGCTTTCCCCCAGCCCCAAAGATTCTGCATGTAGATTAGCTTATTTTTAACAGTGGTTACTACCATGACTTATTCTAACTGGACTGGCTCTATGAACAATGGATGTGATTGTTCCGGTTTTCCACCAGGGGGCAGTGGTGTTCTATAACCTGTTGTCACCTTGTGCAGGTTAGCAGTTCACCCCTATCCATTCCACCAGGCAGATGAGTGTGAGAAAATACCTGTAGAGCAAGTACTAATCCGTATTCCTCTAGACAACAGGGTACTATGTCCTTTTGATACAAGTATATACATGTGTGGGGTGTGACGCAAAGGTCAGGCCTTATACATGGTCACATTTCTGCATTAAACGCCCCCACCTAAAAATGTTTAGATCTAGTAAGTTCTCTGCAGCTTGTCATGACATAGAAGGAACCAGCACATGTAACATCATATACTGTCTTACAAGATACGTTGCAACCAGATGACACCTCATTAAGGACCTGAGGTACTACGGTCTTTTCGATAAGCACTCTACTGCCTAGCAACCTGGCTTGAGTTTTGGACTGCAAATGATCTACCAACCAGTTGCAGCTCAAAAACAACAATTGCAGGGAGTTGCAATAACTCCTGCCTCTTTCAGTATGTATAAGGCAAGATTTGTTTTGTGACTCTCTGTGAATGGCTGTAAATGCAGGGATTGAAGCCTGCGAGGGACAGCAGTCTTCCATCTTGCATTCAATGAATGCTGATATTTTGGTTTGAAAGCAGCTCCTGTGTCCTAAAGGCAAGGGAGCTGCTTTAAAAAATATTCAAAGAAATTGGCATTCAAAAGACACCAGAGGGAGCAGAGGGAGCATGCAGTTTTCCCCTTGCTCACTGTCTCTTCCTCCAACGCCACCAGCTGACATTTCTAAACCGGTAGAGGCCCATCTTGAATAGCTTTGACTTTTAAGTGGCTACCACCTGCTTTGACATATTAGTATTCCATTATTAACTTTCTGCCGCAATTGAGGTCGCAAAGCATTGATAGATTTCGTAGTAACTCAGAAGGAGGAGGGATACGGTCCTTTCATGACCCTTCTTATCCGAATTTTAGTCAGTCGCAAAAGACATTAGGCAAATCACATCCTTTGCAACTGCAAAAAGACTTAGGGCCTGATTACAACTTTGGTGGTGTGGGAGCTGGCCGCCGCACCACGCCACCACCCCCTCCCACACCGCCAAAGTCGCCTGCGGTCCCACAGCAGTGCCTATAAGAAAGGCACCACAATGGGAGTGTCAAAGGCTGTTTCTGCACGTCATGGACTGTGCAGTCCATACCATGCAGGAAAGGGGATGCATGCACACGGGGGGCATCCCCATGCACAGGGGCAATAGGGGGCCCTGTAGGGCCCCCTTTGTTTCCCCACCACCAGCATTTTCATAGCAGGCTCACTGCCAGGAAAAATCTGGCAGTGGGGAAACTCCTAATATGCTTGGCGGTGCCGCACCAGCAAGCATATTGCTTCCCTAGACCGCTGCGCCACACCACGGATCGTGGATCCCTGGCAGTTGCGCCGGTTCTCTGGAGGTCTGACCGCATTACTCGTAATACGGCGGTCGGACCGCTGGTGCGGCAGTCCCTGACTGCCACCGCACCTCCACCGCGAGTTTGGCGGTCACAGGGACCGCTGAAGTCGTAATCAGCCCATTAGTAAATGAGGAGTTTCTTAAAAGCTTCTTCCTTTTCAACACAATGACTGACAGAGATGAGAGGACACCAAATACAAGAGTATACCACAGCAGAAAACAGATATCCCATTCTTTTTGTATGATCCTATCTAGTTGTCCTTATTCTCCTTTTTGATAACCAGAACCTGCTTCTAGGATACTGCCACATACTGTTGCTGTCCATTAATGCACAGTTGATTAGAGCAGTGTCTGTAGATATGGTAACAATAGCCTTCCATGAATAAAGTAAAACTAGAAAAATAAAACAAAAAACAAACAATAATATTATTTGCATCTCAAAAGTTACAATTTTGAAAGACAATGGGATATTCAGAGGGAATCCTAACGGTTGAGAAAATGGGAGAGTGGGCGGCATGAGTGGGAGAAGAACTGATGGGGAGTGGCAGTGGATATACCTAAAAAAGCAATATCACCTAAAATGGTTTGTATCTCACACTGCGATTTTCTTTCAGGGAATGATGCAAGACAATCAATACAATCCAGCAGACATGTCCGTAAGTAATGAGCAAAAATCTACAAGGAATACACACACACATGGACTTGCACATGCTGGCATGCTCCTGCGTGCGCACAGACACACAAATACTGAGATGCAGGCAGAAATGAGAAAGCAGCAGCAGTCAGTGACAGAATGGGTGCACAAAGGCATTGACGGAGCTACCTCAGGAAAGTGAATGTGACATCAAAACAGGCTGAAATGACATAAGCTGTGGCAGCGCAACTGCATATGGGCAGTAACCATCAACCACAAACATCTGATACCACACACTACTAGAAAGACTCCACAATCTCGAAATCTGTGAAAATGCTCTAAAATGGGTTACTCCCTATCTCACAGACACACAAAGTGTAGTCTACCTACCACCTTTCACATCACCTCCTCACACAACACTGTGGCATTGCTCAGGGGTCCATCATATCCTCTCTATTATTCAACATCCATCTAATCTGCTTACCAAATCCGATTAAATCATACAACCTCACCTGTTACAACTATGCTGATTACACCCAAAGCATTTTAAAAACAGATAGCCCTGAAGACCTCTACAATTCACAACTTGATGACTGCCTTCGTGCCATAAACACACAGATGGTGAATAACCATTTAAAGCTCATTGCCGCAAAGACAGAGATTATGACCTGCAGACAATGACAAAATTACCAGCCTACTGGCATATGGCCTAAGGAACATGAAGCCTCTTCCACAGCATTAAGAGTAGTTAAAAACCTATGAGTAACCATTGATTCAGACCTATTCTTTATACCATATGTTAACAACGTCACAAACAGTGCCTTCTACAAAATGAAAACACTACGTCACTGTGAGAAATTGGGTTATTGGTTGACTGGGGTATGAGCCCTGGTCAAGCAGCAGCCACAATCCCCTTGCAGGGTGAACCATAAAAAGTCACTAAAGTCACCTGTGCTTAACCCTGAGTAGCTTGGCACAAAAAACAGTCAGGCTTAGTTTAGAGGCAATGTGTAAAGTATTTATGCAGCACACAAACAGTAATAAAGTCAAAACACAGCACATGAAAAATCCCAAACCAATTTAGAAAAATAGAGTACATTTTTATAAATTATTTGACATCAAAATGACAAAATCCAATCAGTAGAAACAGAATGATGAATTTTTAAAGTTTTTAGTAAAAACTAGAGCCTAAAAGATCAAAGCGCCAACCACTGACATCTGGTCGCACGAGACCGGGTCAAAGTCGAACGTTAAAGCCGATCACGATGAAGCACAGTTTGGATATAAAAAGTCAATTGGGCCTGGTCAGCGCTTACCTTCGGACTTGTCTGAGATGGTAAAGTTCAATGGAGCAAGCCTGCAGGAGGTGTCCGGGGAGGAAGCATCATCGTCGGATGGGCTTGGGTCGAAGCAGTGGTGAAGATTTCTACGTTTGGACTTAGTCGCCGAAATGGAAGTTGAAAAACTCCAACGGGACGAAGTACAGGGCTGTAGCTGAAGACAATTCCACAAGGTTGGATACACAACCAAGTGTCCAGGATTGGTGGGACACCTCTTGGGGGCTCAGTACTCACCCAGACAACTGGTTCCAGGTGTGGGTTCAAGTTGGTGGGAGCCTTTATGTCCCTGTGGCTTTGAACAGGAGGCCAGCAAACTAGCTCTTGGAGTCACTTCTGGCAATCCTGGGTGCAGGTGAAGATGCAGGGCTCAACAAAAGGCCTGGCCTCTGAGGGTTCAAGATGGGCTCCAAGCAGCAAAGAAGTCCTGCCAGGTACATCAGCAGTTTGGCAGAGTGTACAGCAGGTCACAGCAGCAGACAGTCCTCTGAGAGTCCTTCAGCAGGTCCAGTAGTGAACTGAAGAGTGGCTATGAAGGTCCTATTTTTATACGCTGGTGTCCTGGAAGGTGGGAGAAGCTTCTGGAAGGGTTCTTTGAAGTGCATGGAATTTCCTGACTCTCCTTCCCTGGCTACAAGCTGGCTGCAGTAACAATACAGAGTTGTTAGGCCCTTTGTGTGAAGGTAGAGCACAGGCTATTCAGGTGTAGGTGTGACTGTGCTCAGTTCGGCCCCCACATCCTGCCAGCAGAAGGCCCATTGCGGCACACCTAATCCCTCTATTGTCTGACTGCCTGGGAGGAATTCACAAAGTCTAACTGTCAGCTACACCCAGTCATGTGACCCAAGATAGGCTGCACGCACAAAGGGTTGAGGGCAGGAAAATGGCAACTTTCTAAAAGAGGCAGTTTAAAAAATCCAACTTTACCATTAAAGAGGGTTTAGAATTATAATTTCATAGGTACCAAACATGACATATCTACCTGCTCCCAATTAGGAATTGCAACTTATTAAATGTAATAAGGAATCCCCAATGTTATCCTATGGGAGTGGTAGGCCTTACAGTAGTGAAAAACTAATTTAGGAATTTTTCACTACCGGGACATGTAAAACTTAAAAGTACATCTCCATCCTTCTAATTATCCTACCCTATAGACTACCTAGGGCCTTCCTTAGGGGTGACTTATATGTATTAAAAGGGGAGTTAAAGGCTTGGCAAGGGGGATTAAAATGTCAAGACAAAATGGCAGTGTAACACTGCATGAAACACACAAAAGGTGATGGGAGGAATGCTTGCAATTTGTCTAACCACTGGCAATTGCTGTTCCTTTGCTTACCATTCCACCTCAGTTTGCATCCAGCCATATGCAAATCAGTCTTGACCCTGCTCCTCATGGGAACAGTCCAGCCCAAACTGGCAGGCCAGGTCCTCCCTGAACCGGAACACAAGCAACCCAGGGCCAGTTTTGCCCTAGTTATGGGCTCATCAGCTGGGTACAGCTTGGTTCCAGTGACACAGTGAGCATGGGACCCATGTCTGTGCATACCCATGCCACTTAGGGCAGTACATGAAACACTAAAACGTTGATGGGAGGAATGCTTGCAATTTTTCTAACCACTGGCAATTGTTCCTTTGTTCACCATGCCACCTCAGTTTGGACCCAGCCATATGCAAATCAGTCTTGACCCTGCAACTCATGGGAACAGTCCAGCCCAAACTGCCAGGCCAGGTCTTCCGTGAACTGGAACACAAGCAACCCAAGACCAGTTTCACTATAGTTATGGGCTCATCTGCCCAGTACAACTTGCTTCGAGTGACACAGTGAGCATGGGACCCACGTATGAGCATACCCATGCCACTTAGGGCAGTCAATGAAACACACAAAAGGTGATGGAAGGAATGCTTGCAATTTGTCTAACCACTGGCAATAGCTCGGGGTAATATCACAACCCATCGTTCCTTTGTTCACCATGTCACCTCAGTTTGGACCCAGCCATATGCAAATCAGTTGTTAGTGTAACACTGCATTGAGGTTGCAATGGCAGGCCTAGGACATGTTTTAGAGAGCTACTTAAGTGGGTAGCACAATGAGTGCTGTAGGCCCACTGGTTGCATATAATTCACAGGCCTTGGATATATGGTATACCACTCTACAAGGGACTTACAAGTACATTAAATATGCTACTTAGGTATATGCCAATCAAACCATGCTTAGGGGAGTGAGCACAAGCACTTTAGCACTGGTTAGCAGCGGTAAAGTGCACAGAATCCTAAGGCCAACTAAAACAAATTTAGCAAAAAAGTGGAAGGTAAAGGCAAAAGGTTTGGGGGCGACCCTGCAGCGAGGGCCTGGCCCAACAGTCACATATTTCCATACCTTGCATTCCAACATAAACTGCAAGCCATCCTCACACTGTTAATCTCGAAGCTTGACTATGCAAACAGCCTATACCTTGGCACATCTGCATTCGTCATTCGCAAAATACAACTCATCCAGAATGCTGCTGCAAGGCTTCTTCTCCATCTTCACCCAAGAGGACGCTTGACTCCAGTCCTGCAATCACTCCACTAGCTACCTATAGCTAGAAGGGTAATGTTCAAGGCACTCTGCATTGTCCACAGAGCCTCCCAAGGAAAACAACAGCTATACCTACAAGCAGGGTTGGCTCCTTCGTATCAGCGGAGGAGTGTCACCCCACAAAGAAAAGCCCCAGGCCAGAGCTGAAAAATAAAATGGTAAGAAAGTTTATTTATTACCATTTTATTTTTTAGCTACTGACCCGTCCCAAACTGAGTGACAGGACAGGGGAGGGCCAGTGCTGCTGAGTGGCAGCAGGGAGCTGGGTGCTTTAAAATGTGCTTGTCTCTCTGGCTGGCTGTCTTGCGACGGCCAGCCAGGCATATGCATTTTAAACTTCTCTAACCCAGCTGTCCTAGACAGCTGGGTTAGAGAAAGCTCAGGCCTCCAGTGCTCTTGAGCATGCTGAGCGAGGCCGCTCCCTCCAATCCTGGCGCTGCTCTCTTGCAAGTGAGAGTAGCGCCAGGATTGGTTAGGAGAGTTGGCTGAGTCCCGTGTTGGAACCTGCCTTCAGAGAAGACCGAAGGAGGAGGACGTCACGTCGCTTAGGAAGGTAAGTGTATTTTCATTTTATTATTTTGTTTTTGTGTCCCACCGCACCACCACCCTCGGTACATGCCAGCTGCCACTGCCTACAAGTTAAGTTAAAGCAATCCCACCACCAAGCAGAACGATGCGCTCCACGTTTATACCACTTATCATCATACCACCTTACCATAAGAAATCCATAGGAGTAACTTCTTACTCAGTACAAGTTGCCTAGCTCTGGAACTCACTCCCAGCTAACACTAGAAGCACCCAAGAGCATATACACTTCTGAAGACAGTTGAAAACATGGCTATTTCCTATGGAACTGCACCACCTGCCTCCTGACAACAGAGACCAGAAAACAGTTGCACCCTCAAGCGCATTCCTCAGCTTACAACCCATGAATTGGAAACAAATCAGCCAGCAAACTGCTTTGAATATGCAGGTAAGCTAAGAAGGACTGATCTATGATTCGCCATGGCATTATATAGTTATGTACTTGCGTATATAACAGTTGTGTCCCACAACAATACTAATACCATAATGCGCAGCGGTCAACAGCAAATTCTAACTGATACCTCCTACATTCACATAAGACATATTTGCTATGAGGATTGTCCATCACCAGCAAGGTGCAGACAAAAAAACAGACATCACCAAATGAACAGGCATGGAATTACTTAAGAGATTTTTATTTACTTAGAAGGTTTTTGTGTAGTGTGAACATGACCCTAGAGTATCAGAGTGCTGTACATAAATATAAAACTACACAGGTTTATAATCAGATAGCTAGTAACATCAGGTAGGAGGTGAGAAGGTCTGTTGCCGGTGACGCAGTTTGTCAGCTCAGGGTAGAGTGGCAGTTGGCCAGTGTTTGTGTGGTTTAAGATAAATGATCAGATCATGACATTGTGTTTGTGCCTTGTCCAGTCATTTAGGTGAGGAATCTGTTCATTAAGATCATCTGGACTTATTTCTTGAAGGATAAGGAAGAAGGGTTAGCCCGCATCTCAGATGTGAGAGGTTTCCTGATTATTGGTGCTGCCCCTGAGAATGTGCAATAATAAGCATCTTTTTTCTGAACTTCTGGGGTTTTAGCAGCTTAGAGCCCACACTCCGTAGAGTACGGGTGCCTCCAGAGATCGAGGGCTTCTGAGCCAGGTATAAGGGAGTGTTGTGGTTGTAAGGCTTTGTGTGTTATACAAGCTATCTTCAGTTGAATCTTTGCCTCGAAAGGGAGCCTGTGTAGTGATTTGAGCACAGGAGTGTTGTTGTCGTAGCGTCTTGATTCTGTAATCAGCCTAGTCGCAGCGTTAAGCGAAGTCTTGAGTGGAGCAGTCCTTGCTTTGGGCAGTTCTGTTAATGTTGCACACCTGTATTACAGTCTGGAGATGACTAGGTATTGCACTGCTGTTTTGAAGTCTGGTGGTGGTAAGAAAGGTTTTATCTTCTTGAGGAGATTCATTTGGAAAACAGCAACTCTTGCGGCTGCACTGATGTGTGCTTGCATATTAAGGTTTCGGTCTAGTGTTATTCCAAGTGATTTAGTTGACTCTATGATGACTGGTTTGCAGTTGAGTGCAGTTAAGTTGCTGATCCATGCTTCGACTAGTGGAGAGCTTTGTGGTGGGGATAGTAGTAAGAATTCTGGTTTTAGTACATTTAATTTTGGGTCGTTTTGTGCCAGCCAGTGTTGTGTTGCTATGAGTATGTGTTGAGTTCTAATATCTTTCAGAGATGTTATCTTTAGGTACAGCAGTGTGTCATCTGCGTACATGTGGTAAGATATGTTTGCTTCTTGGTGGATTTCTGTCAGTGGTTCTATGTATAGGTTGAACAGAGTGGGGGGTAAGGTGGATCCTTGTGAAACCCCATTTGTGACCGGGGAGGGATTAAATAGTGTGTTACTCACCTTGATTCTCTGTGATCAGTTCCAGAGAAAGGAGGAAAACGATTTCAGCACATTTCCTGCCAGCCCCATTCTGTTTTGTAGACATTAGCCGTGTCTGGTGGCTCAGTGGACTAATGTGTCCATGGTAGGGGCCTGTGTTCGACCTCATGATCACAGGTTCAAAAATCCCGGTAGGTCCACTCAGCATTTCATCCTTCTGAGGTCGATAAAATGAGTAACATTGAGTTGGGTAATAATAAACATCTGCTATTCAGCGCCAAGATACCCTTGGATGAACGTGCGCTTTACAAATACACGTTATGTTATGTAAACTCAAATTGCATCAAGCAGCCAAGGGATTCGAGGCCACACTGCCTAATCAGTCACACAATTGTAAAATTGAATAACTAAGAGTAATGTTGCCCACCTCAATGGTCCGCTGCTCATAGACCATACAATATAACAAACAATTCAGAGAGGCAACAATAGCAACAAGACAATGAGAGAAAAGAATCTCTTGAGCCTTCAGATGAAGTCCTGTTGAGGGTGAAACGCGTTGGCTGTGCATGTTTTGAATCCACATATTAAAGAAGGATACAGCTTCAACACCGAAGGCTCAAGAAATTCTTTTCTCTCATTGTCTTGTTGCTATTGTTGCCTCTGTGTTCATGAATTGTATGTTATGTTATGTTTAGGAGCTTGTTGTGTCTGACCATGTTGAATGCTGAGGACAGGTCCATGATGCATGAGTCTTTTGGTCGAGTATTTTCAGAGCATCATCCATAATATGTACAATGACTGTTTCCGTGTTGTGCCCTGGTCTGAAGCCTGATTGGCACCTGTCTAATAGACTAAACTGTCCACTGTGTTGGCATAGTTGGTCATGTACACATTTTTCCAGCAGTTTCACAAGGAACCGTATGATGGATATCAGACAGATATTATTTGGGTCCTATGGATCCGTGTTAGACCTGGCATCCTTGGCGTGGTTTTCCTCTATCTTTTTGCCTCTGCCTCCTGTATTTTTGCTGTGTGCTGAATTTCATTTTTGCTGGTCTAGATGCTTTGGGCACTTTGCCACTGCTGATCAGTGCCAAAGTGCAAGTGCTCCCTCTATAAATTGTGAATATGAATTGATGTTTCCATGATTGGCTTGTTTGACATAAAACTAAGTCCCTAATACAGTGCACTGTATGTGCCCAGGGCCTGTAAGTCAAATGCTGCAAGTGGGCCTGCAGCACTGATTGTGCCACCCACACAAGCAGCCTTTCAAAGGGGTCTCAGACCTGCGACTGCAGTGTCTGCGCGCAGTCTCTACTGCCATGTCAACCTGGCAAGTGCACCTACTTGCCAGGCCCTAACCTTCCCTTTTTTTACATGTGAGTCACCCCTAAGGTAGGCCCAAGTTACCCCTGTAGGCATGGTGCAGTGTAGGTGAAAGATAGGACATGTACTGATGTGTGTGACATGTCCTGATAGTGAACTACAGTGTGTTTCGTTATTCACTATTGAAAGGCTATCTGTCCCATAAGATAGAATGGGAGTTTACTTATAACATCTTATAAGTATAACTTCCCATTGGGACAAGATAGAAAGATGGAGTTTAGAATGCCTGAACTCAGAATATAAAAATGCATCTTTTAGTAAAGAGGAATTTTATATTGTGTGTTTGAAAATACCACTTTTAGAAAGTGGGTATTTTCTTGCTTAACCAT
The DNA here is from genome assembly GCA_963921515.1 of Calotriton arnoldi. Taxonomy (NCBI): domain Eukaryota; kingdom Metazoa; phylum Chordata; class Amphibia; order Caudata; family Salamandridae; genus Calotriton; species Calotriton arnoldi. Next base: position 194,790 of record CAWUFW010001110.1, read on the forward strand.
CCCGTGGGCCTCTGCTGGTTTGTGGATTGACTGCCTCACTTCGGAGTGACAGGGGCTGGGGATGTGCATTCACTCTAGACAGACACTGGGGGGTTGAGGTGTGTCCTGCCTTTCCTGGATGAGTCAGGGCTGGGCTGACTAGACCTGGGCTGCATTTAGAGTAGGGGAAAGAGATTTACTTGCACCTGAATGGCCCTGGGCTGCCTTACACAATGCTGTCTCCACCTCCTGCCAGGAAGTTGGAACAGAGAGGACAGAGCTGGTTTTGACTGAGCACAGAGCCTCTCTGCCACAAGAGAACAAAGAGAAATGCTGTATAAATATTGGGGCCCAGACCCCAGAACTTTAGAATACTTCTGGACTCAAGAGGAACCTCTGCCAAGGAGAAGAGCTGGGAAAACTGAAGGAGAAGTACTGCCCCTTTGCTGTGTGCTGTCTGGGGTTGACATGCAGTGGCGATTTCTACCAAGGAGAGGACAAAGACTTTGCTGTGTGCTGTGTATCCTGCTTGAAGAAGATCTCCAAGGGCTTGAAGTAGAGCTTGCCTCCTGTGCTGGTGTCTCAGGGACGCAAAGACTTCATCCCCTCTGTCTTCCTGCATCTGGAACTGCTGTTTCAGCTGCCACAGAGGGAAATGGCAACACCGACGCCGGCGAGCGACACCGCGACCTGCAATGAAGCCGTGGGCACCGCTCGTGAAGAGCACGACGCACTGCCCCGACTTACACCGCAGCCCTGACGTGGCACCGTATCGACTCCGAAGCGGTCACCAAGGAAGGAATATGGCTCATTACATCTCGATGTATTACATTGCGTGCTTTTACAACGCGGTCGTTACAACGACTGCATTGTTAGTATGCGATGCATTTACATCGCAAGTCATTACAACGACTTGCGCTAGGGGGCGCGCTGGACTTAGGAATAGTATTAACTACTATTCCTACTCCAGTTTGCGCAACAGTAGGGAAGGTGTTGGAATTCATTTCCAATACCACAGCGCCCCCTATTGCAAGTCGTTGTAATGACTTGCGATGTAAATGCATCGCGTACTAACAACGCGGTCGTTGTAACGACCGCGTTGTAATAGTAGCGTGATGTAATTACAGCGTTGTAAACGCTGTTTCCCCCAAGGCCGCTGCCTGCACCAGAGCCGAGGGCACCGCTCATGACGCTCAAGATGCACCGCCCCAACTTGTACCGCAGCCCCGACTTCACCGACGCTGGTGCTTCATCATCGCGGAGCCGATACCTGATGTGGATGACCTCCTGAATCCATCGACACCACAACATCATAAGGAACCTTCACCTCGCCGCCACCGCAACATCACCTCTCTGGCAACAGAAGGGAACCGACGCCTCACCTCCCCGACAACAGTAAGGAACCAACGCCTCCCCTCCTCTGCATCGTAGTAAGGAATGGACGCCTCACCTCCCTATGGTCATAAGGAACCGACACATCACCTCCCCTGTGTTCGTAAGGAACCGATGCCGCCCGATGCCAATGAAGCATCACAACCCTGATGCTGTGCACCGTCTTTGCTTTCATCGTTTGCCAAGGTACTGTTCTTTGGGGTTCTGTGTGACACCACGCACGACGCCGCGCACCTTGCGGTCGGCGCCGTACTTTGGATTTTCAGCTGTCACGTCGTGATAGCTCAAGGTGGAGTTATTTGTTGCTACAAGTTTTCTTTGTGTGAATAACCTATTTTTGAGGATATCTTGGTATATGTCTTGTGGGTTGTTGTCGTTTTGGTCTTGTTTTGTTAAGATAAAGATTACTTATATTTCTAAACTGGTGTGGTGTCCATTTGTAATGTGTGTTTTCACCGTATTACTGTATGTGTGCACAAATGCTTTACACACTGCCTCTGAGATAAGCCTGCCTGCTCATGCCAAGCTACCAAGGGGGTGAGCAGGGGTTGTCTATGGGCGTAACTCCCTTACCCTGACTAGAAGCAAGGGCCCCTACTTAGACAAAGGTGCAAAGCATTGCCAACTAGAGACCCCCATTTCTAACAATCAGAGTCAGGTTTTTTCAGGAGATACTTTACTTCATCAGTCTTAAGACATTCTGAGCTTGATCCTTGTGTTAAGGAGGAGTTGAAAATCTTAGTCTAGAGTGGAGAGAGAGATGACATGTCTTTTAGAATTTTAGATGGTATTGGGTCATTGAAATGTGTTGTTGGCTTCAATGATAGCAGGATTTTTGGGATTTCACTTTCACTGAGGGTCTTGAATTTGCTCTAGGTGACTTTATTTTTTGCCTTTATGGAGGGAGGAGAGTGCTGACGACCTTTTGCAATCTGTCTACTTGGAGATGATTAGGTGCAGTGCTGCTCCTTTGTTGTGTGTTGATCCCATGCATGATTTTACCAGATTATGGTCTTTGAGGAAAGATTTTAGCGTGTTCACGTGTTGGTCCTTGATTTCATTTTAATGTAGGTTGAAGTCACCTAGAAGATTGCGTTCAGGTGTCATAAGGTGTAGGAAGCTGGCTCTATATGTGATATATCAATAAGTTGATATACCTTGTAAAGAGTCCAGGGGTTTCCTTATGAGTGGACAGGGCTTGCTGTACAATCCCAAAGTGCTCCTTTAGGGGGTAGTGTGGTCGAATGTATGACGTTACTACACATACATTTACAACGCAGTATTTTACATCGCGTTCGTTACAACGCAAGTCGTTACAACGACTTGCGCTGGAGGGCGCTGGACTTAGGAATAGTATGATTTACTATTCCAACTCCAGTCTAAGTACAGTAGGGAAGGTGTTGGAATAGTAAATCATACTATTCCTTAGGTTAGAGCACCATCCAGCGCAAGTCGTTGTAACGACTTGCGTTGTGAAAACCGCGATGTAAAAGCATTGCGTTGTAAAAGTTGCGTGGTAAAGGATGTCTCCCAGTGTGGTCAAACAGCCTTAAGCTTAACACAGAGGAGTGCAAGACATTTGCAAATACACACAATGATCAATAAATGACTTCATGACTCAAGAAGGAGATCCACACCAATTTATAAAAATAGCAAGTATCTTTATATATGTTTAGGCATCAGAGAAAAATTGTTCATGTAAGTACGTTTTCGAAGATAAATTCTTTTCACTTTAAAAAGGTGGACACAGTGCAATTTTCAAGTTCTGCAATGTTATCCTATGGAAGGAAGAACAAGTTCTGCAAACAGGTACAGTACATCGACTTACAGGACCAATCTTCCAGAGTTGAGGTGAGTGGTGGGCAAGGTCCAAAGCAGCACCAGCAGTACACCACCAGTGACACGAGGGCAGCCGGTGCAGGGTGCAAATCAGCGTCGGGAGCCCAGTAGGCTTCAATGAGGATCAGTCTCTGTAAAAAGAGGCTGCAGGTTCTAGCAGTCGGGTTGAACCAATAGGAGGGTTTGATGCTTGTGATGTTCAGGGATGTAGAGACACCTGGGGTCCTCTTCTCCACGGCCCAGGGGCAACGGATGCAGAGGTGTCTTTAGGCATTGGGTATCTCTTACTGAGAGCAAACGCAGTTGAGGGGGCCTGTGTGCAGAGGCTTCAGGCGACGTCGGGAGTTCACGAGGGGTGAGACCATGATGGACTAAGCTCTGGAGGGCTGGGGAACCTTGTTGGCACCGGTGGCCCACTTCAACTCGGGCTGGAGGTGACGGGTGCAGTGATGGTTTCGGGTGTCTGGTTTTGGAGGTTCCGGAGGCCTCAGAGGCTAATCCTTTGGAGTTCTTTGGAACAGGTCTGCTGTTCACGGGAGGTATTGGTCTTTATTGAAGGCAGGCAATCCTCCCAGGTTTTGGAGGCACTCAGCTGCAGGATGAGTCATCTTTGGCACAGGTTCGGCGGAGAACGACAGACAGGCCAGCAGGGCTGTGGTCAAGTCAGGTGCTCTCTTCAGGCTTCTGCTTTTGTGGCTCTTCTTGTCCTTCTTTGTAGGTCGTCAGGATCTGCTTCTCTGGTGACAAAGACGGCCCAAAATACTGAATTTAGAGGCGTTAGGGGAGTTTAGGGTAGTAGCCAATGGGCTACTGACCCTTGGGGTCACTACACCCCATCATAAAGATGGCTACTTCTGAAAAACGTGTCCATCTCACTGTAGCCCACCTTACGGGTGGTACTAGCTTGGAGGTGGCACGCCTACATGACTAGCTAATTTTCCCACCTGTCCAGGTTCCAAGGGGGCTCTGGACATGGGCGGCGGATTCCTCTCCTTTGAGGGGAGCCAGATTTGCATTCCGAAGGCGGCAGCTTCTTTGAAGCTTGCCGGCCCAAGGAGGCCAATCAGCAGATCATCCTGTGGGAGAGGCTGTTACACCCTCTTCCCGGACTGGCTTTTGCTCTGGGTCTCCTGAGAGCAAAAGGTTGTCGCCCTAGGAGGTCAGAACAGCGTCTCGGGTGGCAGGCTGGAAGAAATCAGTCAACAAGGAAACTCTGAGTGCATGTATTGGTAAATCCAACACTGGCATCAGTGTGGGTTTACCAATACGAGATGTTTGATACTAAACATCCCTATTTTCAGGAAAGCCATCATGTAGCTGGGGAACTCGTTTTCATCAGTGTCCAGCACATGTTCTAAAATGACTGCCCTGGTCACTTGTACTGGCAGTAATGGAACTGACCAGCACAGGGCCATATCTGGTCATGCAGGTATGCCCTCACGTGTAGTACTAGGCACCCTGCCTTAGGGCTGTCAGGCCTGCTGTAGCGGTGACTTACAAGTATCTCATCCAGTAGTAGGAGACATGATAACAAACAACGTCTCAACAGGTAATATTTGAAGGACAATTAAGAAAATGTAAACAAATACATGAAGGAGACAAAAAAGGGAGAGACACCAAGATTGAATACCACAATCTGTATTCGATGTTGTAGTGGAAAAGTGTTTTCAGACAGCACTACTCTTTGTTTGATATAGGTGTAATCACAAAGGTGCACACATAGTGCTCGTGAAAGGGTGAAACGGCACAAGTGAGGCATGTGAGATGGTGACAGCGTCAAAGGCATGATTACAAATGGTACAGAACATGAGCAGTGACGCAACTATTAATTTGAAACATGTTATGAGCCATAGAAGCCATAGGAATGCTGTACTTTGTCGACTGCATTTCGACCTGGGCGATTTCAGGTCATCATCAGGACAAGATTACACAAGTTTATATTGAGACTGCTGGCGTGGTAGCAAGTCCGGATCGGGTCATCCAGGTAGGTAAAGGCGAGTAGGTGGGCCATGAGTCCCAGCGAGGTGAATGCCGAGGTCCCAGGCAGAACCCAATGGGGTGGGGGGGGGGGCGGGAAGAGGACTGAATCAACTCTAGGCACCCGGAGAAGACCAAGAGGTATCAGTCCAAGGCAGATGAACATCGGGGTTCAATCAGCCCGATTCATTATGTATCCTTTACGAGGGGATGATTAGAAGGGGAAGCCTCTCATGGAAAAACGGGTGCTTCCTGGCAGGGTAATCCTCTGCCGATGCGGAGTGAATCGCGCTCCAAAGTAGGAGACATGGCACACAGGGCTGTGTGATGTGCCGTGTTTTCACTTTTGTCTGCACCAAGACACGCAGCCTGCACTGGCAGTCTTGCATGTGCTTGGTGAGGGTTCTCTTAGGGTGGCACAATTTGTGCTGCATCCCTTAAGGGCCCTCTTTATTACCTCAGGCCCTAGGTACCAGGACTTACAGAGGGTGCTAAAGGTTTTGCCGGTTGGGGGAACAATTGTACAGTTTTGGGAAAGAGCTCTGGTACCTCGGGCCTGGTTAGCAGGAACCCAGAGCACTTTCAGTCAAAAGCACATCATTTACCAGGCAAAAAGTGGGGGCGACCATGTCAAAAAGGGGCACTTTCCTACATAAGGTTTGTACTGTGATTCTTTCCATTAGTTGCAGGGTTAGCATCTGGTTGTCTACAGGAGGGTGGAAGATAATGTGGAGCTTGGTCAGAGATCGGCCCCCTATGAAGACTTCAACTCCAATTTATATTCACAGGAGGATAATTTCTCAGTTTGGAAAGGTTTGATTTGTGAGTTTGATCGGCGAATGCACGCAATCCCCCCACCTTGTCTTAATGTGCAGTCTAGTCTTATGATGTTGTAGTTTGGTGGAGCTAAGATATCTAATAGTTGTGTAGAAGAGTAATTTAGCCAGGTCTCTGTTAGGACTACTATGTCTAAATCATCTGACACGATATGGTCAGCCATATCAGTGGCATGTTTAGCCGCCGATCTGCAGTTATGCAGCAAGCATTTCAGTGCTTTATTAGGCTCTCTCTTCCTGTCTTGATTGCCCGGGATGAGAGTGATCTGTCTTAGGTTCGAGTGGTTTATAGTAAAAGCTATGGTTCGTTGCTCCTGAGTAGTATTTATGATTATTGTCTGTCAAGTAGTTTTTATGACTAGTGTCTGTCACACATTGTGGGCCAATTCGGTGGACTTTAGTACAGTCCACCACTGCAGGTCCCAAATATCTATGCAATCTGACCACTTCTTTACATCTCACAAAGACACTCAGATATAGGATGATAACAAAAGTGCCCATTCCAACAGATCTCTCCACTTCTTACTCCCTCCAACCATGCCAGCTCAAAATCACAACTATACACAAAATATCAGATTGGAAAGCCCATTGAAGTAAACAGCTAAGCCGACTACATCATATTAAAACCATAAAGGGACCTTCAGAGCTGTTCAAACCTACCAGCATTCTGAAAACCATACAACTGCTTGTCTGTCTCTCACACTTAATCATACATAACACTGCTACGCGCCGCACCCCATAACACAATAACCTCACCTCGGTGGTCATCACTCACGACATGGAAACACTTCCCACATAGGATCAAAACAAAGACAACATCCTTCCAACCACACACCCTACACAGTGTGGTGTGCTACCCATGTAGGCAAGCGCTTCAGTGCCCCACATAGGGGTAGTAAGCACTATATAAATGCTACAATACAATACAACACATGTTTAGACCGTTGAAAGGGACACAGGCAGTGACAGAGCAAGTGCATAACCCCTCTTGCTGACCTCCTGGTAAATCATCTGGACCTATTTGTCTACTGAACCGGCTGGCATGTCAACACTGAAAAAAGGCCTACCTTTCTTTTCCTTTCTGAAACAAACACTGAAAAACAAGAAAACATCCACTGCCTGTCTACCTGGATGACCTGTCACATAAAAAAGATAATAGTTCATTAAATCCAATCTTGTGTAATTTGCCCTGTAACACAAAGGAACTTCTGATAAATGTCCCAAAAACAAATTAACCCATACAGGTTGAATCGTAGTATTTAGGGTGGGAGGTTGGACAAGACATAGGTGGAGAAGTGAGTCGCAAACTGACAGTGCCCACTCCATTTAATCTGCCACGTCTCCTCCCACCCTCAAAGTGGCCAATAGGGCCTCAGCTCCTCCCCCACATAAATACACCTCTTGGGTCAAATACCTAAGCGGGGCAACCAGCTGCCTCTCCATCTAGGCCACCTATAGCAGAGAAGCAACACATGCAGTGACAATGCAGTTGCACACACGCGGCAACAAATAAGCTGCATACAGGCACATAAAAAAGCAGGCGAACACAAGCAGTGACATGAGCTGCACACAATAAGCGTCACCGTAGAAGTGACAAAGCATGTGCACAGTTGCAAAGACCTGAAAGAGTCACAAGGTCAGCGAAAAAATAGCAGCATATAGGCAGCGACAAGGCAGAATGAAATGGGCAGTGACCGAGTGGTCAAACCAGCCATAGACAGTCACATAGGCAGTTACTGAACCGCTCCACACCGGCAGTGTTGTAAAATGAGTCTCCTATATTGTTCTAAGGTTATGAAGCCTTTCATGAGCATATGGTAAGGAAAGTACATGTTCTAGGTTAAGTTGTGTTACTGATTTGGGACAAAAATGTGTGTTTGTAATATGTTACCAATGCATTCCTGTCATTTCCAGGGTGGAATGAACATGCCTGGGTATCAGCCTGGAAATTTTCCTGTAAGTATCCATTGCCTGTAAACATTCAGGCCTAGTTATAAGTTCCCTGGCTCTTGGGCAGTGTTTATCTGAGCAGAAGCACTTACCCCAATGCCTCCTGATCATTTCTGCATGATGGTTTGTCAGTGCGGGGCATCTTGAGCCATTGCTGATGTTGGGTTCTAGATTGGGTTAGACATGTGTGCTCTGCTATGCCGGTGTTGTTGATGTGAGACTGTGTGGTTGTGTTTGAATGAGTTCTGAACTATCTGCTTCACACCTTGTGTCCCTCAAAGCTCTTTAAGCCTCACACCCACAGGTAGCTCAGTTCTTCCTATACCCTGTACTGAAGGTTGAGTACATTAGTGAGTAAGTGGCTGGGTGAGGTGGTGAGTCAGTCAATGAAGAGTTAAGGTGCACCGTAATGAATTGCTTTGATTCAATAACAATTAGGAGTACGGCCAAGAATGCTAGTGCGCCATGATAACCAGAAAATGTCTTCCACTGGAGGGGGTATGGTCTGCATGCTAGAGTATTAGGGCCTTATTGGGAATCTGGCAGTCCACGGACTGCAATTCTTGCTGGGGCTCAGCAGTGGTGGTCTTTTGACCGCCATATTACGACCAGGGTGGCCGGATCACCGTAGGACCACTGCAACCGCAAGGGATCAAAGCTCCCTGGATGTGGCACAGCGGTCTTGAGGCCGCAATATACTTGGCGGGGCAAAGCATATTACGAGTTTCCTCACCGCACACTTTTCATAGCAGTGCAACTGCCATGAAAAGTGTGGCATTGAGAAAACAAAGGGGGCCCTACAGGGCCCCCTTGTGCTTCTGCGCCAATGGGTGCATGCAGGTGGGCACATGTTGTGCCCCCCTGTATGCATGCACCCCACCGTACCTGCACGGCATGGACTACTGCAGCAGTCCATGCCATGCAGGTACTGATTTTGACGCTCCCATTGCTATGCCTATTTCATATGCACTGCCGTGGGAACACCAAAAAACCGCCCGCCAGACAGGAGAAAACTCCTAATCTGGCAGGCAGTTCAAACATGGGTTTGGTGGTGTGGGCGGTCCCGCACCGCCAAACTCATAATAGGGCCCTTAGGGAGGATGCAATCAGTGTGAGATGGACTGATCAAAGAGGTGCGCCAATGGTTCTCTGGTATCATCTATACATACCAACTTGTCAGGAAACAATATCCATATAGTATTTAATGCAGATAATCATATGAATGTGCAGCTTCAACCAACGTGTTCAGAGTTTTAATTAACAAAGTGCCTATACATGTAATCCCCAATAAAGAGTTTTGTGCTCAAAGTGATCACAGAGTGACAAGGATGCAGTTTCAAAAAGGTGTTTTTAATTACCATCAGATGGCACTATAAGACACAAAGGGGCAAAACAATGACTGGCTTGGCTCATTCAAGGTCCTTCCCTCTGTCTAGTCTGGACATAAGATTCCTACCGTTAATGTCATGTTGGTCAACAATGTTTCGACCCACCAACTATTCATGGCTCATCATCAGGTCAAAGAAACAGTTAAAAGCTGAGAACCTGAAGGACTGTAGACCAGTCGCTGCTCCTGGAGGGAGTGCTGTGGGGTGGGGTGGGGCGGGGGAGGGGCAGGGTGGGGGGTAGTAAACTCCGGCATACGGCCGAACGGAGTTAAGTACATAAATAAATAAAAACGAATTACATTGCGCGCGCCGCATTGCCATTTGGCGTTGCAGCGCGCACAATGTAATTCGTTTTATTTATTTATGTACTTAACTCCGTTCGGCCGTATGCCGGTGTTTACTACCCCCCACCCTGCCCCTCCCCCGCCCCGCAGCACTCCCTCCAGGAGCCACGACTGCTGTAGACTAAAGTCCTTCAGTAGGACTGGATCCGTGGCATTGTAGAAAGACTAAAAGGGTCCTATAAGAAAAGAAGAGTAGGAAGGGATCTTAAAAGTTGCTGATTGTAAAGAATCCAAGAATTGGAGGCAAAACAGTACAGCAGTAAGTCCATGTGAGTACAAAGTAGTAACACGTAGAAAGACATGTGAGGCTGCATGCAAGTTATTATTAGTTTGGAATGCCTGCAGGTGCACTGGGGCTGAGAAGAGGACTGAACCCTCCAGGCAGAAGTGAGCTAATCCAGAGGAGTGGCAGTGCAAGTATCACTGTCTGCACCCGGGCAGCGTTATAATGTTACGCATTATGCTAGTGTCATTTGAATAGCACACAATCTGCCATTGGTCTGGCTTCATAGTTCTGTCTATCACAGGTTCCTGAGGTTTCTATCGCAAATCACTGTTTAATTCATCAGGTGATGTTTTTTGGGCTAGGTATTCTGGCTGATCACGAGTTTGGGTGGCAGTGTTTCATTCAGTCCACTGTGGGTGTATGATATTGTTGTCCGGCAGGTTTGGCTGGTGGGCATAATCTGCTCTAAGCATATCTTGGGTCAGTAGTGTGCCCTCGGGGGTGGGCAGAGCACTCATTTCAGGGGCCATTGGCTTCTTTTTCATCTATAGACTCTGGCCAAGAGCTGGAGAGAGAAGTACGGAAATGCAGGAAAGAAGGAGTAAGTGAAAGATTAGACAACAGTGACAGAGGGAGAAGGCAGGGGTGAAAAAGAACCTGTAAGAGTCAGATAAAGGCACAGGAGCGGTGGACGGCAGAGGCATGAGGTAGAATCAAGACGAGACAGCCTTAGAATTCGAGAACCCCGGTCTTCTGCATCACTGCATCCGAAGAAAACTTTGGGCCCCTGCGCTGATGTTTTTTTGACAACTGAAACACTTGCTATGTTCTGTCTAATGTGTTCTATTTGATGTTTGTGTAGTGTATCTTGGTGGCAAGTGTTACCCGGAGCACTGTGACATCCAGCGGAATGGCACAGCCGAGCTGGGCTGGGTGTATGAGACATGTTCTGGATGTTGGGTGTTGGGTGTATAAGACGTGTTCTGGAGTACTCTGTTGGGTGTTTGTGTGTGGTCTATTTTGGTGGTCTGTGCGGCATGGAGCACCGGAATAGATGACAGTATTGTATAAATGAGCCGTGTTAAATGTATGTGATATGTTCAGTCTAGTGTTTTGGATGTTTGTGTGTGATATGTTGTAGTGGCAAGTGGTTGTGGGAGCACCCTGGTGACCCACAGTGTGGCACACCAGAGCAGGGCTGTATGTGACGTTTTCTGAATAATGTGGTCTCTAGGAACCAAGAACACGATTCGCCCTCAGTGAGTGGAATGTTCTAATAGCAGAACCTTTCTGCCTGGATGTGTCCCAGTTGCCATAGTGGGTATTATACCGAAATCTTAAAGAGGGCCTTTAATGACCACTATAGCAGTGGCGTAACACAAAATGATGGGGCCCCCCTCAGGATGCAATACGGGCCCCCCCGAGTCTCCCATATCTCACAGATATTCATTGACCTTGGGCTGACGGGGCCCACGCTGAAAGTTTGGGAGCCCTTGGAGGGTGGGGGTCCCAGTGCACCACAGAAGCTGCAGGGGCCTGCGTTACGCCCCTGCCCTATAACCCTATGCAGTGGGCTATAAAAAGAGCCTTTCATGAGAGGTTAGAAATATAAGGGACAGTGAAAATTTCTGAGAAGATGTGTGGGGTTAGAAATAAAGGAAGGATAAAAAGGGAACTAGTTGCTTTCCTGCCAGGCTTAAGCAGAAGGAAGAAGATGGTAAATGCAAACTAAGAACTGTCTCTTTCTTTTTGTATTTGAACAGGGAATGATGCCAGATCCTTCAAACAATCCAGCAGGGATGCCCGTACGTAAGAGCAAGATTCTTTGGGGCATGTTAAGGTTCAGAAAAGAGCAGAACAAGCGTCCTAACAAAGGACCCACCAGGTCTTCCACAGAGAGCAGTCTGTTCAATGCATCACATCCACCTGTGCAGCATCTGTAGGATTCTTAAAATGGCTGACAGACATTATCTCCTTGAAAAGCTCTCAGAGTCCCTCCTTCCACTGCCAGGTCCCATGTGTAGACTCATCAGAAACACATTTGCTGTTCTGCCCTCTGTTTTGCACTCAAATGTGTAAAAAGCAGAAGTCTGGGGGCTGCACTTAGCACCTCAACTAGCTTTCTATGAAATTGATGCAATTTAACCTTCAAAGAAATTTGGCAATGACTTCAAAACTTTTAGGCTTTGACTTTCATGCTTCCTCTCCCCAGAAGTTAACCTAAGCATTGCATAAGTGATGAGAAAAATGTGTGTTAGTGGCAGCAATGGATATAAATGAGACAGAAAGCAGCCACATGCTATTCCTGATGGGGTTGATGAAGAGAGTTGCCTGCCGGACTGGGTTTATAAGATCCACAGGTACACCGCGGCTACAGAGTTTTATACCTGAGCACATGAAACACTGGCTGAGCATGGAGAAAAAATATGTGGCAAGAAACACAGCTTGGCTCATCTTATTCCCCAAAATCTTGTAATCCACAGAATTTGCCCCATCACGAAATTTCCAAAAAACGCAAAAATATCACATCCACTATAAAGACTACCACTATATCATCAAGGTAAGCAGATGTAGAGTTAGGAATAGTAAATCTAAACTTAATTTACAGACCTCGACCATATAGTGGTAGGAGTTACTCTGGAGTCCATAGTGTTGTAGATTGATATTTAGACCATGATATATTGAAATACAACCTCCTTTCCTTGAACTCCAGGCCTGGATTGGTGCGTTTGCCGCATGGGGTTCAAAGAGCCATGTCTACCGTGTTGCCTTACAAATTAACAGCTGTCTTCCCTGTCCACATCCTCCTAGTACCTCTGAGCCATCAAGATTCGGGCAAGAGGAGGCCTAGTAGGGTGAATATTAATTTGGATAAACCATAGACGCTTCCCTGTTGAAACAGAGCCAGCACAGGAAGCAAACGTCAGAAGCACACCACCCCTCACATAGCAGCTACAACAACCAGAAACAGAGACGTGGCAGAGCATGCCAACACAATCATATAGATGTATGTATGCCAGGTGTAAGTTTGATGTAAACAGCCAACAACAGAGCCACCGTAAACAGACAGTCACAGTGCAACTTTATGCACACTTATGAAGCAGCTGTACACAGGTATAAATTGCAAAACACACAAGATGATGGACGGAATGCTGCACATTGGCAAACATTCACCCCCAGTCACAGATCTGGGTTTAATCCATCGTTATTTTGCTTCACCACGCCACCCCAGTTCAGACATAGCCATATGCAAATCAGTCTTGACCCTGTGCCTCATGGGAACAGTCCAGACCGAACTGCCAAGCCATGTCTTCCCTGGACCGGAATCAAGCATCCTAGGACCGGTTTCAGGCTATCAGCCTTCATCAGCCAGGATAGCTTGACTCCAGTGGCGTAGTGAGCACGGGACCCACGTCTGGGCATACCCTTCCCACTTAGGGCGAAATGCAAAACACACAAGATGATGGACGGAATGCTGCACATTGGCAAACATTCACCCCCAGTCACAGATCTGGGTTTAATCCATCGTTATTTTGCTTCACCACGCCACCCCAGTTCAGACATAGCCATATGCAAATCAGTCTTGACCCTGTGCCTCATGGGAACAGTCCAGACCGAACTGCCAAGCCATGTCTTCCCTGGACCGGAATCAAGCATCCTAGGACCGGTTTCAGGCTATCAGCCTTCATCAGCCAGGATAGCTTGACTCCAGTGGCGTAGTGAGCACGGGACCCACGTCTGGGCATACCCTTCTCACTTAGGGCGAAATGGCATGGTGAGCAAAAAAACGATGGATTTAGGCCCAGATCTCTGTACTGGGGTGAATGTATGACATTGTTCTGCATTCTGTCCATCAACTGTTGTTTTTGCATTTGTCACCCCGAGTGGGACGGGTATGCCCAGACGTGGGTCCCGTGCTCTCCATGCCACTGGAATCAAGCTATCCTGGCTGAAGAGGGGTGAAACCCCGAGCCGGTCCTAGGATGCTTGTTTCCAGTCCAGGGAGGACCTGGCTTGGCAGTTCGGGCTGGACTGTTCCCATGAGGCACAGGGTCAAGACTGATTTGCATATGGCTGGGTTCAAACTGGAATGGCATGGTGAGCAAAAACGATGGATTTAGGCCCAGATCTCTGTACTGGGGTGAATGTATGACATTGTTCTGCATTCTGTCCATCAACTGTTGTTTTTGCATTTGTCACCCGAGAGGGACGGGTATGCCCAGACGTGGGTCCCGTGCTCTCCATGCCACTGGAATCAAGCTATCCTGGCTGAAGAGGGGTGAAACCCGAAACCGGTCCTAGGATGCTTGTTTCCAGTCCAGGGAGGACCTGGCTTGGCAGTTCGGGCTGGACTGTTCCCATGAGGCACAGGGTCAAGACTGATTTGCATATGGCTGGGTTCAAACTGGAATGGCATGGTGAGCAAAAACGATGGATTTAGGCCCAGATCTCTGTACTGGGGTGAATGTATGACATTGTTCTGCATTCTGTCCATCAACTGTTGTTTTTGCATTTGTCACCCGAGTGGGACGGGTATGCCCAGACGTGGGTCCCGTGCTCTCCATGCCACTGGAATCAAGCTATCCTGGCTGAAGAGGGTGAAACCCCGAAACCGGTCCTAGGATGCTTGTTTCCAGTCCAGGGAGGACCTGGCTTGGCAGTTCGGGCTGGACTGTTCCCATGAGGCACAGGGTCAAGACTGATTTGCATATGGCTGGGTTCAAACTGGAATGGCATGGTGAGCAAAAAAACGATGGATTTAGGCCCAGATCTCTGTACTGGGGTGAATGTATGACATTGTTCTGCATTCTGTCCATCAACTGTTGTTTTTGCACAGGTATAAATTGAACATATGCAGACAAAAAGTTGACCAAACTGCCACACACAGATACAAATTAGTTGCACACAGAAAGTGTTTAGCAGCTGCATGCAGGCAATGTGAGAGTAGTTATTCCCAGGTAGTGAAATTCAGCCACACACAGGCAGGAGCAGAGTATCTATGCAATCCATGCACAAGAAATGGCTGGGCAGCAACCCACAGGCAGAACCTAGAGTAAACAGCAAGCAAACAGTGGAATGGTTTTTACCCTCAGGCAGCAACACAGCAGTTTCACTAAAGTATAAACAGCAGGATTCAGGCATTGACAGAGCAGACGTACAGAGACACTGATGACAAGGCAGTTTTATGGTGAAATTAGAGCGGAACATAGTGACAAAAACAAGTAGTGTCAAGGCAACTGCATGCATGCTGTGTCAAAGCAGCCACACACATGCTGGGGCAGTGGCTGAGCATGGACATGAAGGCAATGAAGCTGCACATTGACTGAGGCAGACGCCATGAACAGTGGCGGTTCACTGTACTTGCATGGACATGTATGGTTAGGCCTTTTCCTAGGTGTGTGATTAGGAAGCGAATATTGACAGTGGTGTAAAGTGATGGTCCCCTACAAAATATGTTGCTGGGCCGAGAGATTCCTTTTTTCCCAAAGCATGGCTCTTTGACAATAAGTGTGCCAACCTTAAAAAGTCTATTTTTAATGACAGTGGAATTCTGTCCTGCTGCCAGGGTCCTGGGGAGGCTCTGCCAAGTGTGCCCCCCAGCCCTTTATGGCATGAGTGTCCATCCTGTTCCCTACATGGAGGGTCGTGTTTTGTCCCCTGATTGAAGAGTCCTGTGCTAGCTGCAGGACTCCTCTCTGTTAGGTGGGTGTTCATGGGGTGGGATTGCTTTGTCTGCAGCATGTTAACATTGGGCCTCTTCTGCTTTCCCAGGGTGGAATGGTCATGCCTGGCTATCAGTCTGGAAACGTCATTGTAAGTATATTTTCAGCTCTAAGCAAAGACTTACTAAGGGCTGCGAGGGGCTGGGAAATTTTGCTGTGCGCTCGCAGCTTTCTATAAGGGTAAGTAAATGAACGCAATGCTTGGGGTCGCAATTTGCCACCATGTGTGCGCCGGTCAAACCCTTAGTAACTTCATTGCTAAAAATAGGTCCATGATTGGCTAAGAAGTGGCAGCACTTTTCCGGCTCTGAGAGGGCACGAACGAACGGTCACCATCTGACCCTCATATAACCACTACCAGACCTCACATGACCGCAACTGATCTGCACATGGCCTTCAAGATACACTCATGCTGCGCTAAAAGATCCTCAAGTCATACGCCCGCTAAATGTCCATCTTATAACCCTTAAGAGAACCTCATTCACCATCAACAGAACCTCAAAGAGACCCCACAATCAGCAGTGTCCCTTCTAGAATCCATAACAGCTCCACAGACCATCCCACAGACCGCAATAGGCTCTGTCTCAGACACCTTTAGTTACCCAAACTGCTCTCCCGTTGCGTGTGTGTGTTTATGGATGTAGGTTTGTGGGTTTATCAAGAGGGAGGCAGTGTGACCAACTTCTTCGGTAAATGCCAGTGTGTGGGTGTGTCTGCATCTCCCACCACGTCCACCAATGGAACCTCAAACAGCCCAACAGGACAGGCCATCACACAGACTCAAATAGTCTGTTTCTCAGTGACACGTTTAATCCCCCATACAGGTCCCAATTCACCAGCGCTTGGGTGTCTGTGAGTGGCCCTATGTGCAGCTTCTGCAGATGGATATCTGTGAGTCAGTCTGCATACTTCCATCACACCTCCCACCTCCCAGCGGTAAATCAAGGCCACCACACAGTCCCACATAGTTTTCTTCTCGGAGAGACATTTAATCACCCACAAGGCTCACAATTCTCCAGTATGTGGGGGGGTTGTGTGATTGTGAGAGGCGGTGTGCAACTTCAGTAGCTGGATGTCTGTGTGTCTGTCTGCTTCCTCCCTTTACCTCGCCTACTCTCTTCAGCTTTGGCATGTTGAAGGCAGCCCTTCCTGTGCCACCTCCCCGCTGCATTCCTTATAAGCTCACCAACCTAAGCCTGGAGTGAGTGCTGTGTCCCCGCCCGCATTCCTGCGTGTACTGCAAGCCCAGGCCTGATTGTGCAATTCTTTCCTTTTTGTGTGTTTTTTGTAGCCCATCCCATACTGTGGCAACATCTTCGGAGGGCTGTCTCCCGAGCAGACAATTGTAATTCGTGGGTTCATTCCCAATGGTGCCAGCAGGTAAAGAAAATACTAAAAGTACATGTGTAACAAATTAAGCATTTCCATAGATGGCTGAATGTGAAAATACAATTGCATATCTTTATAATTCAAATGTTCCAGGAGCGCAGATATTCTGTGTCGTTTGGGATACCAAGAAAAGTACGAAAGAAGGTTGCAGCATATTTAAGATTAGGATGTTTGGCAAAGGCTTCAAGGGTCATACCCTGCAGAACCGAACATTTTAAGGCAGAATAGTGCAAGACAAAGTATCACAGGACACGACATTATGATTTTTTGTTGTTGAGAGAAACATAATACATCATATTAAATTGTAATGAGGCTTTTCAAGAAATGTGTCTGAGCTATGTTAGTTAATACGTTAAAACAATGATGAGCGCCATTGTCCTGTAGGGTCCGTCTCAGATGACAACATTACGCACAGGCACTTGCCAGCTGTCTGCCACTGCCACCTCCATTACAAGGGCGCCAGCTCCTGTTTTAAGACTTCTCAGTTCCCGACCCCCACTTACATAGTGAGGAACCAAGGACAGTCCCTCCTCCTCCTTTCAAGAGTGGTCGGCCTGTTTCCTCCACTTAGCTATTGTTACCAGATCCCTCCATGTCACCAGGGATATCGTGTCTGGGTTCTGAGCCTTTATGTAACAAAGCAAAGCATTCTGGGAGTTGCTGTCTTCGGTTGAGCTAATGATCTACATTTCAGTGATGTGCTGAAGAAGAAAAAGGACTGGAAATTGGATGCCCCTGTGAAGTGGAATGATCTGTTAATTTACCATTGGCACTTTGCTCATCAGCGTTCAGCCATATTCTTTCTTCCACTCACCCACCCTTTCATGTCTTCTTCTTGTTTCTGCCATTCACACATCCTGTCATCTCTCCTATTCCGACGTGTGTCTTCCACTCACCCATAATGGCATCTCTCCTGTACCTGCTTGTGTCTTCCACTCACCCATAGTGTCATCTCTCCTGTTCCTACACGTGTCTTCCACCCAGCCTGTCACATATATACTGTTCCTATTTGTGTCTTCCACCCCCCTCCCTGTCATTTCTCCTGTTCCTACTTGTGTCTTCCACCCACTCCCTGTCATTTCTCTTGTTCCTACTTGGTCTTCCACTCACCCAGCCTTTCATCTCTCCTGTTCCTACATGTGTCTTCCACTCACCCAGCTTGCCATCTCTCCTGTTACTACTTGTGTCTTCCACTCACTCAGTCTCTCATCTCCCCTCTTCCTACTTGTCTTCCACTCTCCCAGCCTGTCATCTCCCCTGTTCCTACTTGTCTTCCACTCACTCACCCTATCATCTCTCCTGTTCCTACTTGTTTTCCACTCACCCAGCCTCTCATCTCTCCTGTTCCTACATGTCTTCCACTCAACCACCCTGTCATCTCTCCTGTTCCTACTTGTTTTCCACTCACCCACCCTGTCATCTCTCCTGTTTCTACCTGTATCTTGCACTCACTCACCCTGTCATCTCTCCTGTTCCTACCTGTGTCTTCCACTCACCCAGCCTGTCTTCTCTTCTGTTCCTACCCGTATCTTCTACTCACCCACCCTGTCATCTCTCCTGTTCCTACTTGTCTTCCACTCACTCACCCTGTCATCTCTCTTGTTCCTACTTGTTTTCCACTCACCCGCCCTGACATCTCTCCTGTTTCTACCTGTATCTTACACTCACTCACCCTGTCATCTCTCCTGTTCCTACTTGTGTCTTCCACTCACCCAGCCTGTCGCCTCTCCTGTTCCTACCTGTGTCTTCCACTCACCCACCCTGTCATCTCTCCTGTTCCTACTTGTCTTCCACTCACCCAACCTGTCATTTTTCCTGTTCCTACCTGTCTTCCACTCACCCAACCTGTCATTTCTCCTGTTCCTACTTGTCTTTCACTGACCGAGCCTGTCGTCTCTCCTGGTCCTACCTGTGTCTTCCACTCACCCACCCTGTCCTCTTTCCTGTTCCTAGGTGTGTCTTCCACTCACCCACCCTGTCATCTCTCTTGTTCCTACTTGTTTTCCACTCACCCACCCTGTCATCTCTCCTGTTCATGCTTGTCTTCCACTCACCCAGCCTGTCATCTCTCCTGTTCCTACTTGTGTCTTCCGCTCACCCAACCTTTCATCTTTTCTGTTCCTACATGTGTCTTCCACTCCCCCAGCCTGGCATCTCTCCTGTTCCTACTTGTGTCTTCCACTCACCCAGCCTGTCATCTCTCCTGTTCCTACTTGTGTCTTCCACTCACCCACCCTGTCATCTCTCCTGTTCCTACTTGTTTTCCACTCACCCACCCTGTCATCTCTCCTGTTCATGCTTGTCTTCCACTCACCCAGCCTGTCATCTCTCCTGTTCCTACTTGTGTCTTCCACTCACCCAACCTTTCATCTTTCCTGTTCCTACATGTGTCTTCCACTCCCCCAGCCTGGCATCTCTCCTGTTCATACTTGTGTCTTCCACTCACCCAGCCTGTCATCTCTCCTGTTCCTACTTGTGTCTTCCACTCACCCACCCTGTCATCTCTCCTGTTCCTACTTGTCTTCCACTCACCCAACCTGTCATTTCTCCTGTTCCTACTTGTCTTTCACTCACTGAGCCTGTCGTCTCTCCTGGTCCTACCTTTGTCTTCCACTCACCCACCCTGTGCTCTTTCCTGTTCCTAGGTGTGTCTTCCACTCCCCCAGCCTGGCATCTCTCCTGTTCCTACTTGTGTCGTCCACTCACCCAGCCTGTCATCTCTCCTGTTCCTACTTGTGTCTTCCCTTCACCCAGCCTGGCATCTCTCCTGTTCCTACTTGTGTCGTCCACTCACCCAGCCTGGCATCTCTCCTGTTCCTACTTGTGTCTTCCACTCACCCAGCCTTTCATCTCTCCTGTTCCTACTTGTGTCTTCCACTCCCCCAACCTTTCATCTCTCCTGATCCTACTTGTGTCTTCCACTCACCCAGCTCCTACTGAGCGATTGTGCCATTCTGCTTCATGGGGCAGACAGTGGTGGGCCTCCACCTCCGCCCTTCATCCCTTCACTGGTAGAACCAGCAAGGGCTCTGTGGGCCCTAACGCAAGCTAGGAGCCTTGACCTCTGGTTGGCTAGTAAAAGACAGACATAATTAAATAGCAAACAAGAGTATCAGTCCTTATCACCACTGGCTGTAATTAAACAATAGGTCATAGGGGGGAGGAGGGAGAAAGACTGGAGGTTATTGTGAGAGGTGGGTTGACAAGGGATGTGATAAACACGTTACCAGAGACGAGAGAGTAGACTGTCAGTCTATGACACCAGGACAGAGGCTTGGGGTATCTACCTGTCTGAAGGGTGAGTGTGCAAAAGGAATGCCTGTCACCTGGCAAGCACACACAATCTTTGAAGTCCTTTTACAACACTGTTAATCCAGAATTAAGAGGCAGTCAGCTAGATAACAACTCTCTTGTGTTAGCACAGAAAGTCGTAAAACCAACGTCCTGGTTGAGTCCTTAAGGTCGGGAATCAGTGGGTTTGAGTGTCCTTTGCTGACATGTAAATCAATCCAGTGTGTTTTGTGAAAAAAAATGGCGCACTCACTGGCACTATCAAGCTGGCCCATTTTGCCAGTTCCAGTCTGCCTAAAAGGCAGCCGCGGGTCGCTGCAGGTAAGAGCGGTGGGCAGTGGGGCCGGCTGGGGAGGGATTTCGAGAGACGACCACAAGGGAAAATTAAATAAATAAATAATTTTCCCTCGTGGTCGTCTCTCGAAATCCCCCCAGCCGGCCCCACCGCTCTTACCTGCAGCGTCCGCGGCAGCTAAAAGGACAGCCCAGCACTGCGTGTTAGCGTAATTACTTAAATGGAAGCACAACCAGGCTACAACAGCCAGAATTCACTCTATGCTACCACACAAAGGTCCAGCACTGAAAAGAGTGTTCGTAATGACCCTTGAGGGAGGAAGTCACCCTACCAATCGCAGATTGCGTGGACAAATAATAAGTTATTAACTTTTTACGAATGGCAATTGAGAATGACTTTTAAATTATAATATTGCATGTTAAGCTAAGAGGCTAGCTCGCACTACGGGCTTGCTGTGCAGTGCCCCGGCCCTGTGTTCCTTCAACGCTCACACCGGAAGTGTCAAATGTCTGCTCTTCTGCATTAGAGACAAGCAAGATTGACGAGGATACATAATGACAAGGGGCATATTTACAAGTCCTCAGCACCAGCGGAGCGTCACTTTTTTTGACGCTCCGGTGGCGCAGCGCCATTTTTCATATTTACAAGGTGGCGCTAACCCACTTTGCATGGCTTAACGCTACCTTGTAAATATGCCCCTTTCCGCCTCAGTCCTGGCAGCAAAGGGGCGTGCTATGGGTGTTGCTGTGGGCATTCCACCGCAACACCAATTGCTTTTTGGCGTTGCCCCAGATTTACAAGGCTGAGGCAGCGCCAAAAACTAACACCATGGAATACCAGGCGTTAGAATGGTGCAACGAGGAGAAATTATTAATTTCTCCTCGTTTTTTGCTCTTTCAATGTGTGCTGCATTCTGCAGCACACTTAGAAGGTGCAAATCGCCATTATTGATTCTTTATGTGCGGGAAGGTGCCCCTTCCTGCACATAAACAATCGCCCCTGCAGCGCAGGCAGCTTTTTTTGCGCCAGCACTAGGGGAAACAGGGGTGTGCCGCATTCTTGTGAATATGGCGCATCCCTGCGTGTTAAAAATGTTGGAGCAGGGCGCTGCCCAATTTGGCGCAGCTCCGCGCTCCGACATTTTCTTGTGACTATGCCCCATAGTTTGTACAGGTTTATATAGCCAGACTTGCTTAGTAGGCTCTGATTTATAAACATATACACTCCAACAATCTTGAAATGGCAGCTTTAGCCAAGTAAGAGTGTAGCAGTGGCGTAGCAAGAGTGCCATGCGCCCGAATGCAAGTAATGAAAATGACCCTCTAACTGAGGGATAGGTAGCAAAATACAACATTAATAAAATACAGCATCTGGGCACAAGTGCCACTCTAGCTGCTGCACCACTGGTAGCTACGCCCCAACACCGCCCTGGCTACCAAGAGTCACATGTGATTTGTGCATCCACCCCAATTAGTCTGTTTTTTTTAGCCAATCAGATTTTGCATCCTGGCTCTTGTACTATTCTTTAAGCAGCATTAAAAGTATGGCCATAGGAATCCCAGCATGGAAAGTGCTGTTGGCTAAAAAGCAAGTGCTGACTGAAGACGTCACCTATGACACGGGGCCTCTTGACTGAGGAGAGAAAAAACACGGGGAGGCGAGGGCTGATGAAAAGAATAAAACAAGCCTTTGGGTGCGGTTTGAGAACAGTCATAGCTGTTGCTCAACAATAAAGTGGGGACGTCAGCTTTGGACAAGAGTCGTTTTTCAGGATATACACGGGGGCAGATTTACAAGCCACTTGCGCCACTTTTGCGTCATTTTTAACATGGGAAAAATGACACAAAAGTGGCGCAAGGGGCTTGTAAATCTGCCCCACGGTATCTAAACCACATGGCTTGATTTGTGGGGAACTCTTTCCACACTCTGCCCTGCCACTTTCCTTACACAATTTTCTTATTTTGCAGGTTCAACATTGATTTCTTAGTGGGGTTCTCCAGAGAAATCGCCCTGCACATCAGCCTGCGGATGGCTGAGAGACGTGTGGTGAGGAACGCTTTCCTGAACGGAAGTTGGGGAGTCGAAGAGGTCGAGTTATCCTACAACCCCTTTGCACACGGAGAGCTCTTTGATGTGAGTAGCAGCGTCATCACTGGGAACCGCCAATGAGATCACACCAGTAGGTTTAGCTCAAGTATTGTAAAGGCGTGCAGGCCGCAGGGGCAGGAGGAACAATCCATACAGCTAGGGTTACTTATCCCTTTTGTGTTAAACAAAAATCAGACTTTATGCCGCTCCGTTGTGAATAAGTGTCAAGCAGCCCTCTTGCGGCGTTGTGTTGTCACACACAATACATGCATAAGTAAATGAACATATATAAACACACACACACACATCTATAACTGTTAAACACTGAGGGGCTTATTTACAAGACCCCTGCGCCGCCGGTGCGTCACTTTTTCCCATATTAAAAGAGACGTACCGGTGGCGCACTAGGCTTGTAAATACAACCCTGAGGGTCTCATTTACAAGGAACTGACGCATCTGCATAGATGCGTCATAGTGCCACTATAGGCAACCTCCCCCCGCAAGAAGAGCATAGCATGCACCGCAATACGATAAACACACAAGACATGTTTGTTGGGAAACATTTTGCTGCAGGTTTATTTCATACAATAAATATATGCCAACGTGGTGGGTTAACCTACGGGCGATCCAAGGGCAGGCAGCGGTGACTAACCTAAGCTGCCCTGCCCGCCTGATGAGACAACTGCAGCGTGGCCAACCCAATCGGTGCTACCATTTTGTGGGGATTATCCCCCTTAAATACCGTGGACCACCAGTCCATCCCTTTACTCACGCCTTTTTAGGGGCGGAGCGTGTCCAGGCAAGCCCACACAAGGACTCTGCGCCAGACTTTAGGGACTCCCCGGGGGTCTCCACAACTAGACGTGGGGATGTGCCTAATGTGGCACTAAAGTGGCTGCCCTTTTGAGCGGGCACACAGCGTGTGCCGCGGGCAGCCTCAGTTTCCTTGCTCCAGCGCCAAATGTCCTTGAGCCACCAGGGATGCGCTGTATTTACAATACAGTGCTCCATGGCGCAAGGATTAACCGATGCGTCAGAAATTCTGACGCATCTTTTGGCACAAAAGTGACACATTGCTGGAGTTGCTCATGAAAGTGACGCAACTCCAGCACTGCGCCACAACAGATAGGTGAGGCCCATTCAAAAAGCCCTGCGTCATTCCTTACGCCTGGTCTTAGCAGGTGTAGGGTTTTTGACGCAGTGAAGGTGTAGAGTGACGCAGTGAAATGTAAATTTTCACTGCATCAGTTCTACATGGCTTTTTGCTTCGGAACGCCCACCCTGCATACATTATACCTGACGCGGGTATAATGTCGCACAGGGCTTTACAACGTGACTCATCTCCCTAGATGCGTCACGTTGTAAATGGGTCGCAACGTGGCGCATTGTTTACGCCGCCGCTGCGTCACAAAAAGTGATGCAACAGCGGCGCAAAAGTGACGCAAGGGACTTGTAAATCTGCCACTGAATATTACCTCCGTTTTCAGTTGAAAAACACTGAAAAATAGGTTTTAATATTACACCACTCATTGGTATCCATTTTATCCACCTTAGAAAAATTAAAGGTTTAGATAGCTTCATCAAGTTTTATATATTCGACCTTCAAATGGAGCATTAAGCACCTCAACTGACTGAGCTATCTTATCTGCTATCTCTGTTATCCAAGAGTATCTGCTCTTAAAATAGTTAATGGGTTATGGTATTCATGGCAGAGATGCTGGTAACAAAGCTGGGGTGGATAACCCACTTCCTTTGGAGATCTGCGCAGTCTGCTTTTCCAGGATTGAAACGATATTATGAGACAACTCGGAGGGCTTATCTGACAACTGTAGGCCATAGCACGAAATGTGCAGGCCACAGGTTCAGATCCTAGAAACATATTTAAGCTGGTTCCCACTCTTGCTGCAGGGATCCATAAAATTAATGTCAGGGAGAGGATGTGGCCTAACGGCCAGAGCTGCCGACTTTGGCGCTGGGGAACCATGTTCGAGTTTCGGCAAATCACTTAATCTTCCAGTGCCTATCAAAAATGAATGTGTCCTTGTGTAATGTAACTGGTGCTCATGTAAAGCGCTCTGATATCTTCGGGTCAAGTTTGCGCTATATAAAACCACCCAAAAAAAAAGTGGTAAAATAGTTTAGGCAGTCATTTTCTCACTCCAAAGATGTGCAAGTAAGATGCACGTTTGCATCCCTGCAGTGCTAACCACATCTATAAACTGAGCACTGTTGAGTTGAGTAGTACACAGCATCTAATATTAGCTGTCAACATGCAGTTCATGTTCTGTTGTGTGCTATGTGAATTATCAGTATCACTATAATTATACAAACATGTTCCACTAGAATACAATGCACCTCATAAGGAGAACCGTCTTTCAGATATACGTGTACTGCTTGCCACCCTGCCTTTAGTGTTTATTTACAGGTCTTTTTCTGTGCCATTTGGAGAATAATTTAATGATCCTCTGTGTGTAAAATTGATTAATTTCCCCAAAAAGAGGATATTTCCCTTCCTCCAGTGTGTATGTGGGGAGTCATGACTAGTGGCATGTGTGTGGCAATCGGGTGTTCATGTGTGATAGACCCACATGTGCTCGTGAACGGTGGCCCTCCCTCCACCGGATATCATGCCGAGTGCAGCACAAGTTGGATGTTCCCTTCCCTGTCAACCTTGTGGATGTAACATTTGTCAGGTTGACCCCTGCCCCCTGACAGAGCCCTGTTGCATGCTTGGGATGGTTGGGGAATCAACATTGATTGATATGTTTGGGAAGTACGCATCACTGAATTCATCAATTTACTCCTATTTTTTACTCTGCATGAATCTGTCTGAAAATAGTAGACCCCACTTGGGAAGTCTGACTGGTTTCTGTTGTGATAGATACTCCTATGACCACTTGTCTGCCACACTTCCAGTGGAATGGCAGGGGAGATGTGGCCACTGTAATACATGACAAAGAAACGAAGATATGCTCGAACTGACCTCAGCCACTGGTGATCACTCAGGTGGCATTCCAATCCATCATGTTTAGTTCACTGGGCCACTCTAAACAGAGACCAGCCATGTGCAAATCACTCTTGGTCCTGCTCCACCAAGGACCGTCCAGGATAGACTGCCACGCTAGGTCCACTCTCGACAGGAACTCAAGCAACATCAGAGTGGCATAACTTGAGTAATGTGGCACAGTGAACATAGAAACATCGTCTGGGAATACCCATGACACTTAGGGTATGTATCTCAGCAAACAACCAAGTGATGAAAGAAAGGAATGCTTGAACGAAACTTTAGTGACTGGTGATCACTCATGGCTGAATTCCAGCCCATCATTTTTACCTCACTGTGCCTGTCTGGACAGAGACCAGCCATATACAAATATGCGTTGGACGTTCTCAAATAGTAACGTGTCAGGCATCCTCCAGATGGGAAAATATGCAACCCCAGACCAGTTTCACCCTTTATACACCTCGTTAGTGAGGTATAATTTGAGTCCTGTAGGACAGTGAGCACAGGACCCATATTTGGGCATACCAGTCACACTGAAGGTGTCTGTTGCAACAAACAACAGTATGATTGAAGGAATGCTTGAAGGTGTGCCTTCCTGCACATAAACAATTGCCCCTGCAGCACAGGCACCCTTGCAACATGGCGCAAGGGTGCCTGCGCTGACGCTAGGCAGCTTTATTAGCGCCAGCGCTAGGGGAAATGCAGGGGTGCGCCGTATTTTTGTAAATACGGCACATCCCTGCATTAAAAAAATGTCAGAGTGCAGCGTTACCTATTTTGACGTAACACGGTCTGACATTTTGTTGTAAATATGCCCCTTTGTGTCCTTAATCGGACGCTAAAACCGGTTCTGGAGGCAACGTTTTAAATGTACACATTCCTATCTTCAAGAAGTTTTTATGAAATTAGCATTTTGTTTTTTTATAAAACAGTTAGTGAAGGACAAAAAATTAGCAAAATTGATTTATATGGGAAAAAACTCCACAAATTGCCTTTACCGACTTGATTTATCAACAAGATAAGTGAATCATCTTTGGGGATTTTTTTTCCACTTATTTTTGTAAAAATACCGCAACATGGCTTTTCATGGAAACATTTTGCTGGGGGCTTAATTGGATGAAAATAATGATTTACTATTGCAATTTGATGAAGCTCTGAATTTTATCTGGTTCCAACGGTGGAATTAAAAATGTCCACACTCCTAGAATTAAGCTTTTGGGTGAAGCTGAATGAATACGTTGGTTATAGTACAAATGCATCCAAGTAAAGTATGATCCACATGCTTCTGCCACTGATAGCGTTGTTGAAAGTGGGAAAGATGTGATGAGGAGTGTATTTTCACACTGCCCCCTCCAGCTCCCTTGAGAAAGAGGAATATGGTGGTAACATACCACTTCATAGCTGCTTCGTAGCACTCTGAGACATTGTAAGCATGCAGAAATGTCAGCACATGTTGGTGTTGAGTTAGCACTGTACATTAAAGGGCTTGCAGATAGGGGCAGCTCCTCTGCGCTATGGCAAATGCAGCAGTCAGAAGAAAAATAAATTGACAATAAACTATTTTATTGTCATTTTATCTTTACTCCCAGTCAGCCGAGTCGAGGGTGGGGCAGGTGCGCAAAACCGGCCCGCTCCGCCCAATCCCATCGCTTCTCTCATGCTGGAAGAAGAACTGGGATTGAGTGGGGTCTGGGAGCTTGTGCCCATGGGAATTGTAGTGACGGGATGGGATGGGAGCAGAGGAGCAGCACAGCGCGAGAGCAGAAGATCGTGGCGGCCGGCAGGAAAGGTAAGTGGTGAATTTGCAGTTCTGTAGTGAAATTTTCTTCCTTTTAAATCCAGGGCTAAAAGGTCTAATGTGGAAGGGTTGTGTCTTGTCTAGATCAAGGACATGGGCTTTATAATGGGGTGGCACCCCTAAAACATCAACTATGGATGAAAACTATATTTGTGGGTGCCCCAGAGATGGAAAACCGAATCTTTTCTTGGACACATGGCTTCAAGGAAAGGGGGGATCAGCATAAGCATTAGTGGTCTCAGAATCTGATGATTCCCAAAATCTCAGTGTCTTGCTTCTCTCTCCAGATCTCTGTACGTTGTGGTAACTCCTGCTTCCAGGTCTATGTGAATGGACAGCATCTCTTCAACTTTGACCATCGCTTCGGGGACTTCCAGAGGATCGACGCAGTAGAGATCAATGGAGATGTGGTCCTCTCCTCTGTCCAGCTCTGAGCTTGAATCTCCTAATAGAGAACCTTTAACAAGCCTACTGCACTTTTACATGTGGCACAGTTTAGTATTTGGTGGTAATTGATAATCTTATGATTTCTGGGAGATGTGCTAAATCTGGAATAAAATCTGTTTGCAAAATTTCCTATTTTGGAATTACTATTTATCCTTCACAAGACAAAACTAGAGAGGCACATTTCTTAGAGCTTCAGGCCCAAAACTTTGGAACCATTTGAACCTGACCCTAAAGGAAGAATCTAACTATCTTGGTTTCAGTAACCCCCCTACAAATGGAGCTACTCAGACAGCCTTGTCTAAACCACAGAATTGATGGTAGTGAGTGAGAAATATCTGGTAAGGGTCATGCCCGTTGATGATTTAACTCCTGCTACTCCACAATTCTGGATCTTAAATACAGGTTGTACAATGTTTTTAAGTATCCGTGAGGCAAGGCACAGCACTAAAAAAGCCTCCAAATAAACAGTGGCGTTCGAGCAGGCGGGGACGAGGGTGGCCCACACAAACACACTTACCCTTCTACATGCACACTCACACCAATATATTCACAAGCACGCACACACACACCATTCACAAACACATACACACGCATGCACTAATACACATGCATTCATTACTACATACATGCACGCACCGAACATTTAAAAAAAAAAATTACCATGCTACAGCGGTGAAGCCTAAGAAGGTTCCTGGAGGGCTGGGGCGGCCGCCTCCTCTCACTGGGTGACCTTAGGTCAGCCAAGAGGAGGCAGCAGTCCCTTACTCATCACAGAGTGGGATGGGGTCAGTGGGAGTTACTGACCCCACCCCAGTTTGTGATGAGGCGTCAGTGATAGACACTCGGCTCTGGGCAGTTCAGGGCTTAAAACTGAAGTGCCCATGTCTGAGGCTAGCAGTGAGGCTCCCACTCGTTATGAGGGGGAGGACCCCGAAACCCTGTGTGGGCTTAGGAGGTCAAGCCCACAGGGCTGTAACACCGTCCCCCAGAAAAGTTCAGCTAAGTCAGGCAGGCACCTGCGCATTTAGTGCATGTATAGCGCCTGCCTGCCTGATCTGAACTTAAAGAGTGTCTGTCAGACTGACTTTTGCCCAGCCTCACAGACACTCTTTATGTCTGCAAAATGGGCTCCTCCCTTTAGAACAGGCTGCTGCTGCAAATAAATACATCACATAAATAAACTGCATACTGTTGCTATGGGTGAGGCAATTTCATATGTGGATTTGCCTCCACACGGACAACTTCCTCAAGTAATCTGGGAATTTTCCGTAACTATCCACTCTAAACCAGGCTCACGCTAAAATACTTGCAAACGTCCAGGTCAGGAGACACAGAGAAATGTGAGCTCTAGAGTAAGGTGCCTTAGCACCTCACAGGATTCTGTAAATTATTTGTTGTGGTTGTTTTTTTCAGTTAATATTTGTTTTGTATTTCGGCTAAATGACTAGACATGATCATCTCCTAATCAGATGTGGGATAGCAACGAGAGAGTTGTGTCCTCGTGTTCCATCACTGTCACTGTGGTGCATTGTTTTGTTTTAGAGGGTGAGAGTTTAGGAACAACAGCTATCTGTGTTTTAAGAACACAACACATGCTCCACTTCAATACCCCTAGGTTTCTTTCCCAGAAACTAGAACTCTCCGGTGGCTCCAGATCATCCAGAAGCTCTAAATCCTTACTTTTGAAACCACAGAGATTCCGAAAAAAGAAAACCTACAACCGTTCTTTCTCTGGGATTGCCCCCTGAAATCAGATCAAATCCCTCAACGGTATCTTTCAACAAAGAAGTCAAAGCACTCCTTCTGAACAAATTTCTTCCTTGAGCCTATGATACCCACTCCTCTATTTTCCGCAAGACTACAGCATACCATCGAACTGGGTGTTTTTTTTCTTCGACTTCTCATTCCTGAAACTACCCCCACTTTTCTCGACACAACATGATCCTGCAGTTTTCTTGACTATGTTAATTCTGCTCATATTGGTTCATCTCCTCTGCTCTCTGAACAATGTAAGCTTACCCTTCCTCTCTGATCACTACTTTATCCTGTATTTTTCCCGAATATGATGTTGTTGTTGTTATTGCTCCGCTATCTGTATACCTGTAAAGTGCTCTGATATCCGCAAGGGTCATGTTTGCGCTATATAAAACTATCAAAATAAATAAATGGTCTAAACAAGCATGCCAATGGTTATTTAAAGATGAAGTACAGCGTACAAGTTTGGAGCTAGTTATTAATTCTTTGCGTAACCTCTACACACACATTCCGTGTATTTCTTTCTTCTCCCCTTTTCCTTCCTTTTTTGTTAGTGCATATTTACTCTTCCTCCACCTGTCCCTGTAAACTAACGCAGAGTTGAGACCCTGATGTATACATCAGTCTGTACTCCACCATAAGCCAGATTGTCCATGTAATGCTGTTGAAGATCCGAGCAACGAAGCTGAATGTGGCCAGAAAACCCATAAGAAAAAGTGACACGATGAATGAACAAAGAACAAAAGTAACACCTGTTTTAAATAAAAGACCACAACTTGTTTTGCTTTATATTGTATTTGTTTGTATATAAAAAAAAGGTAATACTATTATATTGGCTGTAATAAAGAGCCTGCCTAGGTAGCTCATACCGTGTGCCGCTCTAGCCAATTGATCCCTTCCTTCCCCCAGTCTCCAATAATCCAGCCTTCCCTTCTCCCTGCCCTACAATTGCCCTATATTGTTTGCATGTCTTGTTCCCCCAAGTGAGCTCGGACACCAGGCAGTCAGAGTAAAGCGTGTGTGTTCTATAGACAAATTCTTTTCCTCTTCTTTCGTTGGGTTTTGGAAACGGAAAATGAATCCAACGATGACCAATCAGCAGCAAGCCACCGACATGATCTGCACAAGACGTTTAGTAACCGTATGGTCTAGAAGAGAAAAATATGGAAAAAAAGCACAGTGAAAAGATGATCAAACAAAAAAGAAAAAAAACAACACTGCAACAGCCTTTGAAACGAGAGTTGTGTCTACCACACTGCTTTGGAGGCCAAGTGACCAGCAGACATCAGAGACTTATATTTTATACTGTGTAATAACAACAGCTTAAAGTTCTGTTAGCAGAAGTTCAGACCACTGGTGTGGTGGAGATATGTCCTCCAGGGGATTTGTTTCACTTTCAGACTTCTATGCCATCATGGAGGAGGCTTCTCCACCAAAGAAGCTGTTTCCACGGTGCAAGATGACATTTTGGTGCGAGGAGGGACCTTTAGTGGAAAGTCTTCCAGTGCCTGTTTTACACGTTGTAACGAATTGGAAAGTGCTCTTAGACTAATGCCAAAGTGCTACTTTGGCTTTAGTCTAATCTCCACAACATGCTGCGGGTCATGGGTGTGGTGCCTGCCATCATGTTAGGGGCTCTTACATACTGTGGCAATCTCACCCAGATACAGTTGCCAGTCATGGTGGTACTCCATCCAAGATTGGGCTGCTGCTCTGCCAACATTATTGGTGCAGTAGACACAGCAGTGGACCCAGAAGTGGAGACAGCGGCGTCTCCAAGCGCAGAACATCCAGTGTAGAGAAAACTTGTATTGCTGTAGTAATCTGGTTTTGGTAGATTCCCTATTTCCTGCCTCAATCAGAGCAGGCTTAAAACAAAATCGCTGAGTCAACAGTGGTAACGTAAAAAAAACACAAAGCTTAAGTTGCACAGATTGTTCGGATTATTTTTTTTGTAGCATTTCTGAGCCATGCCCTGAGGGACATTGTTGTCTGAAATACAGTCAAGCATCACTACCACCCATTCAGCGAAGCAGATCACCAGTGCTTTAAAATGGTGGAACAGCCTCTTCTGCATTGTGTGTATGTTGCTTCTGGGTAAAATGTGCTTTTAAATGTAAGTCTGCGATGCTCATAACATAAGTTCCAAAAGAGATTTAGAGGCCGATTACGATGCGGCCTGCTACGGCTCCGACCGTCGGTCGGAGCCTTCAGGGCCGCAGCGTGATTGGCCCCGCGGTTTACTTTCCGACCGCCTAGTTATAATGTAGGCGGTCGGAAAGTAACCCGGCCGGTCATTCTGGCTGACTTCCGACGGGCTCTAGGAGCCCGTCGGCCAGTCGGAATCCGGCCAGTAATCTCAAGGGCGGGCCTCTCTGCCCTTGAGATTATGATGCATGGTTTCCAGCATGGTTTCCATGCCGGCCTGTCCGACATGGAAACCATGTCGGAAAGTGCGCTGAGGGGCCCCCAGCAGGGCCCTCTTGTGCTTGCAGCCTCCAGTTGGGGGCTGAGGGGGCACCTATGGTGCCCCCCTGTTGATCCCTGCATCCTGTGGCAGGCACCTAGCGGTGCCTGCCACAGGCTGCAGGGATGAACTGCACCTCCCTTTTCTCAATGGGAGCTTGTGTTACAGCCGGTTTACGGCCGTACCACGAGCTCCCATTGAGAAAAGGGAGCGTGCGACCGAACACTGTTCGGTCGCATTGTAATGACCCGGTCGGGCCTACCCACCGGAGGTGGGTCTGTCCCAGGTCCCGCCCGACATTGTAATCAGGCTCTTAGCCTCGAACATACAACCCTTGCATTGAGCAGACGCTCATGTCCCCCAAAACATACTTTCATACTAGTTCCCAAGTGGCCCTCCCATATACTAAACATACTGTCACGTGTGCGTCAAGCATTCATCACGTATACCTAATGGACCCTCAAGCACACTAAACATTTACAGGCACATTTACTATTATTTCATGCAACGCGGCGCAGCGGGGGAAATTGCTGGGCAATGTTGCATGAAAGGGAGAAAGCAGAAATGCTCCATATTTACAAAGATATGGAGCATTTCTGCTCTCTCCTAGCAGACCCTTGCACCAGAGTGCAAGTGTGCCTGTTTTACCGGCAGGATTGTTTTTGTGCTAGAATGAACACCTTCCTGTACAAAAACAATCCTTAGAGGCATTTTCGTCTTTCTATGTGTGATACAGAATGCAGCGCACATAGAAAGAGAATGCAACAAGGAGAAATAAAGATATTTCTCCTTGTTACGTCTCGGTTAGGTAGGCACAACATTTTGACACAAACCCAGGTATACAAGTTTTGGTAAATCTGGTCTTGTGTCAAAATATATGGGTGGATTTATGGGAACATCACCCATGTAATGCCAGCCCAATGCTAATTAACACAAGGAAGCACTATGGGCTGCCTTGTGTTACTTTGCATTTTACCATACCACACAAAGCCACTTTGGGTGGCCTAGTAAATGGCAAAAATGATTTTGTGTCGGGGCTGTGCCACAAAAATGATGCAACCCAGGCGCAAAATCTTTGTAAATCTGGGCCCAAACTTCTGATGGACACTCATGTTTCTAGTGGTACTACCAGTCTGGATCGCCATTCCAGCTGTCTGCTCTGTGCCTTCAAAGTACCAGCATCCTGTCTCTCTCTCTTGGTCTCTCTGTGGGTGAGTGGGTTTTTTCTAATCTCTCTAGGTGCCCGTAGAGCAGGACAAACATCATTGGAATGCCACTCCAGCAGAAGCTGTCCTCATACCCGATGGATGGCGTCTGGTCCTCAAGATTGCAGCAGGTCTGCTGATGCGGCCTATTACTAAGCTGCCCAGTCATTTGTTCACATTTGGGGGACAGCTGCTCAAGGCTTCCAGCCCATAACACAGGCCACATCATGCATGACTCTAAAACCTCTAGGTTCAGTGCAAATACCCATGGGTTTTATCACAAAGCACAATATACTAAGATAGTCAGACAGGGCTTGGGTTCAAAAACTAACATGTAAACAGGCAAAACTGTGGGGAAATGTGTTAATTAAAAAAACCACATTGCATGTGTGCTGCAGTGCACATCACACTTCGGTGCATGAAATCCTGCTGCGTTTCCCTCCCCATAGGAATTTTTACTGGAAGAGTGTGCTTCTATTATAGATCCTACGGTAGACAGAGCACACCTCTGCACCGTGGTGTGAGGTTGTGCAAGGCCGCCTCGTTTGAGTGCAAGCACAAGGGATGACACCAGCAGCAGGCTAACCTCAGTAGATATGGCTCTGTGATTTTTCCCACCTTTCACAACACAGCACAGCAAATTTGGATCTTAAAATGTGTGAGAAATCTGTAACTCTGGGCCACAGTGCAAGTTATCGGATAGCTTCTAGTAATCAGGGATGCCATGCTCCAGACATGTGCTTTTTTCCATGGCATTGTTTTCAGGTGTGTTTGTCAAATTGGTTAGTTGACAAGAACGATGACTATAACTTCCAGAGTAGAAAGGAGTGTTAAAGCAGAGCTCAGTTGTGGGAAATTGTAACTCTGATGAAGTGGAGTCATCTGGTATCCGTAATAAAGTGGCATTAAAAGAGAAAGACTTAGAGAAGAGAAACACAGGGCATAGGAGGTTTGTTC
This sequence comes from Calotriton arnoldi, assembly GCA_963921515.1. Classification (NCBI taxonomy): domain Eukaryota; kingdom Metazoa; phylum Chordata; class Amphibia; order Caudata; family Salamandridae; genus Calotriton; species Calotriton arnoldi. The sequence continues at coordinate 229,140 of CAWUFW010001110.1, forward strand.
AGAAGTCTGGGGGCAGAGTGTTTGGGGAAATGATATGGAAAACAGTGAGCACGTGCTAGGATCACCCGGTTTCTGCCGCCGTATTTGCAAGCACTACCTTTTTAAACGAAAACGAATAGTTTCTTACCTGTCGGTGTAGTTTTGCAGCTTGAAGACTTTCAGGATTCACTATGCTGTGCATTATTCCGCCATCTCGTGGTTGGGTCCGGATTCGTAGTCTTTTCTTTCTTTCTTTTTTCTTTTTGTTGGCCCAGGTGGGCGGCGACGCCCCCACCATTTGGTGTCCTCGGTGACGTCGTCGCGCTTCCTGCGGAAGCTCCCACCTTTGGTCGCCATCTTCGGATTCTTTTTTCTTTTCCTCTTATTGTTTTGTCGTCTATGTCTTTTCCTTTTATCCCTTTATTTTTCTTTTTGATCCCTCTAAACTCTGTATGTAGTCTAGTTTTACCCTTAACCTCCTATGTTATCTTCCTGGCGGAGGCGGGTGGGATCGCTAGTGAATCCAGAAAGTCTTCAAGCTGCAAAACTACACCGACAGGTAAGAAACTATTCGTTTTGCAGCGTGAATCTTTCTGGATTCACTATGCTGTGCATAGACTTTGTAGCGGTTTTCTGTTATTGCGGTGGTTGGGTGGAAGATGAGCATTGGTTGCTGAAAATGTGCTGTAAGACCTTCTGTCCTACTTGTGCCTCTTTGTTCATCTGGATATCAACACAGTAGTGTTTGGTGAACGTGTGCACGGAAGACCATGTTGCCGCTTGGCAAATGTCTTGTATAGGTGTGTTCGCTAGGAACGCAACCGTTGCTCCCTTCTTCCTTGTTGAGTGAGCCTGGGCGGCTCCTTGTAATTCTTGTCCTGCCTGCTTGTGGCAGAGTTGTATTGCTTGTGCAATCCATTGTGCTGTGGTATTTTTTGTTACTGGTCGACCCAAGAAACTGCTTGCGAAGGAAACGAAGAGTTGTTTTGTTTTCCTGCATTCCTTCGTCCTTTCTATGTAGTGCATCACTGCCCTTCTGGCGTCTAGCGTGTGTAGCGCCTTTTGTGTGGGCGTTGATGGTTTCTGGAAGAAACTTGGTATCTGTATTGTCTGCTTAATATGGAACCGCGACACCACCTTTGGCAGGAAGTGTGGGTCCGTTCTCATGACAATTCTGTCCTTGTGTATTTGCAAGTAGGGCTCTTGTAGTGTAAGAGCCTGCAGTTCACTGACCCTTCGCAGTGACGTGATAGCCACCAAGAATGCTGTCTTTAGTGTGAGCATGTGCAGTGTGGTCTTGTGTATGGGCTCAAATGGTGATTTCATCAACTGTGTTAGCACCGTGTTGAGGTTCCAACTTGGGGCTGGCATCCTTTTTGGGGGGGCTATTCTCTTAGCTCCCTCCAGGAATCTTTTGACCACCTGTGAGGTGAAGAAGCTTTTCCCCGCTTCTCCCCTGGTGTAGGCCACTATGGCTGCTAAGTGAACCCTTAGTGACGAGTAGCTTAGCCCGCTGTGTAGTAGGTGCGTTAAGTATTGTAGTACCGTTGATTCTTTTGTGACCTTTCGTTGCAGTCCCTCTTTAATACACCGTTGCGAGAACCTTTTCCACTTTGCAATGTAGCATTTTCTTGTAGTGGGTCTCCTTGCTTCTCTGAGTACTGCCATGGTGCTTGGTGGTAACTTGAGGTGTGCGAATTCTAGGTCCTCAGGAGCCATGCTGCTAGGCTGAGGCTCTCTGGTTCTGGGTGGAGCACTTTTCCTTCTTGCATTGTTAGGAGGTCTTTCCTTCTGCTGAACCTGTGCGCTGGTTCCTGTGCCATTTCCATTATTTGTGAGAACCATGATTGTCTGGCCCACTGAGGTGCCACCAGTATGAGTGTCATGCTGCTGCTCCTGCATTTGCTGAGTACCTTGTGTAACAGTGGTATCGGGGGAAAAGCGTATGCAAATTCGTTCGACCAACTTATCCATAGCGCATTCCCTAGGGACCTTTGGTCCGGTTGTCTGGATGCGTAATGTTGGCATTTTGCATTCTGGAGCGTTGCAAACAGGTCTATCCGTGGTGTACCCCACTTTTGGAACAGCCGCTGCACCTCCTGTTGGTTGAGCTCCCATTCGTGGGACGCAGACGTCTGCCTGCTGAGTCGGTCTGCTTCTATATTGTCTATTCCTGGAAGGTGTATTGCCAGTAGGTCTATCCTTAGAGGGATGGCCCATCTCCAAATCTCCTGTGCCAGGCTTGATAGCGGTGCTGACTGTGCTCCACCTTGTTTGTTGATGTAGAACATGGTGGTTGTGTTGTCTGTTTGTATCAGCACTCGCTGTCCGTAAAGCGGTTTCTGAAAGGCTTTTAAGGCTAGGAACACAGTTTTTAGTTCTAGGTAGTTGATGTGTTTCACTGCATCTTGTTGTGACCACAGCCCCCTGACGCGGAGTCTGTCCATGTGCACGCCCCAGCCCTGCTGTGAGGCGTCTGTTGTGATGGTCACTGTTGGAGTTGGCTGTGTGAATGGCTTCCCTTGTAATATGTTCTCTTCCTTCCACCACGCTATTTCTTGCTGCACTGCGTGTGTGACAACCACTAGATCTTCCCAACTCCCTGTCGCTTGTGACCACTGCTGCTGTATCCATTCTTGGAACGGTCTCATGTGCAGCCTGATATGTGGGACTAGGTGGATGCATGATGCCATCATTCCCATTAGTCTGCTCACCGTCCTCACTGTCAGAACTTGCCCCTTCTGGTAATGACGTGTTTCCCTCAGGAGCGCTATAGTTCTCTTGTCGCTGGGGAACACCCTGGACTGTGTGCTGTCGATTTGTGCCCCTAAGAATATTTTGATCTGCTGAGGTTCTGTTGACAATTTCTCCCAATGTATTGAGAAACCTAGTCTGGACAGTGTTTGTATGACTTGTTTGATGTGATCCTTGCAGTGTCTGTATGATCCTGCTTTCACAAGCCAGTCGTCGAGGTAGGGGTATACATGTATGCCCTTTCTCCGTAGGTGCGCTGCTGCAAGGCATTTTGTGAAAACCCTTGGTGCGGACTTGAGCCCGAAGGCTAGCACTGTGAACTGGTAGTGATTGTGGCCAATCACGAATCTTAGTAGACGTTTGTGTTTGTGGTTGACGGGTATGTGTAGATATGCGTCGTTCATGTCTATGGTCGCCATGTAATCCCCTTCTTGGATTTGGGGTATTACTTCCTGAAGTGACGTCATTTTGAATTTGAGTTTTTACGAACTGGTTGAGGAATCTGAGGTCCAGTATTGGCCTTAGTGTTTCGTCTACCTTTGGCACTAGGAAGTACGTTGAGTAGACTCCCCTGTTCCTTTCGTTGATTGGAACTGGTTCTATTGCTCTTTTTGTAGCAGCTCCTCTGCTTCTAGACGTAGGAGGGCGAGCTCCCTTGCGGGAATTGCCCGGTGTCTTGGTTTTTTGCTCGGGGGTGTCTTTGGAGTTCTATGCAGTACCCGTGCTGTATGATGTTTAGTATCCATTTGTCCGTGGTAATCTCCCTCCATTGTGTGAGGAAGTTTCCTATTCTGCTCCCCACCGGGGTTGTATGCTCGGTGGTTATTTGTTTGCTGTGTGTGTTTCTTATTTTGTCCTTTTGTTGACTTCTCCTCTCCCTTGGTGTTAAAAGGGGAGGGTTTGGTTTGTTTGTGGAGTCACTTTGAGGTGGGCTGCTGACCCCATCTTCGGGATTGTCCCCGTCCGTACCCGCGTCCTCGAAAGGACCGTCCTCTGGGTTGGTATTGCCAATTTTGCTGCTGTTGTCCCTGTTGGCTCTGGCCCTGGTTGTTCCCCATGTATCCTTGTTGGGGAGATTGGTGGGAAGTGGCAGGCGCATTGCCCCCTCTACCATTGGGCCGCCTTGAGGGTGTTCCTCTTCTCATCCCTCTGAATTGCAGTGCTCCCATGGACCTCGCAGTTTCATTGTCTTTTTTGAGCTGCGTTAACTTCTCGTCCACTGGGGCTCCAAACAGTTTCTGGCCGTCGAATGGCGTGTTCAGGATGTTACTTTGTACCTCAGGTTTGAAACCTGAGATCCTGAGCCATGCGTGTCTCCTTTCGGTCACCCCTATCATCATCTGCCTGCCGGAGTTCTCTGCTGCGTCCAAGGCTGATTTTAGGCAAGTGTTTGCCATAGCCTTGCCCTCTTCCACTAGGTGATTAGCCCTTTGTTGGTGTTGTGGTAGGTGTGTTATGAGCTGGCTCATTTCATCCCAATGCTGGTATGCATGCCTGCTGATGAGGGCGTTGGAGTTGGCGATGCGCCAGTGTATGGCTGCGTTCCTCTCCACCTTTCGTCCTGTGAGGTCCATTCGTTTGCTCTCCTTGTCTGGAGGTGGACCTGTGTTAGTGGGCACATTTGCCCTTTTCCTTGCCGTTGCAGTGATAATGGAGTCTGCTGGCACTGACCCTTGTATGTACGCAGGGTCTTTAGAGGAGTGCTTGTATTTCTTTTCGCTCCTTGGTGTAACCGCCTTGCAGACTGCCGGTTCTTTGAAGGCCTCCCTTCCCTGGTCCAGGACGCTAGGGAGCATGGGTAGGAACTGGGACCTTGTTTGTTGAGGAAGTAGGGTTTCCAAAAGGAAACATGCCTTTGCCTTCTCCTCTTGCATTTCGACGCCATACATTGCTGCAGCCCTTTGGACGACCACATTGTAGGCTCCAATGTCGTCTGGCGGCGAAGGCCTCGAGGGATAAGAGTCTACCCCTTCTTCTGGTGATTCTGCGTCGAGGTCTTGCCAGTCTAGGTCTTGTTCTTCTGAGGGCGCCGAGTCCCGGTAAGACTGGAGCTCTTCCTCGCCTTCGAAGTAGTAGTCTTCTTCGCCCTGTTCGTTTTCGCCCTCCGCGAGTGTTTCGCGTGCTGGCTGCGACGGAATGGCGTATTGCTTCATCTTTTCGTCGAAGTCTTTTTTCCTTTGCAGGATGCTCGCCATCTCTGCTTCGAGCCTTCTCTTCTTCTTCTCCATCTCGTGGACCCTTTCGGCGTCGACGGATGAAGCGCCCCTCTTCGCGGTCTCGGACGTCGAGGATGACGCCGGGCCTTCCTTTCTGGGTGCCGAGGCTTCCTTTTCGGAGGTTACCTTCGACGCCCTTGGGTTTTCGGAGGGTTTTGCCGATTGGGAGTCCTTCACGAAGGATCCGCTCGGTTGTTTGTCCTTGGTTGCTGTTGCTTTCGTCGAGTGTTTCGGCGGCAACACTCCCTTCGAGGACTTGGCTTCACTTCTGAGAGTGTCGCTCGGGGTCTTAGCTTCACTCCTTCGAGCGTCGCTTGGGTGCTTCGGGGCCGACGTCTCCCTTACCTCCTTCGAAGTTTTCTTGTGAACCTCGACGACTGAGCAGTCCTCCGGTCCCTCTGCGATGTTGTCTTCCTCTCCACTCGAGAGGCCCAGGTCTCGGAGCGATGGAGGTGCTCCCTGGCCCTGCATGCTGTGTTTCGCCCTTCTTTGCCTCTCTCTCACCCGGATCGTTTTCGGGGTGAACGCCGAACACGCGTTGCAGTCTTCGCTGATGTGTTCGAGCGGCAAGCAGATGTTGCAGACTGGGTGCTGGTCCTTCTGGGCGTACTTGTGGTGACAATTTTTGCAAAACCTGACCGGTGTCTTGTCCATACCCGCGCTCAGGGGGCCCCCTGTGAGCGCATTCTCTGTAGGCGTCGAGATTTTGCTCGTGGACCTTCTACCTTGTAGTCCTTCTCGTCGCCTCCTGTACTCGTCTCCTCGTCCGGTGTCCTCAGGAAACGATCTTTTGGTGAATATTTCGACTTCTCGAGATTCTTCGTCCAACTTTCTGGAACTTCTCGTCGACGATCCAGACCCCACGGCGGAAAAAAGAACCTGAAGATGGCGACCAAAGGTGGGAGCTTCCGCAGGAAGCGCGACGACGTCACCGAGGACACCAAATGGTGGGGGCGTCGCCGCCCACCTGGGCCAACAAAAAAAAAAAAAAAAGAAAGAAAGAAAAGACTACGAATCCGGACCCAACCACGAGATGGCGGAATAATGCACAGCATAGTGAATCCAGAAAGATTCACGCTGCAAAACTGCATTCACTATGGCCATTTCTCAATTTTTCACATTATTTCTCCTAAAAAACACTCCTAACTTTTTTAACACCCTCCCTAGACAGCCTTCCATCCCCACCCGTGCCAAGAAAGAGAATTCCAATTGCAGTTTGCTCGCTCTTAATAAGTCAATCAGTATAATAACAATCTCCTATCAGCTTAGGTCTAGTGTCTCAGAACAAACTACACCCATTCCCTTGCTGTGCTGATATTTTCTTCTTTAAATAGCCTGTATGTAGCTTGTATATTGTGTTTCTGTTTGAGTGATCCAAGCCAAAAGGCAGTGGAGTGCTGTACATGATCAAAGACAAGCATGAAGTCAACGAGTGATAGGAGGGGTAGCTGGTTTGTGGACAATAAGTGCATTATGATGTAGCGTTCTTTAAAGAGATGCAGCTTCAGCTCTTTCCTAAATTGGAGCTGCGTTGCAGCAGTCCTGATGAATACAAGGATGATGTTCCAGATCCTGGGTGCATAAATTGAAAAGGGCTGCTGCCTTGTATTTTTTATATTTACTGTTGTTAGTCTTCGGTCTGATGGTGTGTACTGGCTGCAGGTTTGCTGAGAACCACTAGAGAGGGTGAGCTTGTTTTCAAGACAAGAGCGATTGTTGGTTGTAATGGCTTTGTAAATGATGCAGCTAGTTTGGAGAATGGTGTAGGTCACCGAGGGGAGCCAATGAAGTTCCATCAGGATGGGGGTGGATGGGTAATGCAGCAAGCCATTACCACCATTGTATAAGATAATGACCTGTGTGTTGCAGCATGCAACAACATGAGTATTTATTCGGTAAAAGAAATAAGGAAAACATTTGTGGTTTGCCAACAATCTATATTGAAGGAATATTTGCTTTCACTCTAGCATGTTTGTGACAATTAGTTTGAAAAATTCATAAACCGATCTCCTTAAATCCAGGAAATGTTAATGCGTAAAATCAACTCCAAAATTTAAAATGTAACCATATATGGTAGTCTGACTGACGTGCTCAGTGTTGGTCACAAGGGAGGAATGTCAGAACACAGCACTGTGTTTTTATGCGGTGTATACATTTTTACAGAGTAAATATGCTGTTGTGAGAATGTCACTTTGGCTGTTCTGTTGGGTTCCTTTCTTTATTGGGAGAAATAACAAAGGAACAGTGTGTTCCTGGAGGAGAAAGAGGCGCAGAGTGGCTAGGAACACGCAGTGCTGGACATTTTCCGGTGCTCAAGAAAAAGGCTTACCACAAGAAGAGATAGGAGACGATGGAGGAGACTGAGAAAGTGAAAGATTAAAGGGGAAGTTCTTCTGACACGGATATGCATGCGTTGAACCACAGTGCATCCAACATCCCTCAATCATACAGTCATTTTAATTTTTCAAATGTAACATCTGCCACCCAACTTTTTTTCCAACTGAACAGCTGAAAGTTAACTCTTGGCAGCCGCCATCTTTCTTCCTCCTTGCTACTCTCTGGCAAATTTTTTAGTGGGAGAGTGACACGTGCTACTGTGTTACATTATGTGGATGTACTGATAAGAGTACCCCACATTAAGTAATAAAATATTGTGCATTTTTTTGAAGGTCACTGATTTTCAGGCTACTGCTCTGTGAATCTGTAGTGTTTCCAGGCTTTTTTCAGTGAGAGCAGGGTCAGCTGAGCTCTCTAGTGTAAAGTTCCACTGTTAAGTGAAACCCACAACCATGTGCTGACATCGTGTGCATGTTGAGAGTGAGTGAGTGTGTGTGTGTGTGTGTGTGTGTGTGTGTGTGTGTGTGTGTGTGTGTGTGTGTGTGTGTGTGTGTGTGTGTGTGTGTGTGTGTGTGTGTGTGTGTGTGTGTGTGTGTGTGTGTGTGTGTGTGTGTGTGTGTGTGTGTGTGTATTTGTGTGTGTGCGTAGCACATGAGTGGTAGTAAGGTGCTTTGTGTTGTCTGATTACTGAGGCCAGTAGGATGTATTTTGGAAGCCATTGATTTAGCAATGTACATGATGGAGGATGAGGACAGCTCCCCCAAACAGTGGATGTGTACTACCTACATTCCTGTGGCTTGAGGGTGGAGACCAGACACGGAAGTAATGAGGGTGGAAACAGCAGGAAGACTTTTTTTGCAAGGGGCTGGTTAGTTCTTGCTGAGCACTGCCATTTGGCAGATGTTAGGGGTGATGAGTGGAACAGAAGTTTCTGTTGTTCAAGGTGGAGAAGTTTCTAGGCAGACCTGCCCGTTTTTTCTGGCCTGGTTTACTGCCTCAGAGAGGCTAATGAGAGCCAGGTCCAGAGAATTCACATGTTATTGTGCCCATGTTTGGGCCACTTGTGCTTGGAGCTAGCCCCATTGCTACCTGCTGTAAAAAACATCACTGGGCACAAAGGATGTATCTAAAATGCAGCCTGAAAATGACATTTGAAAAAGAAGCACCCCAAACTGGTTTTGAAGTCCGAAACCGTGAATCCATTTCCTCTGTCTGCAAAACGTGTATAAAAGTGAGATCCAAACAACCCCACTTTGTTCCAGTCCCAGGTTCTTCTTGACCAATGAATGGAGTTCTCCACAGAGTTATGCTGTGTGATTACATACTTTCTTTTTCCATAGAAGACAAGCACCGGGCTGGACATTGTGTTATTATGTCAGTTGATTGTTGATTCCTGGGCTCGTGCCCACAAATGACCTCCCTGTGAATGCTCACCCTCGCTACCTTGAGAGTCAAGCATAGGAAAGGTGCACTTGCAAAGCCATAGTAGTCTGGACCACAGAGCACCAGTGGCAAATGACCTCAACCTCTGCGGTTGGAGCTCAGTAGCCCATGTGCGTTGTGACTCCCCGACCAGGGTCTGATGCGTACCAAACTAAAAGCACTACCCTTCCTAGGGCATTGCAGCCCATCTTGAGCCCAGAACTTCTACCACTTTTCAAACTTCTCTTAAATTTGTCACTGCTCCCTAAAACGTCTTCCGTTCTTCTGTTGAAAATAACGCCACTCACATCCAAATTTGCCCCAACTCACCTCCAAAACTGGCTTTACTTCTTCATCGCCAAAACGATATCATCCCTTGAGCTTCCTCTGAAATTAATGTCATGCAGCCCAAAAACTGCTTATGCATCCAATGGCATAGTGCTCATTAAATCCTCAAAAAGGTAATTATGCCCCCAAATCTGTCATTAGTTTATTCTCAGTTCCTAGGTCATGACTGTAGGTTACAATGCCACCCTATTAGTTCTGTGGTAACTCACCCCTGTTTGGTTCCTCCGGCTGCACTTCCGCCAGTGACAGTAATGGACCGCACACTGACATCTCCCCGTAACTGAAGCCACTGGACACGATCGAGATCAACCTGATGTTTGTAATCTAAGCAGAATTTATCGTCCACCGCCACCTGCAAGAGGCAAGATAGGAGTTATCCTTAGGAAAGGGCAAGTAAGCCTTAGGGGCATAGAAACCGAGGCCTGTGCCTTAAAGTCGCCCAAGGGATTCATCGTGTGCAGTAAATGAGTCCCTCCTGACATGACATGGGGCATTCCTGAGAGAATCATGAGAGATGCTAATATTTGCAAGTATCAGTGCAAGTAATTGGTGGGTGTCAGCTATATAGAAATTGTAACAGCATGACAACTGGCTTTGGGGTGAAAGGAGAAACATGAGAAGGAGCAGAATCATCTAAGAGACATGAGCACAGACCATTTTGGGGAGAGATGAGGTGTGGCAGAATACCTTGGTTGTGAAAAAGGAGTCACATGAGGATGGGGGGGCTATAAGGAGTCCATATGAAGTAAGCATTGCAAGAAGAGAAGAGGTAAGTGAGTAGTGGGAGGAAAGACATTAAGATGGCTTTGTTAAAAGAAGTGACAAATGAGAAGATGGGCTTGTAACGTGACAAGTTAGGAGATGAGATTGTGATGATATGGAAAATAAGGTATAACACAGGAAAAGAAAAGGGAGCATCACAGTGGGAGACAGGCAACAGGAGAGAGCTCTATATTAAAAGACAAGACAAGAGGAGCTGAAATCATAATAAGATATGAGAACAAGACAGCATCAATTAAATAACCCAAAAACCTTAACGTGATCCAGCCAACTCAAAACATAGAACCAAAGAAAACATTCAGGTATAACTTGGGCTCTAGTCATCATAAAAGAATGCTATAAACAGCCAAACTAACCAGACAATAAATGGTACCCGGCACAAGAGCCTTCACGACCCACAGATGTGTGATATATTTTTAACTCCATGTTCTTTATTTCCTTTTTCTTATTTGTTTCTTTTTCTCTCGCTATCCCTTCACCTATGTGTTGAGTCTGTAGACCACTCGCCTTACATAGCATATTTTTATTGCATGGACGCCATGATTTCTAAAAATGCTTAAATACAATCAAGATACTATCGAGAGACAAGTGATGGACATTCTGAATGTTAGTGACAGGCGAGAAATGAGAAAGGCACTGTAATGCGACAAGACACATTATGGATGTATTGTAATGAGAAACAATACTTAAAAAGGCGGCATTCAAATAGGATGAGGCAAGAGGGTATTAAACAAAAACAAGACATGTGTGGCATTACAGTGACAGGATTGTTGCGATTACGGCTGTAACGAGACATGAAATGGTAAATATATTGAAGGGAGACATGCAAAGAGGGCATTGTAACAACTTAGCACCTAAGAAGAGGTCATTAGATCAAATGACGAGACAAGAAAACACGAAATTGTAGTGACATTAGACTAGATAGTAGTGCATATCGAGATGGGACATGAAAAGAGGCCATTATAGTCAGCAGGGGCATGAAAATATGGAATTATATAATGCGTAAAAAAATCATGAGAAAAGGGTTATTTGTTGAGATGGAACATGAAATATGGCACTGTAACAAGAAGAGATGTGAGAAGAAGGCATTCTAGTGAGATGGGACACGAGAAGAAGACACTGTAATGCGAGAACATATGGGAAAAGGACACAGTGTGAAAATAGGGTCTTTTTTAATGAGACAAGAAAAAAAAAAAAAAAAAAAGGACATTTCTGTGGGAGATAACACATGAGAAACAAACTCCAGAGTTAAACACAAAATCTGAGAAGGGGGTATGAAAATTATGGATTGTATCTCCAGGCAAGACAAGAAAAGGAGGCACTGTAAAAAGAAGAGACATGTTATGGAGGCATAGCAGTGAGAAGAATTGAATGAGATGGTGAAATAATGAGACATGAAAAGGTGGCATTATATTGAGGACGGACCCTGTAATAGGGCAGTGTAATTAAAAACAAATGTAGATAAGTGGGCATTGTAATAAGATGGGACAGTAAAAGTTTGTCTTATAATGAGACAAGAGAAGGTTCCGTTGTATTGTGATATGAGAGGTAGGCATTGTGCTGAGTGACAAGAAATATGAAGGCTTTGGAATGAGAGATACTACATGGGGCAATGACACTAGCATTACAAGACACAAGGGGAGGGGGCAGTGTTCTAAGATGATAGATGAGAATGGAGACACGTAAGGGTGTATTTTTAGTTATCAGAATGGAATGTTGTATTGCATGGGAAAAGACATGAGACAGGAATCAAAGTTCAAGCTGGCACATGGCAGGAGGGTGTTCTGGTGAAGACAGGGTATAGTTAGGGACTGCATAGTTTGAAGTTATTGTGCATATATGCTCTGGTAGTGTAGGGCAAGAATAAAAATGCTACACTAGATAACAGATCACAACATTAACGTTAGGGCTAGTCAACTTTAACTTTTGGCAACATGACACATTTTGATCAAGGGCCTGATTTAAAGTTTTGGGGACCAGTTACTCCATCATAAAAATGACAGATATTCCATCTACCTTATTACAAGTGCATTATATGCTCTGGCACTTATATCGCGTCTGCCTTCTTACAAGTCACTTTTGTGATTGAGTACCTCTCTAAATCAGAACCTAAGTAACTCACCTGAAAGGTAAATTTGGTGATTTCAAAAGCAAGTTTGAAATCCTTCCCCTTCTTGAAGGGCAGCTCATATTTCCTCTCCTCTTTTCCCCAAGCCCCGTTCTTGTAAGTGTTGCAGACGATTTTGTCACGCCCATCGAAGCGAGGATTAAAGTGAAAAGCCACGTCGCAGCCTTCACACTGTCCTGTGGCGAAGTTCACGATAAACCTAGGTAAACACAGAAGAGAAAAAAAAAAAAAGAGTGTGAGAAGTCATGGTTAGGGCATTCTTCTTTCCACAACTTACTTCCTCACTTTTATTTATTTATTCATTTATTTAGTAGTAAGATGTTGGCCGGAATATTTCACATAGCTCTTCGACGGTAGAGATAGGTAACGGTAGTTTAATTAAACATATATATATATATATATATAAGTTGTTGTATGCATTAGTGGAGCCAGTTGTAAGATTGAGATTGGTAAACAACACATACATAACTAAGGTTGTGACATCAATCGAAACTAAGGGAAACTGCAAGTATGAAATGTACATGCTTAAGATAAAGAAGGGGGTAGTGTCTTTAAAGTTACAATATGGATCCTTTTGGTGCTTTTTTAAATCTTTTAGAGCACCGGTAGTGCAGATGTCTGAGGAGTTCCAGACCAGAGGGCCTAGAAGTTAGAAAGAGCAAAACTTGAAGGCAGCACAATGTGGTGTGGGTGTGACCAGAAGTTTAAGGTTTGTGGATTATACATTTTGAGTAGGTTTTTATTGGGACAGGATATGAAAGAGCCAGATCAATCAGTCCTTTGAAAACCAGTGGCAGTAGTTTTTATAAACCACGGATTCTGGCAGTGAGCCCGCTGACATGGGGTAGGCTTGGGTAAATTGTAGTATATTGGGGCAGCAAAGTTCGTGACCATGTCTGGTGCTGCAAAAGAGGGCGAGGCCAACCAGAATCTACTGAAAACAAATGGGTGATCATTTCTTTTGCAAGTTAAATTGTGCAGTAGTAGCTGGGCTTGCATGTCTATTTGTAAAGCGCATGTTCACTCCTAACGGGATATTTTGGCGCTGAATAACAGATGTTTATTGTTACCCAACAGTGCTCATTTTATCGACCTCAGATGGATGAAAGGCTGAGTGGACCCACTGGGATTTGAACCTGTGACCATGAGGTTAAACACAGGCCCCTTGCGGGATGCATTAGTCCACTGAGCCACCAGAGCCAGCTTGTTCTGATAATAAAATCTTCAGCTTTCACAAATGTGCTAAAAAGAACCCTAAGATTTCGCACTGAAGGGACATATTACAGAGAGGTGGGGGAAGGGTGATAAAGTCAGTAAGAGTGATGGGTACTGTTGATGAAGGCAGGTATAATAACTCAGATTTAGAGGACTTCAGCATGATGTCCCATAAGACCATCCATTGTCAGGAAGCTGTGAGACATTGCACGACGCGTGATTGGAGTTGATGAAAGAAGGAAAGGAAAAAAAGGTTTGGATGTCGTTGGTATAAAAATAGTAAGAGAACACAAAATGACGTATTGATGTCACTGAGGAAGTGTAGTGGGACAAAAGAAGAGTGTTTCGGACAGAGCCTTGTGGAAGTCCCTGGGGGTGGGGTTCTTACAGATGTCTTTGAGTTCCAGGCCACCAAAAAAGAACAGTTGGGGAGTTATGAGGTGAGCCAAGTGCATGCCAGCTGTGATGCACAGTGAGTCTAGAGGGGAAAATAGGTTAGGATGTTCAACAATGCCTAAGGTTGCAAAAGTATGTGCATAGGAAAGAAAAATGTGTGATTGGCTGTGAAGGTAGAGTTGGACATGTGCGAAAGGGCTGTTTCTGTGAAGTGGAGGGAATAGAAATACATTATCTTGGTTAAGAAGATTGAGGGGAGGAAGAATACGAGGGAATTAAAGATGTCTCGCCAGAAATGGACAAGTACAGAGGAATCTCAATGCAGCATCGGTGCCTGCTATTTTGATCCCTACTGATTTGGTGCTGGTTTCTCTTGCTGCTCCAAACTCTTAACTCCTCAGCAAGACAGGGCTGGCATTAGTCCAGAACCAGGTTGACTCAGTGGGATCGATGTCAAGACTGGTATCGCTGCAAAGACCTATATCGCAGAGCAAAAACAACCAAGCTATGGGTGCACTTACCTCTCCATCTTGGGTAGAGCGGTGCCTTGGATGGTGAAGATCATTCCTGGGTGACATCCTCCTTGGATCTCAGCAGAGTAAGGAATAGCCTGGAAGAAAGCCAGATTGGGAGAGATATGACAACCACCTGCTATTGGTCGAATTATCCTTCCACGGCCTATGCTGCACCAGTCATGCATCACCTCACCATTTTTGGACACTCATTTGTATTGGGTGTGTTGGTATTAACAAGCATTTCAAAGGATATGCATCTGATACATAACATAAGTAGAAATTGACATAAAGAATATCTGGAATGGTCCTTGAAATGCAACATGCAAGCGATTATAATCCCAGGCATGGGAATTGATGGGCTCGAAGAAGTTGAGGCTAGTGGCAGGATGTGACTCGCTGAACAACCAGGTAGTCTAGTGTGCGCCACTGCATCACTTCACCTTTTACATCTACATACCTCCATTTTTTAGCATTTCCCTCTTGCTTTCTTTAACCCTCAACTTTTAGTTGGATAATAAAAATTGGGTGAGTGGAATGAAAAAAGCCTACCAATCCCTGGCCATTCAAATTTAGGTACTTAACAGAAAATTAGTGCTTAGATATCACTGCTGTAGAATCCTCATCAATAAAAAATGTAATTACGCCTTAAAAGTGTTGAGAAGACTCACCAAGTTACTAAACGTAGATGTCCCCTTGCTTATTTCCTATACTCAAAGAGCAGAGACAAGTCAAAGTTGGGAAGGTGTTCATCAGAACTAACGGGCATATGTACAAGCCCCTATCACCACGGGAATGTCCAGTTTTGTGATGTTCCCGCGGCAATAGGGGCCTTGCCTTATTTACAAGGCAGCGTTAAGGCACTTAACGTGGCTTAACACTGCCTTGTAAATAAGGCCCCCTTTCACGCAAGGCTTAGCGTGAAAGGGGTGGGCTATGGGTGTTGTGGTGGGCATTCCACCGCAACACCCATTGATCTTGACCCTGACCCTATTTACAAGGGAGGCGTAAATAGGAGGCAGTGCCAAAATTAAGTCCAGGGAAAACCTGGTCTTAAGTTGGCGAAACAATGAGAAATGCTTTATTTCTCCTTGTTTTTGCTTTTTTCCATGTGTGCTGCCTTGTGCAGCAGACATGGAAAAAGCAAAAAGCCTTGGATTCTTTATGTGTAGGACGGTGACCCTTCCAGCACATAAAAAAATGACATTTTGAAACTTCCATATGTGCTGCATTAGGCAGCCCACATAGAAGTGACAAAATGGCATTTTCAGGATTGTTTATGTGCAGGAAGGGGCATCTTCCTACACATAAACAATCCTCCCCTGCACGCAGACACGCTTGCACTATGGTGCAAGGGTGCCTGCGTTGGCGCTACACTGCAGTGTAGCACCAGCGCAGGGGGAAACGCAAGGCTGCACCATATCCTTGTAAATATGGTGCAGCCTTGCGTTTCTGAAGTGGCGGAGTGAGGCGTTAAGACATGGCGGCTACCGCCTCACTCCACCACTTCCTCCTACATATGCCCCTAAGCAGTGGCGTAGCTAGGCACTCTGCCGCCCGTGGCGGTCCCTGCCTTTTGCCGCCGCCGAGCGCCTAAGAGAGGGGGGGGGGGGTGCTGGCGATAAATTTACCTGCCGCCCCCAAATCTCGTGCCGCCCGGGGCGTACCGCCCCCTCCGCCCCCCCCCTTGCTACGCCAGTGCCCCTAAGTGAGGTGCTGCTTCTGTGCTCCACAAGGAATTTCTCCACTCTGGAGATGCCTTTCCACTAACATAACGTGTATTTGCAAAGCACACGTTCACGTAACAGCTGTTTCTTGTTACCCAACTCAATGGTACTCATTTTATCGACCTCCGATGGATAAAAGGCTGCGTAGTCCCGCTGGGACTTGAACCGGTGACCATAAGGTAAAACACAGACCGATGCAGGGGACGGATCAGTCCACTGAGCCAACAGACCCGACCTTTCACATATGAATTATTTATATAGAGATATTTGACAACCAACAGGGACATTCTCAATAGTTTAATTACTACCCAGCTCTGTGGTCTACAATGTACTGATATTGGAAATATACGAAGTTGGTCTGCCAGGACTCAGTTTAGAGGTCACTTGTTTACCCCTTAGATTATTGCATCAAGTGTTCAACCCCCTGAGTTATCCTGCTCTACTGAAGTAGGTGGGCCGTGACTGAATGAGGTAGGTAGACAAAGACTGAGTCCAGCGATTTGAGTCAACTAACGAAATGAACGGGTTAAATGTGAGTATGGTCAGGAGTGTTTGAGTTGCTGAAGCCGTTGCTGCATACAATGGGAAACACTGCTGTTGAAAGGAATGCCGTGCTGAAGTGCGCATTCAGAAAATGATGTTGCCTTCACTTCTGAGGAAAAATATAGACACGCCTTTTTCCGAAACAATTACAAACGATGTTAATTTACCACACTGCTGGAGAGAATTAGTGAGACAGAGAGAGAGGAGCTCGTTTGGCGCGGGAAAACTTTGCCTCTAGCCCCTGCCGTTATAAATATACACGTTTTATTTTTCTCTCACTTTCCAGTGCATTGCACTAACTCAAAATGGGCTCCCTTAAGCTCGCCAAACTTCTTATAATGGCGGAAGCTGATTCAGACTTTATTATACGCAGATGCGCAGGCTGCAACAGCACACAAAGAAAGCTGTCAACTTTTCCTGGTGGAATGTATCGCCAGGAGCGAACCACTCACAAAACTGTGTGGTTGACCACTCCCTGGAATCTCCTGAACTGAGGAAACAGTCATCCCACAGCACAATAATAACAGATATCTTTACTTACATGCTACTCCATTTTGTATTCAACCTGGAGAATGCATTATTGCTTAAAGAGTTGTACTGGGGCAAGATAATCCTGACCGAGGGGTGGACAACTCCTTAATACATACTGAACCAATTATGCATTTAACTCCGAGGTGCAGGTTTTCCAGCCAGTATAAGCAGCATTGAGTGGAGGAACATTTTCCACTATTTCAATGTCTATTGCATATGATATGCTTCTTTGGCTATTAACGTTGCAGATCTTCAAGTATAAGTTAGTATAGGCAACTCAGGTGTCACTCATTGGGCGGAAGTGTCACGCTTTCAATCACAATCACATTCCTGCCCAGACCTGGCCATTCTCTTTTGTCCCACTGACTTCAAGGGAGGCTCACACCTTCGTCCTTCTAGAGTGTTTTACAGTCAAATGTGCAGACACTTGTTTCTTATGTCTAAAGATCGGGACAACAAGGCTCAAGAGGCACTCTTGACCATCCTTGCATGAGAAAATATATATCCTCAAGGTAAAATACACCCTTAAGAGAACATATTAACTGACAATCTTTCTGCCCATCCCTCTACTTGTTTTATTAGAAATTTAGGCCCAGTAGAGAACTATGTGATGACAATGCGCAAATGGAGTTACCCTGATTCCTCTCTCTGTCCCATCCCTGCCTGACAGCTGCATGCCTAACAGAGAGATCTCAGGTCCTTACTCAAGGTGGGAGTGATAAGGTTCACCCTACGCCTGGAAGATGGAAAGTTACAAACTGGCATGATTAAAAACAGAGGCAGTCTACACAAGAACGACCCATAAGGTCCTGTATGTACCAAATGAATGAGGGGGTCGCTCCTCCTTGCTACAATGACTAGCGTAGCATATTAGCAGTGTTATCTTTGCATGATACTGGAACAAGGGGACTACCTATGTGGTCAAGGAGCATGAATTGACAGAGGAAACATATTTAGTAACGCCAGTTACCCTAGTCACCTACCCAAAACAAGAGCAACTAACACCAAGTGTTTTACACACAGTTTAAAGGAGGCTTCTTCTTCTAAGGCTTCAAATGGTGACATCCGAAGTGCAACCAGTGCCATGTGTAGATCTTAGGGTCGGAGCCTCATACGAACCATTGGTCTCTCCAAAGGAACCCCCTGGGTAACATGGCTACAAAGGGCTGCAGTGACTACAGAACCCGCTCAATGCCCAGCCTCCATAAATACTAGTATAGATGCCCTTTTAACTATAAGTGTAGATAGAGCAAAGCCTAACTTTAACTTCTACTGCAAGAAAAGGGGGACAGCAAAGGAGGCACTGATTTCACCAGACTGCAAGACCTCTCAAGGTACCAAGGGAAGCTGACGCATCGTTCTACAACACTTAACAAAAGGCAGTGACACTCTCACAGAAAGAGCTTTTACACAGAGTAGTCACATTTTGACTGTTCAACGATTTAAAAGCATGTCTGAAACACCAGGCAAAGTGGACGCCTACTACAAAAGGTCAGAGTTACTACAAGAAAAGATCAACTTTATAATAAAACTTTTCCGAATGAAGGTTTTGCCAGAAACTGTTGGCATGGTTAATAAGATTAGCTTATTAGCTTACTCAACAAGGGTGTCCCGGCGCTCAGACAGGCCTCCCCGACAACCCAATTGACACTCCCTGCCACGAAAACCGTGAAGTGCTGCTAGAGGATGGGCGATCATTGACAGAATAACCAGGTTTTAGGCAGTTTCCTAAAAGTGGCTAACTCCGTCACAGACCTCAAAGACATAGGGAGCGAGTTCCAGGCCTGTGCCCCTAAGAACCTGAAGGAGATGCCGCCCGCCCGGGCATGGTATATTCTGAAAACAGAAGCTAGGTTCAGGGTGGAGGATCTCAGGGTTCTGGGTGGTGCATATTGGGTTACTCTCCTACTGAGGTAGCCCGCGCCACTCCCATGAAAGGCCTTGAAGAATAGAACCAGAGCTTTGAACCTGATCTTTCTTACTGGGAGCCAGTGAAGAACCTTGAGATGTGGGGAAATGTGGGTCCTTTGTTTCAGCATAAGTCTGCTCTGGCGGCTGCGTTTTGGGCCACCTGCAGGCGCCTAAGCAGGTATTCACGAAGGCCCAGATACAGAACATTGACATAGTCCAGTCTGGAAGTCACCAGTGCTTGGACCATGGTCTTCCTACAATCCAGAGGCAAAAGTGGGAGAAATTTCCTCAGCATCCGCAAGAGGCCAAAGCAGGTTCCCACTACTGATTGGACTTGGGCTCTCATAGAGAGTGTCATCTATTATAATGCCCAGATTTTCTACCGTTTTCTGGGCAGAGAGTGGAGGTGACATGTCTTCTGGCCACCAGTGTCTTCATTCATCGGGAGGAGGGGAGCCCCAAAAAGTAATTTCTGACTTCTCCGGATTCCATTTCAGTTGATTGGCCCTCAACCACGCAAACACCTTCGAGAGGCAGATTCTGATCTTCTCACCCTCAAAGTCCTCGCCCCTGTCACAGGTAAAAAGGAGTTGCGTATCGTCGACATATGAGATAATTTTAGCACTGTATGCTTCAGCCAGTGGTGCAAGAGGGGACATATACAAATGAAACAGCGTGGGGCTCAGAATGGAGCCCTGAGGAACCCCTACGTTCAGAAAGGGGATTGCGGCTGCAAAGGGAGGGGTCCATACCTCCTGACGTCCATCTTCCAGAAAGGAAGAGAGCCATTTTAGAACAGAGCCGCCAATTCCGAGTACGCGCATCCTATCCAGGAGCCTATTATGGGGAACGGTATCAAAGGCCACTGACAGGTCTAATAAGATGAGGGTGGCTTTCCCTCCCACATCGAGGCTCTCCTTGATATGTTCCGAAACCTCTAGTAAGGCGGATTCAGTGCTATAGTTGGCTCTGAAGCCAGACTGGCTGATATTTAGAAGGTTTTTCTTTTCTGCATAGTCCAAGATAACCATGTTCACGTATTTCTCCAAGACCTTGGAGAGTGCCGGCAGCAGTGAAATGGGCCTATACTTCACTGACACTTTGTGGTTATGTAGTTTGACTAACTCGTGGAAAATGCATGTAGCAGTCCATAGAATATTCTGCATGTTTCCAAACATATATACTTCCTACATCAAGGATCAAGGGTGTAGGAGGAGTTTGGGCCTCCTGCATCATGTACACAAAATCTCCTTACACAACAAATACTGAAACTATGAACACCAGTAACAAAAGGTTGGATGGCAGCGAGACATGGGTGGATAACAGACCGAGACAATGTGAAATCAGGCATGACATTCATATGTTGACGCTAACAGATAGACGAGGAATGCTCTAAAAGCCTCAGCCCTAGCAAGTAGGTCAGGGCTGTGATAAATGGCATCCACACAGCTATACGGGAGAGTTCCTGCATGGCAGGTGCTTTAAAACCATGGAGTGAGCACAACAAATCAACTGGAAAAGTATCAAATAAATACTCTAAGGTGGTCGGCCAGTCTACTATGACTTGTAGAATTAAGGCCCATATCCACTGACACAACCCTCCTGCCATCTCAGAGCCTCGATCTCGAAATGACCGGGTGATGGCAGGCTGCTCCACTCTGCTACAGACCTTAAATTGTCTACACCCCCTGTCAGTGACCATCAAACACATATGACCAACAAAACAGGGTGAAGGTTGCAAGACCCAAGTTCCTCTCTGGAAACATCTGCTTTGAAAACCCTCAATCTGCCACACAACAGGCACTGGACAATGATCCCCATTGACAGGAATTGATATTGATGGCAAGTATACAAAGACATTGGTTTGGTGGATGTTTTTGAAGATCCAGACCCCCAATTACGATGATTTCTCTCCTAAGATTCATGATGTTCTTTTCAAACTTTTGCAGATTGCAAACTTTTGTTGTGGAAAAATCCTGCATAGGCAGATTTGCTGGCAGAATCTCAGCCAAAGCCTGCATTTTTTTGGGCGACTAGTCTGAATAAAAGGGGATTTGGGAGGAAAATTCTTCAAAACGTCTTTTCAAGAATTTTCGCTTACAGGAGAAGTTTTGTGAGGAGGTTAAACTATGCAGGCTTTGCAACGTTTTCAATTTTGCCAACTTTACAAAATTGTGCAGCCAAAACTTAAATTGCTCACATTGGTGCACCATTCCCTTGGATAAACCTGCAAGACTGAAACAGCACAAAGAACATAACACTTGTAAATGGCATATAGTGTGCTATGCAAAAACTGCAAAGCAATACATTGAATTAATTTAATGTATTTATGAATTAAGAGTTTCTCTCAGAAAAACTGGTTGCAATACCAAGATTAAATCAGTGGAGGCAAAAATGATTAAATATATCAGTGGTGAAGACAATAGGTGGTGAATTGGGCAACATAATAACACAACATTGGATACAATTTGTATTTGAAGTTTTTTATGTAGAAAATATATAATTGACTGAGGACCAAGGACAAAAGTCTGGGTAGAGGGTGTCACCATGCCATGCATGCCCTTGAGGCAGTGAAGCTGTGTCTTAAAGGTGGACAAGACCGCTGGAAGGGAGGGATCAGTCTAAAGTTCACTCGAGAAGCACATTTAGGAGGATTCTAATCCAAAGGATCTTAAATTACATGTGGCTATGGGTGGTTAGGAACTGGATGGTGGTTGAGGTCTGAAGAGTTTGGTGGTCATGTTATAACATAGCGTAAGAAGTATCAGGAACTGCCTTGAATTCATGGAGGAGTAGTTTACAGAATGACGCGTGCTCAGTCGGTGCCCTGCCAACTTGGTGGCAGTAGGGAGAGAGGTGTCTAGGAGAGGTAGGGTTGAACAGTGTGCAGCTAGCAACACTGATGATTTTGTCCAAGATGAAAGACTGGCTTGGAAGCTGTTATAGTGGTCAAGCTTACTCGTAACCTAGGCAACCACCCATGTTGGCAGTGTAGAACAGTAGGTGGGGCAACCCTTACAAATGTTCAGTAGATTAGAACTTGGTGGCAGTCACATTGCATGTGATAAAACAAGCAAGACTCATGATGAGGCAAATTAAATGTAATGCTCACATTTTTGGCAGATGGTAAGGATGTGAGTGTGTGTTGGAGGAGGGAAGAAGATCCAGGTATTGAAAAGTGGGAGCAGGGGTTACTAGCAAGTAGATTATTTACTCCTTTGAGGAGTTAAGCATGCGCGAGATGGTGGATTAAAGTGACAAATA
Source organism: Calotriton arnoldi (assembly GCA_963921515.1). Taxonomy (NCBI): domain Eukaryota; kingdom Metazoa; phylum Chordata; class Amphibia; order Caudata; family Salamandridae; genus Calotriton; species Calotriton arnoldi. The sequence continues at coordinate 251,203 of CAWUFW010001110.1, forward strand.
GCTGTAAGAAAGATTCCAGACTGAAGGCGAGAGGTCAGGGTTGGTAAGAAGAAGAGGATTGTGTTTCACCCATTAAGAGGTCATAGGGGGAAGGAGTGGTTAGTGTAATTGGTGGAAAATGAGTGCACCCAAACCTGAACCCTTGAAGCATGCGAATGGCAGTAAAGAGCAAAGAAACATAAAGATGAAGATATGTCAGCAACAACTACTATAAGTAAAGGAGGATGCAGGAAATATGTTCACTAAAAAACATAAAAGTGGTACAAGAAAAATTCCTCATCTACATATGCACTTTAGTATGGTCTATATGAATACCCCTATTAAATTAATAGTATACAAAGTAAATAGTGAATATATGTATACCCTGTTTTCTATTGACACAGTATATTTGTGCCCACTTATATATACACAACTTGGTTCCAAGTAAAAGAAAGGAACATCAAATGTGACAGACCCATGATCAATCCTTGGCTACAGATTTGAGGTACCAGCTGTCTCACACACAAATGTGCATGAAGGGCAACTTGGAATTCCAACTATTGTTCCAGCGGTGACTGTTTCTTTGGTGCCAGAGCACTGCTCATTTATGAAGACATACAAAGTCTTCGTTACACATTGTCAATGGTGTAGTGGGCCGGGAGGTGGTGACCCGGTACCACGTGGTGAGGCCTGTGTCATCGTCCCTGCTGAAAAGAATACACACGCACACCAGCAGTATAGTGAGGGCAAAGACCACGAACGGTCATGCGCCCGTTTATTTATCCCTTTTGGGCGAGCCCACCCTCCAGGGTGATACAGGGTGCAACATTGTATAGTGTGGGGCGGGTGGCTCCCACACTACAAATATGGCATATGCTCTTGCACAAGGCATTTCAGAACAATTATAGAATTTTGGTTTAATGTGGCTTCTTTACTATCTGCTACTTTGCAGGGTCTTGGTTGGGGGAACGGAAGAAATCAGTATTGTGGTGATCGAATCAGGTTTGAAGATCTCAACTGGGAGGGTCCCAGTGGGTGGCATTTGGGGAGCATTGACTCTTATAACCATATCTCTTAATGGACTGACAGAAAATAAAATGCACATATGGCACAATGCATGCTCTTTTGGAATCACACATAGTCCTGCATTGGATGACAACTTTGACCCGTTTAGAATGATTATTTGGAATTCATAATCTTATGTACAAGTGAGAATGATATCTTTGCACATGGGGCTGCCCCATCAAAAGCAAATCTGAAAAGTTGACCTATGTATTGTTTGGCCTTGGAGTGACATTCTTATTTCACTTTGTAGACTAATTTTAGGGTTTTTTTCCTTAAAGGGTGTGCCTCCACTGAATATTTAACTCAATCATGAGATGGGTCAGGCCTCCAACGGGTGAGCTCTTGACGTAGGGAAATAGGCTGTGTTCCTCTGGGTACAACCACAATATGCCTCAATCTCTAACACACCACCAGGGCATGGGATTTCGATAGCAGGGGCAATATAAATTATATTTTGCCACCCATATACTTGCTGCTTCTAGAACAATCTTGGTGGTAATTGAGGATCACCTTCCCATAATACCAGCCCTGCTCACCCATGTTTGCGGGCACTCAGTGTGCTGTACCTCTTCCTAAAGATACACCCCAAACATGTCTGTTAAATTACATCTCATACAGTCCAGTTCCATTACAGAGTTGACCCTCAAAATTCCCCTCTGCCACATCAAAGGTAGCAACAATACTTTTGAACAGTGACACCTCCATTACTACCCGCAGTTCAGTGAGCTCCATACAAACCAATAGCCCAGTTCGAGTGCACTGAACTCCAAAAGGTAAGAAACTAGCACCCTTGTGAAGGGCTTGTGTTACCAGTGCTCTCAGTCTGGCTATTCATTCCCTTCCATACTAAATGTACACCTACATTCTCCAAAGCTCCCTTGGGCGATTTGTGTTTCAGAGTGCCCTATAGTTAATGCCCTCTCCCCTGACAATAACGCCATTTTTTATGTTTCATGGAGCAATATGGTGCCCTTTTTCGGACGCACCCTGGGCAGCGGCCCAGTAGTGCTTTGGTATAGCGCCTAGCTTGCACATGGTGGCAGCAAACTGAACACAGCCAACTCGTGCTGATCCCCCAGTTAAGATGCCTCATTCCTCCGGGAGTTCCTACATCAGCATAGCCCACCTGGGCCCAGCGTATACAGTAACTTTGTCAATACACTACTGTAACTCCCTTTTCCAAGTTGGCTGTGTTCAGTTTGCTGCCACCTTCAGGCAAAAAAATGCAACTACAAAACAGGAAGGAAGGGGAAAAGAGAAGAGTTATGTACAAGAATCCCAGAGAAGCGCTGCACAGAGATTGGCACGGCCTCCAAGGATCCAGAGTCATGCAGACCACTAGCAGAGAACTGCTACTTTCAGGCGGCCATGAGGGGTGCTGGGAACTTCAGACAGAGCCCAACCTCATTTGAGGGAGTCCGTAGTACTTCCCGGTTAAGGTGCCTATGAGGCATGGATGCTGATGGGAATGCGTGGCAGAGCTGCTGACGTCACTAACCTGCCCTGGGTGGGGTCAAACAGGGATGTGTCTGCTACTTTGTCATGGGTTGAGGACTGAGGTATAGGTATAAGTATTTCACTTGCCTCTACTGTACCAAATCAAGGGGCTGATTACGATGGCGGACGGACTTCAGTCCGTCCGCCATCGTATCGGGGAGTGGGCCTACAAGGCGGCGGTCCCACAGGGGTAATTACAATGCGACCGCCACCACGGCGGTTGCAATGCCTATATTTTACATTGTGGCGGGTGCTGCTGGCTGCAGCACCTGCTGCAATGTAAAAACGGGACATGTAACATATCCCTGCACTACGTGGCACATGGTGCAGGGATATGTAGCATATCTGCGGTGCAGGGGGGGCTGCTACGGGCCGCCAAAGTCCCTTTCCTCCAGCCTTTTCATGGCGGGTTACCTGCCATGAAAAACGCAGGCGGAAAGGGACATCATAATCCCTAGGGCGGTGCCTGGCAGGCACCACAACCGTTGTAGGGATATGATTCCCCTCCGACGGTCTGAACGGCTCCTTGAGCCCGTCGGAAACGTGGCGGTCGGTCTTCCCGACCACCAAAGACACGCCTGCCATTGTAATGTGGCGGGCTTTAACCTGCTGACGATGGTGGTAAAACCGCCACCGACAGGCTGCCGGTGGCGGTTTCACCACCTTCGTAATCAGGCCCATGGTTCAAAGGTTTCACCACTCCCTCCTTTAGAGTCCCAATATGCTTCTTTGTGACCAACAGGAGGGTCTTCCAAACGCACGGACAGACTCTGAAGGGCTTCAACTGATATTAAAGTTTTGACCTTTGTTACCTTTTCAGCAATGATGTAGCAAGGTTGCCACTGCGCCCAATGCCAACAAGGAAAAGTGGGGCTGCCCACTGTTGGTAGCAGAAGACGGTCAATGACGAGGCTGAGCCCCTGCGCAAAACTTTAGTAAATAATTCCCTTTCACTGAATATGTTTACGTAATTAGCAATTCGTTCTCCAATCTATTCCACGTGGGGTCCGGATCTGCACTGTGCGCATTACCCAGAGGCATAGCTATCAGCAGTGAACCAGGTGCAGTGGCACCGGGGTTCAGCAGTATAAAGGGCCCTTTGCTCCCTACTTATTGCTGATTTTTATTACCAAACCAGGATATGGAGGGATGGGGTGGTGCGTTCTCCTTTCTTGCATTGGAGCCCCTGGCACTCTGGTTACACCTCTGCTGGTAGTACCACAAGTCATTGCACATTTCCGCGAGCGAAAGAAATCTGTGCGACATTGTTTAAACGTATGCAGGTTATTTTTACATATATGTGACGTGTAAAGGCCGGATCTGTGAATAATGAGTTCTTCTTTATCCAGGGATGCAGTATTGAAAAAAAAAAACTTAAGTAAAGAAAGATTGAGTTCGGGCACGCACGTCCTTCACAAGTCAGGTCTTGACTGTTTGCATATCGCCCCGCTGTATAAACTCGATTTGAAGCGCGAGGCGGGCCTGTGTACTCTTGGCTGGAGCTCTCTGAAGGGGGTGGCTGAAAGAACGGGCTCGTACCATGTGGCAGACCAGGCCTCCTGACCAGGCCCGTGATTGGGTGCGGCCTGTCACGGTTCCAGCCCGGCCTGCTGCCAACATTCCGCCGAGCACGACGGAGAGCCGACCGTCTGATTGTGTCAGAAGATGAATCACTTTTTGTATCTCTTGCACCACTGCCCGCCTCGCCTTCTTTATTAACTGTTTGGTACCACCGTCTCTCCATCTTGTAACTTCCACAACCCCCGTGTCGCAGTTTGCTGGGGCAGGGACCTCAAGTGACCACATACTTTGGCACGTGCGCCCGAGCCCGTCTTCCACACCCGTGAGTAGCTGTACTTTCCGACATCTGTCCCTCAACCTCAAACTTGCACTGTCTCTCTTTCCCTCCACCTCGGAGCCCCCCCATCACCTCTCCAAGTGTTTCTTAAACTTTTTCTTAGTCAAGCAGCCTGATCCTGGCGCACACCTCCCACTTCTCTCCCCTCCTCCCTTCCCCTGTTAAGCCGCTACCTCCTTCTCTTGTCCCTCCCTCTTTCCGTCTCTCCCGGGTTCTCGCTCTCTGTAAAACCTAGGATGACTCACGCCTGTGGATGGGAAACTTTCCCGGGGCAGCGGGCGTGTCCGCGGCAGCGAGTACAGACGCCATCTTCACAGGCCTGTCCCAGTCACAGCCCTGTCTGAGAGGCAGGGAGGGGCTGTAATTTGACACCTGTGGCCCGGTGCCAGGACCCAGCAGGGGGAACCGATCTGCTGAGCCAGTCAACATACTGAGACAACACCTGTCCGGGGCGAGACCGCGAGAGGAAACAAAGTGAAATAGGGAGGGTGAGAGAAGGGACGGAGGGGTAGGGTGAGGGGTGAGCGCGAGAGAAGGAAACGATATGTGGGGAGGTGGTGTGAGTCGGGAACTCGGACAGTAGGTGAAGAAAAAACTGTAGTGGAGCGGGAGGGGGTGTGAGACTGGAGCATAATGGTGGGTGAGAGATAGGAACAGGGTGGAGGGGTGTGGGATGGAAACAAAGTGGAGGGGTGTTAGGTGGGAACAGGGTGGAAGGGTGAGAAAAGGTTGAAGGGGATGAGAAACGGGAGAGGGTGAAAGTGAGAGATGGGTGTAGGGTGAGAGATGAGAAGAGGGTGGGAAGATGAGAAAGACAATAGTGAGGTGGATGTGAGATATGATAGCAACATGGCGGAGGGGGGAGGAATGGGAACAGGGTGGAGTAGTGAGAAGAGGCTGGATGGAGTAACAGATGTGAAGAGAGTGGAAAGAAAAGGGTGACAATAGTGAGGTGGATGTGAGATACAGGAGTGGGGTGCGGAGGCTGGAGATGGGGAACAGGGCGGGGAGGTAAGAAAGTAACAAGAGTGAGGTGCAGGGAGAGGAAAAGGAACCGGACGGATGAGTGAGAGGTGGGAACTGTCTGGAGAAGTGAGAGAAAGAAACAAGAGTGAGTGAGGAGGAGTGCAAGTGGGGACAGTGCGGAGGTGGATGGGGTGAGAAAGAAAACGCGGGTGGAGAAAAGATGGTTGGAGTAGTAATAGACACCGTAAGGGTGGATAGGTGAGGGATCAATGGAGAGGTGAGGGACCGACGGATAGACGAGAGTCATGGTCGGCGTGATTGACGGGTAGATTGGAGGGAGAGGAGGCGAGCGGGATTGGGAGAAGTAGGAAAGAGTAGCGAGAGAGACCGGTGCAGTGGTGGATGGGGGACCGTGGGAGGGAGCGGAGGGCCGATGGGTGAGGGTGAATACATGAATTGAGGGATGAAAAACGGAAGAGTGACTACTTGGAGAGGAATGAGCGGTTGGAAAGTGGAAAGGGGTGGGGGCAGGGGTGTAACGGCCCAATGGTCGAAGGATGTGTGGGTGAGTAGAGGTGCCAGAGTGGAGCGGTAGGACATGGCTGACAGTGGTGAAAGGGGGAGACGCGCAAGAATGTTGTGATGGGGGAGGGGGGCAGGGTGAAGGGGTAAGCGGCATGGGCAGGACGAAGGGCTGAAGTGTGTGGGAAGGGGTTAAGAGAAAAGAGAGGGGTGAGGCGAGAGGGCGCAGTGGAATGCGGATAAAAAAAATATATAACCGAGTAAAAGTTATGGAAGAGAGGTGCCTTTCCGGGCTGAGATGTTTTTCAGGAAGCGGGACTGCCACCGTGAGGTGTCTCCCAGTGAGTGATACCCCTCTGGGAGAGAGTGGTGCTGCCAAGGCGTGGTGCCCCTGTGGCAGGAGAGCTGCTACCGTGAGGCGCTCCTGGGGAGCGGGGTTACCACGGAGGGTCAGGTCATAGTGGTGCCTCCTTGGTGAGGTGACCCTCTGGAAGAGGAGCTGCTGGCACTGAGAGGTGCCCCTCGGGGTAGGGTGCCCTCCGGGAGGTACCATCCTGCTCCCAAGGACAGGGAGCGGTAGGTGCGGCTCTAGCGCCCCCGGCCGCCCAGCAGGGAGTGGTACATACCGGGTTGTAGATAGGCTGCGCGCCCAGGACCTGGTAGGTAGCCATGACTGCTCTGCGCTCTCTCGTTGCTCTGCACCGGGGGAGGACGTGGTCTGCACAGCGCTGCTCCGGAGCGGGGCTGGGCTCTTATACCCTCCCAGGGGCGGGGCGGGGCGGGGCGCCTCCCACTGTCTGGCCCGGACCCACAGAGCAAGAGATTCATCATTGTAGTCGAGGCCTCTATTCACCTGGTTTGCTGAAAGTGCTTTAGCTTCTCATAGGCGTGGACGTACGCACTTACTAACAAGTTCTTAGCTTTTGAGAACTCTTCTCTGCCAACGTGTCGCCTCAAACAACCAAGAAATACTTACACAGGGTAGCACTGCAACACGATGACATCATTTTAAAAGTAGGGGGTTATTCCTTTAAAAAATACACTATTCATGAGGGGTGTCAGTAGTGTAATGAGTAAAAGCCCCCATCAAGGGGTACCCTGATGAAGTCCCAGTTTACATACTGCTGAGAAGTGCCGGTACTCTCACTTTCAAATGGAAAAAGTGCAGGTACTCAGTACCGGACAGTACCTGCCCATTAAGAGCCTTGGCAGAAGTGTATTCTTTTCAGCTGGGTTGTGACACATTACAGATATGGACCAACAACGTACAACAGCACGTACAAAGTCAATAGGTCTGGCTCATAAATGGTAATGAACAGCAACATAACATTTTTAGGTCTCATCTGCGACAGTGCATGCGCTGCCCGCATCTCGCTCGCCAGATATATTGTATACAACAAGAAGCTGGAGCCGGCCCATTGCTTACCATTTGTTGGCTTCATTGCCACTCTTAGTTTCTGCCTCCCAATTGGGCAGCGTCCAGTACCATAGCAAGGATGCCAGGGGCCATGGTGCTAGCAAATAAAATGGCCCATTGGGCTGCTGTTGATGAAGTAAAATACAGCTATGTCAAGGTTTAATGGGCCCCGGTGCCTCACCTGCTACACCCCTGGCAGAGTCTGCTGGCTTCACTTCCTTTTCTTTTCTCCGGAGCATGGACCAAGTACCGATTGATTGTCTTTGATTAGCTGCTTCTCCCGGATGGTACATGAACATATGTTATTGCTTGTTGTTGTGGTGCACATCAGGCAGTCACCTCTTGAGCAAGCTCTAAAACACAAATGTGTGCTGATGGCAGCTGCTTTTTTTCCCCTTTTCAAAAAAGGTCAGTCTGAGCATTTGCACCTGCTTGACCTGCAATCGTACATCTCTTGTTGTTTTACTGGGGCCACACATTTCTCTGTCTGCCAGGCACTGAAAACTATCACAGTGACTTGCAGAAACAGAAAGAAATTGTGCTCTGGGAAGATCACTTGCTCAGTGTGGTCATGCGCCTACTGCAGACATCTTTTGCTCAGCCGATAGATACAGCTTCAGTTGCACGTGGATTCACCCAGCCTGTCAGTCTCCCACGGTTGACAAAAAACCATACAGTTGGATATCACTGCTTTAAAGATCAATTTTAAAGTGATACATCAATCCACATTATAATTATCATCATAGAGAAATCAAGTGAACTGTGGCATTTGTAAATAGCACTAGTTCATCCCTAACCTAAAGCTTTCCATTTGCATCAGCACCACACGAGCTGCATGGATTATTCCAAAGTGCAGCAGGGGTGCAGGGCGTCTAGTCATTGTTCCAAACCACCCCCGCAAAGTTCACATGTATAGACAATCCTGACAGGAAACCAAGCTGTTAGCTCAAGTGGATTTTCAGGTGCCAAGAACGCAGCTGCGGCTCACACAGGTAAAGGCTGTGGGGCGGTGAGGCGGGGTGGGGGCGGTGCAGGGTGGGGGATAGTGGAATCCGACATACGACGGCAATGTGAAAACTAACTAAATAAATAAAACCACTTACCTTGCGCTCGCCGCATCGCTGAAGTCTGCGATGCGGCGAGCGCAAGATAAGTGGTTTTATTTATTTATTTAGTTTTCACATTGCCGTCGTATATCGGATTCCACTACCCCCGCCCAACCCCCACCCCGCCTCACCGCCCCACAGCATTTACCTGTGCGAGCCGCGCCTGCAAGAATGTGAGACAGCAATAGTGTGCGGGATTCAGGGCTATCCTTATTCAACCGGCAGAAATACTTTCTAATTACACCAGAGGTTCCGGGAGTCACAGGATTTCGTGATTTCTGTTACGCACATGCAGGATTTCTCCCTATGGGAGGCCAGATGCGCATTATTTCAGACCTGCAGTAACTCGAAATTACAGACTGGGGTGGAGATTTATTAAGATTTTACGCCTTGTTTGCGTCACAAAAGTGTGTAAAATCAGCCCCAAATCTTTTTTTTCCGATTTACCTTCCAGCTCTAAACTTTTCTAGTGCTGGAAATAATGTGAAAGTAACGCAAAGCTGTGCATAGTGCTGCTTTGCATTACTTAGCGCCAAGGGGCATACCATGGGTGGAGCATGGGCATTACCATGCAACCACCCAAGGTTTCTGACGCTAAACCCAATTTACTAAATAAAATAGAAAGGGTTTAGAGTCAGAAACTGCCACCTTTTGAAGTAGGCGCAAGGAAGGAGAAATGCTTTAATTTCTCCTTCCTTTTCCGACTTTGTACGTGTGTTGCACTGTACAGCACACATACAAAGATGGAAAATGGTTTAAGTCAGTCTATGCATAGGATTTTGTACTGGAAGGGTTCCCTTCTAGTACAAAACCTATGCTAGACTCACGGAGACACCCTTGCACCATGGCGCAACAGTGTCTCCGTGGCATATGGCAGCTGATTTAAGCGCCGGCACTAAGGAGAGGAGAGGAGAGTTCTATATTTTAGTAAATTTGACGCTCTCCTCCTCTCCTTTTCACGCAGCGCAGCATTTGCGGCTGCTGCACTGCGCTGCTTGAAAAAGTGGTAAATCTGCCCCATAGTCAGTACTGCTGCCTCAGAGATATAAGGCGGTCAGATAGCCCAGTGGGTTAATTTATTGCCACAGAGATTTGTGTGGTCTGAAGTTTAGTTGTGCTGTTTCAGTTCATCTGCTTTCACAGGTGACTAAAAAGAGCACATCCAATTGGGTAAGGACATCAACGAAAGACGGTTTAGATCCGCGTGCTTGCTATTTATTTGGTCTACTTTATTATTTGTGACATTTGTGTAATTGCAGCATAAGACGATAAGATAGTTCTGTGGGTTGATACACTTGCTGCAGATGTCATATTCTTTGCGTTATTGGTTTTAATTCTTGCATGTCGACTCATTTGTTCTTTCTTCCCCTCTAATTGCTTAAATGATTACATCGAGTTAAGCACAGCACGAACAGATAGTTCGGTTTGTGGTATGTGCTATTTAAAAGGCCTTTGTTATTAGTGATAGAAAGAGCTGCATGGCGATCCAGGCAACAGCAAAGAGAAACAAGCATTGGCAAAGACAATCTCGCCTATGCTAGATCTATTGGCTTTGTCAATGTTTTTTAACTATGTTGCATAGCAGAGCGGCCGCTGTGCCTCATGGCTGTAAGTAAAATAAAACAAGCATTTGCAATGCAATCGGTCTCGCCTTTGGGACCTTATATGTATTTAGCTATGCAGCACATTAGCCTGGGTGCTGAAACATCTACTGTTCTTTAACATGGAGGGAAAGTAAGCACCAAACTGCATGACACGCCAGGTATGGGAACACATGGAGAGAAATATTGCCTTTCAGCGGGAAATGGAATAGTCCAAAGCTCTGTTTTTAATATAAAATCAGTGCCTTCGGTGGTCGTATCGCTGAAAATACAAGATTTGAAAAAAATATTATTGTCTACGGGTGCTCTTGGAAGACAATTTCTATGGACTGGAATCTAGAGAATGCTAAAGTAATTCTGGTATTTTACTGACCTCTGCTAGTTGTTTTCTATCAAGAAAGTTAAATGGAGGCAGTTGCCAGAAAAATTAAAAAAAGAAAGTCCCTCAGCAGAAAGCAATTCTGGTATTTTACTGACCTCTGCTGGTCGTTTTCTATCAAGACAGTTAAATAGAGGTAGTTGAACAGAAAAAAAAAGTCCCTAAGCGGAAGCAGGCAAGTTCTAGGGCTGATCTCCAGAGCCCACAAAGTACATACACATATAAGTACATAATAAGTATATAGTAAAGTATATACAGGAGGTCTCGAATACTCGACCTAAAAAAGGCTCTGACGCGGTCAGCATTGACCACATCATACAGCTTTTATTTTCTTTACTTTCAGCCATGTTGCACAGCGGCTGTGCTGCTATGCAACATGATAAAAAAACATTGACAAAGCCAATAGATCTCTTATACATGAGACCGATTGGCATTGCCAATGCTTGTTCAACTAGATAGTAACATAGGGCAAATGGTTATGAAGTATGAGAAGCCTGTATGAGCCTGTAAAGAAGGGCTTCTTGGCCTCCTTCACTCTGATGCACGAGGGGGTTTGTGCAGCAGCACGTAACACAGCGGCGACTAGCTGGTGAAACTGACAGTGAAGGGAGGAAATTGAAGCTGGTATCAAGGCTTCATTTTTAAAAGCAATAGTAACTACTGTAAGAAATTGTATTATTATTTGAGGTGGGCGACTGCCCACTTCAGGGAATAATCAAAACCCTTGTCTAAGTAAACCCTCCACGTCACTAAATTAACCTGCTCTCAAGCCCCTGGTAGCTGTGCCATAGAGCAGACAGGCTTAACATAGGGCAACATGTAAAGTATTTATTTGGAGTGGGCATAACTTGCTTAATTCAGTGTAGCGTAATCACATGGAATTAACCGAGAATTCCATGAGATTACGCTTAATTACGCGAGAAGAGTAATACTGCATTTAGCTCTATTTTTTAGATGAGAAAACAATGCATTTTGCGCTAAAGAAATAGCACTAAATGCAACAGAACATGAACAGCAAACACGAACAGCGTCTCACGCTTGCTAAATGTGCTCTTGGGGTAGGATTCCACTTAACTTACCCCTGGCATTTTGTGCTATATTTTTATCTCGATATGCCCCCTCACCCCCCTCGCATCTAAAATGGGCGCACGAAGGCATTTTGTAATAAGAAAAAGCACTAAATGTGCTGCTAGGGTAGAATCTCCCTCCCAACTTACTCCCAGCATCTAGCACTATTTATTTAGCGCAAAATGAACCCTCACGTCCAAAAGGATGCTTTTTGCATTAAAATAGCACTAATGCAGCAGAACACAAATATGTTTTTGGCAGAGAATCCTATCCGCTGAAGTCTACCTTAGGTCCTTAAATTCCAATCAACCACAGGAGTACCCTTCTAAAGCCCCCTAGGACCTCAGTGGAGGCACTTAGAGACTCGCTGGCTATCAGGCTAACAGCAGGGTCCAGTCCAGGTCCATTGGTCAGCTGGGCACTTCCAGGGAAAGGCCCAAGCAGCTTGTTGTTTCTCTCTGGCCACTTAGGAAGTCAGCCAACTGACAGCCGGAGTACACTTCTTTGTCCTGGGTACAAGAGGAAGCAGGTCCGGTCCTTCAGGGCTCCTTGTAGGTCACAGACAGCAGGTCCAGTCCTCTGCTGATCTTCTGCAGGTGCAGAAAGTGCTCTAAAGTGGATTCCTGAAGGTGTCACATTTATGCCAAGCACAAGCTAGTGGGTGGAAATGACTCCTGGGCATGTCCTAAACAATAGGGTAAAAGTTCCCAGGGGTTACCCTACCCACATTTGCAGCAGTTCCCATTTGTCTTACTGTAAATAGGCCCAGAATGTCATGTTCCAGGACATTTTCAAGATGTCTTGAATGTCACATCCTACTTGACAAGTCTGCTGGGGTTTTTCATATAACACTTGGGGCACACTTCAAAGAAGTCTCTCTTGTCACAGGCAAATGTTAGCTGACATGTGGACATGGCCCTTCTTTTTTTCTGCCAGCCAGTCAGGCCCCAAATCACAGTGGGACTCTTTGACATTACAGTGTCACAGCCTGTTTGATGGGTCTTATGGGTTTACGTATAACATTTGGGGCGTATTCAAATGAGGGAAACAGAATGCAAAATGGTTGTTGAAAGCTCTGCTTTGATTTTGCCGGACTTCTGTCTCCGAGTTTGATGAGGGTACAGGGACTGCCTAAAATTGGATTTTAGTGTTAGATGTGGGAGGACACCACAATTTCCAGAGTACACTCCCCACACTCTCCCCCAGCCCTCAGAGCCCAAGTTTAGCGTGGACGAAGACTTCAACCATCTTGAAAATGCCCAAAGTTGGTAGTGTTAGGTCTGGTAACCTTTACCCCATTGGCTAGAGCATCCACGGGAGCCATTTCCACCCACTAGCTTGTGTCAGACATAAATGTGGCATCTTCAGGTATCCACTGAAAACAGTCCTGGACCGGAAGAAGTTCAGAAGAGGACTGAACCTGTTGTCAGCAACCTGAGAAGAGCCCTGGAGGACTGGACCAGTTTTCTCTTTTGTACCAAGAACAAAGACGTGGACTGCAGGGGTCATACGATTGACCTCCTTTTAAAGTCCCAGGGAAACAACAAGCTATAAACAGCCTTTTCCTGCATCTGCCCAGCTGACCAGTGGCAACTGGACCTGATTTGGATCTCCACTTGGTCCCTGCCTGCCACCCTGTGAGTCTCTAAGAGCCTCCCCTGAGGACCTGGAGGGCTTTAGAAGTGTACTCCTGTGGTGGATTGGGACTTGAAGGACTCAGTCAAAAGGTACAAGTTTTGATCTGCCGGTTTGTGCTCATTGCAGTCAGTGTCAAATTGCGCCGATGTTCTGGTCTACTGCAACCATAGACTATCATTAACACTTTATGCTTCTTGGCGCTATATCTACTTAAAACTTTAACAATCATACCTCCGGTTCACCTTATTAGATTTCTGTCATCTTGGTGTGAATTTGTTTAATACATTTTACTCTATTTTTATAATTCATTTTGGGACTTTTATTGGTTTGCATTTCGACTTTATTGCTATTTAGTACTGCTTAAATATTGTACACATTGCCTCTAAGTTAAGCCTGTCTGGTGGGTGCCAGAGCTACCATATGGATGAGCTTAGGTTTATCTAGTGACTTTGATGGATCACCCTGACAAGGATTGTGATTATTACTTGAGGTGGGTACTTACCCTCCTCAACTAACAACACAATTTATTAGATTGGTGTTCAGCAGTGTGATCCAGGACTGTTGGAAATGGCCCTTTTTGCAGGGTTATCCCCAAACTTTTTGCTTTTTCCTCCTATTTTTCCCTGACCTGTTTGTGTTGGTTTTAGGACTCTGGGCACTTTACCACTGCTAATCAGTGCTAAAGTGCATTTGCTCTCTGTGTAAATTGTGTTATGGATGGGTGTTTCCATGATTGGATATTTGATTTACCTGTTAGCCCCAAGTAAAGTGCACTGCGTGTGCCAGGGCTGGTGAATCAAATGCTACTCGGGGGCCTGCAGCACTGGTTGTGCCACCCCCGTAAGGAGCCCTGAAAACGGTAACTCAGACCTGCGATTGCAGAAGTCTGCGCGCAGTTTGTACTGTCATGACGACTTGGCCAGTGCACACACTGGCCGGTCCCTAACCTTCCCTTTTCTTACATGTCAGACACCCCTCAGGTAGGCCCAAGGTACCCCTGTGGGCAGGGTGCAGTGTATGTGAAAGGTGGGACATGCCCTGGTGTGTGTGGCATGTCCTGATAGTGACTTACAGCCAATTTCGTTTTTCACTATTGCAAGGCTACCAGTTCCCCATAGGATAGAATGGGAGGTTTGTTTATAACATCTTATAAACATAACTGGCCCAGAGAATTCGGTAAGAAAATAGAATTTAGTATGCCTGAACTCAGAATCTAAAGATGCATCTTTTAGTGAAGGTGATTTTTACATTCTGTGTTTGAAAATACCACTTTTAGAAAGTAGGTATTTTCTTGCTCAGTCATCCCGTGTGCCTCTGCTGGAATGTGGATTGCCTGTCTGGGTTTTGGATGACAGAAGGCTGGGGGGCCGGAGGGGCTCCAGATAGTCTAGGTAGGTCAGGAAAGGGCTGAATAGACCTGGGCTGCGATGGGGGAAGGGGGAGGAGATTTCCTTGCACCTCAAAGGGCCTGGTCTGCCTCTGACAATGCCGTCCCCACCTCCTGCCAGGAAATCACACCAGATAAGGCAGAACTAGTTCTGGCCGGGCACAGACACCCTCTGCCTGAAAGATCAAAGGATTTTTGGATACAAATACTGGGGCCCAGACCCCTGAACTTTAGAACTCATCTGGACAAGAAGACTGCCAAGAAGAAGAGCCGGAGAAGCTGCGAAAAGGAACGACTGCTTTGCTGGGCTGACCTGCAGTGGCTGCTTTTGTCTTGGGTAGTGAAAGGCCTGGACTGGACTTTCTGCAACCTAAATTTGTGAGTCTTTCCAAGGGCTTGAGGTAGAGCTTGCCCCCTGTTCACGAAGTCTCAGGAACAGCAAAGACTTCAAGTTCTTCGACCCGCAGCACTGGGGACTGTGTGTTTTGTGCTGCAACCCGAAGAACAACAACTCTACAACGTCTACGACGCCACTGCCGACTCCGTGTCCTGAAGGCAACGCAGAGGGCACCGCCGCACCGCAACTCTGGTCTCACCAACGACGCCTGTTGATGCCGCCACCGAGCCGCTGCTTGCACCGCGACCTGTGGGCACCGCACTCCGCACCGCCTCGCTTCAACGCCAAAGCCTTGGCACCGCAGAGGGCACCACTGCAACGCAGCACCACGACCCTGGTCTCACTGACGACGCCTGTTGACGCCGCCACCGAGCCTCTGCTCGCACCGTGACCTGTGGGCACCGCACTCTGCACCGCCTGGCTTCACGAGGACGCCTTGGCCTGCCTGACGCCGCCACTTCCCGCCGAGATCGACGCCGCTGCTTGCACCGTGGTTCGGGGGCACTGCTCGTAAGTTACACCACGCACCGCCCTCATCCCACACCGCAGCCTTGGCCTACCGACGCCGGCGCCATCGACTCCAGTTCGTCAGCCGATGACAGCGCTTCAGCAACGATGACGCCGCTGCTTGCACCGTGATCTGCCAGCACCGTGACGAGCACCGCCTTCATCTCGCACCGCGACCCTGGTCTCATCGACGACGCCATCTGACGCCGCCACCGAGCCGCTGCTCGCACTGCTGCACTTTGCACCGCAGCACCCGACGCCTGCCGACGCCAGCGCTCCTGACTCCATCAGAGAGGAGATCGACCTGCAACGCGTGTGACTTCGAGGGCCCCATCGCCCTGCATCTCTGAAAGGTACTGTTTGCGGGTCTTCCCGACACCGTACCTGGCCTGCGACCCCGCGGTCAGCCAGTACTGTTTTGGGTTTGTGTGTTCACAACGCCGTGGTAGCCCGGACAGCGCTATCCACACAAGGAACTCTTTTTAATCAGCGTATTTTTGAATTGTGAACTTTTAAGTATAGTATTGTGGTTCTTTATCGTTTTTGGTCTTGTTTTAATTATATAAAAATATTGGATATTTTTCTAAACTGGTGTGGTGTCCTTTTGTAGTGCGTACACTGTATTACTGGTGGTTATGTGCAAATGCTTTACACACTGCCTCTAAGATAGGCCTGGCTGCTCGTGCCAAGCTACCAAGGGGGTGAGCAGGGGTTATTTTAGAAGTGTAACTCCCTTATCCTGACTAGAGTGGTGGTTTTTGCCTGGCTTTGGCCTGCGCCCTAGCCTACCAAGAATCCCATTTCTAACAAGGACTTACAGTGATTTGTGTTACAACCAAGCATCTTTTCATAATCTGACATCAAGATCGAAGTTTGGAATGTTAAATTCTCTTATTTTTAATTGGGCATGTTTGCTTTTTTCTAAATTTCACTCTTATGCTCATATTTTGCACCTGTGATTTTGTACAAATAGAGATGGATCTCAGCTACGTTGAGAGCTTCAATATGCCAGATCTCGTAAGGTTGTGTAAGGCGAGAGGACTGAAACTGCCAAGGTTTCCAAGAGGCTAAAGTACCAGATAGCTCTCACAGCCTGATAAGAAGTCCACGTGTTGCAATCTTCAACACTGGAGAAAGAGTATGAGGAAGAGAAAGATGACCCTGCAGTGGCTCCAGAGTTAGTGGGAAACAGGGATACCCCTGCAGTTTTTAATAGATAGAAAGGTACCCCCTATATTATTTTAGGTCCTAGAGGAGGGGAAGCAACAAGAAACTAGGAGAAACCTCTAAACCGACCTAAATCATTTATACAACTGGCCAATAAGGCTCATACATCAAACATATCCCCAAATTATCTTCTGGACCGAGATGAGTTCATAAAACTCGATTTATTATTTATAAACATATTTTTTCTTTTTCACAAAAATTCATTGCTGTAAATTAACATTAAACATAGAAAAACATACACCATAAATAACAATCCAATAATATCAGAACTTCAATACATTTTATGAGCCTAGCTTCATAAATGACTTAATACCTCAGTTAGCCTAAATGAAACAGACAGTGCAATATCATAAAAAACAGTAAACAATACAAATACTGAAAAGACAAATATAAAGATAAAGATAACCCCACACTCATCCATCAGACCTGCAATCATACCTATCAACTAACTCATCCGTACTATCATACATACAACACTAAAAGATAATGACAAAACAGTTCAGAGCATATGTGGGATCCAATAAATCAGAATCGAGCCACTGATGGTATAACTACGTTGTGCAGATACGTCCCAACAGTTTCTTCTCTTGTGTGTGTCTCTGACAGGATTCCCGTATGTTAAATATAGGTCAACGTACGTTTCGGTGGAACCCTAATAAAACCACCTTCATCAGGACCAATATTGATTTGATAAATTTTCAAAATAGTGTTGGGTGGGGTTAATCTGATTAGGTCTATCTATCTCCCAATAAATGGGCAGACAGTAGGTCAAACTCCAAATGAGACCCTGTCTGTTATTATAACTCTACGGATGTCAACCTGTTTCTATCCTAATGCACAGGCAATTCGCCTGTTCTGTCACGTCCGTAATTTTAGCAGCTGCAGAAAGGCGCCATTTAGCTGACCGTCCAAAATGGTTAAATAGTCATCCTGAGCAAAGACTCTATTCTCTTCAAAGCACTTCAAGCGCTGGGGATGTAGAGGACGAAGAGGATTCCAGTCCAAATCTTATCAGCGCGTTCCTCGATAGCATGCCATTCTTGCCTCAGAGAAACCGCGACTGAGGCAAGAATGGCACGTTATCGAGGAACACGCTGATAAGATTTGGACTGGAGTCATCTTCGTCCTCTACATCCCCAGCGCTTGAAGTGCTTTGAAGAGAATAGAGTCTTTGCTCAGGATGACTATTTAACCATTTTGGACGGTCAGCTAAATGGCGCCTTTCTGCAGCTGCTAAAATTACGGACGTGACAGAACAGGCGAATTGCCTGTGCATTAGGATAGAAACAGGTTGACATCCGTAGAGTTATAATAACAGACAGGGTCTCATTTGGAGTTTGACCTACTGTCTGCCCACTTATTGGGAGATAGATAGACCTAATCAGATTAACCCCACCCAACACTATTTTGAAAATTAATCGAATCAATATTGGTCCTGATGAAGGTGGTTTTATTAGGGTTCCACCGAAACGTACGTTGACCTATATTTAACATACGGGAATCCTGTCAGAGACACACACAAGAGAAGAAACTGTTGGGACGTATCTGCACAACGTAGTTATACCATCAGTGGCTCGATTCTGATTTATTGGATCCCGCATATGCTCTGAACTGTTTTGTCATTATCTTTTAGTGTTGTATGTATGATAGTACGGAAGAGTTAGTTGATAGGTATGATTGCAGGTCTGATGGATGAGTGTGGGGTTATCTTTATCTTTATATTTGTCTTTTCAGTATTTGTATTGTTTATCTGTTTTTTATGATATTGCACTGTCTGTTTCATTTAGGCTAACTGAGGTATTAAGTCATTTATGAAGCGGGGCGTGGCTTGGCGCCCAGCGGGAATGGCGGCGCACGGGTGAAGCTCCCGGAGGAGTCTCGGAATAACCCACTTCTAGGACCGAGTTGTGACTCGGAATGGACGACGGAAAGTAGATGAAGGTTGGGAGAACACCCTGAAGCCTTCGCTACCATCAAATCTGATCAGCAAGCATATTTAAACCGGTAATATGTTCTCTGTCAAAACCGTACTCTCGCGGCCGCCATTTTGAATTTTTGCCGCGATTGCGGATTTTTCTGATTTGCATCCCGAACCTCTATTAACTCCTGTAATGATGTTCCCAGAATATCCCACCACCTAATAGTTGTTGGAAGACTCATCATCTAACGGAATTAGGAAGTTACAGCGAGCATAAAGTTTTTTAGAGGTTCGTGGCAGGAATGCATGGCGGCCATTTTAAGATATTTGAGTCAGCCTTCACAGAGAGCATTGGTTTCGCGTTACAGGCTGCTGTAGAGAAATAAGCGCGATGAGCTCACCACTACATCCACAGACTGTTTTTTGGATGCACTCAGCATAACTCAGCTTTGACAAATGTTTGGCTTTTCTTCAAGACAAAGAGATATATGTTGATTGTGGGTGCAATAGGTAGGTGAGGATGCTCTGAGGTTCTTGTCAGTGCCGGCCTCAGGTTTTATAAAAGATCCTCAGAAGGAGTGCTCCTTTTGCTCCCATATTGTTCTGTTGACTGGTGGTGAGGGGGTTTGTTCAGAGGTTTATGGGCAGAACAAAAGTACTCAGTTCGTCCAGCTCCAAGAAAAACATTTTTATAAAAAAACTCCAGAATCTTCACTGAATTCTCTAGGCTTGAGGAGTCTTTGTTATCCTCACCTCGACAACTAGAAACAACTATGGATCCTTCCTCTGGCCCTACTGGGAAATCTCTTACCAAGCGTCTCAAGAAGGACCCTCCCTCGCCACCCAAGTCAGCCTCACCTGTGTCGATGGAGTTGCTGCTTGAGGAAATCAGAGCCCTCCGACCCTTTATGGAAGAGACTAATACCAAGCTGCAAATTTTAACAGATAACTGGTCCCAACTGGACACGAGAGTTACAGAAGTTGAAAATACTGTTTCCGCCCTAAAAGACACACGTGCAGGTGTTTCTCAGCTGCGATCTCAGGTATCCACACTCCAGAAACAAGTCGAGGAGCTTGAGAACCGTAATAGACGAAACAACCTACGCATTTACGGTATGGGAGAAGGACTTGAGGGTTCGGACTCTCTCGCTTTCTTTAAATCCTTTCTCCCTAAACTACTTCATATGCCAGAGGGGACTCAACTCAATATTCAGCGAGCTCACAGGTTAGGTCGGATTCCATCTCAAACTAGTTCTCCACAGAGACCAAGAGGAGTCATCTTATATTTCTTAGAATATACAGATTTATTGAAGGTGCTTGCGGCGGTCAAAGCTTCTCCAAAAATAACATGGTCAGGCTCGTCTTTATTCTTCGCACAAGACTATGCTAAAGCTACTGCCAACAGACGCAAAGCTTTCCTAAATTTGAGAGCGGATTTACGTTCCTTGGGGGCCAGATACGGTCTCTTCTATCCTTGTCTCTTCAAAGTCACGTATAACAACAAAACAACGGTGTATGAAGATCCGATACGTTTACAAAGCTTCATTAACTCCTGTAAGACAGTCGATATGGATTCCTCTGGACCCTCCTCTTCATTTAACGCTTGACGGATTGTTGCTTCTCTTCTTCCTCCCACAAATTCCTTAGACTTTGCTTGCTTAACAGTTATACTCCGTCATCTTAGAAGTGCTTTTTAACAGTTGGTGATATATCTGATACTGTTACTATGATGTTACAGAATGAGTCACGTTGTTTAGTGTTAACAGTTGGTTCTCCTGTTTCTGTTTTATGAGATAAATGGTTCACGGACATGTTTTGACGCATCTCCTAATCATTGATTGTTATTGTTTCCACAGGTTTTTCTACTCGTGTACCGTGGTTTTTCCTTGGTCCTCCGTTTTGTTGATCCCGGTTGCATTGCCTATCCCATGTGGTCCCATCCATCCTCCCGTATATCCATGACCCTTCCTTTGTAGGTATGTTTTTTTCCCGCATTCCCTCAAGATTGATGTTGGGTATGTCTTTCGTTTTTTGTCTTTTTTCTTTTGTTGCTTGTATCCTTTCACGTGCTGGTGTAACATGTATTATTAACTCTTCATACTTCTTTGTATCTATCACTTTCTGGATCATTATAATTCTGCTTATTTCTATTCTTACATTCTCCTTTCGCCCACTTCCCAGATTTTTCTCTTCTCCTATTCTTGTCTTCAGCTCACATTTCACGCTCCTGTTACATGATCTGCCTATTTTTCTTAACTTTAAAGTCGAAGAAACTGCTCCTTTCCTGTTTGGTATCTCTCTTATTTCATATGGCTATTACAATGAATTGAACTTATGTTTCACAATTTCAGTACAAATTGTTTTTATTTACTTATGTCATTAAAATTGATCACTTGGAATGTTAGGGGATTAAACTCTCCCATCAAAAGGCAGAGAATCCTTACCTACTTAGCCAAATTAGAAGCCGATATTGTATTCTTGCAAGAAACCCACCTCTCGGATGTTGAATCATTAAAGTTGAAAAGAGGCTGGGTGGGGGAGGTCTTCTTTTCCCCAGGGGATGGAAAACGTAATGGAGTGGTGATAATGTGCCGTAGATCCCTTTCGTTTACAGTATTGTCCCAAGACTCGGATGCTGATGGTAGATGGTTAAATGTTAAGTTATCCTTGAAGGGTGTTCCAATCTCTCTTCTTAATGTCTATGCCCCTACATGCGGAGAACCTTCCTTTTGGCCCACACTGGCTAAGCAAATTACCCAACACATGGAAGATAATTTCATTTTGGCGGGTGATTGCAATCAGACCTTTGATCCATTTATTGACAGGAATTCCAAAGTTTCCTTCATTCCCAACAAACCCCATAGATCTTTTGTGCATGCTATTAATCAACACAAACTCTTGGACGCATGGCGTCTTTGTAACCCAACTACCAGAGAGTACTCTTTTTATTCCCCTTCCCATCAAACTCAATCAAGGATTGATTACATATTTGTCTCTCACAACATCTCACAAACTCTTACAAATGCAGAGATTGGTCCCATCCTATTATCAGATCACGCACCTGTCTCGATTGGCCTCGATATTATACCTAAAGTTATAGGTCCCAAAAGATGGCGCTTCAATAATGCCCTCCTTCTAGACCCAAAGTTTATTGCCTCGTTTACTACCTTTTTTGATGAGTTCTACGAGATGAATCAAACAGATTCCATACCATGTTCAACTATATGGGATGCTTTCAAAGCCTCAGCGAGGGTTTCATAATTGGCTTTGTTGCAAAGAAACATAAACTTTTCCGTAAATTAACTAAGGATCTCCTTCAAGATATTAAAAGATTGGAGCATTCTTTCTACACTTCACACTCGAAAGATTGTCTCACAGCTCTTATAAATGCCAAAATGCAATTTAATAAGAAATCAACGGAGGATGCTTCATTATATTTGTTAAAATCCAGTGCAAAATTTTACGGGGGCAAAAATAAGGCTGGAAAACTATTGGCTAATTATTTAAAAGTTAAACAAAATAAGCTGAATATTGAGTCTATTTACGACAACAGATTAGACCTCAAATTTAAAGATGATGAAATTTTGAATGAATTTTCTCTCTTTTACAAGTCTCTGTACGCCTCTGAAACACAACCCTCTGAAAATTCTCTTAAGCACTTTTTCTCTGGTATTCTAAAACCTCAAAACACTTTGCCAAACCTATCTTCCCTAGAGTCTGATTTAACATATCAAGAATTGTTAAAGGCTCTTCAACATCTCAAAAGGGACAAAGCACCGGGACCAGATGGTTTCACCGTAGAATTTTACCAACACTTCTCTAAACTCATAATGCCCAAGTTACACTCTCTATTAAATTCCTTTAGTACATTAGGTTGTTCCTCGGGTTCTTTCTCAGAAGCTCATATTTGCCTTATTCCCAAAGAGGGCAAGGATTTTAAATATTGCAAGAATTATAGGCCTATATCCCTGGTTAACATAGACTACAAAATTTTTTCCAAAGCATTAGCCATACGATTAGACTCATACCTACCTGACTTATTGGGGAAAGAACAATCTGGATTCGTTAAGGGAGATTTATTACTGACAATACGAGACTTCTTTTTAACGTTTTGTCTAAATCCTCCCATTTAAAATACCCCCTGGCAGCAATTGCACTAGATGCTGAGAAGGCGTTTGACAGAGTTGAATGGACCTTTTTGTTTTACACTCTCAAGTGGTTTGGCTTTGGTCCTAAGTTTACCTCCCTAATTTCTCTTCTATACTCCAATCCTCGTGCGGCAGTGTGTGCCAACGGCTTGATCTCACCATTTTTTGACTTAGGGAGAGGAGTGCGTCAGGGATGCCCACTCTCCCCTTTCCTTTTCAACCTGGCTTTAGAAGCTTTTCTCTCCAAATTACGTCAAAATCCTGACTTATATGGCTTTCAATCATCTAACTCCCATATTAAACTCGCAGCATATGCTGATGATATTCTGCTTTTCATGTCCAAACCAGGTGACTCAATACCTACTTTTTTGGCGGAGGTACAGGCTTACTCTAGTATTTCTGGATACAAATTGAATAATGATAAATGTGAGATTTTACCCTTAACTAAATATACTTTTAAGTCGGACTTTTGTGCTTCCAACTTTACCTGGAGTCCCCACCACATTAAATATTTAGGACTACACGTGACCTCTTCAATAGCTGATACGGTGGCACTCTGCATGACCAAATGCATACAAAAGGTTTCGGATTTAGCCGCTAAATGGCATCCCCTTTATATATCTTGGTGGGGTCGTCTAGACACTATAAAGATGATGTTGTCACCTATAATTTTATACACCATCTCTAATATTCCAGTCCCTATTCCTAAAATTTTTTATAAGAAAATCAATTCCACACTCTCTTCCTTCCTATGGAGTAACAAGAGATCCCGAATGTCTTTATTTAAATTAATTCGTCCCAAAACAGAAGGTGGGGTTAACTTCCCAGATTTTCAGACATACCAGACAGCTTTTCTCCTACGTCAAGCATCCCTTTGGTTACTCGAATCTGTAGACGATTGCCCTTTATGGACTACAATTGAGCACTTCTTTTTATCCCCTTTCTCTTTTCACGAATACCTTTCCTTTTCACGTAAGCCACAGGTTTTGTCTACTCCCATAATCAAATTGACCTCGAAGCTTTTGGAACCCACACTTGCTTCCACACACAATACTATGGATCTATTCCTTAATTCCACAATTTGGCACAACAAAGGTCTAACTATTCGGAGTAAACCTTTTTATTGGAAGACTTGGCGACAGAGGGGTCTGATTTGGATTCATCAGTTATTTTCACAATCAAACTTTTTATCCTTTCCCTCTCTTAGTCAATTATTCGACTTACCTGCCTCGAGCATTCATAAATATAGATTACTTAAAACAGCTGTGATGGACAGATACACTCAAGTATCCGCCACACCCACTACCTTCACTTCATCAGACCCTTCCCCTATACTTTGCACTTTATTAAAAACTAGACCCAGAGCTTCTACTATATATAAGTATTTACAGGGCGGGGACGTTAATAGGAAGAAATCTAAAACAGAGGAGGCATGGGAACGGGATCTCACGTCAACATGGCCAGTCTCTTTTTGGAATAAAATATGGTTTAAACTACGTAAATCATCCAGGGCAGCTAACACAACACAGACGCTGTTTTTTGTGTACAACAGACTTTTACTTACACGAGTGCCTTGAGCAAAAGATTTACGACTGTGTCAGACGCTTGTTGGACATGTTCCTCTTCAAATGCTGACCTATTTCATATGATATTTTCATGTCCGATTGTAAAAAATTTCTGGAGGCAAGTGTGGTTTCAAATTAATCTGATTTTTGGAACTAGATTTTCTTTTTCCTTCATTCATGTTTTCTTAGGTAGTCTTGCGCCTTGTTGGGAGAATGTTACACTTAATGTTAAAATTATTGACCTGTTATTAGCGGTTGCATTTCAACACATCACCGTAAATTGGAAGGATTTCTCTAAAATCTCCTATAAGGCATGGTGGTATACTGTTTGTCATAATCACAGGTTGGATACCTCCTTTGTTTATCCTATACACTTGGCAACGAAACGTTTAGATCTGTGGTCACCTGTTACAGTATACCTAGATGTCTGTGCCAAACAATGTTTCCAATTACAACCATCCCAGCAAGAAGTTCTAAAACCCCCTAAACCCCCTATATGTTCCTACAATATCTATTAATTAACTACTTATAAGATTCATTCGTATTGTTTAGATCTTTCCAAATTTACCCATAAGTCCGGTTTCTTACTCTTTACTGTAGCAAAATTTATTGTAATGACATGTATTTAATGCTATGAACTCTGTATTGACACCTTTACTTCTAGTAATAAAATTTTCTTTTTGAACTTAAAAAAAGTCATTTATGAAGCTAGGCTCATAAAATGTATTGAAGTTCTGATATTATTGGATTGTTATTTATGGTGTATGTTTTTCTATGTTTAATGTTAATTTACGGCAATGAATTTTTGAAAAAGAAAAAAAGAAAAAATATTTTTATACATAATAAATACAGTTTTATGAACTCATCTCGGTCCAGAAGATAATTTGGGGATATGTTTGATGTATGAGCCTTATTGGCCAGTTGTATAAATGATTTAGGTCGGTTTAGAGGTTTCTCCTAGTTTACCCCTGCAGTTTTCCCAGAGCCAGCAGAGGAAGCCCATGAGATAAGCCAGAAAGAACTCAACTTGAAGACAAGGAAGATCACAGAGTCCTGTGAAGATGGTGGCAGCATCACTGAAGAGCCTAGAAGATGTAAAAGGGTCTATATACCAAAAGACTTGGTGCCTAGCTTTGAGGGGGAATGACATAGAGAAGTGGTTTGAGGTCTATGAGGTGGCCTTGTGTATGCACAGAGTCCCAGAGTGGGCTGGTGAGCTAGCCTATGGAATCACATGCATACTACTGGCAAGGATACTTTATTGGCGAGTGAGAGGAGTGACAGGATAATATATGCCACCATGAAGGAATCACTTGTTTTGAAGTTTGGTCTAACCCTAGCAAAATATCTCCTGAAGTTCATGGATAGCCAGAAGCAGTCACACCAACCATAATAATCATAAAAGGTAGGCTTTATCATTTAATCATGACGGAGCACATACTGAGTAATTGTTTTACATAGCTATACAAGTACCTAATTTATTCCAAAGTCACTGTTTCCAGAGAGTTTGGGAAGGAAGCAGACCTCTGGATCAGTGCCAGAGTGTTCAAAAAGATATTTGGAAGTGACCACAAGAATGGTGGTTCAGATTCCCCTCAGCAGAAGGAGGTGGACGCCCAGGATAAAACAGAGAAATTCCCCAAAAGAGTTTGTAGGGAAAGGATTCCCATAAGCCTTCTGAGCATAAGGGTGGGGGTTCTGATGGACAGAAGCCCAGGATGCCCTTCTCACACCCAGGTGTTATGACTGCCAGCAGTCAGGGCACAAGAAGAGGTGCTCTAACTGTCCGAGGAAACCACCCACATTTGGGTACTCCACAGGGGTGGCCAATGTGGCCTTGGGGGAGATTGTCCCAGGAGGAGAGGGTAGAACATGCCCTACTGTCCCTTAGTTGGTAGGCGGACCCAGAAGGTAAGCTGGTGATTCCTGGGTGTTGGAGTCATCACTTTCACCATATCACAATGAATGGGGTCCCTATCACAGCTTTGGGGAATACCTGTGCCAACCAGACCGTGGTGGGGGGAAAGCTGGTTTCCCTAGAGCAGTATCTGCCTGGACAGGTATGTTAGGTAACCCAGACCCATGTTCAGGACTCTTTCCGCGCCATGGTTTTCCTGGAATGGAGGGATGGAGGAGGGTGGCTCAGGGGAGGGTCATTGCCAGGCCCAAGATGCTCATTGACTGCATTTACATTACTCCCTTACGATTCAAAGTTGGGAACTATATGTTAATACAGTGAGGGTGATAAAAATATAACAGATAAAACCAAAACAAATGCAAGAGGAACCCAAAACTGAACTAAAAGGCAAGCAGATATTCAAGAGAGAATCCACTGTGCAATCACTGACAAGAGCATATTTCTGTATTCATACAGGGGGAACAGGCAATGGGGTCTCATTAGGATAGACATCTTTCCATCATCACTCGAGTCCGTAAAAGGCATCAGGAATAAAGAAGTAAGAAAAACTGCGGTTCTTGCCAATTTATCTACTAGTTTTCTTGTAAAGCAAAAAATCACTTGGCCATGTATGAGGAATTGCCCAATTTGCAGCCCTTCATCGTCTACTAGTGTTTGGAAAGTTACTAATTCTCCATCGCAGTATAGGTCCCCAACCATTGTAATATTCACTTCTGTTCTACGGCTCTGAGTCCAAGTGTGAGACATCTTGACCACAGTGTGAGACCCAATAATGTTATAAGAGGTGCATATGGGGTTCTAATTGTGTACTGGTTAGTGCTCCATGTCATGCATTTTAGTGCAATCATCACCAGTTGTGAACCCAAAATAGGACTTTTTACTTTGGGAAAGAATATAATTTGCAGGGTGACATCCCTGAGCTGCCTCGCATCGAGACCAGTCTCCCTTAGCACCGAAATAGCCAGTCATTTAGAGGACCATTGGAGATGGGCCGTCAAATAGTATTTTTCGAAATCTGTTGTGCCCCCCCCAGACCCTGAAGTTTCATGAGTAATTTGAGGGTGGCTTGTGCCAATATCCATCTTCTGATTCCCCACAATAAATCCTCCAACAGCTGGTCTAAGGTTTTAGAGAAAGATCTAGGTAGAATTAGAGACAGGGAAACAATAGAGCAGCCAGAGCAAACCCACCATTTTAGCTATTGCTCCCCGACCAATAATCGAAAAGGGCAAGGAGAGGAGTTGGCCTAACGGCTAGGGCGGTCGACCTCGAATCTGGGGAACTGGGTTCGAGTCTCGGCAATGACGCTGAACATCCTGTGATTCTGGGCAAATCACTTAATCTCCCCGTGCATAACAAAAATGAATGTCTTCCTCATGTAACGCAACTGGTGCTATGTATTGCGCTCTCTGGCTGTCAGTTTAGAGTAAAGCACATTAACCCGATGTCTCATATAACTGCCAATATGTAACCTATTCAATACTGTCATCAGGTGCTCTGAATTGAAAGAGTCACATGCTTTCTCTAGGTCTAATGCTATGCAAACCATTTGCGGATGGTGGTGTGGGTCTTGTTCTAGAATCATAAGTATCCTCCTGGGCCCGTATTTTGTACATTGCGCATTTTCATTCTTTGCCACGGGCACACCTTTTAAAAGGTGCTGCAAGTGCAAACAATGATAATGCGCCCTATTATGGGGAATGCGCTGCCCAGTGTTTTCACTGTGCAGGCGGCAACCCGCCTGCACTTTTGAAGGGGATTAGAGATCCCCTTGCAGGCAGGTGCAGTCATCAACTTCACCTGTCTCCTAGGGGATATCTGGAGGGTCCATAGGACCCCCTTTCCCCCTCCAGAGGGCTGCTCTCGGGGCGCACTCACAGTGCGCCACCCGTTCTGATCAGTATGTACTAGGGTTGGCAGCTTGGGGAGCAGCTTAAAAGCCAGCAACTTTCTGAGGTATGTATAATGTGAATTTGATATGGGCGGGCTTATAAGCATCTATTTCTCTTGGGTCTCATCCTGGATTAGGAATGGATGTAATGACACCTTCCTGTAATGGTAAGGGCTCTAGGCCCACTTGCAGCATGAATAAGACACAGACACTGCATTATTGGATCTGGAACTGGCCCCAGGGCATGTGCGCCTGGCCCTTTTTATTAGCAAGGTCACCTGACCACTGACACCTGTGATGGATGAGTGTGGGGTGAGTGTGGAAGCCAGCCCTCAGGGAGTGGCTGGTGGAACAACATAGGGCCATATGTACAATGAAGTGGAGGAGAGAGGCGTTAGCCTTCCTGGCTTAACGCCTCTCTCCTCCACTTAAGAAACGCAAGGTTGCACCATATTTACAAGAATGTGGTGCAGCCTTGCGCTTCCCCCTGCGATGGCGCTAAGTTTAGCAACTTAGCGCCAACGCAGGCATCCTTGCACCAGAGTGGCAAGGGTGCACCAGGATGGGAGCACCAGGATGGCATTTCTAGGAATGCCATCCTGTCACTTTCATGCATGCTGCTTCATGCGTGCTGCTTCATGCAGCTCACATGAAAGTGACAAAATTGCATTTTTAAAAAAGTTTGTTTATGTGCAGGAAGGGACACCTTCCTACACATAAACAAAAAATTGCATTTTGCTTTCTGCATGTGTGCTGCACAAGGCAGCACACATGGAAAAAGCAAAGACGAGGAGAAATAATGCATTTCTCCTCGTTTCGCCATCTTAAGACGAGTTTTTACCTGGTCTTAATTTTGGCGCTGCCTCCTATGTACGCCACCCTTGTACATAGGGGGCAGCGTCAAAATGAATGGGTGTTGCGGTGGAACGCCCACCGCAACACCCACTTCCCACCCCTTTCACGCTAACCATAGCGTGAAAGGGGGCTTTATGTACAAGGCAGCATTAAGCCACTTAACGTGGCTTAACGCTGCCTTGTACATAAGGCGAAGCCTCTATCGCCACCACAACGTCAATATAGGTGACGTTGTGGTGGCGAAAGGGGCTTGTACATATGCCCCATAGTATAGTATAGGAACACTAGACCGTGACCAGCCAGTCACTACGTTTTCCACATTGTGTGAGGGAGAAACCATTCCTCAAATGCTGTGTCGTACAATGTAGCCAACCCGGGAGCCATCCAAGAAGAGAACACTCTGTAAAATTCAGTAGGGATGCCATCTTATCCCGGTTTCCTGCCAGTTGCCAGATCGTTTAGTGCACTTCTGATTTCTTTCTCAAAGATAGTGGTCTACATCTCTGTGTATTGTTGAAATGAAAGGAAGATTTATATAGCGCTTCTCATACCAAAGGTGTCTAGGCGCTGAGCCAGAAGGAAATCAGACTTTAAAGAATGGTCACATTACTGATTAAAGAGCCATGTCTTTAGAGATTTTCTGAAGGTCAGCAAATCAGTGTTACTTTTGATACTGAGGGGCAGAGAGTTCCATAGACTAGCTGTACATACCACAAAACCTCTGCCACCCCACGTGGATCTCTTGAATCTGGGAATTACAAGATTGACTTCAGATGCTTATTGAAGAAGCCAGTGATAACCGTGGGAGCACCTTTTGATCCAGAAAGTTCACTTTCTGATCAGCAGATGCATCAGCAGTAATGTTACACAGTGTACTGTATTATTGGAAAAAAGCATCATTGATCTCTTTGGCGTGTATAAATAAGGCCTTCTCATTTTTGTCTTTGATCGAAGTGATCATCCCATGACATTGTTGTGGTTTAATCCCTTGTGCCAGCAGTTTGCTCGCCTTGCCTGCTTCATGATGTGTCTTTGCTAAACATGTCATGTATTCTAGTCTCTGAAATTTTCTATATGTTGCTCTCTACGCTGTTTAATGTTTGTCTACAGTGTCACTTGACGTACTGTTTGTATTTCTACCACGTGTAAGGCAGATTCTATATTTAGAAGTTCACTTAGTACCACACGTCACACATCTACCACAGTTTGGATAATATCCCCGCATTTGTGGTTTGAATGCCTCCCATTCAATTAGATGCAAGGAAGCTGTGTTTTTGTTTCTGTAAAAAACTGCTCTACCTACATCATGTGTACCCCAATCGTGTTTCTAAACGCAGCATCTTCGAACATTGTATTTTCCTTGATCCGAGGAGGGATGGGCACTGCTATTCTGCCACAATGGAATTCTGCCACTAGTGGATTATGATTGGAAATTATTTTTGCGTTGCTTTCTATATATTGAAACAGGGCTTGTAAAGCAACTGCAGTGATTATTCGGTCTAGCCTCGTGTGAATGTTATGCACTGCTAGGAAAAACAAATAATCCCTGCCAGTAGGGTGTCTGATTCTCCAAGTATCAAATTCAACCAGTGCTCCATACATCATCTCAGTTGACTGACATTAGCTATGGTTGGTGCCCGAGGACTTGGTGGGATTGATCAATCCAAATTAACACCAAAAATGCTGTTAAAAGCAGTGCTTAATTTGAGCCGGTGCTTTCCGGTGCTGGCCCCGGCACTTAATCGTCAACACCGGCTTTTATAGCGCAAACTCGACTCATAGGAATTGCAGCACTTTTCATGAGCACCAGTTAAGGACAAATTCATTTTTGGCATGCACAGCGAGATTAAGTGATTTGCTCAGAATCACAGGATCTGGAGCCTATGCCGAGACTCGAACCCGGTTCCCCAGCTTCAAAGTTGGCAGCGCTGGCCATTACTCCTCATCCTCCCCCCACTTGTAGGGTTTCATGGTTAGTTGCTAGTTCTGTTGGAGACGGCGCTAATAGGAGCAATGGGCTGATGCAAGCTGTCTCCTGACGAGAGCCCCGGCACTTATTTTTTCACAAACTAAAAACTGGTCAAAAGTGACATCTAAAATCCATGTATCTATCCAGACTGATAGTTCTTTGGACAACTTGGACCAGAATTTAGCTTGGTGTTTGTTAGGGGAGGATATGCAAGGCTTCAAGTGGACCATGTCTCTCCCAGTCAGAGACCCGATAGTAAATAGAAATTGAAGCGGGTCGCTATTGGGCCCTATATTCATCTCTTTAACTTTACTAGCAAAAACACTTGATTGATTTATGAACAATGAATGTAAAAAACGCTGTTAAGGTAATCAGCGATTGGATTCCTGTTTATATTTTACATGTTTTACTTAATCTTGCATTCTAGCTAACTATTTCCAGCATGTTGCGTTTCTGTATGTTTTTTTCTGTAGTATGTTACTCTTATATAGTGCATACTTTGGACTGAGTCGCCTCCAGGTATTTATAACGGGCCACAATTGAGAGCTCTGGAGTTGAGGCTGAATGTAGTGCAAGATTTTCACAGTGCTTGTCAGTGGGTCAAAAAGGTGTTCCGAATAAATGCCCATCCAGTCTTTGGTCTCGCTGACGAGCACACAGAGCAATGGTCATGTATTCCAGTTGCAATTGTGATACTGCAAACACAAGGAGATGATGGACGGAGCGCTGAAACTTTTCAGACACTCACCCCCCGTCCCAGATCTGGGTTGAATCCATCCTCGTTCTTTAGCTCACTTCGCCACCCCAGTTCAGACCCAGCCATATGCAAATCAGTCTTGACCCTATTCCTCATGGAAACAGTCCTGCCCGAACTACCAAGCCAGGTCTTCAGTGGACCGGAAACAAGCATCCTGGGACCGGTTTTGGGGTAATACCCCTCATCAGCCAGGCTAGCTTGAATCCAATGGCAAAGGACCCACATCTGGAAAAGGGTCAATACTGATTTGCATATGGCTCAGTCTGAACTGGGATGGCGAAGGGAGCTAAAGAACGATGATGGATTTAAACCCAGATCTTTGACTGGGGGTGAGTGTCTGAAAAGTTTCAGCGCTCCGTCCATCATCTCTTTGTGTTTGCTTTGTTCGCCTCAAGTAGTTAGGGTATGCCCAGACGTGAGTCCCTTGCTCAATATGCCACTGGATTCAAGCTAGCCTGGCTGATGAGGGGTATTACCCCGAAACTGGTCTCAGGATGCTTGTGGGTCTCTTGCTCACTTTTCCACTGGATTCAAGCTAACCTGGCTGATGAGGGGTGTTATCCCAAAACCGGTCCCAGGTTGCTTGTTTCCGGTCCAGGGAAGACTAGGCTTTGCAGTTAGGGCTGGACTGTTCCCATGAGGAACAGGGTCAATACTAATTTGCATATGGCTGGGTCTGAACTGGGGTGGGGAAGTGAGCTAAAGAACGAAGTGAGGTAAAGAACGATGATGAATTCAACCTCAATCTGTGACTGGGGGTGAGTGTCTGAAAAGTTTCAGTGCTCTGTCCTCCATCTGTTTGTGTTTGCTTTGTTCACCCTAAGTTGCCAGGGTATGCTCAGATATGGGTCCCTTGCTCACATTGCCACTGGATTCAAGCTAGCCTCGCTGATGAGGGGTGTTACCCCGAAACCGGTCCCAGGATGCTTGTTTCTGGTCCAGGGAAGACCTGGATTAGTAGTTCGGGCTGGAATGTTCCCATGAGGAACAGCGTCAAGGCTGATTTGCATTTGGCTAGGTCAGAACTGGGGTGGGGAAGTGAGCTAAAGAACGATGATGGATTCAACCCGGATCTGTGATTGGGGATGAGTGTCTGAAAAGTCTCAGCGCTCCATCCATCATCTCTTTGCGTTTCTTTTGTTTGCCCTATGTTGGCAGGATATGCTCAGAAGTTGGTCCCTTGCTCACTTTGCCACTAGATTCAAGCTAACTTGGCTGATAAGGGGTATTATCCCGAAACCGGTCTCAGGATGCTTGTTTCCAGTCCAGGGAAGACCAGGCTTGGCAGTTAGGGATGAACTGTCCCCATGAGGAACAGGGTCAATAGTGATTTGCTTATGGCTGGGTCTGAACTGGGGTGATGAAGTGAGCTTAAGAACGATGATGGATTCAATCCAGATCTGTGACTGGGGGTGAGTGTCTGAAAGGTTTCAGCGCTTCGTCCAGCATCTCTTTGTGTTTGCTATCTTCGCCCTAAGTTGGCATTGTATGGCCAGGCGTGGGTCCCTTGGTCACTTTGCCACTGGATTCAAGCTAACCTGGCTGATGAGGGGTGTTATCCCGAAACCAGTCCCAGGATACTTTTTTCCGGTCCTGGGAAGACCAGGCTTGGCAGTTCCCATGAGGAACAGGGTCAATACTGATTTCCATATGGTTGGGTCTGAACTGGGGTGGGGAAGTGAGCTAAAGAACGAAGTGAGCTAAATAACGATGATGGATTCAACCTAGATCTGTGACTGAGGGCGAGTGTCTGAAAAGTTTCATCGCTCCGTCCATCATCTGTTTGTGTTTGCTTTTTTCACCCTAAGTTGGCAGGCTATGCCCAGACATGGGTCCCATGCTCACTTTGTCACTGGATTCAAGCTTGCCTGGCTGATGAGGGGTGTTACCCTGAAACCGGTCCCAGGATGCTTGTTTCCGGTCCAGGGAAGACCTGGCTAGGCAGTTCGGGCTGGACTGTTCCCATGAGGAACAGGGTCATGACTGATTTGCATATGGCTGGGTCTGAACTGGGGTGGGGAAGTGAGCTAAAGAACGATGATGGATTCAACCCAGATCTGTGACTGGGGGTGAGTGTCTGAAAAGTTTCAGCGCTCCGTCCATCATCTCTTTGTGTTTGCTTTGTTTGCCCTATGTTGGCAGGGTATACCCAGAAGTGGGTCTCGTTCTTACTTTGCCACTGGGTTCAAGTTAGCCTGGCTGATCAGTGGTGTTACCCCGAAACATGTCCCAGGATGCTTGTTTCCGGTCCAGGGAAGACCTGGCTTGGCAGTTCGGACTGGACTATTCCCATGAGGAACAGGGTCAAGACTAATTTGCATATGGCTGGGTCTGAACTGGGGTGACGAAGTGAACTTAAGAACGATGATGGATTCAACCCAGATCTGTGACTGGGGGTGAGTGTCTCAAAAGTTTCAGCGCTCCATCCATCATCTGTTTGTGTTTGATTTGTTCACCCTAAGTTGGCAGCATATGCCCAGACATGGGTCCCTTGCCCATTTTGCCACTGGATTCAAGGTAGCCTGACTGATGAGAGGTGTTACCCAGAAACCGGTCCCAGGATGCTTGTTTCCGGTCCAGGGAAGACCTGGCTTAGTAGTTCGGGCTGGACTGTTCCCATGAGGAACAGGCTCAAGACCGATTTGTATATGGCTGGTGGCTGGGTCTGAACTGGGGTGGGAAGTGAGCTAAAGAACAATGATGGATTCAACCCAGATCTGTGACTGGGTGTGAGTGTCTGAAAAGTTTCAGCGGTCCATCCATCATCTCTTTGTATTTGCTTTGTTTGCCCTATGTTGGCAAGGTATACCCAGAAGTGGGTCCGGTGCTCACTTTGCCACTGGGTTCAAGCTAGCCTGGCCGATGAGTGGTGTTACCCTGAAACATGTCCCAGGATGCTTGTTTCCGGTCCAAGGAAGACCTGGCTTGGCAGTTCAGGCTGGACTGTTCCCACGAGGAACAGGGTCAAGACTGATTTGCATATGGCTGGGTCTGAACTGGGGTGATGAAGTGAACTTAAGAACGATGATGTATTCAACCCAGATCTGTGACTGGGGGTGAGTACCTGAAAAGTTTCAGCGCTCCGTCCATTATCTCTTTGTGTTTGCTTTGTTTGCCCTAATTTGGCAGGGTATGCCCAGACGTGGGTCCCTTGCTCCCTTTGCCACTGGATTCAAGCTAACCTGGCTGATGAGGGGTGTTATCCCGAAACCGGTCCCAGGATGCTTGTTTCTCGTCCAGGGAAGACCAGGCTTGGCAGTTAGGGCTGGACTGTTCCCATGAGGAAAAGGGTCAATACTGATTTGCATATTGCTGAGTCTGAACTGGGGTGGGGAAGTGAGCTAAAGAACAAAGTGAGCTAAAGAATGATGATGAATTCAACCCAGATCTGTGACTGGGGGTGAGTGCCTGAAAAGTTTCAGCGCTCCGTCCATAATCTGTTTGTGTTTGCTTTGTTCACCCTAAGTTGCCAGGGTATGCCCAGATATGAGTCCCTTGCTCACTTTGCCACTGGGTTCAAGCTAGCCTGGCCGATGAGTGGTGTTACCCTGAAATATGTCCCAGGATGCTTGTTTCCGGTCCAAGGAAGACCTGGCTTGGCAGTTCGGGCTGGACTGTTCCCATAAGGAACAGGGTCAAGACTGATTTGCATATGGCTGGGTCTGAACTGGGGTGGGGAAGTGATCTAAAGAACAATTATGGATTCAACCCAGATCTGTGACTGGGGGTGAGTGTCTGAAAAGTTTCAGCGCTCTGTCCATAATCTCCTTGTGTTTGCTTTGTTCTCCCTAAGTTGGCAGGGTATGCCCAGACGTGGGTCCCTTCCTCACTTTGCCACTAGATTCAAGCTAGCCTGGCTAATGAGGGGTGTCACCCCGAAACCGGTCCCAGAATGCTTGTGTCCGGTCCAGGGAAGTCCTGGCTTGGCAGTTCGGGCTGGACTGTTCCCATTAGTGACAGGGTCAAGACTGATTTGCATATGGCTGGGTCAGAACTGGGGTGGTGAAGTGAGCTAAAGATTGATGATGGATTTAACCCAGATCTGTGACTGGGGGTGAGTGTCTGAAAAGTTTGAGCACTCCGTCCATCATCTCTTTGTGTTTGCAATTGTGAGACTGTCCATGTGTGTAAAGGAGGTACATAGCTTTCAAAATACTGACAAGGCAAAAGTAAAAGAAAATATAGTGCTTACTGGTGAGTGGGTGTGTTGTGTTTTGATGAGGTAGTGAATTGAAGGAGATGCATGGAAGTAGATGCAGGAGAGAGTGAAATGAGGGTGTTAAAGAGGAAAAATGAGGTGTAAAATATGCAGATGGATGATATTTGGAGAGAAAAAGGTAGTACAAGTCTAACAGAGTGAACATAACAGGAGTGATTGAGACACTCTGACGACCTCTACCCCTTTTACAGGCCTTAGTAATATTTAATCACAGCCTCCCAATTTAAGAATTCAGATATTTTCATTATTAGCTATTTACAAAAATTCATGGTTATTCATTTATCGTAAATAGCTTACAACCACTTACAAAGCAATAGTCCTGGATGGTTCTTGGTGTGCCAGTTGTTGTGTTATATATCTGGATGCAATAAAAGAAAACTCAGAGAGGAACTAAAATACAAGTTTTGTGGCAAAGTATGGGAATCACAGAAAATGTATTTACACCACACCATTAAGCACATAGGCCTCCCCCTTTTATAGACCCCTCACTTTTTTCATCCCAGTTAAAGCCCTGTATATATTTGCCAGAACAATAGGGAGGCTATCTAATTTGCATCCAAATTAGTGTATCAGCCTCAGTAACTATGTTGGTGTCCTCTACTTCAAATTGAACTCCTGACATAATCTAGATTATTGCACCACACATGTAGGTCAAGCATACAGTATTATAGATTTGCCCCCTCCAGCTACCTTCAGCTTGTATCAAATTGTCTTCTGTAGAAACATGATTTGAGCATTCCTTCTAACCAGGGAATACCGAATACAGTATTGCCTGCTTGCTGCGTTTACTCCCATGATATTTCACGTACCTGTCCCATAGTTGGAGTTGTATGAGCTAGGAGTGTCTTATATGATGCTGCTCAGAATGATCCCTCTGCCCGTTATATATAGTGAATTAAGAAAGGGTTCCTGAGTGATAATGTATAAAAATACAAATGTTCTCAATAAAAATCAGACTTATATAGCCCCTCTTGAATTACAGATTGTGTAAGAATGTCTGTACGTGATAACAATGTGCAGACCATAAATATGGTGCTGGCCATGGAGTTCTCAATGTAAAACACCTTTTATTGTATATGTCAGAGAGGTAACAATGTAAAATGCCTTTGTGTTCAATTTGTATAGATTTTACTATGTAAAACCATTCCCTTTTATTGCATTTGTTAGGGAGTTCAAAATGTAGAACTCTTTTCTGCTATATTTGTCACATTGCTACCCCATGCAAACCCCCTCATACAGTATTTGACACGAGGACTGCGTTAACTATATCTCTGTCATTTATGAGAAATTTAACTACCTCACGGATGAGCTAAGACCGCTTCTGCCCGGAGCTGTGTGAGAAGGGGACTAAGTGTTAACAAAATATAGCCCCTTTCAATGATGTTTTCACAGAGTTCACAATATAACACCCCTTCCAATGTTGTTTGTCAAGGAGTTCACAAATTAAAAACAATTCCTACTGTATTTGTCATTCATCTCAAAATGTTAAATGCTTTCCTTTTTATATGAAAGTTTGCAAAGTAAAACATCTTCACAATGTAACACCCCTTCCAGTAGCATTTGTCACAAAGTTCACATTGTAAAACTCATTCTCATTGCATTTGTTTGGGAGTTCACAATATAAAACCCCTCCCTATAGTATCTCTCAGGAAGTTCACAATCTAAAACCCTTTCATATTACCTTTGTCAGAGGGTTTACAATGTAAAATATCCTTCTATTACATTTGTCAAAGAATTCATAATGGTCAATCCCTTCCTTCCAGTTGCATTTGTCAGAGAGTGCACAATGTAAAACCCCTTCCTACCATATTGTCACTGGCTCAAACCTTGCAAACCCCCTTCATACTGCATTTTATACAATGTCTGCCTTAAAAATGTCCTAATTGGTTATGAACAAAGGAACTACTTCACAGCTCAGTTAATGCAACTGCAGTCCAAACAGGTGTAAAGAGGTTTCTAAGTGAAAATAATGTAAAGCAGCTGCCTGTGGTGTTTGTCACCGAGTTTGCAATTTATAACGCCTCTCGTTTGTGTTTGTCACAATGTAAAACGCTTTTGAATTGTATTTGTCAGAGTCCACAATGTAAAGCTCCTTCCTATTGCAGTTCTCAGAGGGTTCACAATGTAAATCCCGCTCTTATTACACTTGCCAGAGTTCAGATTGCAGCACCCTTTCCTTCCCCTTGTACTTGTCAGTGGGTAAATAATGTGAAACCCCTTCTTGCTTTATTGGTCACAAGATTATACCATGCAAAGCCTTTTCCTACAGTATTTGATTGGGAGTTTGCGTTAACAATTGTGAGCAA
The DNA here is from genome assembly GCA_963921515.1 of Calotriton arnoldi. Classification (NCBI taxonomy): domain Eukaryota; kingdom Metazoa; phylum Chordata; class Amphibia; order Caudata; family Salamandridae; genus Calotriton; species Calotriton arnoldi. Next base: position 289,363 of record CAWUFW010001110.1, read on the forward strand.
TGAAACTACTGCACAACTGCTGTCCAGGTCTGTGTAACAAGTTATCTCTCTATTAGGAATGTAAAGCTTCTTCCTATGGTGTTTGTCTCAAAGTTCTCAATCCAACACCCCTTCCAATATTGTTTCACAAAGCAAAACCCTTTCCAACTGTATTTGTCAGTGAGTGTGCAATGTAAAACTCCTTCCTACTGTATTTGTCATGGGATCACACCCTGGGAAACCCCTTCCTACTGTGTTTGACATAAGGTCTGTGTTACCATTATTTGTGTCAGTTGTAATTGTAATTGCATTTATATAGCGCTTACTACCCCAGATGAGGCATCAACGTGCTTTTTAGGTGAGTAGCATGTTACTCCAGAACCCAAAGAGGATTTCTGGGTGAATTAGTATAGGGAGATATGAAATGAATTTGAGTGGTGGACATGTGAGTTTGTTATTTGGATTGAAAAGGATAGTGGAGGGGTAGAAGAGGGAACTTTATAGTGAGCTAACACAACTGCTGGCCAAACTAAAGCGCACAAGGAAGAAAAGCAACATAGCGGCACAGCCAGAGCCAATCTATCAATATTATTTCTTCTTTTTAATGATAAGATAAGCTCTGGACACAGCTAAGGCTCTCTTTAGTCATACTTAAAAAGTGTATTACTACTACTACTGTTACTATTACTAATACTACAAAAACAAGCAACTCACAAAATCTGCAATACCCTCTGCAAGGATAAGAAGCAAACCTGGGTCCGTGTTATGCATTTTCATTGTTTGTGCCAGGCGCACCTATTAAAAGATGCACCCGGTGCAAACAATGAAAGTGCTCCCTATTACAGTGAATGCGCTGCCCCCAGGGCACCCGCGAACTCACGCTGCCCTGGGGGCAGCGCATTCATGTGAAAACATGGAGCGGCTGCTTGCAGCCGCTCCGTGTTTTCACAGTCCAGGCGATACCCACCTGCACTTTTACAGGGGATTAGAGATCCCCTTGCAGGCGGGTGCAGTCAGTGACTGCACCTGCCTGCAAGGGGATGACTGGGGGTCCATAGGACCCCCATTCCTCCCTCCAGAAGGCTGCTCTAAGGGGGCGCACTCACAGAGCACCACCTTGTACGTGGCGCACTGTGATTGCGCCTCCTGAGTGCATCTTTGCCTCTGCGCCCTTGTCGGTAATAATGGTGTGGGTGCAGAGGCAAAGGCATTCCCTCCTTTGCATAGGGCACACCCCCATGCAAATGAGGGAATGCCCCCTGAAGGTAGCGCTGGTGTTTTAAGTGCACCAGCGCTATCGGTATTACTGAAGGGGACGCACAAGCGTCTGTGCCCCCTTCTGTAATACCAAACGCCCGTTGTGCCCCCTGGGCACTTACTGTAATACGGCCGCTGGTATGATTCTGTCCCTTTTGTCTTACTTAGTGGGAAGTAGCTTGAGTCTCACAGCACAGTGAGCAATCTGCACAAGCATGAAATAAATACTGTGGCGTCTTTGAACAATTTAAACATGTACAGCACAAAGGTCAGTGAAGGTAGTCAGTAGCTGAAGTAGGCTGACCCACTGCCCCATGCTGTAAGTAGGCAGAAGAAAAATGTGAATGACACAATAACAGACCAGTGGATGAAGAGGACAGGATGAAGGCATCACGACGTAAGTATATTATAATGTAATTTTAGTACAATTAAAAGGCCTTGGCTGACACCAGGCCTAAAAATTGCAGCAGAATACCCACAGCAGAAGAATTCCTCATTCCACGCAGTAAGAAATGCAGAGAAAGAGGAGTTCTTGTGCCATCCAGTTGGGGACACTGTGCACTTTGTTAGTATGCTAATGCTGGGGAAGAGAGCAACAGTGCCATGTGTTGATAGATATATATCTATGATACTCCCTCCCCGTAGTGTAACATAGTGCAGAAACTTTGGTTGCTACGCTGCTCTACTTTTTAGTAAATATGCCCATTGGTTTCTTTCAGCTCCAGGTCAATGGAACCAGATGATGCCTTATGAAAAACATCACTGATGTGGCAACAGTCCATTCCCAAAGCGTGATGCTTGCACGCCTCTCTCACTCAACCAATAGCAAAGCCAGCAATTACACTTGGTGTGCCACAGTCCATATTATCTACATAACGTCATCAGCAGCATTTTAATGTCAAACATTAAAAAATAAACCGTTTTTGTAGCTGCCAATTAGCACGTTATATATGTGTGATACCTTCTGCTTGTCCTACTTTTTTAATGAAAAGCATCTTGCTTACTAGTCAAAAATCCAGGGCTAGTTGAACGGTTTCATGGCTATTGTATCACACATTGTATGTGGTGCTTCATGGAAACACCAGTATCATTCCAAGTCTCAAGTATAATTGTTGAACTAGATATGATCAAATCAAAAATTGTGGGACAATGTTATTGTAAATTGGGATGTGGTACCTTGCAAAATCTTAACATTTCTGGAGTCAGTCAGTCAAGATAAACCTTATTTCGGCAAAAACCCATAAAAGCACAAAACAATAATAAAACATCAATTAAAAATCCACATTCACTTATATACAAATCCATAAAAACACATCCTATCTAAAACCATGAGCACTGTTCAAATAATTGTACAACAGTATCTTATTAAAATTCCAATTAGTAGTCTATTCTGGAGTCAATTATGGGCTTAGTTTTGTATCATTTACTTTTTGGGCCTTGTACACAGCCTGCTAAGTAATATTGAGATCAAGCATTAGGCATGATGAACATTTTAGGAATGTGCTCTCCGCAAGTGGGAATTCTTCAGTTTCCAAAGGAATCAAACCATTTGAGTACAGTTTGCAATGTGGTCTAGTTGTGTCCTGGCCCACCTAATGCCACTTAGAAGATAAGTAGCAAAACAATGGATGAACATCCATATCCATTAATCAAAACGCTCTACTAACTTCCGGATGGTAAAGCAATAATTGTGGGGTTGCCTCAATCTGGATTGGCCCCGAGCTGTCAGCATATTTCCTGACAGCTCTTGGTCACTACTACAAACTTCTTAAGATTGTTACCCAAAGAGGTCAGATTGGTGACAGGTTTTCTTTTGGAAAGTGTTCTATTGAAAATATATTTTTGATGACCAAGCAAACAGTATCTTTATATCAAGACAAATTGATTAATCAATAAAAACTTTCAGAGCTGGTAAACAATTTACAATCATGATATTATTAAAAATATAATTAAACATGTTGAATAAAAGCCCAAAACTGTGTCACAGTGGGAAAAACAACTAAAACAAGCCTAATATCACTTTAAAAAATGTATACACCAAATAGCAATCAGTTATTATTTGTGGAGCACATATAAAATGTCTTGCTTCCTAAGTACTAGGAATATTGTTTCAAAGGAACATGTGTCTTAATAGAAGGGATCATGCTTTTCAGAGCTTAGGACAAACAAATAAACACAATAAAGATCCTGGATAAAGTGCTTACAGGAAGGACAATTTGAGCCTGTCACACTTATATTATACAATTTCCTCAAATTTATCATTAGTGGTTAGCTAGTTGTGCGAAGATGTAGAGAAAACATTTGCATGATTGTTCAACATTCTTAGATAAAATTGATTATTCAGAGCAACAATGTCAGCAATTAGTGTCAAACTTTTTGGTTGTTAATAGTTCCTTCTGTCTCCATTAAAACTATATTCTTGAATTCACAATCTTAAAAAATCCTTAACTTAAGCAGAAATTGCCCATTTCAAATAATAATCATTCTTGAAATTAAGAAAATTCATAGCAAATACCAAATTGTTTCTTAATACATAATTCATGACAAACAGTGTTCCAATTCAAATTTTGTCAACTGTGGGAGAGTATTAGAAGCTCCTTCTTTCAAACAATAACACCACCATATAATAGCTCCAAGAGCTTTTGCAAAAGTACCAGTGACAGTCAATTCAAGACAAGACAACGTGCTTCATTTGAAATGCTGTGCCAGACAAAAATAAGGAACTTTAAAAACCTTACTTCTGTTCTATCTGAAAAAGCAGCTTTGTGCACAGGAATTTATTCAATGCCATACATGAGTGTGGGGTATATCTGCTTGATATGCTTTCAGTATAGCCTCGAGATGTTCCTTTCCTGTAGCATTAAATAAAGTGCCTTTAGACCTGCACTATATGACTTTACCTTCCCATCAATGTATTTTATTTGCCAGTGGAAAGACAAATTCTCAGTAAAAAACATTCCATAATAGGTATAGTTTTTAACTCACTGCACAGCTTTTATTGTACCTAAAAACCATCTAAACAATAATCTTTTATATTAGATGGAAAATACGATAATTTTACTCTTAACTACATTTATTTTCAGAATGTGTTTTTGAGACTAATTATACATTTTATCAAGACTCCTTTGTAGATTGATAAATGTGTGATAAAAAATCATAACAAGAGTGTATTTAATAGATAGCCACCAATTACTGAGGATTGAGGAATTTCTTAGTTTTATAGAAAATAAAGGGAAGATGTAATGATGAAATGGGACTTCAGCCAGGTAGTGATTTCTAGGTTTATTCAGTTGTAAGCACAGATGTCCAGTGCTACCTTCCAATGGAGGGCTACCAACCCGCTTCTAGCCTTAACTATTAGAATGATGCACTCAAACTGAATAACAAAAGTGGAATACACCACACAAGCATGAGAAACATGACATTGCTTTATGGAATACTATGATAATAATAATAAACATATGTGTATGAATAAATAAAGTGCATACATTAAGCCAATAAAACATAAAAAGCAGGACAAGAAAAATCTTGTTAGTGACACATAATTGTGAAGGTATTTTGGAACCCCTCTTTGCATAGTAGAGATGCAAGGTATTCCATCCCTTCAGAAGTCTTTTCTCATGAGCAGCATTCCATGGTGAAAGAGCTGTGATCTCATGAACAGTTTCACCATCACCTTGGAAGGACTCAAATGCACCTTGTATCGTATTAGACACATAACATTTTGAGAATAGTCTCATGGAAGTGTAAATCTGAGTACGTGTCTTCTATGCATTCAGATGTACATACCCAACTCCCCATGACAGCCAACTGACCCCTGAACTGTCCGCACTCACAGAAGAAAGACTAGAACCAATGTATCCATCATCTATAGACATCCTCTCAGTATTTTGCCTGGGTGAAACCCAACTAGAAATTTTCACATCTATTCCCATCTCACCAAACACGCTAGTTCACTTACCTACTCTCCACAGACTTGACGTCACATTATAATTCCCTGTTCCTGAATTGGCAGCTTTTCCTTTTCACCAGCACAAGTCTCCTTTTGCTCAACCACCGAGTGTTCTCAACCTGTACTGAACCTTTCAACACTTGCACTACTTGCAGAGGTGAATAGAACATGGAAAAAACGTTCTTTATCTTTCTAGGACACCTAACTTTCTCAAAATCCCCAGGCTCAAATAAACAAAGTCTGACACTATGTTTCGGATCATAGTACTTTGTACTCCTCTCTTGTTTCATTTGCACTCTTCCTATGACTACATCTCCGCTTACTTGTCAGCCAATTTATCACTAATTCAATTTTGTCTAATTCCAGAACGGGGTCTCTACCCTTAATAACCTGAAAGGTGACACCCCAGCTGTCAAGTGAGATGTTAAATGATAGTTCCAAATGCATTCTTGTATGGTATTTTCAATATCTAACTTTTCTTCTACACCCAGTTGCAAACTTTCTTATAAAATTCTATTGGCCTTTTCAATCACTCCATTGGACTGAGGACTGTACAAGTAAACTGTAATGTGAGATATTCCTGACACTTTTAAAGATGTAATGCACGAAGTAGATACATATTGTACACCATTCCCTGTTACTAGCTATTTAGTGTATGCTGCATATCAATTTAAAAAACATGAACAACCAATCTAGCATCAGCTTTTTCCACAAACCTGTGATAATTCCATTTTGAATGATAGTCATTCAGAACAATTAAACATTTAACTCCATCAGGGAACACAGAAATGGGTCCCATGAAATCAGTGTCAGCTTTTTTGTAAGGCACAATTGGATACCTTACCGGAGGAAGAGGTGTGTTCCTCACCACAAAATGCCTATTAGTTTCCTGGCAGGGTGAGCAAGAACCCATTATGAAGTCCACAAATGAGTCTAACCGTGGCCACCAACAATATATATTCGACATTTTCTTTGTTAGCGGTCTATACATTATAATCACAACCACCTTTATTAATGTGGGGTATGGAGATATTAAGAATATCAGGCAATGTGAAGTCTTCTTGTAGGAAATGATCTACAGTAACTTCAGTTGTAATTCCATTATCAGTAGGCACTATCACTGGTTTGCCTGTGTCTTTTAAATTGAGGCGATGTAACAAATTTGTGTGACTTTGAATTATTGGGCTCAATTTTAAACAGTACCATGCTTCCGGATTTATCAACCCACTGGTGGGAGGCAGACTCTACAATACACTACACACTCCTCCAAACCTCTATGATGTCTCCAGTAGAGCATGCTAGATGCAGGCCTAATTACAGTGGTAGGCTGTGGAAAGTACAAGCACTGCCGTGGAGATGCCACAGAGCACCAAGTCCGACTGATGGGTAGCTCTAGTCTTACTCTAGCGCTGGCAGACTCCAAAGATGGAGCTGTACGATGCAGAAGTCTATGAATGGCACACAGGTGTGAAATTCCAGGCAATTGTTCAGGTAATTCTTCCTGTCTAAGGGTATCCTCAGGGTCTCATTTATAATCCCTCAGTAATTTGGGGGAGGAGGGGCAGAGTTACCAGACATTTACTGGGGCTTTCCTTATGCGGTGTAGTTTTATAAAGTCCTATGCGCTTTAGCATTTGCTCCTGTGTACTAATGCCTGAAAACCTTAGTCCACAGAAAATGCCATTTTAATTTAAATAATAACTTTAGACCCTTTCCATGAATCTGGACCAAATTTGACAGATGCTTGGTACATCACATGCTGATCTTTTTTCCAGATTTGGTGAAGAGTAGCCTAATGGGTCAAACGTTATTTGTAAAATCAATTATTGAGTCGTACATAGGAAATGACCAGATTATCTGTTGCTCTGTCTATATGTGCTGTCTTGACCCAGCAAGAAGTGCTGGGCAGATTTACACCAAGCCTGGCATGAAGGTACAGTTTATTAGAAAAAAACAACTTTTTGTAATTTGAATAAATAAAAAAGCTGATTGATTAAAATTAAATGTATATATGTATTATTAAGTATGGATATTGTGATTCAGAAAATGCATTTATATTTGGGTGAATTGGCTATTCATTCAGAAAACAAAGACTCAGCTGTTTGGATGAGGGAGAATGACATTTTCTCATTCCATCTGCCGTTACGTGGTTCATAATCAGAAACCGTGGTTTTCGAAAATGTTTAGAAGACCCATGTGGGAGCAAACTGGCCATGGTTTCACCCCTGAGAACTAGTCATCTCCAGAGGATATTGTAGAGACCAGTACTGAACCACAAAATAAGTACACACATTAAGGTTGGCGTTTTGGAATAAATTTAAATGTATTGTGTGCTTTTCTTCTACACATCAGGGGAGTTGGAATTATCATAATAAAATAAACAGCTCAGCAATTAAAAACAGAATGAGAGGGAAAGGTAAATACACTCCAAACATTGTTAATTACTCATGCAACACCATAAATGAAAGATTTCTTGCCGTACTGCATGTAGCTGGCTTAAACTTGACATATTGACCCAAACTATTTCATATATTTGTGGAGTCATGTGCAGCTCCTCACATACCTTATGGCAGCAGGCTTAAAGTTGAAGCCCCAGGTTTCAGCATTTCTTCCCAGCAACTCAGCAGTCTGCTCGCCTCACCCAACTGTTATGGTCTTTAATACATTCTTTATAAACGAGGGTCTATGGAGCAATTCGGGGCCCATCACACTTAGATCCAGCATAAAGAATGTTGTTCCTTTCTACATTCTTGCATCCTTATACTGTATGCTGTCTCAAAAATATTCACTATATTCCTTAAATCCGGCATTAAAAAACTGTCCTTTAATTAAAACTTCTGTTTGTCGACTGTCCTTTTTTCTTCTCTTTTCAAATGCCCCTCTCCTTCCCTTCCATCCTCTGCATGCCTCCTCCGTCTGAGCACAATCTATTCTGAAACACGCACCTTTGACTTTTCTCTATCCCAGCAAATTTCCCACAACTCATTTGTGAGAAGTTGGCCTGGTATATGCTGATCACTAGTTAAAGTGGACACCTTGCACCAGTTCAATTCGACTCTTATGGTAGGTAGGTTTAAGACAACCTTTATAGAAAGCTATCCTAGTGGTAGCTGTGGAGAGCAGCCTTCAGGCTAAGTCTTGGAGGAATGTAAAGCAACTTGTTTTACCACACAATCTCTTGAATCACCAAATGAAAAGACACCACACAGGTATATATACCAAATATATATGTATTTATTACTAAACAACTCTCTACTAATCTCTTGTGAGATTAGAAGTCAGGAACATATGTACAAATCAACGTTTCACAATAGATTAAGCACAAATATGGCTGGTGCCCTAGGGGCGTACCAGACCATATACTAAAAAAGAGACTTAGGAACAACGACTTGCAAAGGGACAAGGCCTAGGGCCTTCAGAAGTGCTGGGGCCTCACGAAACCACCCAAGGCAGGTAAGTAAAGGACCCACGGGGGACGCGTGCAGTGAGTGAACACAGGCGCGGGTCGCCGTTGACTTCAATTCGGCAAGTCGCGGTTGGAAATAAAGAGTTTCAGGGCACTTCGGGAGTAGCTACAAGCAAGTCACTTACAGGGTAAGTAGTTCTAGGGCCAACACCCACAGGAGCACCGTAGTGCTGGAGTTACCTCACCCAGGGAAGCCGGGTGCATAGGTGTCCTTTGGTGTCGGGTCGCGGCGTCGTTTTCAATGGGAGCCACTGAAGACTTGCTGCTTGCGGCGACAGGAGAAGTGTCCGGTGGAATCCAAGCCTGGATTCGGAAGAAGGAAGACCTGAAAGCAGAGGGGACAGTGTTCAAAGTCACTTGGCAGTGACCCGGGGCAAGGAAGATGAATGCCCACCGTCGTCGACAGATTCAGGTCGTTCATGGGTGTCTTGACTCTTCGACCACGTGGTCCAGGCGGCGTCGATGATGACCAGGAGCTGGATTCGGTGTGTCCCACGACGTCTGCAGCTTACTGAGGTGTCGGCGACTCGATTGGAGCCAACAAGCCTTGGTAACAGCAAGTCTCGGGGAAAGCGTAAGAAGTCAATGGTGCAGACCAGCAAGGTCTGGGGAACTCACCCAGCGAGGGTAAGTCAGGGCAGGCCTGGAGCAACCAGGGGAGCCCTTTGGTTCTGTAGAAAAGTCTTCAAGGGACCCACAAGCTGGCTGGCAAGGGATCGCGAAGACACCTCAGGAGGATTTCTTCAACAGGGGCCCACGGTCACTCGGGATGGGGTAGGCCTCTGATCTTCGGAGGGATTCCTGCTAGAGGCTGGGACCACACGTTGTCCAAAGCACAGGTTCATAGAACGTCGCGAAGGGGTTGCACTCGACAATAGTGTACGGTACCCAGGGACTGCAGTTCCTCGTCACTCGTGGGGTCCACTTGCCTCAACTTCGCTGGGGACTCACGATGGCCTTGGAGAAGTCAGGAAATCCTCTTCCTGGGCTGCAGGGACTTCGGGCTCCGGCGGGAGCGGCATAGTTTGCGACCGTCGTTGTAGTTTTTGGTGCCTGCCAAGCAGGGGACTCACTCCTTGACTCCAAGGGAGATTCTTCAGTCTTCCAGAGGTAGTGGGACGTCGAAGGTCCAGGATTCTTCTTAAGAGCGTCGTCCAGGGAGATCTGGGTTGCAATGCACAGGTTCCCCCTCTTATACTAAAAAGAAGGGAGGGACTAGCTCTATGACCCCACCTATGGGAGGGTCAGGGGAGGGGGTGGCTACACCCACTTCCCTTTGTCCAGTTTCGCGCCAGAGCAGGGGCAGGTAGCCCCTGAGCTGGTTTGAACTGGCATATGCACAGAGGAGCCTTCTGCTCCCCCAGTGCAGGACTTCAAAGCACTCTAGGAGTGCACCCACCCAGCCCCAATACACTAAACCCTGTCTGGGAGGTGGTCACACCCCCTTGGGACAGGATACCTATTGTTGGGCCTCCTCCACTGTGAGTGTTGGTCATCAGCAGGAGGGCAGCCCAGTGTCTGTGACTGGTGGCATCCATTTTGTGATGCCAGGGCTCTTCAGGATTCTACCGCGTTTCCACAGTAGGTACATGTCTATCCCTCTAGAAGGGTGGAATGCTACCCCCGCCACCAGAACTGGCGGGGGGGTAGTATTCCAAGATGTTTGACACCAAACACTACATGTTTCCGTGCAGCCATCCCAAAGTTAGCATTTAACGCGAGGTTATAATGCGCTTAAGAGTATATGGTCAGAGCTGCACTACAAACAGCCTCAGAGAAGGGTCTCCGAATGCTGCAGAGGGGCTCTGCTCATGCAGGGGCACCCTCTCACATAGGAACCAAGCACTCTGCCTTCAGGATTGATAAGGCCTGCCATAGGAGTGACTTATAGGTTTATATGTGTGTATCTATGTAGTGATATAGGTAGCCTAAATCACAGTAAGGGGTGCATGCACCACCTTACCCAGGCTGCAGTAGCAGACCTGTGGTGTCAGATTTAGTCTGCTTCCCAGGGGTGGCATAATACATGCTTCAGCCCCTGGTAGGCCTGTGAAGTACCTATGCCCTTGGTACCTAAGGTACCATATACTAGGGACTCATAAGGTACCACAGTATCCAATCACTAGTGCACCTAGAGTGCACTCCAAGTCGTTTAGAGAGAACAGAGAGGCTGGGGCCCTGATTGGCAGGGTCCCAGCCTGACTATAGCCAGAAACCAGTGTAAACATCAGAAAAAAAGTGGGGGCAACATAAGAGGCAGATCCTACTCTCCTACACAACGCCCCCCAAACGCAGGGACACTAAACTAACCTTGACCAGTTGAGTCTTCGTGTTCTAAGTGGAAATACCTTGAGAGTCCATCTGCATTGGCATGTTGGGTCCCAGGTCTATGTTCCACTGTATAGTCCATCCCCTGTAGGGAAATGGACCACCTCAAAAGTTTTGGGTTTTCACCTTTCATCTGTTTAAGCCATAGGAGGGGCTTGTGGTCAGTCTGAACTATGAAGTGAGTGCCAAACAAGTATGGCCTCAGCTTCTTCAGGGCCCACACCACAGCAAAGGCCTCCCTCTCTATAGCTGACCAACGTTTCTCTCTAGGGGTCAGCCTTCTGCTAATGAAAGCTACTGGCTGGTCTTGACCTTCATCATTCAGTTGAGACAGTACAGCTCCCACACCCAGCTCAGAAGCATCTGTTTGGACAATGAACTTTTTGGTGTAGTCTGGACTCTGTAAGATGGGGGCAGTGCACATGGCCTGCTTTAGGTCTTCAAATGCCTTCTGACAGCTAGCTGTCCACTGAACCTTTTTTGGCATTTTCTTTGAGGTTAGATCATTCAAGGGGGTCACTATAGATCCATATCCCTTAACAAACCTCCTATAGTACCCAGTCAGGCCTAAGAAGGCTCTCACCTGTGTCTGGGTGGTGGGAGCAACCCATTCCATTATGGTTTGGATTTTGCTCTGTAAAGGCTGAACCTGGCCTCCACCTACAAGGTGGCCCAGGTACACAACCTGACTCTGCCCTATCTGGCACTTAGTGGCCTTGATAGTGAGGCCTGCTTTCTGCAGAGCCTCCAAAACATTTCTGAGGTGGACCAGGTGATCCTGCCAGGAGGAACTAAAGACAGCAATATCATCTAGATAAGCTGAGCAATAAGTTTCCATCCCTGCCAGAACTTTGTTCACCAACCTCTGAAAAGTGGCAGGTGCATTTTTCAATCCAAAGGGCATCACCACAAAGTGGTAGTGCCCACCAGGGGTCGAAAATGCTGTTTTGGCTTTTGCATCATCAGCTAATCTGATCTGCCAGTAGCCAGCTGTTAGGTCAAATGTACTTAGATACTTGGCTGAGGCCAAAGTATCAATCAGCTCATCTGCCCTTGGTATGGGATAGGCATCAGTCCTAGTGACTGCATTGAGGCCTCTGTAGTCTACACAAAACCTCATTTCTTTCTTACCACCCTGGGTATGAGGCTTGGGTACTAGGACTACTGGGCTAGCCCAAGGGCTATCTGAAGGCTCAATCACACCTAACTCCAACATTTTCTGGACTTCAGTCCTGATACAGTCCCTGACACGGTCAGGTTGCCTGTAGATTTTACTCTTGACAGGCAGACTGTCTCCAGTGTCCACCTCATGGGTGCACCAGGTAGTCTGACTAGGGGTCAGGCTAAACATATGTCTGTACTGCTGCAGAACTTGTCTGCACTCAGTTTGCTGATGGTCAGTGAGGCTGCTTGCCAAAGCAACACCATCTGCTGACCCATCATCAGGGTTCTGTGAGAGCAGGTCAGGGAGAGGGTCACTCTCCTCCTCCTGTTCCTCATCAGTTGCCATGAGCAAGCCCATGTCAGCCCTGTCAACATATGGTTTCAATCTGTTGACATGGAGCACCCTCAGGGGGCTCCTGGGAGTTCCAAGATTCACCAGATAGGTGACTTCTCCCTTTTGCTCAACTATTGTATGGGGGCCACTCCATTTGTCTTGGAGGGCTGCTGGGGCCACAGGCTCCAACACCCACACTTTCTGTCCTGGCTGGTACACAGTCAGCACAGCCAAGCTTTTTGTAATTCTTGGCTGGCATCCAGGTTTTTGGTTGCCTTTTTCATGTATTCGGCCATCCTGGAGCGGAGACCAAGTACATAGTCCATCACATCCTGTTTGGGGGGTTTGAGAGGTAACTCCCAGCCCTCTTTTACCAAACATAATGGACCTCTTACAGGATGCCCAAACAGAAGCTCAAATGGGCTGTAACCAACCCCGTTCTGTGGAACCTCTCTGTATGCAAACAACAGGCAGGGAAGAAGAAGGTCCCATTTCCGCCTAAGCTTCTCTGGGAGTCCTTTAATCATTCCCTTAAGGGTTTTGTTGAAGCGTTCAACCAACCCATTGCATTGTGGGTGATAGGGGTGGTGAACTTATAAGTTACAGCACACTCCTTCCACATTGCTTTCAAATATCCTGACATGAAGTTGGTACCTCTGTCAGAGATGACCTCCTTTGGAAAACCCACTCTGGAGAAAACTCCAATGAGGGCTCTTGCCACCACAGGGGCTGTGGTGGTCCTCAGGGGAATTGCCTCTGGGTACCTGGTGGCATGATCCACTACCACCAGGATAAATCTGTGCCCAGATGCAGTTTGAGGGTCAAGGGGACCAACAATGTCAATCCCTACCCTTTCAAAGGGTACCCCCACCACAGGTAGTGGTATCAGGGGGCCTTTGTTGTGCCACCTGCCTTGCCACTGGCTTGGCATGTGACACAGGAGCGACAAAACTCCTTTGTGTCCTCTGACATATGTGGCCAATGAAAATGTGGAACAAGCCTGTCCCAGGTCTTGTTTTGGCCCAAGTGACCTGCCAAAGGGATGTCATGTGCTAGGGTCAAGAGGAACCCCTAAACTTCTGAGGTATTACCAACCTCCTGGTGGCTCCAGGGGCTGGATCTCTACCTTCAGAATATAGGAGTCCCTCATCCCAATAAACTTTATGGGACCCACTAGCACTCCCAGCAGCCTCAGCAGCAGCCTGCTGTCTGAGGGGTTCAAGAGAGGGGCAGCACTGTTGCTCCTTACTCAGATCTTCCCTAGAAGGGCCCCCTGCCCCCAAGAACTCAACCTGGTCAGGCTCAAGTCCCTCTGGGGCAGTTCCTTCTTCAGGATCTGCTTCTCCTCCCTCAAGAAGGGAATCTGTGATCTGAGACAGAGGGGAAGGCACTGCCTTAACCCTTCTGCTCCTCTTCTTGGGAAGCATCTGGTCCATAATTTCAGGATCCAGAGCTTGTTCAGTGTCATGCATTTTGGCCTGTGACCTGGTCACAGCAAATACCTCTGCAGGGATGCCCAACATCTCAGCATGAGTCCATAACTCTACTTCAGACCAGGCTGAAGTTTCTAGATCATTGCCCAATAGACATTCTACAGGGAGGTCTGCACTGACTACAACCTTCTTGAGGCCAGTTACCCCTCCCCAGGAGAAATTCACAACTGCCAGACTATGGTTGGTCCTGGCATTGCTTGCATTGGTCACCTGGTACATTTCACCCAGGATGATCTGTCCAGGGTCCACAAGATCCTCTGCCACCATGGTGACACTAGCACCTGTGTCCCTAAATGCCAAAGCCTGTTTGCCATTTATTACAGGCTAGTGTTTGTATTTGCCCAGATTACTGGGGCTTACTAGGAAGGACATGTCAATGTCTCCATCACAAATCAGCATTGCCTGAGTGGGTACTCTGACTAGGCCAGAGTCCACTTCAGAACCCAGGGTCAACCCTACTACACCCTTATTCTGAGTACCACCTCCACCAGTAGCTGAACTAGGGGGAACAGTTGCCTTAGGGGCAGGAGTGGTGGTGGTTTGGTCTTTGGACTTGTTACAATCAGAAGTCCAGTGCCCTTTCTGTTTACAGAATTTGCACCAGGGCTTCTTTTGGCCTTTTCCCTTGTTGGATTGTGACTCCCCACCAGATGCAGATTTTTGGGGCCCTTGTGAAGACTTCTGGTCTTTTGACTTATCCCCACTTTTCTCAGAGCCCTTAGGATCCTGCTTCTTTGTGTCACCCCCTTGGTTCTGGGTTTTCTGCCTCACCCTGGTTCTGACCCACTTGTCTGCCTTCTTTCCCAATTCTTGGGGAGAGGTCAGATCTGAGTCCACCAGGTATTGATGCAACAACTGGTTCTGGCAATTATTAAGGATCTGTTCTCTCATCATTAGATTATACAATCCCTTGAAATCAGTAACCCTACTGCCAACCAGCCAACCCTCCAGAGCCTTGGTTGCACAATCTACAAAGTCAGTCCAGTCCTGAGTCTGTGCCTTCTGGGTGTCTCTGAACTTCAACCTGTACTGCTCAGTGGTTAAGCCAAACCCATCTATCAGTGCACTCTTCAGGACTTCATAGTCATCAGCATCCTCTTCTCTAACAGTGAGGAGCTTGTCTCTACCTTTATCTGAAAAGGAGAGCCACAAGATTGCTGCACACTGCTTTTGGGGGACCTGTTGTACTCTACAGGCCCTCTCCATAGCAGTTATCCACTTATGGATATCATCCCCACTCTGGTAGGGAGGAACAACCTTGCTCAGGTTCCTATGGTCTGGAATATATTCTCTGCTCTAGGGACACTGTTGCTGCCACCAGGGGGTTCTAACCCCTCTTTTCTAGAAGCTCTCTGGAGCTCAAAGGCTTCTCTATCTAATGCCAACTGCTTGGTTTTGAGGGCAAATCTTGCTTCCTCATACTGCAGCAGTTTGCACAGTCTTTCAGAGGAGGTCTCTCTTCTTGGGAAGTAGGAGTTCCTCTGCTGGACAAATTCTCTGCCAGAGTGATAGGAGCGGTCAGAGTCCCTAGAAAGGGACCTATGCCTCTCCTCCACTGTGTCAGTTCTCTTAGGGAGAATTCCTCTGTCCTTTTCAGACCCCTTGGGGCCTGGCCCTACAATCACAGAGTCTTGGTCAACTTGATGTTCATCATCTGACCCAGACACTGTAATTGACCCACCCCCTGATTCAGACCCATTAGCTCCTAGAGCTAATCTAAGATCATCTGCTGTCAGCAGATCTATCAGGTGTAGTGTGGAGGGACTCTGTCCTATCTTCAGGTGCCTCTCAGCACACATGGCTTTCAAGTCAAAGAAAGTCATGTCCTTATACTGAAGCTGGGTGGATCCACTGGGTCCATCCCTTAAGGACATTCTAGTGTTGTGCAGTGTTGTACTACCTACACTAGTTTGTGGCCTACTGATCCTAGCTTGAGCTGTAGAAAGGGTGTGCTATCCCTTGGCACACAGCTCTAAGTTCAGTAGAACTTATTGATACTAAGCTTGACTTTATATGTACCTTGAGTACCTATAGTGGTTTTCAGTTAGTAATTCAAATAGAGATTTTCTGGTAAAACAATAGCAAGCTGGAATCCCACACGCTGCCACCAATGTGAGAAGTTGGCCTGGTATATGCTGTTCACTAGTTAAAGTGGACACCTTGCACCAGTTCAATTCGACTCTTATGGTAGGTAGGTTTAAGACAACCTTTATAGAAAGCTATCCTAGTGGTAGCTGTGGAGAGCAGCCTTCAGGCTAAGTCTTGGAGGAATGTAAAGCAGCTTGTTTTACCACACAATCTCTTGAATCACCAAATGAAAAGACACCACACAGGTATATATATCAAATATATATGTATTTATTACTAAACAACTCTCTACTAATCTCTTGTGAGATTAGAAGTCAGGAACATATGTACAAATCAACGTTTCACAATAGATTAAGCACAAATATGGCTGGGGTCCTAGGGGTGTACCAGACCATATACTAAAAAAGAGACTTAGGAACAACGACTTGCAAAGGGACAAGGCCTAGGGCCTTCAGAAGTGCTGGGGCCTCACGAAACCACCCAAGGCAGGTAAGTAAAGGACCCACGGGGGACGCGTGCAGTGAGTGAACACAGGCGCGGGTCGCCGTTGACTTCAATGCGGCAAGTCGCGGTTGGAAATAAAGAGTTTCAGGGCACTTCGGGAGTAGCTACAAGCAAGTCACTTACAGGGTAAGTAGTTCTAGGGCCAACACCCACAGGAGCACCATAGTGCTGGAGTTACCTCACCCAGGGAAGCCGGGGGCATAGGTGTCCTTTGGTGTCGGGTCGCGGCGTCATTGTCAATGGGAGCCACTGAAGACTTGCTGCTTGCGGCGACAGGAGAAGTGTCCGGTGGAATCCAAGCCTGGATTCGGAAGAAGGAAGACCTGAAAGCAGAGGGGACAGTGTTCAAAGTCACTTGGCAGTGACCCGGGGCAAGGAAGATGAATGCCCACCGTCGTCGACAGATTCAGGTCGTTCATGGGTGTCTTGACTCTTCGACCACGTGGTCCAGGCGGCGTCGATGATGACCAGGAGCTGGATTCGGTGTGTCCCACAACGTCTGCAGCTTACTGAGGTGTCGGCGACTCGATTGGAGCCAACAAGCCTTGGTAACAGCAAGTCTTGGGGAAAGCGTAAGAAGTCAATGGTGAAGACCAGCAAGGTCTGGGGAACTCACCCAGCGAGGGTAAGTCAGGGCAGGCCTGGAGCAACTAGGGGAGCCCTTTGGTTCTGTAGAAAAGTCTTCAGGGGACCCACAAGCCGGCTGGCAAGAGATCACAAAGACGCCTCAGGAGGATTCCTTCAACAGGGGCCCACGGTCACTCGGGATGGGGTAGGCCTCTGATCTTCGGAGGGATTCCTGCTAGAGGCTGGGACCACACGTGGTCCAAAGCACAGGTTCGTAGAATGTCGTGAAGGGGTTGCACTCGACAATAGTGCACGGTACCCAGGGACTGTGGTTCCTCGTCACTCGTGGGGTCCACTTGCCTCAGCTTTGCTGGGGACTCACGATGGCCTTGGAAAAGTCAAGAAATCCTCTTCCTGGGCTGCAGGGACTTTGGGCTCCGGCGGGAGCGGCGTAGTTTGCAACCGTCATTGTAGTTTTTGGTGCCTGCCAAGCAGGAGAGTCACTCCTTGACTCCAAGGGAGATTCTTCAGTCTTCCAGAGGTAGTGGAACGTCGAAGGTCCAGGATTCTTCTTAAGAGCGTCGTCCAGGGAGATCTGGGTTGCAATGCACAGGTTCCCCCTCTTATACTAAAAAGAAGGGAGGGACTAGCTCTATGACCCCACCTATGGGAGGGTCAGGGGAGGGGTGGCTACACCCACTTCCCTTTGTCCAGTTTCGCACCAGAGCAGGGGCAGGTAGCCCCTGAGCTGGTTTGAACTGGCATATGCACAGAGGAGCCTTCTGCTCCCCCAGTGCAGGACTTCAAAGCACTCTAGGAGTGCACCCACCCAGCCCCAATACACTAAACCCTGTCTGGGAGGTGGTCACACCCCCTTGGGACAGGATACCTATTGTTGGGCCTCCTCCACTGCGAGTGTGGGTCATCAGCAGGAGGGCAGCCCAGTGTCTGTGACTGGTGGCATCCATTTTGTGATGCCAGGGCTCTTCAGGATTCTACCGCGTTTCCACAGTAGGTACATGTCTATCCCTCTAGAAGGGTGGAATGCTACCCCCGCTGCCAGAACTGGCGGGGGGGTAGTATTCCAAGATGTTTGACACCAAACACGACATGTTTCCGTGCAGCCATCCCAAAGTTAGCATTTAACGCGAGGTTATAATGCGCTTAAGAGTATATGGTCAGGCTGCACTACAAACAGCCTCAGAGAAGGGTCTCCGAATGCTGCAGAGGGGCTCTGCTCATGCTGGGGCAACCTCTCACCTAGGAACCAAGCACTCTGCCTTCAGGATTGATAAGGCCTGCCATAGGAGTGACTTATAGGTTTATATGTGTGTATCTATGTAGTGATATAGGTAGCCTATATCACAGTAAGGGGTGCATGCACCACCTTACCCAGGCTTCAGTAGCAGACCTGTGGTGTCAGATTTAGTCTGCTTCCCAGGGGTGGCATAATACATGCTTCAGCCCCTGGTAGGCCTGTGAAGTACCTATGCCCTTGGTACCTAAGGTACCATATACTAGGGACTCATAAGGTACCACAGTATCCAATCACTAGTGCACCTAGAGTGCACTCCAAGTCGTTTAGAGAGAACAGAGAGGCTGGGGCCCTGATTGGCAGGGTCCCAGCCTGACTATAGCCAGAAACCAGTGTAAACATCAGAAAAAAAGTGGGGGCAACATAAGAGGCAGATCCTACTCTCCTACATCATTTACAAGATCACAATCTCTCCTCCTTCCGCTGAAAGTCATACCTATGTAACCTAACAATACCTAATCTCCTCTAACTCCTGCATTAATCCCACCAACCATGTGCTTAAGCTCACCTTTCCTTCTCCTTACTAATGATTGCCACCAACCACTATTACTTTGGTCCACCATAAAAAACTGAAATGACTGCATGGAATGGTTTGCTTTGAGCGCACAAGACAAATCCCAATAACAAACTGTAACCAATACCACTGAACTAACCATTAACCTTGGGTGCCAGAGCAGTGTGCTAAAGCACTTCGACGCCTTGTCAGGGGTAGTAAGCGCTATATAAATACAATTACAATCTGATACACAAGACAGAGAACAATGCTATAGTTAGTTTATTAGGAAACGTTCATAAGCTACTGTGTTGTACCTTTTGAATTCTACCAGCACGGAACTTGCACAAGATGAACCTAGAAGCATATGTCTGGTTATCATGAATTGCTGCAGAGAGTGGAAAATCCTTCTCTGGCTTTTGCAAGGTGAGCAGCAAAATATGTGGCAATTTATCGCATACAAACTGGTAGCAAGAAAAATAAGATTAAGATGCCCACATTAACGTACCGCCCTCATCGACTGCAATCCCGGCCCCTGCGACCTGTTTTCATAGCTGCAACCTGCCACCCTCCCCATCTTTCCTAGTTAAAATTTTACTATTGTTTAATTGGGATTACTCAACGATGGTCCACTCCAAGAGACACAACTTTTTTACTGCTATGTTTTTAACAATTGCAAAAAGAACAATTGATGGACAGAATGCAGAACAATGTCACACATTCACCCCAGTACAGAGATCTGGGCCTAAATCCATCGTTTGTTTGCTCCCCATGCCATTCCAGTTTGATGTTTTTAACAATGTCAACGTGATGTAGGCATTTACACCTAAATGTCGTTTGTATGGGTTGTTGAAACACGCCACATGTGCAGACATGGATGGTTGTATATAACACAGACAGCTCTTATATACCTATTTCCCTTGTACTGTGGCTACTGTAAACATGTAACCTTGAGGAATGTTCAGTAAAATATGTCAAAAAAGATGCCCAAATTAATGAAAGCCTGACTGTTTAGGGATTGGCACATACTTCTGCCACACACTGAAATCCATTCAGTGCACAAACAAGGACAAACAATGGCAAGTTAACATGTGACACGTCAAACATGTAGAAAAAAAGCATGCCACACACATTAATGTCCTCTTTCATCAATACAAAAACATCAGTAAATAAAGTTAGATTCGCTGACTTGGGTTTTTGGTTCATGACCTAAGACTGGTGAAGTTTAAGAGTCAAAAGTATTCCACAAACCTTTAGGCCAACCCAAACATGGTTCACAAACAGGAAGGTTCTGGCTCATAAGCCAAAGTAGGAGTCAGAACACCTTAGGTTCTTGCATCAGAAAAGCTGATTCACGACCAGCTTGCACATTAAAGTAATGGTGAGCAGTAGTGATTTCCAAATTGCAAGACCGGGATACCAACATTCTAAAAAGTGTACAAAAATGTGTGCTAGAAAAACTGAAAAATGTCAGTGAGAAAATGTTAAGAGACGTTATAATAGAGATAAAAAACATAACACATTAAAATTCCCTATTTTACTTATCAGTGCGATAGAAAGCATAATGCACCCTAGAATGGAAGCTAGCATGGATCCGGGGTGTGTCAGGCTGGAGGAGACCTACAAGCACCCTCTAATTATTTTGGATTAATAAGTGTGTTTTTGGCTAATTCTGTGTTCTGGAGTAGCCTGAGGTGATCACTTTTAACCTGATTTCAAAAACCAGTCAAACACACAATCCAAGTGGCCTGTGCTTGTTGGACTTAAGTCTTCTGTGACCACTGTATGACTCAGGGATTCACCTAATGTCAGGGGATGCCAGTTCTTGGCTTCCTGATGGCCATATGCTGGCTGGGTACTCGTCTGAACTCGATCATCAGATCCTCGCAGTGCCACCGGTGCTCTCAAACAACATACCACCAGCCCACAGTGGTTTACTGGAGCCTTGTAATGTAGCTACATTCAGATGATTCAGATGAGTCGTTGCAACTACTGCATAGCATAGGAAGAGCTACAGAAGGTAATCAACTCAAGCAGTGAAGAACCCTTTCTGGGCGCCCCAGGCAGTCACGGGTAACTTTGCCTCAATTGTAACATTTAGCATTGGTGCAGTTGGGTCACAAATACTATTCGACCCAAATGAAACGGATAAGTACTCCCTTTTAGCACTTGTCTTGCTCAAAGTAGCTCGCGAGGGTGGGGTTGGCCCTACTCACAGAAGGCGATGCAAGTTTAGACATACAGAACTGTATAAACACTTGGATAACAATTAATAAATGACTGTCCAGCTAATACTGTACCTTACAAAAGTACTTTATTATATTTAAGCAAAAAAAGCTGCCCAAAAAATGATTATAGGCAAGGAAAACTAGATGCCTCAAGCATCTATCTAGCTAAAGATATGATCCCATTAATAGTATTATAGTGCTAAAGTGCTAAGTGCTCTCAAAACAGCTTACACAGGGACTGATGGCCAGTCTTATCCAATGGAAGGTGTTTGTGAAAACAACACCAGGAAAACGATCACCCATGTTCTCATCACCAGCAGACTAGACTATAGGAACACTCTGTATGCAGGAGTAACCAACCAGCTCATACGAAGACTTCAGACCGTCCAGAACGCAGCAGCCAGATTAGTCATCAATCTCCCACACTGAGCCCACATAACTCCAAACTTCAGGGAACTCCACTAGCTCCTGATACACGACCACGCACACTTCAAACTCCTCATCCACACCTACAAAGCACTCCACATCACAGGTCCTGACTACCTGAACAGCTGCAATCATTTCCACCAACCTTATAGACACCTCATGCATATAGAAAAGCAGAGCAGGGGGCTGTGCTTTCTTATACCTGGCTCCTAAACCCTGGAACAAATTCCCACAACACATCAGACCCCCCTCCACTCTTCTTGATATCCGCAAGAAGCTGAAGACCTGGCTCTTTGAGTAAGCCCTCCGGTGCTGGCCTCACACACCAACTACTAGCACCTGGATACCCTCATGAGTGATAAGCGCCCTATAAAAACACTGTTAACAAAACATAACACCTTGTGTGAGCCTGAGTGCAGTAGGAAAAACTGATGTTTCTTACGAAAGGCTCATGTAAGCAAACAATAGCAAAACTTCTGCAAAATACACTTCAAAAGGTAGTAGGTCTAAGTACAAAACTTCAAAGGGAAATAATAGTTACTGTGTTAGACTTGGATAGATTAGGTTCCAGTTATTAGCGGAGAAATGTAAATGGGGGTTCAATGCACCTGCCACATAACCTTCCAGACCAATGCTTCATGTGAACCCATCATCCTTAGAATGAAATGCTAACTTAAGCCTGGCAAGTAAAAATGTTCTTTTGTGGGGGTATGCAGGGTGGGTGCACCAGTCCTCTGGTGCTGTGTGAGAGGGGCACAGACCACTGGAGTACCACTAATCCATTAGCCACTGGGCTGGCCTTAACAGGTAGCAGTTGGTCAATATACCAGTACACTTTGATACCAATTTAGATGGCACACAGTGTGGGGGGACTGTACCTCAATGCACACTGGTCATGGTCAAGATCTAGTGGTGTGGCACCAATGAAAATTGTGGCATCAGCCACCATGCAGAGGGTGAGCATTGAGAAAGCTGGAGACTGTGCAAGGCCTGTGCTGGTAACCAGGGGTTCAAATGACAATAGTTCTGGTACTGCTTGAGATCAAATCAGAATTTCAACAGGTTCTGGAATCTAGGTGACTTCCTAGCTATCACACTAAATCCCAAGCCCAGGTGTTGAAGTTGAGGAAACCCATAAAACCTCTGGGAGTGGCTACAAAATGTACACATGCTTCCCACAGCAAGGGGCTGCAAGAGGTGTGTCAGGGCAGAAATAGGCTCACCCTTAAAGGAAAGATATGTCTTGTTCCCTCTGCCTCAATGTTATTGTGTCGAACAGCTGATGACTCCTGAGCAGCTGGCTCGTGGCAACCTTGTATTCCTGGAGCAGGCCTAGTGCCATTTCTGTCTCTCACAGGTCTTATCAATCAGCTGGGCTTGTTACATCACTGACAGACTTTCAATCCAATTTAAAGTTGCAAACATGCTGGGTGGTTTTGCTGTGCTTTCTTCTTACCATCAAGTAGAGCTCCAACCATAGGGAAGCTATCTTAATGCTTTTATCATGAAGTGAAGTTTAATCCAATTTAGGTGTGTGCCTTTTGGGTTAGCCTCTGCTTCAACAGTATTCCAACATTTCACCTTCCATATATTTAAGGGTATGAAATCACATTAGATAATTTCTAAGAGAACATCTTGATTTTTGTGACAGAGCTGAGGAAAATTCAAGTATGTAATGAGTTTGGGAAGTGCGGCTGAGAAGGGTCCATCTTTAAAGGGCAAGAAGTGTAACTTATACAAGAAGAAGTTAGCAAAGTTGTGGCACTGTATTCCAGAGGAAGGAATCAGACCAAAGTGGTCTACCACGTTCTATAAAGTCAGCTCCACACCAACAAACAAAGATCATTTTTATTCCTTCATGGTTATTGTGAATATTAGGGGAAATGCACTCCTTGGCCAAAGGTGAACCTATCCCTGTCCAAGAATTTGCATTGAGGAACAGCAGGAAAATGTGCTTAATTGCTTAAAAAGTAGGGGTGGGCCAAAAATTCCCCTCCACCGGCTCAGTGTGCAGAGTTTTGCCCAATTCGTGTTCCGCTTGGAGCGTGGAGTTCCGGCAAAACTCCATCAACTGCCGCATGGTGGAGTTTTTCCACATGTGTGGCTCGCCAATGTTAAGTTCGCGAGCGAGAATGTGCATCCCCTAGTGTGATTATCAGGAGCTAGAACGCCTCCCAGCGAGATTTCTCAACATGGGCGGTCGTGACCGTTTGTGTTGAGAAAGCTGCCGCTCAAGTAGAAAATCTACACAAGCGTCAGAAAGAAGCATCACCTCTGGCACGACATGTGGTGCCATTCGCGCTGATTTTACAGTGTGGAACAAGCTCCTGGAGCTATAAAATCAGCGTAAGCAGTGTGATGTGCCGAATTCAGCTCGCTTGCAGAACTCCGCAGAATCTCTCAGAGATTTTATGTAATTCCGCTGGATTCCACAAAGCGAAACTCTGTGCGTTCCTCCCATCCCTAATAAAAAGACTATTGTGGTTGTGCCAAGGCTTATACTATTTGTTGTTAAGAGACAATGTTTGGTATCTGTAGATGTCAGATGATCTTGTTTTTGGGCAGTTGTTGCTCAAATGTCTAGTAATGCTATGTGGGATGTGGAATTTGTCACAAGGACTTTGACTGAAGCAGAATGTAGATACTTGGTTAATGAACATAAATTATTGAGTATGGAATGGACAACGCAGTTGTCAGACACCAATCAGGAGGCCACAGGGCAGACAGGGCTAATGAGCCACAACCATAGGGACTGAGGCCTTTTATCAATGCTGTCTCAGGGCCGGTCCTACTATGGTTTCTGCAAACTGGGCCAAGTACAACCATGTCTGCTCTTTACTGTCAGTGGTAGCAAGGGTGAGCAGTAAAGGTTTCTCAGGGAGGTTAGTGTGGGTGTACTCTGGCTCAATAATCAACACTGACCCAGCAGCGTATAAGAGCAATGTCCAGCCCATTGCTCCTGTTTGTATTAAAGACATGTACTTTGTTACACAGGAAACATAGCCTTCTACAACATATGCAATAGTGGAAGAATACCTGAATTAGGGGTGTGAGACTTTATGCTTTCAGAGGCCTTTTCTGACTAGCTTAGCAACTTCTCAACCTGTCCCTTTTGGGTCTCCGTTTCTGTGGGTTTCCCCCTCCATGTCCAAAGTTCAAGGTACTGCATATGGGTACTGCTCATGCTCTCCCCCACTCCTGCTTAGTATTATCACTCTGTCTCTCAGGCCTAGGTCCTTTTAGTCTGTCATGCAGTTTGTAGGAGCTGCCCCAGCCCACGTTTGGCCCTCCAGCAGCAACAGGACTTCACCGGTAGCAAGGAGCTTCCAGGCGGCACACAGCAGTCTTCAAGGGAGGTGCGCGGTAGCCGGCCACATAGCGGGTAGCTCAGAGGGTTGTGGCAGGAGCATAGGCTTCTGTCGGTGGTTTTCTTCCAGGCATTTGTTGGTTGGTCTCTGCTCACTGTGCACCTCACTCCAGTGAGTACATGTTGTTCCTTCATGGGCACAACAGCAACACATCCGCATGTGATGGTTCTTCAGGGCGGAGGTCGTCAGGCCCTATTTTCAACATGCAGTCCTCAAGGTGATGACCTCGATTCTTCATGAGGCACCCCACGGACAGCTGCCAGATCACTTAGTTTTCAGGGCTGCTCCCGCCCCAGTGGCACATTTTGGCAGTAGTGCGATCACGCAGTCCACTTATAGGCACATTGGCCACCAGCAGACGCTTATACTTGCTTTAGCAGTCCTACCACTCAAAAACACAGCTCCAGGTGCCGTGGTAGCTACAATAGAGATAAATGATGAAGATCGCCTTGCCCGGTCCGTTAGTACTGCGAATCCCTAGGTGCAGATGCATAGCGAGTCTCTGTCAGACAGACCCTATTCCATAGTCAATTGTGGCAGTTCCTTCCATGATCAGCTCCTCCTGTGGGATTGGCGCTTCCTTCCCTCGCTCACAGGTGGATGTCTTGGCAGACAGGACAGTCAAGTAATTCCTCCTTCAGGCTGGACTCCAGGAAATGTTTCCTTGACTCTGGGACTATCAGTCTGACACCAACCCTCGTTTATCTCGCAGTCCCTTAGTACTCTGCAAAATACCCCCTCCTTGGCAGAAAAGACCACAAAAATGAACACTAATGGATCTTGGGCTTCCGTCTTCAAATAGATTTCACACAAGGAGGATGTGTATTGCAGGCATGCTTGTTTGGAACCGGTTTGGGCTGGTTCCCCTTTAATGTGTGCCAGCCAAGCCACCTTCCAGGCCTGACCAGGCTAGGACAGCCTTCCGATGGAGTGCCACAACAATACACCCAGCTATTTACAACCTCTCCTTACAGAGATCAGGAAGAGAGATAAGAATCTGTGCCCCTTCAAAAGACTCCTTTATCTAACAACAGATACTGCTGTCGTCAGCCTGCACACACTGCCATCTATCAAGCAGCAGCTGCAGTCAGAGTCATTTGCAGCCCAATATATCAGGTAGGGCGCTGGTACTTCTAAAGAAAGCCTTTCTCCTCACTCCTCACTATAGTGTCTGGTCTTCCACCCATCCATCTAGAAGATGCACGCAATCACATATGCTGGGGGGGGGGAAGCATCCTCTCTTCCATCTTATACTGTATTCCAAATTGTGGGCTTAAAAACTGGAGCCCACAGGTCTGTATCACTTGTGCACAGCACGCTATCAATCCTAACAACCTCGCACAAGTACAACAGAGTTGATGTTGGCATTGAGGATTCTAGGCTCATCTTGAGCAGCTGAATCTTAGATGAAAGTGCCTGTAAGTGCACATTCATGTCTCACAGGTTAAAAGGCTTGTCACTATAATTCACCAACCATGGTATGCAGCCACCACCACGCTCCACGCATGAAATCTGCAACAGGGTTGGCAGAGGCACTATGATGGTGCGCCCCTCTCGGTTCATGACAATGTCCATAACCTATTATTGTTAAAGACTGGCCTGGATCTACATGCGCACAAAAGGATTAGTGTGTGGCTTGACCAAAAGTCAAAAGAACAGGATCACAGGTATATGTAGTTCGGGCGGGAAGGGCAGGAGGCATGATTGTACATCATGTTCGAGACATTCGTCCTAACAGCAGCGTTTCAGATTTTACCTATGGGGAAAGGAATTTAAGGTGCATGCAAATTATAAACCCCGAAATAACATTTTGCCATCTATGGAGATACAAGGATCACAAGGACTGCACAATTGACAGGGTTTTAACCTCCAAAAATGCAGATTTTTAAAGGGAAATGTTCCTGACTAATCAACACCTTGGCTTGGAGGAGAAATATTCACAGGATTTGATGCAAAAGCGGATGATGCTGTAAGCATTTGAGGGGTGGCATCAGGGAAAGCCATTTAAGTGGACATCAGGGCACATATTGGGGTTGAGGAAGAGCTATATGTAGATGTGGTCATAATTAAAAAAGGGCACATTTTTGTGCCACCAGCACGGACACAAAAGATGATTGTGGAATCAGAATATGTGGGACATGGAGATATGATATTCACTAATATATTGGCTAAGGAATATTTTCGTGACAATACCATCTATGTAAATTCAGCAATGCATATATTTGCTATAAAAAAAAGAACAATAGGTCTTCACAAATGCATAAATCTCAACATACAGATGAATGCAAAAATTCAAAGTTAAAAAAAACTTAAAAAAAGTTAATAAACAAAAACAGATATTAGTTGCATGAACATTATTAAATAAAAGCTTCAGTGCGAGCTGGGCTTGTCATGCATCCTCAAGCAAAGAACATTGGGTGTAAATATTTTCTTTTTGCCTCAGCTAAGACAAATAACACATGAATCAGATCCTGTATTCAAGCCTGATCAAAGAGGCCACAAAACCGGGTTATCACGTGACCCGGCAAACTGTTCTATTTCTGCCTGCCTGGCCATTTGGCGTGCACGTTCAATTTAAAAACGATAGTTTAAGGGCAGCGACCTGTTTGTGCCCGTGTGGGACGGAAGAGGACAACCAGGTGAGACTAATCAGTTTACATTAGGTGTTTACATCCATACGTCTGCAATATACCCAGTCTTATAAAGAGGCCTACAACTCAGCGTCAACATGAAAAACTTTCATAAGGATTCAGCTAAGTAACTTAATTCTTACTTACAGTCTACCATTATTTCTGTTAAATCCACTCTCAAAACGGCCCTTCTAAACTGCTGTACTGCCCTGCTCCTGCTTCAGACATTCAGGACTGATTAACAATACACAACCTTGAGTTGCTATTTTTTTTACAAAAACGTGGGCCGCCTCACATTCATCTCTCCTGTTTGATGAAATGTTAGTTAAAGGACATTTTATTTTCCATATAGTGTCCACGTAATTAAGGAGGTGGTATTGGTCTCATTTACAGTAGGTCTAAAATATTTAGTACTGACTTTCCTCTCATTCTCCTCGCAGAAATGTTATCTGTCAGACACCGTCCCATTTGTATTTTAACTGTTTTTCCGCCGTGCTGTTCTTTAATCAATGAGGAGTTTGCTATATTTTGCTCTTCTGTCCCCCTTTCTTTTAATTGTAATATTTTCCCTGGGAATTTCAGACTTAATTTTCCTAATCCGGTTCGTTTTGCATCCTTTTAAATACATTCCTCGCGCACATGCAAGTATCGCTTGTGATTTGATAATCGGTCGCAAAAAGGTTAGCGACCGTTGAAAGGCAGGTTTGGAATGTATCAATGTGATTTTTGGCTCCAGTGGCAAAAATAGCATTGCGAACCAAGGGCAGATGTACGACCCTATTTTGCATGCACAAAAGGGTTTGCGACCCGTTTGCGCATGCAAAATGTCACAGAGCCATGTACCATTCCTAAATAGCGAGTCGCAATTTATTTGCGACTCGCTATTTAGGAATTGCGAGTCGCTACTAGGAAGGGGCGTCCCCTTCCATATAGCGACCCCAAGGCCATGTAGACCGCAATTGCGGTCGAAAAACACTCGCAAATTACCACACTCTTCAAGAGGGTGGTAATGCACTCGCAAAAGGGAAGGGGTCCCCAGGGGATCCCTTCCCATTTGCAAATGCAGGGGAAAATATTTTTTAGGGGCAGGCAGTGGTCCTAGGGACCGCTGCCTGCCCTTAAAAAATGAAACAAAAGCGTTTCATTTTTTAAAAAAAATGCATCCCATTTTCCTTTAAGGAAAACGGGCTGCATTTAAAAAAAAAAAAACCTGCTTTATTGAAAGGCAGTCCCAGACATGCTGGTCTGCTGAGCCCAGTAGGCCACCATCCCTGGGAGGGCCAGCCATTCCCAATGGGGTCGCAAATTGCCAGTGGCTCATTAATATTCATGAGCCTCGCATTTTGGGATCCCATTGGGAATCGCAATCAGTGTCTCTGGCACTGTAGTACATTGTAAATTGCGCCTCACAATTTGGGACTTGCAATTGAGCGCAAATTGCGAGGCGCAATTTACAAGGGTCGTACATCTGGCCCCAAATATTACCGACTCTCTACTAGCGACTGGAATTTGCGATTATCAATTTCCGTATCTTATTTAGGAATGTACTATTGGTTCGCTAATTGCTAACAGTCGCAAAATAGGGTTTCTTCGCTCGCAAATTAGCATGAAGTAGGA
Source organism: Calotriton arnoldi (assembly GCA_963921515.1). NCBI lineage: Eukaryota > Metazoa > Chordata > Amphibia > Caudata > Salamandridae > Calotriton > Calotriton arnoldi. Next base: position 318,572 of record CAWUFW010001110.1, read on the forward strand.
GCAGGTGATAATCAGGTGCAAACTATAAAAGGGGTGGAAACATTGCTTTTTTTCACAATGGTTGCTCTGTAGCTATGGCGAGGCGGATAAGGCTGTTTGCTCCACAAGACCACAGGGGAAGGCAAAGACAGGAGGGGATTTTCAAAGTCTGGGTGTCTTTGTTTCAGCAGATTGAGGAGGTGATGTATAGCAATAATAGACTCAGCAGCACTATTATTTTAGATTTAATTTCTGGGTTAAACCCAGCGTTGTCTAGGGAAACACACAGGAGTGTTATTATACCAACCCACATTCAGGTACTCTGCTGCCTACACCTTTTAGTCTCAGGAAGCTATCAGGGTGTTATTGTCACTGCAGGAGGTGGTTCGCAAAGTGCCCTTTTGCATTGTTTACGATGCTATGCTGGTAAACATTCACAGATATATTTTTTTCCCAGTTTACAAGATTTGCAGCAAATAAAATTAGAATTTTTTTTCATCTTTCACATTTACCAGAGATTATAGACTGTGTTGATGGGACGAATGTCTTAATTTGCCCTCCTACTGCTACTGAATTTTTGAATAGGAATCGGAAGAACCAGCACTCTTTAAACATTCAAATAGTTTGCAATGCTGGCTCTTTAATTACTAACCATGGGGCTAAATTTCTAAGTTCCACCCATGATTCATGTATCTTTCAGCACTTTTCCCTAAACAACCGTCTTGCAAGATGGTTTTCTTTGAGGTATTTCTACATTGTAAATTTCTACTTAATAAATGCATACCATATAATTGTGCTGTTAATTGTATTTTTAATTTGTGGTAGGTGGCAGTGCTTACGAAGTACGCTCATGGGGGACCCCATACCTCAATAGAAGTACAAGGAGTGAATGTCGTTGTAATATTGCCCACAAGCGGACAAGGGCAGTTAGAGAGGGTACTTTTGGCCCGCTTAAGGTGAGGTTTCGCTGCCTTTATAAGAGTGGGGTAGCCTTTCAGTATTCACCTCCAGTGGCATACAAGACTGTGGCAGTGTGTGCTATGTTACACAATATAGCTACACATAAGGGGCTTCCAATGCAGCATGAACAGGACTGCTGTGATGAAGAGAAAGACCACCCCAAACACATCCTAAGATGCCAGCAGAGCAGCAAATTAAATGAAGAGACAACGTTATATTACCAACTATTATTTCTAATGTAAGTATATTCAAATAAAACCATGCAATGAAAAATTAGGTAGTCACAGTCAAAATGGTGAAAAGTAGAGGTGGGTGAAAAATTCCACCCGCCGGCGAAGTTTGCATAGTTTTGCCTTGTTCCAACAAAATTCCACCAACCGCTATGTGGCAGAGTTTTCTCTTGCGCGTGGCTCGCCAACGTTAGGTTGTCGAGCACGAGCAAGAATTTGCATCGCCTAGCCCAATTTTCAGGTACGAGAATGCCTCCCGGGGAGATTTCTCAATGTGGGCGGTCGTGGCAGAACACGACCGTTCGCGTTGAGAAAACTGTCGCTGAAAGTAGAAAATCTACCCGAGCGGCAGAAAGAAGTAGCACCCTCTGCCGTGCCGCCTGGTGCTGTTTGCGCTGATCTTACAGCGGGGAACAAGTTTCAAGCACTAAAAATCAGCTTGAATAGCTTGATGTGCCAAATTCCGCCTGCTTGTGGAACTTCCCGGAATCTCACAGAGTTGTTATGTATCTCCGCAGAATTCCGTGTGATGAAACTCCACGAGTTCTGCCCACCCCTAGCGAAAAGTCATTTTTATTTCCATGTTTATTCACAGGAAATAGGAAGAATCACAACCAGAATTGCGTAATCTTTTTCTTTTTCATAACATTTTGAAATGCACATCATTGTTACAAAAGACATTTCTCTTTTGTATTTGACAAAATATACATTCAATGTCTCTTTTTTTGTTTACTGGGAGCGGGCCCCTCTAGGTCAGTTGGCAACATCACCACTTCTAAATCAGTAGAGTGACTGCATGTGTGCCTAGATTTTATACAAAACAGAGAGCCTCGTCAGGCTCCCAAACAAGATGCACAGCCATATCAATGAATGAATCCAGTCATAAACCTGTTTATCATTTTTTATTCTTCCTTTTTTCATCTTTTCTTATCAAATTTTTTCCAAAGTTTTCATGTGATTTATTTTTTCATTTTGTGTTTAACATGGCCTATCCAGGTTTTCAAAGCCGCATAGGAGATTCAAAACTTCCTCCATTTGTCACAGCGCGTAAAGTCTCTACCCAATGCATTTCGGGATAATTCCCTTCCTCAGGGGTAACGTGACTTCTACCACGATTTAACAACGAGCCCATATGGCATTCTCCCAGTTTTCACAGCCAACAGTTTACATCGCCATTTCATTTATCATCCTTTAAACCAATGTCTGAAGGTGGCCCCATTGGTGTTTCTATTTAATAGAAAACTGGGGGAATTCCATATGGGCTTGTTGTTAAATCGTGGTAGAAGTCACATTACCCCTGAGGAAGGGAATTATACCGAAACGCATTGGGTAGAGACTTTACGCGCTGTGACTAATGGAGGAACTTTTGAATCTCCTATGCTGCTTTGAAAGCCTGGATAGGCCATGTTAAACACAAAATGAAAAAATAAATCACATGAAAACTTTGGAGAAAATGTGATAAGAAAAGATGAAAAAAGGAAGAATAAAAAAATGATAAACAGGTTTATGACTGGATTCATTCATTGATATGGCTGTGCATCTTGTTTGGGGCTCTCTGCTTTGTATACTTTTCAAACGCGCATGGACGGAGCGCGTATCAAGGTGGCACGCTGAATAGCCTTTGAGCTTCATATACAGTGAATAGAACTTAATTGAGTGCAGCCTACAATCTTTGGTTTGCCTAGATTTTATAACATCAGACATAGACATACTACCCAGGTTAGTAGGTTGCTCACTCTCTAGAGCCGGAGTAGCCAGCCTACTAGAACCTGTTTGTGTAGTTTATAAAAATTCAAGACATGATGTAATCTGCTCAAAACTTTTTGCTACATCTTTGCAACAGTCAGACATTTCTTGTTGGATATGTATGGTGCAACAAATGGACATTACTGCTGCAGTTGGCAGTTTTTCGATGCTTTTTCCAAAATAATGGATTTTAAATACAACGTATTGATGTATTATATTTTGTTGCTGTGTCTCCTCATCAACAGAATCACGTAATGACTTCATTGCTTCATTTAAATTTTCAATACTATTAATCATAGCAGACATGCATTCATCCCTGTTTCTTGCAAGCATGTTAATGGCTTCAAATTGTTTGTTTTGAATGTTTAACATTGATTTTTGTATTTGCACAAATTCTGATCTAGACGGTGTGGCACCTGTATCAGCAGGTCTAGCTGAAAACCGTGGTCGTAGTGGTAAGAATGTTTGACTAATGAGGCTCTGGATATAAATGTTTGTTCTTTCATGTAGTTGCCCGTACATTTTTAGTAGATCTAGGTGTGTCTTCCTAAAGACAAAGTTGTGTGAGACAATATTGGTATTAGTATCATGTCCATTGATTGAAGTATATCATTGTTGTTAGACTTCTGATCAGCTACATTGTGAGCATCATATTCCTCTGTAATGTTGTCTTCTACATCTGTACATAAACTATCATTTAAGTTTCATGAATATGTATTTTATTTAGTATGACACGTAGCATCCTATGTTGGAGTATAAGCCACCTAAATTTATGATGCACTAATTTTATTTTTTTCTTTCTAAGATCAGGAGACAAAAGATTTACGTTATTGTATTTAGTAAAGTATTTCCATTATAACACAATATTAAACTTTGCATTATTGTTAACTGCTGAAACCTAAAAGACTTTCATTGGACTACAAATCCTGTAATGCAATTGAACATAAGAAACGCTAATGGATTAACCTGTAAAAAAAAGCCCATATCAAATGTAATCAAGTTATCGAATTAAATGACAGTTTTAATAATATTATTTCGAGGTCAGATATTTCTATTGTCTTTAACTAAAAAAAAAAAACACTAACCTGTGTGCTTCTGAGGAGGTTTTGAGGTTTCAATATTAGTTAGGCCAGATCTAGCCTCTGTAGTGAGTGTGATGACTATGGCCTCTTCCACCGCTATTGCTGGTGGCTGAGTAGAAGGTCCCTCTACGGTACTAGCAGCTTCCTACCTCCTACTGGCCAGTATTTCCTTCATGTGTGAGCAAAGGTCGTACCACTGCTTCAGAATTTCAGGAATACTGCGTGTTTTTAGGCCAACACCATTTATCCTTTCTTGGATACAGCTCCATATCTTCTTTTTGGTGGCTTCTGGGACAGTAAGGGAAGTTTTAAGAAAAAATTGGTCATTGTTTGTTACTCACTCCTTCACTAGTATATCAGTCTCATCATCAGAGAACTTCTGCTTTCTCGAAGATTCCTCTGCCTGCCCTTTCTGGGTCATTTCGGCATAAATATGTCGTTGGGAGCACAAACACATCCTCACTGCACGCTTTGTGGTTCAGAACTACAGTGCATCAATGTATTTCCTGATTGTGATGTCATTAATATGTGTCTGGATGCCATTCTTAATTTGCAAATGCATACAATTTGCTTTTTTTAATTTGTGTATTTTTAGGCAGGGAATCCTAAGAAATCATTATTAGGAACATGTATGCGAAAGTACATTTCAATTACCGAATTCCCAAAATGCAATTTCTTAGAAATCACAAATTACGAGTAGGTAAAACATACACTAATACATCTGGCCCCTGATGCTTTTACATATTAAAAACAAATTTCTTTTGCCAAACACTGTCTGGGTAACATTTTTTATTTAATTAAATTTTAATAAATGGATGGAGAGTTCATTAGACCGGGTTCTCCCAAAGAAATGGACCCAGGCTAAAGTTGGGACCAATAGAATGGCATGGTATTCTCCCAAGCTCCGGGAGCTAAAACAAACCTGTAAGAAACTCGAAAGAATTTGGAGAAAGGATTTCTCCTTAAGCAAGAAATTGGAATATAGGGAGGCCATTAAAATGTATAAAGCAGAAATCAAACTGACCCAGACCATATATTATGAAGAAAGAATTTCCTTGGCAGCTAATTCCCATCGCGAAATTTTTCGCATTGCGAAAAAACTGCTTAGAGCCCCCCTATCTCCAGCCACATCTGACGCTACCGGCTTACTTTGTAACAATCTGGCAGATTTCTTCTATGACAAAATTCAAGCCATTTATAAATAATTTCCCCTTGCAGATGGCCACAGCAATCATCAAACATTGGATATTAGTCCTCAGAGCAGGGAACACTACTTGGAGGTAATTCCCTTGATGGACTCTGAGTCATTCAAAACCATCTCGGCGCTCGTGAAGTTTGGGTCGCCTAGAGACCCAGCTCCACCAAATATTTTGAAGCAAGCATCAGGAACTGTCTCCCCTATTATATTGGAGCTGATTAATGCCTCCATTTCTACTGGAGTAGTTCCCCCGCCGTGGAAAAGTGCTATGGTGAAGGCGTTGTTAAAAAAGCCTAGTCTTGATCCTGACCTCCTGGGAAACTATTGCCCCATCTCACTTCTCCCAGGGATCAGTAAAATTGTGGAAAAACATGTTAATTCAGTACTTTCTACATTCTTGGAGTCCCACAATCTTCTCCACCCTTCACAGACTGGCTTTTGACCACTACAGGGAACAGAAACTGCCCTCTTAGCAGTAGTCGAAGAGTCCAAGAAGATTCTGGACGCCGGAGGCACCACTGTGGTTATCCTTTTGGACCTCAGTGCAGCCTTCTACACCGTTAATCACCAAATCTTGGTCCATAGACTCAGAAATTTGGGGGTGACTGGGGAAGCCATAGTATAGCTGCAATCATTCTTGGAAGATAGATCCTTCCAGGTCTTCGAAGGTGATGCCAACTCAAAATGGATGCCCCTCCGCTGCGGAGTTCCGCAGGGATCGTCCTTGAGTCCCACCCTATTCAATGTTTATATGAGCCCGCTAGCGGAGATTGTGCTTCCTTTTGGGGTTCATATAGTGACCTACGCAGACGACACTCAACTTGTCGTGGCACTGAACCACTCTGACAATTCCTCTCTTGGCCTTCGTCCTTGTTTGGAGGCGGTAGCCAAATGAATGAATCATTCATATTTGAAATTGAATGGAGAAAAGACAGAGTTGATGCTTCTAGGGAATCCTTCCTTTTTTAAAGGTGAAGTAATGTGGCCAGCCTGTCTGGGCTCCGTTCCCGCTCCTACGACCCAGATGAAAAGTCTAGGTATCTGGCTTGATCGAGATCTGAGCTTTAAGGTACAGGCGCGGAATGTGGCGGCTTCCTGCTACGGCAACCTAAGGATGCTTCGGAAAATTCTCCCGCTTCTTCCCTTCCTTGCAAGAAGGTTTATGGTCCAGGCGCTCATTCTTTCTTGCCTGGACTACGGGAATGTTCTTTATTTAGGAGCCCCATGTGCTACCATCTCAAAACTCCAGACGGTGCAAAATTGCGCAGCGCGGATGCTTCTTGGGATTCCGAACCATCAATCTACGAAACCAGCCCTGAAATCTCTTCACTGGCTCCCTATTCAGGAGAGAGTTAATTTTAAGGCCATGTGTATTGTCCACAAGACGCTAGCAGGGAAGGGACCGTCCATCAACCGCTCCAATGTCCTGCCTTACCTTGCAAATAGACGCCTGCGTTCGGACGACCTGCATCTTGCTGTAGTTCCCAGGATCAACAAGGCTAGAAGTGGTGGCCGCCTGTTTTCTTACAATGCTGCCAGGATGTGGAATACTCTTCCACTTCGATTACACAGGGAATCCAATCATTTGGCCTTTCGTAAACTTCTAAAAACTTGGCTCTTCTCTTAATGTGGTTGTGGTGTCTATTGTTTTTACAGCTGTTAGCGCTGGGATGCTCCTGAGTAGCTATGCGCTTAATAAATGCTTCTTTCATTTCATTTCATAATTCTGTCTGAGTAATACCTTTGATTTAATCATGCATCCACCATCCATGAACGTCATTTGGGAGTAGTCAGGGGGTAGCGGCTGTGACTTCTAGCCTGTTCCCTGCTACTCTTGACACTTCCTTTGTGACCCCTGGCCTCAGAGGAGGCAAACGTTTTGCCCCCTCTGAGACCAGGGGTTGCAAAGTGAGTGAAAGAAGTATCAGAGAGCAAGCTAGAGGCCATAGGTGCAACCCTTGACTACTCCCAAATGACCTCCATGCCATCATCCATCTCCACAGAAAGTGATATTGCTGCATTTTCCAACACAGGATGCACAAGAAGTGACATAACAGGTTTCCTGCTTAAACTACCTTTAAAAGAAGAAGCCAGGCAAGCAGACTTAATTATGTATCATCCATCTCCACTTCCTGCCTTCTCCATAATTTAATCAGCTCCTCAGGATGTCCTGTCAGCAGGCGTCAGCAGCAAAGGATGGACACAGACTACAGCACTGCCGGATTGAAGCCTGTTAAGGCCAGAAAGGATCTTGGGCCAGAACCTCTGTTCCACTGAATGCTACAAGGTATGATATAATCATGTTCCTCAGGGTGCTGATGGTTTTGGCTTGCACTTGCATGTTTTAGTTGGAGAATGGATGTTCACATAGTTTTCCAAAACAGTGTTGAAGTCAATCAATAAAAGCTTTATTCGATTTCACATAGTAAATCGTAAAAGCATTATATAAAATTCAGTACATTATACACATTGTATAATCCTTATCCTTCATGAAAGCTTTCTCCAGGGAAGCTCTATCACCACTACTCACCATTGTCAACGCCTCCCCCACTCAAGACATCATCCCTCAAGCTCCCAAGACTCGCCAGATCAACCCCACTTCTAAAGAAACCTGCATTAGATCCTGATGCTTTTGCCGACTGCCAGCCCTTCACTCACCTACCCTTCACCTGCAAGATCATCAAAAAAGCAGTATCCACTTAACTCCAAGATCACATCAATACTAACCATCTTCTGCATGACAACCAATTTGGCTTCAGATCAAGTTGCTGCATGCAGACCACTACTTCACACATTATAGACAACATTCTGCTGACCACAGATGAATATGACTTGAGCCTCCTGATATTGCTAAACCTCTTTTCTGCCATTGATACAGTCGACCATCCCACTGTCATTCACAGCCTAGAGTCTTGAATGGGAATCTACGGCAATGTCCTTCACTAGTTCTCCTCCTACCTTTCTAACCAACACCAGTTCATTCACATGGACACCTCAAGATTTCAAAAGATCTCTGTTACCACAGAGTGCTCCAGGGGTCCTTTTTTGTACCTCATCCACTACTGGATGATCTAAAACTCAACCCCACCAAGACATAATTGCTGTTATTTGCCAAGAAGAACGAGCATGAAATAGTTCAAACCAGACTGAGTCATATGAACCTTGACACCTTCGAACTCTAACTTTCACCGAATGCCAAGTCACTTGGATTCACCCTGGACACCAACCCCACGCTGAAAAAACACACTGACAAAAACACAAAGACGGCCTGGTGCCAGCTATCTCTTGAAATGTAAGTGAAACTGCTTCTTCCATAAAGTGACTTCAGAACATTTGTTCACATCGTTGTACTCTTGTATCTGGATGGTGGTAACTCTCAGCAAGTTTGAACCATCGCCTGGTGCATCAGGGTTTTCAACACCACCAAGTTTATGTTCTTGCTGATGGTATGCTGGGATGATGATCCATATCCAGGAACATGCAACAAATGAGTGGTTCACCAAAATCTACTGTAATGTATGTATTTTGATCAAAACACCATGTGTACAGTGAGATCTTTATGTAGGCCCTTGACAAAAAAGCGTGTCTGTAGTGGTTACCTATTTCTCTTTATTGTTAAAAAATAAAATAAAAGTTTTGGAAAAAAGTCTTATCCATGGGCTGAAAAAATATGATCACATCACCCCCAGCCCATTGAAACTCCAGTGTCTGCCCTTTCAGACCTGTACCACCCTCAAAATCAATTGCATAATTTACAAAGTAATCATAACCAGTAAGCCCTGCTTATCTTACAGACAAGCTCACCATCTCCAGTGGTTCTCCGCCCACTCACAGCCAGGACACCATCAGACTGAAGGCTAAAAAGTGTAAGAACGTACAACACAAGGCAGCAGGCCTTTTCCATCTATGCACCCAAGATCTGGAACAACATCCCTATATTCATCAGAACCACCCCAACACTGCTCCGATCTAGTAAAAGGTCGAAGCATTGCTGTAAAGAACACCACATCACAATGCAGTAACCATACACTTCTGCTCTCAGAACCCAGTCACCTTTCCTATAACTGGAAGGGGTGGGAGCACACTGCTGACCTCCCAGCACAGTTCGCCCCTTAGCATTCTGGTAAATGCAGTTTGTAGTGCATGCTTACTTGGTATTTTGCTGGAGTGTTCCACCAAAGTTGGTGCAGATTAGTGCTGTCATCTCTAGACACATGTGTTTCTGGATTTTATCCGTCATCAGTAGAGATCAAAAACGATTTTCTTCTGGGGTTGCTGAGCAGGCTGCCACAATTCTTACAGGTCTCAGTACCTCTCACAGGCGCACAGGTGCATCTCCACTAGCTCGTCAGCTCAATGGCTCAAGGGAGCCTTTTAAACAGGAAGGGGTGGGAGCACACTGCTGACCTCCCAGCACCGTTCGCCCCTTAGAATTCTGGTAAATGCAGTTTGTAGTGCATGCTTACTTGGTATTTTGCTGGAGTGTTCCACCAAAGTTGGTGCAGATTAGTGCTGTCATCTCTAGACACATGTGTTTCTGGATTTTATCCGTCATCAGTAGAGATCAAAAACGATTTTCTTCTGGGGTTGCTGAGCAGGCTGCCACAATTCTTACAGGTCTCAGTACCTCTCACAGGCGCACAGGTGCATCTCCACTAGCTCGTCAGCTCAATGGCTTTGCTGCCTTTTAGCTACTTTTGCTCTATATAAATATGACACAGGTACATACATACATAGCTGTGTCTATCTGAATTTGTTCACATCAATTGATCACATCATGAACTACTTTCCTTGCTTATTCACACAAAGCAGGATTTCCATAGCAGGCATGCCAAACTAGAAAATATTCAATTTCGAAATTTTAAGAATTTCCCACCTTAGCTCAATCAAGATCACCTCATTGTTAGTTAGCTCTTCACTGGAGAAACTGATGTCAACATTTTGTATCCTAACTTTCATGATCTCTTATTAACATTCACCAAGAATGATGCACCAGTTCAGTTAAGGTCACTACAAAGCCAAAAATATTTTGCTGGGTATTCTCATGCATCGATGGAGAGCAAATGCGTGATCCATAAAGCAGAAATAGAATGGTGGCCTTCTCCTAACAATCCTCGTCTGAACCATCCCAGGAAACTTAGAAATGAAAGAAGAGATCGAATTGGCCCATCACTGGTAAATTATTGCTCAAGCACATTGGAACTCATCAAAGAGGTAACTGTCTTGGAACTAGAATTGAGACCTACAGTTTGCCTGCTGGGCCTGCTCCCGAGGTCAAAGTGGCAAAAAATGGCATGTAGATTTGCAGATTTGGTGATGGCCCTGGCTAAGAGACGAATGCAATGCTGTGGAAAAGCGTCACATGCTACCGCTGGACCAATGGAAGAAGATCTCTCTAAGTGGGACGAGGCCAACGCCACTGCACTAACTAAACTGCAAAGGAGAGTAAACTCTCTAACGAATGGGACACATACATACTACAATGAGCCAACATAGATGGTAGTATGCCTCCCCAAAGTCTTTGTGAGACCTAATCCTACATAAAGACACGCATAAAAATACAACGTGGACTTACAGTATTCAATTTGTGACTAGCACACTTTATGGAGGATGTGAAAGGATTGTCCTGCATTGTGAGACTTAGGACCAACCAGGGATAAGGTCAATGAGCCTAAAAGGACATAAGGGTATAAAAATGTGGTGTATGAAGACTGCATCTCAAAAATGACCATTGCGCCGAACATACTAATAACAACTTTAGATTGTGTGAGCCTCTTTTTGGCCGTCAATAAGATGAAAGCAATGTATGTCAAACTTGAAACTCCTGAATGATTCTGCCATAATTGATCACAACACGTTTGCAAATGATATGGTATTGTATTATATATATATATATATATTCACTGAAAAAACCATAGGTTTCAGGCACGTTATAGTTAGAAATTAGCATTTAAAAAACCTTAGAAATTCACTGAAAAAGCCATAGGTTTCAGGGACGTTAATAGTTAGTTGGACTTTTCACTCGTACAAAACCATAGAAATTCCCCCGTTATAGTTAGTTCAGCTAACTATAACTCGCGCCCCTGCAATGCACTGCTGATGACGTCACATATTACATCATTCATGAAATGGTCAGTGAACTACAGGTTCCAAGAGGCCGTGCGAGCGGCCACACCCACTGGGGTTTGGATTTCCTTTAAAAAGTAGTTGCACCTGTGGCTTCGCAACGATCTACATAAAGCCTTTGAGAAAGTGCAGAGACACGAAACGCGTCAGGCTTCAGAAAGCGGCTGTTTGATGCCTATTTCCACACGCGGCAGCCTCCATTAAAATCCTTAGCTGTACCTACCTGTGTGAAGGCTCTTCCTTTGGGGTAACTCTTTTTGCTGGATATATATATGGGCCAGAACCTCTGTTCCACTGAATGCTACAAGGTATGATATAATCATGTTCCTCAGGGTGCTGATGGTTTTGGCTTGCACTTGCAACCGCTGACCCACTTCTGACACACCCTCCCGATGGGAGGTTCGAATGAAACTGGGTCAGCGGTTGCGCACACCGTTCCATTAAAGCCTCTGAAGAGAAGCATATGGTGCTTCGAAATGCGTCAGGCAATACCACAATGGAGCGGCTCCTACGGGCGGTTCCCCGTCCTTACCTACACATGAATCAAGCTGGTGCTCGAGTGCTACTTACAGGTGGACAACCTTGGAGCAGTGATATATATATATATATATATATATATATATATATATATATATATTATCTACTGGCGGTCGCCAGTAGATAGTTATAGTTAGAACCTATTTTCCATAGGAAATCCGTGACATTCTATTTGAAATAACTCTCTTGCCGGTTGACGTATCTTCGCAAAATTTTCAAACTTTGTGGGGCGCTCCGGTCCGCTCCTACCCTGAAAGTCTCGGGGTGATTCGTCAAGCGGGGGCCGAGAAAAAGGGGGGTCCCAAAACGCGTTTTCCCCATTCATTTTTCCATAGGAAACTTTAGACACGGCTACAGCTCGAACTGCTGAACGGAATTACACCAAATTTGGCAAAGAGGTAGTTCTTGGTTCAGAAAGAACCCTTTTTGTTAAATGGTGTAAATCCGTTCAGTAGTTGCTGAGAAAATCAAAAGTAAAAGTACATATATATCTATGGCCGCGTCGGATTCGCGCACCCTCCCGATCACGAGCTGCATGCTAATTGGCTGTCAACACTCCAAATCAGGAAGTGTTGGCAGCTATTTTGTCCCTCGGTAGAACCGAGGGACAGAAACAAGTGCGCAAACGCACAAAGGGGCAGGGTAGAAACACCCTGACCCCTAGGTCTGCTCAGGGGGTCCCACAAGGACCCCCTGGGCAAAAAATATATATATATTTTTTTAAATCGGCAGGATGCGCTCAGGGAGCGCGGATCCTGCCGGAAAAAATCGAAGCGCGGTCTCCCGCGCTTCGATGTACACTGGCCCCGGGTGGCCCAAGTCCCGGGGGCATGGTGGGGGTTTTAATTTATGTAGGGGGGCCTCTAAGGCCCTCAAGCCCGGGCACCGCCACCCCCGGGGCTTTATTTAAGAATGATGGCGGGAGGGCTCTGAGCCCTCCCGCAGCCCCGGGGACCGCCACCTCCCCGGGGCTTCTTTTTTTTTTTTTTTAAACCTGTGTGGGGGGCTCCAGCCCCCACATGCCCCGGGGACCGCCACCTCCCGGGGCACTAAACATTTAAATATGGGGGTCCGTTACGGACCCCAAGCCCCGGGACCACCACCTCCCCGGGGCTGTGCACTGAATGGGAGGGGGCCGCGCGGCCCCCTCCTGGAGCCCTTGATGGCCCTGGGGACCACCACCCCCAGGGCCGGCTCCTGCAGTGTCCCGGGGTGCCTACCCCCGGGACACTGCTGTTTGCTATGACAGGACGGGAGCCTCGGGGCTCCCGTCCTGTCATAGCAATCTTGGTTTGCATTTTGAAAGAGAGAGCAGGAAACCTGCTCTCTCTTTCAAAATGCAAACTAACTGCTTTTCCACATGGGGAGCAGCATGTTAGCTGCTCCCAATGTGGAAAAGCAATGCCGGCTTCCGCAGGAGGCGGGGAGCCGGCTGGGACTGTGGGGGATTGGGGACCCCCCACAGTCTCCAACGTGAGGCCAGGCCCCGGGGATGGGGTCCCGGGGCCATAAGTGGCCCGGGAGGGGGCCACGCAGCCCCCTCCCCAAAGTTCAAAAACATTTTTTTTTAAAAATAAGGGAAAGGCCGGCCCCGGGGGATGGGGTCCCGGGGCCTTAAATGGCCTGAGGAGGGGGCCACGCAGCCCCCCTCCAAATAAAAAAATAAAAAATCGAGGCCATGCCCCGGGGGATGGGGTCCCCGGGCCAATACAGGCCCAGGGAAGGGGGCCACGCGGCTCCCTTCCCGTTTTTTTTTTTTAAATTTAAAAAAAAAAAAATGCTCAGGCCCCGGGGATGGGGTCCCCGGGGCCAAAGTGGGCAAGGGAAGGGGGCCACGCAGCCCCCCTCCCATTAAAAAAACAAAAAACGAAAAGAAAAAAACGACCGGCATCGTGCCGGAGGCCCCGCCCCTCCCTGCAGTACTCTGCAAACGCGCCCCTGGCGCGTTTGCAGAGGGGGAACGAATTCCCTTGAATACTGGGGGTCCCTGGGGGCCAACTAGCCCACCAGGAACCTCCAGTATGCGCCAGGGGCTGCCTTGCAGAGACGTGTACATAGGCCACGCCCCTTTACACCTCTCTGCAACGCAGCTCTGTGGCGCTTTTTGGAGGTATATGGTGGGCTAGTTGGACTCCAGGGACCCTCAGGATTCAAGGGGACTTAATCCCCCAACTTAAAACGCGCCACAGGGTGCGTTTGCACAGTGGTGAAGGGAGGGGGCGGGGCTTCATGTGACATGTGTGCAAACAGGCCCCTGGCGCGTTTTAAGATGGGGGATTAAATCCCCTTCAATCCTGAGGGTCCTGGGGCCAACTAGCCCAACAGGTACATCCAGAAAGCGCCACAGAGCTGCGTTGCAGAGAGGTGTAAAAGGGGTGTGGCCTCTCTACACGTCTCTGCAACGCAGCCCCTGGCGCATACTGGAGGTTCATGGTGGGCTAGTTGGCCCCTAGGGAACCTCATGATTCAAGGGGACTTAATCCCCCAACTTAAAACGCGCCACGGGGCGCGTTTGCACAGATGTCACCTCAGGCCCCGCCCCCTCCCTTCACCATTGTGCAAATATTCCTCAAAAATCTGCCTTACTACGAATTCCGATTTACTCACCTGTTATCAGGAGAGACCTCAGTGCTGCATCTTTTAGCCCAGTACTGGTCCTGAAAAGTAATTTTAACCGTACTTACCGGTAACTTGAATTTCCTTCATAGGCTAACATTGACTGGTTTCACTTGGAAATTCTTCTAAGTGTGGAGTTTTGGAACTTTAAAATATTCCTCTAAAATCAGCCGAAATACGAATTCCGATTTACTCACCTGTTATCAGGAGAGACCTCAGTGCTGTATCTTTCAGCCCAGTACTGGTCCTGAAAAGTAATTTTAACCGTACTTACCAGTAACTTGAATTTCCTTCCATAGGCTAACATTGACTGGTTTCACTTGGAAATTCTTCTAAGTGTGGAGTTTTGGAACTTTAAAATATTCCTCTAAAATCAGCCGAAATACGAATTCCGATTTACTCACCTGTTATCAGGAGAGACCTCAGTGCTGCATCTTTCAGCCCAGTACTGATCCTCAAAAGTAATTTTAACCGTACTTACCAGTAACTTGAATTTCCTTCCATAGGATATCATTGCCTGCTTTTTGCTGAAAAAGTTTCTAAGTGTTGATTTTTGAAACATACAAATATTCCTCTAAAATCAGCCGAAATCCGAATTCTGATTTACTCACCTGTTATCAGGAGAGACCTCAGTGCCGCATCTTTCAGCCCAGTACTGGTCCTGAAAAGTAATTTTAACCGTACTTACCGGTAACTTGAATTTCCTTCATAGGCTAACATTGACTGGTTTCACTTGGAAATTCTTCTAAGTGTGGAGTTTTGGAACTTTATAATATTCCTCTAAAATCAACCAAAGTACGAATTCCAATTTACTCACCTGTTATCAGGAGAGACCTCAGTGCTGCATCTTTTAGCCCAGCACTGACCCTGAAAAGTAATTTTAACCGTACTTACCAGTAACTTATATTTTCTTCCATAGGAATCCATTGTCTGGTTTTCAGCAGAAAAGTTTCAAAGTGTCGATTTTCACAAACTACAAATATTCCTTAAAAATCGCCTGTATGACTTAAACGCATTCTTTCAACTGTTTACAGGAGATGCACCAGTGCTGGATCCAGGATCCAACACTGAGTAAGAAAAAGTAACGATAACAGTTCTTACCTGCTAAGTGAATTTCCTTCCATAGGATAACATTGGTGATTCTATGAGAAAAAGTTTCTAAGTGTCAACTTTTAAAATACAATAATATTCCTTAAAAATCACGACTGTAACCAAAACGCTTTTACTCAACTGTTTACAGGAGATGTACCAGGACTGAATCTAGGATCCAGTCCTGTGGTTAGAAAAGTAATTTATAAAGTAACTAATTGCATTTAACTAGAAATTCACATTGAGCTGAATGTTGCATTGTGTTTGAAAATGTGTTGCCCATTGCAACAACTGTAACTACTGTACTTAAAAGTCTATTGCCTATGTGCAAAGTATTTAAACTAAAGTAATTCATTCTGAGAAAGTATTTTTTGTAATGTAATGTATAATGTAATTACAATGTAATTTAAAAAATAAAATATGTAAAAAAAAATTGTTTCTAAAAGTGTAGTAAATCAGTATGAAAAAAATTAATATAACAATTAATACATTTAAAAATTGTCATTTACAAAACCTTTGAAATTCACTGAAAAAACCGTAGGTTTCAGACATGTTATAGTTAGGAATTAGCATTTAAAAAACCTTTGAAATTCACTGAAAAAACCATAGGTTTCAGATATGTTATAGTTAGAAATTAGCATTTAAAAAACCTTTGAAATTCACTGAAAAAACCATAGGTTTTAGGGACAGTTATAGTTAGTTGGACATTTTACTCGTACAAAACCCGTGAAATTCCCCCGTTATAGTTAGTTCAGCTAACTATAACTCGCGCCCCCGCAATGCACTGCTGATGACGTCACATATTACATCACTCATGACATGGTCAGTGACATCACTGATGACATCACTGATGACATCTCAAATGACATCACTGATGACATCATCCACGTGATAATCTGATGCAGCTCTTCACACCCTAATATAACCTTTGATACACCCAATCTAAATTACAGACTGCCATTCGCAAAACCATAGACACTCCAACACCAATAACTACATACCCACTCACTGATTCTTAGGTCTACACACACACATCCACTCACTCACCCGTACAGTCACTCATACTTATGGTCACTCAGTACAGGACTATCATATGCACTCTTACTCCTATGTAGACACTCAAACACCGCCACTCATCCATAGAGGTACTCACACACCTAGTCAGTCATGCAAATAATTAAACACACTGCCATTTACTCACCTATACAGTTATACACACACCAGCTCACTTAATCATACAAATACTAGCACATTGTTACGCTCTTATATAATCACTGATACAAGCACACACTCATCCATACAGCCACTATCACAATCACTCACTCTCGCTTATAGCTATTTATATACTCCAACACACATATATACTGCCTTTCACATATGTAGTTACTCACACATGTACCACTGGGACATACATTCACTCACTAACACACTCTTACACACACTTACCCACCCATACAGTCTATCACAGATGCACTCTTGAAACCATCCACCCAGTGAATCACCCACTCACACATCTATGCACAGTCGCACACACCCCATCCACACAAACACTCAGGCACCCATACAGATACTCAGACAACAAATCAATAACTCTTATAGACACTCATGTAGCTATTCACAAACCCATGCAGCCACTTACACAGCAACAGACAGACGGATACAGACATTCACCCAGTTTAGTCACTAACCCATGCATTCAGTAAGATACGTTAAATCACTCACTTATAGAGTCAGTCACGCACCTACTAAATCATCCATACAGACACTTACACACCCACTCATTCTTCAATACGTCTTTTCCTATATATATTAAAAATATTTAAACTTTACAGAAACACACAGTCACTGGATGATGTCATCAGTGATGTCATTTGAGATGTCATCAGTGATGTCATCAGTGATGTCACTGACCATGTCATGAGTGATGTAATATGTGACGTCATCAGCAGTGCATTGCGGGGGCGCGAGCTATAGTTAGCTGAACTAACTATAACGGGGGAATTTCACGGGTTTTGTACGAGTAAAATGTCCAACTAACTATAACTGTCCCTAAAACCTATGGTTTTTTCAGTGAATATATATATATATATATATATATAACTTGGCCTTTTTGGCTAAAGTTCCCTAAAACTTTTTGCTTTCCCCTAGACCGTTTTCCTGACATAGAGTTGCCAATTTAGATGCTTTGGGTACTTTGCCACTGTTAATCAGTGTCAAAGTACAAAGGTTCCCTGTGTAAAGTGTAATGGTAATTGGTTGGCCATGATTGGTATGGTTGCCTTACTAGTAAAGTCCCTAGTGATGTGCACTGTGTGTGCCAGGGCTACTAATGCAAAGGGTGAGCGGAGAAGGGAACTCAGGCCTGCAGTGTAGGGCCTGCGCGCAGTTTGCTAAGTTAGCATGTTGTCCTGACAAGTGCAACCACTTGTCAGGCCTTGCTTTCCCTTTTGCATACACCGTGGGCACCCCTGTGGTAGGTCCCAGGTAACCCCTGGGCAGGGTGCCGTGTAAGTAAAAGGCAGGACATATACTGAGGTGCGTGTTATGTCCTGACAGTGAAAAACACTCCATTTCGTTTTTCACTGGTGAAAGGCCATTCTGCCCATAGGACAGAATGGGGGAGGCTGGGTATTGTGTTTGTTGGCCTAGTTTCCCATAAGTTTAAAATGGAGAGGTGAAGTTTGGTATGTATGAACTCACAGCGTCATAACACATCTTTCTATGAAAGTGGTTTTGTCACTGTGTGTTCAGAAACCACTCTTTTAGAAAGTTGCTGAGTTTTGTGCTTTAAGCATTTCTGTGTGTCTCTGCTGAATGTGGATTAACTGTCTGGATCTGAGAGGGGAGGGGTGAGATGGCACCAGGCTGACCTGCATCTGGAGAGTATGCGAGGAGAAACCCCGGGAGGTGAAGAGGCCTGGGTTGCGGCTATAAAACAATTGACCCATCTCCTGCTGAGTGATTAAGGATCCAGACCCCCAGTATTAAAGGGAGAGAGGTGACACTGGGAGGGAGACACCCAGAACTGATTTAGGCAGGGGTCAGGGACCCCTGAGCACAACGAACTTCAAAGACATTTAGGGGTATATCTAGGAGAGCTGAAACCCCTGAACGTTGGAATAGAAATGGATTGAGACTGAAACGGCTTGGACCCATTTTGTGGTCAAGAGGAACCTCTGCTAAGGAAGGAACAACTGAAGAGACTGCTGGGGAGGACCAATCCTTGCTTCGTGATCTGGGGCTGGTCTGCAGTTTGCTGTTTTAACCAAGGAAGAGGCTGTTGGGACTGTGCTACGTGCGCTGGGTCCCCCTGCTTGAAGAAGACTATGCTTTGTGCTGTGTCTTGTAACCCCAAGGGCCCGAGGTGAGCTGGCTCCCTGTTTGGAAACACAGGAACATAAAAGTTTCCGGAGAAGTTTCAAGCGACGCGGTGGGCGCGTGTTGTGGCAGTTTGAGACCCTCAGAAAGGTGTGCCCTGTGATCTTGGACACACGGAGGAGAAGTGAGACTCGGACGCGCTGGGTGCGTGTTGTGGTGCACCGCAGGCGCTGGTGAAGAGTGCCTGGTCAGCGGGTGCATCGGAGGTGAAGAGAGTCTCGGACGCGCAGGGTGCGTGTCGTGGTGCACTGGAGGCATTGGCGAGGAGCGCCTGGTCAACGCGTGCATCGGAAGTGGAGTGAGGCTCGGACGCGGAGGGTGCATGTCGGGGTGCACCGGAGGCGTTGGTGAGGAGCGCCTGGTGAACGTGTGCATCGAAGGAGAAGTGAGTCTCGGACGCGCAGGGTACATGTCGTGGTGCACAGGAGGCATTGGTGAAGAGCGCCTGGTGAACGTGTGCATCGGAGGTGAAGTGAGACTCGGACGCGCAGGGTGCGTGTCGTGGTGCTCCGCAGGCACTGGTGAAGAGTGCCTGGTCAGCGGGTGCATCGAAGGAGAAGTGAGTCTCGGACGCGCAGGGTGCATGTCGTGGTGCACAGGAGGCGTTGGTGAAGAGCACCTGGTGAACGTGTGCATCGGAGGTGAAGTGAGACTCGGACGCGCAGGGTGCGTGTCGTGATGCACCGCAGGCGCTGGTGAAGAGTGCCTGGTCAGCGGGTGCATCGGAGGTGAAGAGAGTCTCGGACGCGCAGGGTGCGTGTCGTGGTGCACTGGAGGCGTTGGCGAGGAGCACCTGGTCAACGCGTGCATCGGAAGTGGAGTGAGTCTCGGACGCGCAGGGTGCGTGTCGGGGTGCACCGGAGGCGTTGGTGAAGAGCGCCTGGTGATCGAGTGCCCCGGAGGAGAAGTGAGGCTCGGACACGGTGAGCGTGTCGAGGTGCGGCCGAAGGTGTTGGTGAAGAGCGCCTGGATATCGGGGCACCGGAATTGGAATAAGTCTCAGTGAAGCAGTGTGCGTGCTGTGGTGCAACCTGGGACTGTGGAGGTGATCGGCTGATCATCGTGTGCACCGGAAGAAAGTGAGTCTCTGCAGCGTAGTGTGCGTGTCTCGGTGCCAACTGAGACCGCAGGAAGGAGTGCCTAGTGAACGTGCACTCGGAGGCGACGTGAAGTCCCATCAGCGTTGTGTGGGTGGCTTCGTGCCAGAAGAGACCCGGAGGGTGCGGTGGTGAACGTGCACCCGAAGTAACGTAATCTCAGGGGCGTGGGGTACGTGTGCCCTGCGGCCGCCTGAGACCTTCCTAACAGTCGCGGACCGGCAGTTCCGGAGGAGCTGAGCTGCCAGGCCGAGCCACTGAGGCCCATTGAGAAAGTTCTGCACGGAAGGCCTAGTTCATTGAAGGAGGAGAGGAGAGTGGGGTCGCGCCCCCCAGGTAACGTGGATCACTGCCTGGGCGGGCTGCGGGCTCGGAGGGACACTCTCTCGGCCTCTCCGTCCTTCTGGCCATGTGAGCCTTTGCTTCGGCTCAGATTGGGGGCCCGTACTGACCAAAGGAGTGGCGGTACTGGGGCCAGAGTGCGAAGCTGTACTTTATGTCATCGTGGATACGTGTGGGGGCAACTGTTATCGAAGAGGCTGACTGTCGTAATACACATTGCCAATATTGCTGCTAACGAACTGCCGGACTGTCTTATGACGCCTGACATTATTTCTGCCTAACGAAGTACACGATTGTAGCGCTATGCGTTGCATTATTTCTCCCTTGCAAAGTACAGGATTGTAGCGGCCCGCATTGCATTATTTCGTCATTACAAAGTACATGATTGTAGCTACGCATTGCATTATTCCTTAATTGCAAAGTACATGATTGTGGCGGCGCGCATTGCATTATCTCTTCATTGCAAAGTACGTGATTGGGGTTGACGCTTTGCATTATTCCTTCATTGCGCAGTACAGGATTGTAGCGGTACGCATTGCATTATTTCTTCCATTGCAGGTACCGGGGTGTATCGTTACGCATTGTATTATTTCTCCTGTGCCCAGCACAGGATTGTATCGTTACGCAGCGCACTATTGTTTGTCCATTGCAACGTGTGTGATTCTAGCATTACGACCAGCATAGTATTTTGAAAGCGGTGGTTGGGATTTGAACCTACCAGCCAGCCGGAACGAATATTACCCTTTATTATATGTTGGCTTTTGTATCGTGTGGTCTGATCGTATATCTTTCTATATAAAGTTTATACTCGTTTTTATCAAACTCGTGTGGAGTCCATTTGTGGTGTCACCAGGGGTTTGCTGTGGGTGTGGTTGCACATACTGTACACTCGTGCCTTGGAGATAGGCCTGGCTGCTCGTGCCAAGCTACTAAGGGGGTGAGCAGGGCTATCTCAAACTGTGTCCTTACTTGGCCTAACGTTGAGTGGGGAGTCCCGGGTCTCGCAATTGGGACAGTGTCGCGTGACTGGGACTCCGGCTTCCAACAATATATATATATACATATATATATATGATGAAGCCTGTCTCCAAAACAGTTGAATAAGACCTCATTCGTGTCCGATTGTGGGCAAGGTCGATTTGTGATCACCTTAGAAGTATGTACTGAACAATTCGATTTTAATTATGGGAAGGGAATACATTGTTTTGTCCTGAAGAAGGTGGAAAAATATATTCTAGACGCATGGTATTCTTACTAGCTAGTAGTGTTTTTGTTTCGTATTATTAGCACACTAAGGGGAAATATTTGGTGTTTTGGTTTTATGACCCTATCCCTTTGGTAAGAGGGGTTGCTCTCTTTGTACCTGACCATCTGGAGGTGAGGCCTAATCTTTTGCTGACAAAAGCCTCAGGCTATTTTAGCTGCTACATCAGAGTGCCTCCCTGCACTAAAGAAAACAGTTTGTTTTATTTTACTCCTATTTTTTTGGTGGCACTTTATGGATGCCTACCTTTCATAGTTTGCATTCAAGTGAATTTTTAAATCCAATAGAATATGTTGTGGCCTCCTATATTCAAATATATTTCTACATAAAATTTCTATTTCTCTTTTTAATATATTGATGATTCCTAACCCTTTTTTGAGGCAAATTCTTGACTTCATGTTCCATCCTTGGTACTGCCTGGAGATTATCTCCCAGAACGGTTTATCTCTCTGAAGTCATATTAGTCATATGAGATGGGCTCACTTATTGTTGATTTAAAATGGTCACTTCTAATTCTGACTATAAATGTGCCCAATGTAACAAAAGAAAACAGAAAACCTCTCACCAACCTATTAAAACTAAAATGGTAGTATCACAAGCTCTCGCTTCTTAAAGTTCTTCCCTAAAAACTACAAATTAAGATACTTAAACATCATAATTGCACTGGTGGAAGTTTTGCATTTGCTTAATTTTATTAGAGGTTCTGTTATGGACAGGTTATCTTTTGTTAAATTAAGGCCCACAAAATAATTTCTGTTATTTAACAATTCGTTAAGACTATTATCCTAAGTAATCATTAGAGACTCAGCTTTCCCACACACTAAGTGGTGGTGAGGTGGTGGCGGTCCAACAACAACCGCACCAGTAGTCCGACTGCCCCATTATGACTTGGGCGTTCGGACCGCCATGGGACTGCCGCCAGGGAACCGTGTTCCCTGGAGGTAGCGTGGCAGTCCTGAGGTCGCATTATGCTTGGTGGGACCGCCGTGGTCCCTCCAAGCATATTATGTGTTTCCTCTCTGCCACGGTTTTCATGGTGGTGGAACCCTACAGGGCTCCCTGATGCCTCACATATGCACAACAGTCCATGCCGTGCAGTAACCTTGTGTGGCGTTCCCATTGCGGTGCCTTTTTCAGTGGCACCGGCGTCTGTGAAAGAGGCACCGCTGCGGGAACCGCCACGCCACCTGCCCGCCACACCACTTTTAAGTTGTAATCTGGTGGGCAGGTAGCAGCGACTCTTTTATTTTAAATTGTATGATTAGATAAGCAATTTAATACTATAAAGCAATATTTGTCTGCCAGTAGTTTGTCTACCGTTTTACCTAAATACAGACAACTATTAGAGTTCCTCTCTCTACAGATGAAATTCAAGTAGCAATTAATATGCTCAAATCTTGTAGAGCTCATTGGCCAGATGGTTTATCAGCAAAATTTTATAAAACTATTTCATCTCATTAAAACCCTTCTCTACTGCCTCTGTTTTCTGAATTTTGTTTATTTCCTCAAGCTCTAATTGTAGTTTTGCCTAAACCAGATAAATATCACATCTCTGTCACTAACTACAGTCCTAAATCATTAATTAACGATGTCTGCAAAAATCCTAGCAAATTGACAGTTAAAAGTTAAAGATGATATTTTCTTGCCTAATTAAACTGGATTTTTAAGAGGTAGGTTGCCTTCCACAATACAAGCCATACCTGCCATATTTCATCTTCAGCTAGTCATATTACAACCTCCATTGTATTGTATTGTAATTGCATTTATATAGTGCTTACTACCCTTGACGAGGCGTCGAAGCGCTTTTTCGGCGAGTAGCACGCTACTCCGGGACCCATAGAGGATTAGTGTTGAATTAGTGTAGTGAAACATGCAAGTACATTTTAAGTGGTGGATAGGTTAGTAAGTTATTTGGATTTGGAATGATAGCAGAAGGATAGAGGAGGAAAAAAAGATTTGTATTTATATAGCGCTTGTTACCCCTGATGGGGTGTTGAAGCACGCTACTCCAGAAGCCCATAAAGGATTAGTGGTGAATTAATGTGGTGAAATATGAAAGTAGTTTCAGTGGTGGATATTAGTCAGTTATTTGGAGTGAGAAGGATAGCGGAGGGATAAAAAGGGAAGAAAGGTTTGCATTCATATAGCACTTGTTACCACTGATGGGTGTTGAAGCGCTTTTCTGGCGAGTAGCACGCCACTCCGGAACCCATTAAGGATTAGTGTTGAAAATTAGTATAGTAAAAAATGAAGTAATTTGAGTAGTGGATATGTTATTCAGTTATTTGGGTAGAGAAGGGTAGGTGGCGGGATAGAAGAGGGAAAGAGGTTTGTATTTATATAGCGCTTGCTACCCCTGATGGGGTTTTGAAGCACAAGTAGCACGCTACTCTGGAACCCATAAGTATTAGTGTTGAATTAGTATGGTGAAACATGAAAGTAATTTTAGCGGTGGATATGTTAGTCAGTTATTTGGATTGAGAAGGGTTGGGGAGGGTAGAAAGGGAAAAGGTTTGCATTTATATAGCGCTTGTAACCCTGATGGGGTGTTGAGACGCTTTATTGGCGAGTAGCACGCTACTCTGGAACCCATAAAGGATTAGTGGTGAATTAGTGTAGTTGAAAATGGAATTTGAGAATTGAACATGTTAGTCTGTTAATTTTAATTGAAAAGGATAGTGGAGGGATAAAAGAGTGAAGGAATTTCTTTTTTTTTTAGGTCTTAGCAGTAGGAGGAGGCTTTTGGATGAGTAAAAGGGGGTTTTGGAGGGGAGGAGTCAGGGAAGAGTTTAGAAAGGTTTGTTTTAGGGGATCGGTATAGTAAAAGAGGTGTCAGATGATGCAAAGAGGGTAGAGTAGGAGAGTCTAGAAAGGGTTATTTTGGGGATCATAGTAGTGGTATGGGGTTTGGGATAAATGAGAGTGTGGATGTAGAGGATATATTGATAAATGTATAGGATGAGAGATAGGGTAGTGCATTGGAAAGAGTAGTAGAAAGAAGTTTGAGATGAGTCAGAAGGTTGGGCTAGAAGATATATTGAGATAAGTATAGGCTAAGAACTAGGGTAGTGCCTTGGAAATGCTAAATTAGAAGAAAGTGATAAATATATAGATCCATAAGTACATTGAAAGTATATAGATACATAAAGGAGGTAAGTATATGTAGATTAAAGATATTAATAGAGGCACAGGATGAGAAATAGGGTAGTGCATTGGATATGCTTTTTCAGGAGAAAAGTAACAGAGACACAGATCCAAGTATATGGAAGGTACATAGATACACAATGGAAGTAAGTACATGTAGACCAAAGATGATATTTATTTATTATTATTATTATTTTTTTTTCTCTCAACATAATTATTCTACATGTTTATACAAAGCAATACACAAAGATAGGTACATGTCTATAGTGAAAACAAATGCTTATATACAGAGGGATATGCTGTAAATTTCTGTTTGCGTATGGTGCTTATGTGGGGAAGAGCCAATTCTTGAGTAGTTTTCTGAAGATAAGGTGGTTGTCGGTGGATCTTATGTTGGGGGGTAAAGAGTTCCATAGTTTGGCTGCTTGAACAGAGAAGGATGTGCCACCCATGGTTTTTTTCTTGTATCTTGGGATTTTGAGGCAAGATGCTCCTTTAGGCGGAGGTTCCTCTGTTGAATGTGTTTGGTGATTTTATTCCTGATGAAGAGCGGTCCCATTCCATGTATTGCTTTGTGGGTGATACAAAGCAGCTTGAACGTGGATCTTCTGGCAACCGATAACCAATGCAGGGCTTTCAAGGCAGGGGAGATATGGTCTCGCGGTTTGATATGCAAGAGTAGTCTGGCAGCCGAGTTCTGAATCCGTTGTAGTCTTTTCATTGTTGTTAAAGGTGATCCGTGGTAGAGGCTATTGGTGTAATCGAGTTTGGACAGAACAAGGGAGATGGTAGCTTGGACCTTGTACGGAAATCCCAAATGAGGGAAAATTCGTCGCAGCGTTTTTATAGTGACAAAGCTTGATCTTGCTAGTTTGTCCACTTGGGCATTCATCGACAGCTTGGAGTCCATGGTCATTCCGAGGTTTCTTACTTCCTTCGATACTTTAGGTGGTGATCCCAGTTCATTAGGCCATGCGGCAAGCGGGTTGTAATGTTTCCAATCGCCACACGTGAGTATTTCCGTTTTTGAAGTATTCAATTTGAGATGGCTCCAAGTCATCCACTGATCCACGGCTCTGAGACAGCTGAAAATTGGTGATTTTCCAATGTCTTTGGGGCATTCCAGTTGAAGGAGTATTTGCGTGTCATCTGCATAGTTATAGCACGTGAGGTGAAATTTATTGATCAGTACTGGTAATGACTTCATGTAGATGTTGAAAAGCATGGGCGAGATGATAGAACCTTGAGGGACCCCTGCTTTTGTGGAGTACGGTTTGGACGAGAAAGGTGGGGTATGGATGACATTAGTTCTGTTTCGAAGGTAGGACGCGATCCAGTCTAGAGCAGTTCCCTCTATGCCGGCTTCATAGAGTCTTTGTTTCAGAGTGTCATGGTCAACCGTGTCAAAGGCAGCCGAGAGGTCCAAGAGGAGTAGCGCAGCAACTCCGTTGCGGTCAACTGTATTTTTCAGGTCATCCCAGATAGCAAGGAGGGCAGATTCAGTGCCTCTCCCCGGACGGAATCCTGTTTGGAAGTCTGAAAGTATGTCATTCTCTTCAATGAATTGTGACATCTGTGCGAACGCTGCTCTTTCTATCAGTTTGCCCAGGAAAGGTCCATTTGTAATGGGTCTGTAGTTGTCAGGGTTCAGCGGGTCCAAGTTTGTTTTCTTCAGTAAAGGGCGTATGTGTGATTTTTTGAGTTCTTCTGGAAATATTCCGGTAGTGAAGGAATCGTTGATGATTCTTCTTACTGGAGTGGCAGCAGAGGTTGTTAAAAGAATTGTTTCGAAAATTTGTGGTGGATAGGGGTCAGAAGGGCTGCCGGCAGGCCTGCTTGCTTTGACCAGGTCCATAAATTCATCGTGTGAGATGTGTTGTAAGGAACGGAGAGGCTTGGTTAGAGAATTCTTGGATTGTTGTTTTGTACAAGGGTTAGTGCTGGTGCTTTGTTTCTGTTTTAAGTATGAGTCCAACGTGTCTGCTTTGTCCGTGTAATGATTTGCCAGTTTGTCTGTGAAATCTTGAGTAACAGGATGAGTTCCTTCTAGGCAATTTGGTTTGCGAAATTCATTGAGTATTTTATAGAATTCTTTATTTGCACATTTAGCGTTTTGAATTCTGTCTGAATAGTACCTTTTCTTAGCTTTTTGATAGCCGACTTGTATAATCTGTTAATTTTTTGTAGGTGAAGTTTGTCTTGTTTGGCGTTTGTTTTGAGCCATGTACGTTGCAGCTTTCTAATTTGTTGTTTTATGTCTTTTATTTCTCTGTTTCTCCAAGGTGCTTTTTTTCTTTTGTTCTGTTGTGTGGTTTTGAGTGGTATCAGGATGTCAAAAGCTCCTTGTAGCCACTCATATAGTTTTTGAACAGAAGTTATTGTTTCTAGATTTGTACTTGATGTTAGTTGTGTTTCTAAGTGTTCCAAATTGAGTTTGTTCCACGGCCGATAGGTGGATGGATGTAAGGTAGTTTTAGGTGAGTCGCTTAGTGTTGTTTTATGTTGGAAAGCAAGCAAGTGGTGGTCTGACCATGTGACTGGAGTTATAGTTTGAAAGGTAACTAGTTCAGTATTAGCAAAAATGACATCTAGGATATGTCCAGCGGTGTGTGTCGGTTTTTGGACAATCTGATGGAGGTTCAGTGCGTCTAGGCCAGTGATTATTGTTTTTGGATGGGTCATATTGGGTTTGTCAAACCAAATGTTGAGGTCACCCAGAACGCATAGGTTGGAGTGTATTGTTATCAGGTTTGAAACTGTGTCTAGAAGTGCGTCTGGGAATGTTGCCTTGCTAGGTGGAGGTCTGTAAAGGAGCAGGAAGTTACAGGAGGAAGACGGTGTAGGATTGCATCTTGTTAGAAGAGCCTCACAATTCTTTATGGAGATGTTGTCAATTTTAGTGATCTGTATTGTTTGCCTGAATACAACAGCTAGACCACCTCCTTTTTTGGCTATACGATTTTGGGTGATTGTTTGATAGCCTAGAGGAATGGCTTCATGCAGGACTGGAGCCATATCCTCTCCCAACCATGATTCGGTTATGAATAGTATGTCTGGTTTTGCATCTGCGAGAAGGTCGTAGATGTGATGCTTGTTTTTAGAGAGGGATCGAGCATTTATTAGTAGACAGTTTAGAGAGTGGCCTTTGGTGATTGTGAGACTTTGTTTTGTAGAAGAGTGGTCAGTATTGTGTGTGTTTGTAGCAGGTGTGTTTTTAGAGCTGGCATTAGCTGTATTAGGATAGCAATCGTGTAGCTGTTCTGTATCATGTTCCTCATCCAGCATGCTAAGAAGGCATTTTGATGGGTCTGCGTGTATATGTATGTGGTGGAGATGGTGTTTGAGAGTGAGTTGGAGTGCTGTGTTGTTTTCGTGGTGTAACATTGTGAAGTAGACATGGGGAAGCGAAGTTGTGAGGTATGGCATGTTGCTTATATTGTTTGCGTGTGTTTAATGCGGAAGGTGTATGAGTCAGGGGTGGTGGTGCAGCATGTGGGTCATGTAGTAAGGTTCTAAATTGTCCAATGGATGAGAGGCGGTTAGAAGAGAGTTGCTGTGTTGCTGTATCTGTGTTAGGTGTGGTGGAAGAGAGAAAGCTTGGCATTGGAGTTGGTTCCTTTGTGTTTGAAAGGTGGGTGTATGTTTGTATTTTGTGGTGGTAAGTATTATGAGGTGTTGTGCTTTGAAGATCTTGTTGTGCTGGTGAGTGTGATATGTTTTGTTTTTGAGGAGTAGTGAAAAGGGGTGCTGATGTATATGTTTCATGCAATGGATTTGGTTGTATAGTATTGTTTGTGAGAGGAGGTTGTATGGTAGAGGGGGTGGTGATGTGTTTATGAGTAGAGTGTATGAAGTGTGTAGGTGGGAATGAAGTAGAGGTAAGAGTGTTTGTCTTAGACTGGTTTGTTGCAAGAGTTAAAAAGTGTGGTGGTCTGCAGTGTGTGTGTTGTACGTTAGTGTTATTATGGTAGAAGGGAGAGGAGGGTGTTTGTTGGACAAATGATGGAAGGATGATTATATGTTTGTTAGTGATAAAAGGTGGTATGTTAGATGTAATTACAGCAGGGAGCGTGTGTCTGGATGTGATGTAGTTATGTATGGTGTCGATTGGCGTTGTGTTAGTGATGAGTGTATTGGTTAGTGGTATAGGGTAGGGTTGTGTACTGTTTGTAGGTGATGTCCATTGTCCTTTAACATTAGATGCTGAAAAAGCAGTTGATAAAGTTAACTAAAACTTTTAATTTCCAAATATGTATTTTTTTTTATTTGTCTCTAAGCTTATGCATGTGATTAAAGCGTTATATGATCACATTAATTTGGGAAGTTAACAACTTCCCAAATTTATGTCAACTGTGTTTCTTGCAAATCTTTTAATAATTCAAGTGGCACTAGACAAGGCTAAAGTCTTTGTTTTTTTTGTCATTAAACTATTAATTTGTTCTATTTATAATTCAGAATAAGCTATATATATATAGTAAACCACAATATACAAATTAAATATTCTGCAGATGATATATAATCTATTAATAAACCTGCCATTACTATTCCCATGTTTCTCCATCATGGGGTAAAGCTTGATATTTTAATACCCTTAAATATCCAGGGGATTCTTGTTCTAATTCCATCAGAAGGACAGCAGATCTAAATTATGATATTACACATTAAAAAACTCAAAGCAAAATTAGACAAAGTGTCATTATTATTTTTTATTTGGTGAAGTAAGATTGCAGCTTTCAAAATGGTAATTACACTTCAAGACTTGAACCTGCCATCTGTACTCCCCATACAATTTCCTAGTATTTTCAGAAGCTAAACAAAATAATTTCCAAATTTATTTTGAACAATAAAATGTCAGTAATAAATTATCATAAACCAAAATCAAGCATTATATATAGTGGGGTAGATTTACCCAATTTCAATAAATGTCATAAATGCTTTTCTAATCAGTAAAAGGTCTTAATGGTTACATTCATCTAATTATGAATTACTGCTTATTAGGAGTTTGGTAGCAAAGTGTAATTAAACTTTCTCCACAACCGGCTACCTTTTTAAAAAAAAAATATATATATATTTATTGGTTTTTATACATGAAAAGTCATGTGAACAACAACATAACAGCAAGTAAGCACATCAAACGGAGGTACAATGAAGATTTAGCAAGGTGTAAGTGAACCATCATAAACACGACATGGTCAGAAGCATGACAACATCAGCATAAATACTGCATACATGTAGATGGAGGAACAGCGCCACATCGTAGGCATAGGCATATGATGCAAAGCAAGAGGGAGGGGGTCTGTGGAATGGTTGGCATGGAGGTGGTGATCAATCTGAAGTGTTAGGGTCTAGGCCTAGGGTGAGGAGGTAGTCCCGTAGGGGCTGCCAGAAATCTTTAGGCCGGGATGTGAGTGGCTGTAGTTGTACGTAATCCCAGCTGGCACGTCACAATATGTCATACTTTTGAGCCACGCTGCGGAGGTAGGAACCCAGCTGCCACCCCAATGTACTGCAAGCAGAAGTGCCATTGACACGAGTCGGCGAACGGACGTAGGACTATCACTAGTGTAGCCTAGAAGTGCTAAGAGGAGGTCTGGTGTAACCGTTACTTCGGTCATGGCTGAGATGTTTGGAAATGATAGATTTCCAATAATGGTGAATCTGAGGGCAGTTCTATGTTGAGTGCGCGAAATCTGCGTTTGGGGCTGAACATTTGGTCAGATAGTGTAGGGTCGAATTTTGCGATATCGGAGGTGTAGAAATGTACAGTGTAGCAATTTATGTCTGTGGTTGACCAAAATACATTAGGTTTGTGAACAACAGTAGGACCACACTTTGTCTGTGAGGGGGGGAGCCAAGGTGCACACCCCAAGCCTCCCGGACGTGAGCAGTAGTGTCAGGCTTCATGGCAGTGCAGAGCGGTATAATCTGGAGATCAACCAGTCTCCATCAGAGTCCGAGACGACAAGCATCAGCGAGAAAAAGTTGTCTGGGGCTACGGGGTAGGGTGGGAAGAAGGAAGCGTAGGGTACTATACAGTTGTTGCAGCACGAAGTGGTCCATGTATGAGACATTCTGAAAGAGGCTATCATCGGCATGGGTCAGGACATGGCCATCAGGGAAAATGTCACCCATGGTATGGAGAGCATGGGGGTGGAGGGTGCGTTGTAGTAGTTTTTCACGTGTGAGTGGTAGCCAGAGGCTGTTAGCTATAGGAATGGTGGGGAAGTAAAGGGGACCACCGCCCAGTACCCATCAGAGTTTCTGCCCGGCCCAGCACGTTGTAGAGATGGTTTGAACGTCAATGGAGTCTATTGGAAGGCCCTTTAGTAGAACTGAAGAGTGAGGAAGGTCCCTCAGCTGGTCCCTCTCTGGATTTAGGTACGGGATGAGGATATCTGGGTGGTACCAGCGATGTGTAAAATGGCACTGGGCAGCAAAATTGTAGAGGTGGAGGTCTGGGCCTCCTAAACCGTTGTGGTCATAAGGGAGGGTAAGGGTATCCCACCGGATGTGGGGGTGACGCACACCCCATTTGAGGCATGTTAAGAGACTACGTAGAGTGTTGAAGAAGTTCCATGTGAGCAGACTAGGGTATTCAAGAAAAGAAACAGGAAGCACGAGAGAACCACCATTTTTATTATTGCTACTCGTCCTCCCATGGAACGAGGGGGTTTAATCCAACGCTCCACTTGAGTTGTAAGAGCATCGATAGCTGGACCATAGTTGAGCTGGATTACACAACCGGCTATCTTAACAATTTCTAATAACAAATCATTAATTTATTCCAAATTATTAAAGCAACCAAAGTAGCAGTCTTGAAATTTGATACATCATTTTGTTCTAGTAATATATATTTTTTTAAATGTTTCTTTTGCACAATCCTTTTTTTAAATTACATAATAACTTTAAAGTTTGGAAATCTTCCATAGATCCTAGTAATTTGTTTTTACTAAATATATATATTTTAAAGGGAGGTATTTTTCTCACTTTTAGAGTTGCAAGAAAATTATAATCTCAATTCCACTCACTATCATATATACAAACTCTTATGTAACTCAATTTGAAAGCTTTCCTGAATGCCTAATCCATTGCTAAAATTTCCCGATTTAGAACTGCCCTTAAATTTATATAATTTGCCAGGTCATATTGCTTCTATAGTATATATAAATTTTATCAATATGAATACTATTAATCTAGACGTCATTAGTGATTTTTGGAATTCTGAATTTTAATTACAACTCTGCCTTAAAGAATGGAAGAAAATATCATCTGGTAATATTTTTTGTTGGATGCCAGTTTCTCTTTACCAAAGTTTGGCAGTAATTACATGTGGTCCGGTTAATTGTGATAGCCACTGTAACGCCGGTTACTGCACATATACCAATTAGGAGTTTATCAGCTAACACCATACTCCCGCATTTTTCGCCCAATAAATGAAATCTGCCGTTATTCATTGAGTGAAAAACTGCAGTTAATTTTCAGGACCTGCATATTTTGGTGCGTTAAGCCACTAATAGGATCAAACAATAAAACAAGACAAGCCTTGGGGATTTCCTTGACACCTGCAACTTAGTTGTATTTAATACACTTGACTAAAGTATGTCCTTAACAATGACCATGGTGAAACCAGAAAACAAAATACTCAAAAATGGTTAAATGCCAAGACTGGTGAAACCAGAAAACAAAATACGCAAAAATGGTTAAATGTCAAGACCATGAACCTCAAGAGCGTTGGTAGGAAAATATAACACCTGTGGCTGTGATCAAATTCTGAGAAAGGCATTTTATTGATTGCAGAAGCCCATACGCTTTTTGGGTTGGCAGAGGTCCTCAGCTCCACTCCACTTGCAGGGGACTCCTTGACCTGTGTAGAGCTCTCCACCTGCCTGGTGGAGATATTTTTGACAAAAGTGCACCTCCTGATGCAGCTAAATACAGAGAGGGCCGCCATGTTGATGCTTACGCTTGCCCTTCATGTCTGCTTCTCAAAAAAGAACCTGCAAAGTGAGGGTTTGTTTCTGAAAAGCAAAACCCATTGTCCTGATGTGCAGTGAGTTTTCTCCTGGTTAGGGACTTCCCCCCAACCTTATCTCATGCCGCCATTGAATACGTTGTCCAACTGCAGAGTCGCGACACTAGAAGGGAACAGCACTCCAAGACCAGAATTGAGCTGCATCACGTGCCTGGAAGTCAAGGTGAGAAGGACATAGGACGTCTCTTCAGAGATGCGGGAAACTGTTTAGGAAGAATAAGCACAAATGTAGAAGACCCAGGAAGAAGATGAAGGGTTGGTTGAGACGTCAGTCAGGATCCATCAGAAAACTGACCAATACCACTTGCAGACCTGCTGGCTACCAGCCAGAGAATGAAAAACAAAACGCTGTGCACAGATGCCAAACGTTAACCAGGCGCATCCTATTCAACCATGGCCTGAAGTAAGGGTAGCAGAACAGATGAGTGGGGTCAGGTGAGAAAACAAGTGATGTACACAAAGTACCTAGAACAGAAGAGACCTTGAGGAATGTGGACATTTTAAATATAAAATTTTACCAAGAACTGAAGGCACCTTGAGGGAGGAAAAAATTGTAAATATAACGATTGCTCACCATTTAGGGTCGAGGAAAGTAACCACAAGTCACGGAGTTTAAAAACTGTATTCCTCCCAATTTCATTTTTTTTTCTGGCAAAGGTTTTGTTTTGCTTTGTAATTTCTGTTCTTACACCTCCTTGTTTCCCAATAGGGAAGCATGGTGTTTTTCCAATTGTCTCAGCACCCTCCTGCTAATCAGCACTCGATATGCCTTTCTATCAATTCACATTACTGCCCCCCCAACCTCTGTGGAGTAATCATATATCCTTGTTTCTTACCTCCCTCTAGCCTATGGAAAAGGACCTTCCAACTAATCAGAAGGCTTTGGTCTGGTGTTCTGAGGCCTCGAATAACCCAAAAAGACACAATTATCTAAAAGAAGAATATAGTCAACATTTTTTCAACAACTGCCTTATTTATATACTATTTTTCTTCCTCTCAATTTTTCAGTTCTCTCAAGTTCAGAAACAGAAATCAAATATTAGGTTTGAAGAACTATCGTTAGTAGAAACTCTTTTTTGAGCACTTGTATTTTGTGTCCTCCTCCTTTCTCATGCACACACTCCTCCCTCTGTAACCGAATGACTGCACTCATCCTCAAACAACAAAATCAGAGAGGTGATAACAAACAATCCGGAAACTTCAACATCTCGATATATCCTCCCACACAACCTTCAATCCTCTCCTCCACCTACATCCCATGCAAGAGCCAGACGACATCCAACTTACCCATAAATCAAAGCACTCAGTTCTCCTACTGAGTCTTGCCTTGTGGCATACATCAAAAAGGTCTTTCTGTCTCTTGCCCCAGACATCACAAACTTAGTGGCCATATCTACTGCCAAAGATTTAGTGACTGGTGAAATGAAGAATGCCGTAAATGTTCCCTTCTGAAAACAACTATGCAGAAGCAGAGGTTCTAGTAACTCATAGGCCAATCTCAAACATCCAATAACCCAGCAAAATCCAGGAAAGATAGGAGACTAAACAATTCCAGGAGTGTGTGGCAGAAAAGACCTCCTTCTGGATCGCAGTCAAGATTCCATCGACCGAGGCACCCGAAATAACGTTGTCCACCATGAGGGAGAACCTTCTCACACTTGATGTAGACAGCTATTCAGCTCTGATGCTTTTTGACCTCTCAGTGACATAGAACACCATCAACCACAAAAGTCTCATTACATGATTGAATGAGCGGATGGGAATCATAGGCCATCCTCCCTGGATACCATAGCCAACAATTTAGGATTCGGATCAGCTGAGTCTGCAGCCTCAGGAACCATGTTTACATGTATTATAGAGATCTGGCCTCACTCACCCTCTGTTCAGTGTTTACGCATGCCCTTTAGAGCAGGCGACCAAGTACCATAAGATTTAATTGCAAATATAAGGAGATCATGGAGACGGGTTGGTCTCTACGGAGAGCATGCAGGATTCCAGAGCTATTGCTAAATTATAACATGTGCTCTTTCTTAGACTTACAATATTTTCAGTGAAGATCATTCTCCAGCCAGCTCTTAACAAAAAGGCTCTGTTCGCAGAGTTGACAGCTTCAGCTGACTATCAGCTGCTTGCCTCATTTACAGCACTGGGATTTTCCACTTGTATCTAATTTAGTTAGAAATGTATTTTATCATCAAATGCTCTGTGTAAGTAACAATGAGCCTTTCATGAAAAACCATAGCCTGGTACCTTTATCAGCCCAGAAAATTTACTTTACAGTAAAATTGGAAACTGTAATTTAGCAGTTTGGGTGAGGGTGGGTGATGCACACAGGACCCTCCCAGTAGTCAAGGGTGGGGGATGCACGTAGGACCCTCCCAGTAGTCAAGGGTGGGGGGTGCACACAGGACCCTCCCAGTAGGGAGAGGTGTGGTGCAGCGGCCAGGGCAGCTGACTTCGGAGCACAGGGGTCACGGTTCGATCCCTGGCTCCCGGCGGCAGCTCAGCTCAGCATCCTGTGACTCTGGGCAATAGCTCACTTAATTTCCTAACGGCCCCCAGCGCCTTGAGACCCGTGAGGGTGAGTAGTTCGCGCTTTACAAATACGGATTTAGATTTTAGATTTTAGTCAAGGGTGGGGGATGCACGTAGGACCCGCCCAGTAGTCAAGGGTGGGGGGTGCACACAGGACCCTCCCAGTAGTCAAGGGTGGGGGATGCACACAGGACCCTCCCAGTATTCAAGGGTGGGGGATGCACAGAGGACCCTCCCAGTAGTCAAGGGTGGGGGATGCACACAGGACCTCCCCAGTAGTCAAGGGTGGGGGATGCACGTAGGACCCTCCCAGTAGTCAAGGGTGGGGGGTGTACACAGGACCCTCCCAGTAGTCAAGGGTGGGGGATGCACGCAGGACCCTCCCAGTAGTCAAGGGTGGGGGAAGCACACAGGACCCTCCCAGTAGTCAAGGGTGGGGGATGCACGCAGGACCCTCCCAGTAGTCAAGGGTGGGGGATGGACACAGGACCCTCCCAGTAGACAAAGGTGGGGGATGCACGCAGGACCCTCCCAGTAGTCAAGGTTGGGGGGTGCACACAGGACCCTCCCAGTAGTCAAGGGTGGGGGATGCACACAGGGCCCTCCCAGTAGTCAAGCGTGGGGGATGCACACAGGACACTCCCAGTAGTCAAGGGTGGGGGATGCAAGAAGGACCCTCCCAGTAGTCAAGGGTGGGGGATGCACACAGGACCCTCCCAGTAGTCACGCTATTAACCCTGCCTTGTATCTCAGCAACACATACGGATTCAGTGCACCTACATAGCTGCAAAACTCTTGTCCAGCTACTTGCAGGGACTGTCTTTATTTTGTGCTTGTTTCTCAGCCTACTTAGCCGAGGGACGTTCACAACATTTTGGCTACTAATAATATTTGGCCACCCCCTTCATCGGTGTGTGATTAGTCTCGCAAATGGTTAGGTACTGATTATTTGCACTTTAATTTGAAAGGCAGAATACCAGCACTTCTCACCAGTGGTAGTGGAGGTACTTACGAATAGTGAATATCTGCACTTTTATTTCAATTTCAAGTATCGCATGTAATCAGTCAAGTGGTTAGTGGATGGTTGTGTGTGAAGTCCATGGGATCTTTACAAAGACAAACAGGCTTGTCTTATGTATCCTTTACTTCCGTCCTCTCCAACCATCCCCCAACTCAGCTCAATTCTTGCCTCTTCCGTTGCTGCTCCTATCCTAAAGGAATGCACTACAATCTAATGCTGTACCTCGTGACCATCAACTAATGGCACCCCATCACTAGTATCCCCCCTTGCTATTTACATCTGGTCTTCAGATCTCTACCTATAAAAGCCCCAAAAAGGCTCTCAATGGACCCATAACCTCTTCAAATGTCACCTCTTCCCATGTTGTTTAGCTCCACACGTTCTGCTCAATTTTTGCAAAGTAATTCTACCACCCCTTATTTATCACAACTTCTCTTCTGTCCTAGAGAATCTCTTGCCCCCTCCGACAAAACAACCAAGTGTAAAAACTCAAAAAACATCTCTTCCCATCTTTTGTCACAAATGTTATGTAGCACCCCCAGAATTCCTTCATCACTACTGCAGCGATGTCCTTCTAACCCGGTAAGTGCCCTTTCCTTCGATAAAGGTCCGTCTCTCAATGCTCCATTTCCCTGCTCATGGCTTCACAGAACTTGTTCCATAAACTAAGATATCCACAGGTTTACCTCAGATAGTCAGAGGTGAAATATCTTTATCAGTTAAACCTAACAGAAACCTTGTGATGCCTATGATCAAAACATCCATGCCCTGTTGTCCTTGGTCTCTCAAGCATAAACTTGCTTGTACACCTTTTCAACGGACGCTGCAAACAATCCTGTGAATTGCAGAGTCCTCATATTCCTGCTTCCCAATGTCCATTGGCGTTCTTGTTGGACTCTATCTGCTTCTATAGCCGACCGACAGAAATTCTGACACTATGAATGAGACAATTGATTTGCAAAGTTATTGTTCAACTTAGGAAAATGCCTCATTCTGAATACGTGAATCTGATTTTTGTGTCATGAAACCAGCAAAAACTCTTTCAGAGCCTGAAAAAGTTCTCATCCCTTGCGGTTTGTTTGCTGATGACACTACTGTCCGATTATTTTCAACTTCATCCAGTTGACTAACTGTTTTTCTACTGCACCAAGGCTATCACTAGAGGGAAAAAATATTTAAAAAATAAAGCACACCCCTCCTTTTCCATACCTTTGGCTCATCCTTTACACAGTCTTTTCCCAACCACTGTTGACCAAAACTATCCTACAATATAGGAATAAATGTCTCCATGCGATTCTGTTTGGTCCCCAGTAGACCACATTTTTAATGCATTAAATATTTTACAAAATATT
The DNA here is from genome assembly GCA_963921515.1 of Calotriton arnoldi. Taxonomy (NCBI): domain Eukaryota; kingdom Metazoa; phylum Chordata; class Amphibia; order Caudata; family Salamandridae; genus Calotriton; species Calotriton arnoldi. The sequence goes on from CAWUFW010001110.1 coordinate 356,300, forward strand.
GGGCAGACCTTGATGCCTATCTTAACTGTTCCTTTTGAACGTAACCCTGTGGTGAGGTCTCGCTTGCTCCAGGCATCACAATCCTGAACCTTCCGCAAAACCTCTTTCCTAACTTGCCAGCATTGCTGGTATGGTTGATTTGACCAGGTAGTCGCTTGACATTCCTCAGTTACATCTTTCCGTGCTCAGCATTTCATCTAATAACTTTGGCAACATTTTCGCTTTCTCTGCAGGCAACCTTATCTCCAATCGGTCTTAATATAGCTCTATCAAAGAATGTAATCTAATAAGACACCCTGAACCTTCTGACTATCCTGGTACAATGGAAGGCAAAAACTCAGAGCCTGCTCTTGAAATTGATAAAGAGAAGCTTACCACTCTAACTATCCATCTTTTTCCTGCCTCCAAATACACTCTGGGTTAAGACTTTTGAGGCAGAAATGTGAGCTACAATTAGCTGTCTAATTTCGGGCCATCTCCCGTATTGGCTACGTACATGACCGACTTTCAGTACTCCCAAGAGCTTTACTGGTACTAAAGGTTAATCGTGTTGCCTCATTCCTTTTCTTTCCAAACTGGCTCAACTTGGAATCACACTGTGTTCACAAAATATCATGTGCCACCTACAAAAGTCTACACTTCAATCACTCAGAAATGCCTCACACAAAGAAATCCAAGTATCCGGTGGCTCTAGAAAATTTAAAAGCAAACCAGACCATCCTTCATGAATAAATCCACATTAAAATATAACATCTCAAGAAAGAAACCTATCATCTGTAACACACTACCCACCCAGACCAAAGAGGTCCTTAATTTCTCCATCTTCAAGAGCTGCTGTAAAAACATCTGTTGCTAGAACAGACCCACTACAAACATAATATAAAATAAAAAAATCCATTGTCTTTTTTCCTGTTTCTTGGACGTTCTCCCATTCCATTTTAAAGAGTATACCCTTTTATTTTCAGAACTTCTTTGTACATTTGTTCCTCATCTGCTAAACCCCTAATCTTATCTTTCTTGTCTCACTGAATTTTCTTGTCCATAGTCAATAGTATACTGTCAATAAAGCCCTTTTGGCCAATATGTGCCACTGTTAATGTGATTGTGTGATCTTTCTTGCTTCACTGAACCTTACTGTCCTTATTCAAGAGCATACCCTGCTGCTTAAAGGCCTTCCCAGTATATATGTGCTTCCCCTGTGAAAAACGAATGTTTTAATGCCTTCTCCGTTACTTAGCCGTCTACAGTGAGCTTGTCTACCTGTTTGCAAACTGCACTGCACCCCGGCTATGGGTATGGTGTGCACTATAGTAAAATATAATATATATCTAGGGGATGCGTCACTGTGGGAGCAAAAACCATGCCCCAAAAATCCTGGACTCCCCAACTTTCCAGTTACCTATCCTTTACCTCATTCGGTTCTCCCACAAATTAATATTCCACGAAAAGGCACCCTCCGAACCATCAATTTAGCAGAGCTGCAAACATAAGTAACTGGGAATACTCAATAACTGAGTTCTAGAAAAAGAGAAAGAGAAAAGTTAAAGTGTTACAAAAATTTTTAAACTAAGTGGTACAGAATAAATGCCATGACGGCTCTACAGGCAAAATTATAGAGAGTAGTCAAAATCGGAAATTATTCTAAGCTCCAAACGAGCCGCAAAATAATATAGGAATCGGGCAGCACCCCAGCCCCCATAGAAAATCAAACATCTTCCAAACATCTCACAAAAGTATGGCCCACCCCTAAGATCAAGGGGTTCTTATGCAAAAATCTTGCAAAACGAATAAGTAAAACTGTATACATAATTCCGCTTACCATTGTATCATGTCTGCTTTTCAATGTGTCAGTAAAAGGTTGTTTAACAAGCATTGGCATAGCCAATAGGTCTCGCCTTTGGGACCTTATAAGTGTTTAGCCATGCAACAGTTTATGTTGTTGCACCAAAGATATTGTGCTGGATAACTAAACACTTATAAGGTCCCAAAGCGAGACCTATTGGCTATGTCAATGCTTGTTCCTCTTGCTTGTGCATTTTCAAAATGACTGCACAGAGCTATGGACCATGTCGAAATCGCATTAAGAAACTACAGGGTAATTGGGTATTCCGAGATACAGCAGACCTTCCTTGATCTACAGCGCAAAATATCTAAATAAAAAATGCCAACAAAATATACTTTGTGAATCTAGATTTCTTTTTGCCTTTTAGTTAAGATTTTAGTATTTATTTTATTTCATGTGTGCAGACATGATGTGTCCGGTCTTCTTAATGTGCTTACATTCGGTTTCCTGCTGAAGACCTTAAACCCAGCCTTAATGAGATTGATGAGACTACAAGCATATTAAAGGAAACCCAGGGCGTATCACAGGTCATTGCAGCCCTGCACTGCAGGGGGCAGAGGGGCTTTCAGGTGGCCCCGACACTTCAGGGGCCCCATTAAGCTCAAAGTCTGTGAATATTTGAGAGATCTTGAGACTTGGGAGCCCCTCGTCACATTCTGCAGGAGGGGGCATCATTTTGCACTACGCCACTGGGGAACCACCATCCTCTCCAAGCGCCGCAGGAAAGGCGATTTGCCATGAAAATCGAAGCTCTTCCATGAAAGCGTAGCTCTGCTGGAAAGATGGCAGTTTGTTTACCAACCTTTACCCTTGCTGACACCCAGATGCCAAGTAGATTGACAGAGCAGTGGAGGGGGGGAAGGCCTGGTGCTTGCTCGCACTTCTTGCAGCCAGAGTACATGGGAGGGAGAGTTGTGCAAAAGGGCATCTGGAAGACCTGCAGAGGCCGCATAGCGTGTGACACAGTGATGTGTACGGGGCGTGATTGAAAGGCCGCTCATGCGAGCAACTGCAAATACAGTCACGTTTTTGTCTAATTATTCTAAAAAAAAAAAAAGTGGCGGGGACGGAACAGCCAATATCGTAGAAAGCTTTGAACAGCATTGTTGGCATTAATCGGTTACCCATTGCAAAATCCACATGAGAGCACCACGGAGCACAGAGGTATTGTCCATGTACCTGTCTTCTAGACATGACAAAAGCAAGGGGCAGGGGAGGAACGTTAGGGGCAAAAAGGGCACGGACAAGGATTCCACCGAAGACGGATCACTTTCCTTCCGACTACAGTCAACAAGCTGGTGAGCGGGAAGTGAAGATTAAATGTTTAGACGTGCCTTTTGCTGGAGACTGGCAGAAATTCACAACAAAAGTGCACCATTTTCTTTGAGCCCTCCCCTCTAATGATGCTGTCACTCAGCCTCAGGAGGTCATTGCTTTTCTTTGTCTTCCATTTCCTGTCGTCCTGGCAGGGACCCTTTCACGCTACTAAACAGCAGACATCATTGTAAATTGTATTTATATAGCGCTTACTCCCCCTGACCAGGTCTTGTAGGCACATTTCTGCGTGAACTGCCCATCGTAAGAACACTGATAACAACACATCAAGAAAAGTATTCACTAAACAAGAACAATCTGCTTTCTTGTGTACAGGCTTCATACAGCACTTCTTCGGTATGCACTTATGTAAATACCAGGTGGAGCTATTACCCTAATACAATTTATGGTGCTCAGTATATCAAACTTGGAACTGTAGATGGCTGAGGTAACCTTGCAGCGATTTAAATTCACTAGAGATCATTAGAGATGCCACATCCTTTGTTTAACTCACTGAGACATCGTGCGAGACTAGATGTCACTGTAGATGTGGTATTAATTAAAGCAGAGAGTAGTAAGGTTGAAAGTGCCAAATGTCTGGACACCTTTAACAGTATTTGATTTTCCAGTACAAATGGGCTGCCTGCATTTTCTATTTCATCTGCAAACAAGCAGAGATAAGAAAGGCAGATGCGGCCGCGAAAGTGAAAGTAATGGCCAGCGATGCGGAGAAAGAGATAAGAAAGGCAGGGAGAGGAGGGGCGGAGGAGCGCTTGTCCGAGCGAGAGGAAAGCCAGATGGCTCCTCTGAGAAGGGAGGGGTAGTGTGCGCAGTGGAGCCATTAAAGAACACCCAGATGGCAGCTGCGTGCGTGCACGCCATCGTGAACGCAAGCTGGGAGCCTCTCTGGTAGCACTTCCAAAAGCCCCTTACTAAATGTCTCGCAGAGCAGCGCATGCGCGCTGGCTCAGCGAGACCTAAGAACGGTTCGTTGTGTCAGTGTTTAATTTGAACTGGTGGTTTCCGGTGCTCAGCACCGGCACTTAATCATCTACACCGGCGCTTTTCATGAGCACAAGTTCACATTCATTTACAGGGAAATTAAGTGATTTGCCCAGAATCACAGGTTGTTGAGCCAACAACGCCAAGACTCGAACCTGGTTCCCCAGCTACGAAGTCAGCAGCTCTGGACATTATGCCACACACTTCCCATTTTCATGGTTAGTAGTTGGTTCTGTTTTAGGCGGCACTAGCAGGCTAGTGCAAGCTGCCTCCTGACATTCTTTTTTTTTTTACAAATTAACCACTGCGTTGTGTTCCCATTCGTCGGCCTAACTTCACACCAAGCGACATATCCTTTATACAAAGTGCATCAAAGGAACAAGGGAGCTTACCCCCTACTGTATTACAACTAGACAGTGCTGCTGCACGTGTCCTGTTGGGGGTTGCTGTAGATTAAAAAAAAAAGTATTATACAGAAAAACACAAAAGAGAGCCAGCACCAGACCTGACCAACTTCAAACAAATATCACATCTTTTGAGGAGGGTGCCAGGGCTTCATGCCACGGACTGTTGCTTATTGAGGCTTCCACCAATGTTCTGGTGTGTTTTCACACCTCTTATTGGACAGCAGCTGTTTAGAGCCTCCAAAGACCAGCTGGAAACCCATTCAGTGCTGGGGGTTTCCAGCCTTCCATTCCGTGCTGGTGGTTTCCAACTTGCCTTCACTGCCACCTTGTGATATTAGCTTTGCACTGGGTGACCATTTGAACGAAGCAGATATTGTGTGACACACAGTGGCACCATACGAGTTGCCAGGCCTGCAGCAGGGTGGAAAAGAAGTGATGTAGTTGTAAAATACTCCCTCATGCAGATTAATGCAGCACTCCAGTGGATGCGGGAGGATACACCCAACCATTCAAAGACATTAGGCGAAAGAGACCCAGGACGTAATTGATAAAGTCTCAAGCCAAGGGTTGGAAGAGGCTGGTTGAAGAATGTCAATAGTTGAAAGGGTTGGACCAACAGTCTACCCTATGCATATTGTTAACAGTAGGTCTGTTTGACGGCCTTGTTGTCCAACCCAGGCCTAATGAAACTCCTGCTCTCTATGCCTATTAACTCTGGCATTAAATAACAGAAAAACAAACAGTGAAACTTTGAAAATATTTGTACTTAGTCTCTCCTGTTATGTAAGGTGCTCAAATTAACATCCACCAATTCAGAAAATGCTCAGCAAATCGATCAAGAGTGAAGTTGTGATTTATTTTAATGAACTAACAGCTGCTACTATTACTCATTTTAATGGTAATTTATCGAACTCAGAAGGATGGAAGGCGGAGCCTGTCCTGTGAGATTTAAACTAGGGACCTTCAGTGCGCTTCAGATTCCAGTAGCAATCAATACTTCACTTAGTTATCCTCAAGGCTAAATGAGAAGTAGCACATGAACATGTCAATTGAGTCCCTTATTACATAACTGGTTATTTCTTAAGTATAGTGCCATCACACTGCAGTCCGAGGGATGGTTTCAAAATCAGAATTAAAAACAGGGACTCTGTGCAGCATAGCTATAACCATAGGCAAAAGGCAAGACCAAATGGCTTTGCCAATGCTCGTTTTATTTCTGCTGTGACAGAGGCCTTCTGACCAGGCATTAAAGACCAACTTGAGAGGTTCATGTGGGATGACTTCTCACCTTTACTGACCCTCCCTACAAGGTGCCAGTCTATGGCCTCAAAGAGGTGATGGGCCAGTCCCACAGAGGGGGAGGACAGGAGTGCACAGAGAAATGTAAGTGTGCCATTGGACAATCTGGAATCCTTCTTACCACTCTGCTCTTTCTCCATAAGGTTGTCTCATCCAGAGAGCCCGAACTAGTCAGTTGTATGAGTTTGTCCCCAAATAGTTTAGGATGGCTGTTACTCAATCTAGTCCAAGTCTATTTTATGGGAAATTATCACGAATTCTGCCAAATATATATTTCACATTAATAAGGGTATTTCTTCTTTTTGAATCAAGCTATGTCCTGCAGTTTTCCATTTACCTTCTGGGAGGGAGGCATTAATGATGCCCAGAAATACGCTGCAGAACAGCAGTTCTACATGTTTCAGTGCTTGGTCACCTTTAACACCAGCCATTCTGCAGTGACCTTCATCAGGAGCCCTTCATGAAGAGAAATAACACCTAAAGAGGCACATATCTAAACTGTAAATATGCCTTCATCGGGAAACCGTACCATTTAAGCTGTCTATACGTTCCATTTGTTTTGCTGATCACTCATCACAAATCAGTATCCTTTCACAGGGATTCAATAATGTACTGTGTTTTGTGTGTGACCCTGACTGTGCATCATGCTATGGATACAGAATTTGTGCTTGAAGTTTTAGGCTGCTTGTGTCAAATAAATGCAAAAATAATCACTAGTAATCTGTTTTGACATGTGTTGTTTTATACTCTTTATTCCGATTTCACTGTACCTATAACTGTCTTTGAATACGCCTAAAACTCCGCTCACCGTCTCTGGTTCATGGAAAGCGTGCTCGCTTGTCTCATGTATATTTCCACGTTACTGACTCAGCACTCAGAGGAAACACAACTGTTTTACTAGCCATGTTTGTGTCATTTGCGACCCTTACTTAATCTTTACCACTTCTTCTGCACTCCCATCAATAATATGTGCACTAATTCCATTGCCTTTCCGGGTTTAAAACTATCAACCTCATCTCATTATTAAAGGGTGTAAAAAGTAGCATAAAAATTAATTTATTTTTGAGCTTTTGCAAAGTGCTAGAGACCACCCTTGGTCTGCCAGTGTACACAGAAGTTTCCTTCCCAGGTCTTTCCGTCACTTCAGCGGAAGCGGTAGAGATCCTGCCAGAAAGACCCTGGAGTGTAACACGAGATAGTTCAAAATCGAGGGCTGAACTTTACGGAGCACATGTTTGAGATTGTGACCCGAGGAGCCAGTGGCAAGAACGCCCTGCCATCAATTAAACAGCATCAACCCTACCATAGCAACGCAATGTGGTGACGCTAACCTCAAATCAAAACGAAGTGCTTGCACACCACAAGCAGCGATCCAGGCTCCATCCAAAAGCAGTGTGACACCCATTTATAACACTTAACACCTGTCCTGCATATATAAACCTTGGCACAAGATGCAGAATTAAATTAACAACGCACACAAAACCTCTCCTGGACGCCCAGCTAGCATGTCCGAAAGAAGCGCACTGACAAGTAAAACAAAAATGGCGGCCGCGAGGTAAAAAAAATAAATAAATAAACAGTGGTGCGCGCGCACCACAGAGGAAGCGGAGGGGAGGGAGGGGAGCGCGGCAGCCTGCTCAGCTGACCAGATGCTCGTGCGTCATGGCCTTTTGCCGGCATGTGTTTACAATTATCGCGCCCGCGTCTGGGCACGATAATTGGAAACACATGTTTGCCGCGCGTACCCATCCCAAAAAGGCCAGCCACGACGCACGAGCGTTTTTGGGACTGCTTTTCAAACTCGCTTACTAAAAGTCTTCGCCTCTAGCAGCGCTTGCGCGCTACTCGAGGCTCGACCTAAAAAAGGATAAGTAAAACAGCAGAATCATCGCGGTGCGAGTATCAATTGTTCAACAAATCAGAATAATAAACCTCAATAACCTAACACATAAGCACTATCCCATTTCAAGAAAATATTCTTCACCCTCTATGCTAGTATCATCCAGCTATGTTCGAACAAAATATGAAACATTTCAAAATGACACTTTAAACACTGGAATAGGACTAGTCTTCATAGCAGAACTACAATGGAAGGACCTTAAATTGAAACAAGTCAGGACAAGATGAGTGAATGATAGAGGCAGCGTCCATCTTGTCCAAGCTGGTGTTTGCACTAAGATGTGGCCTAACTAAAAACATTAACAAACACATTTTTATACATCATAATAAAATAATTTCAACTAGGATCATGTTAACTCATCATACACATATAGGATCTTGTGTGAAAAAAACTCTTGCTATATTCATTCAATCTTTTGGCTGTTCTGTGGTGTCCTATATGGATGACACCCGGATTATTGTGTCTATCTCTAGTAATAAACAAGAGGTAGCACTCATGTTTCATAACTGTATGCAGGAAATTGGACAATGGATGAAAAACAATAGTCTTAAAAATAATGCTGAAAAAACTGCCTATGTGGTGTCCTTGCAAGATGGGCACCCTTCCTGCTAAAACAGTGAGAAATCTAGTGGTGGTCTTTGACAACAGGCTTACTTTTTCTGCCCAGATTAATCAGGTTATGTCTTAATATTTTAACATCATAAGAATCATAAAGAACATTTTCCGCTTCATATGTGAAGAGACGGTAGTGGTAGCCTTGATTCTATCCCATATTGACTACTGCATTGCTCTTTATTTGAATATGCAACAGCAGTCACTCAACAAACTTCAGAATGTGCAAAATGAAGCTGACAGACTAATAATATACCCTAAATTCCAGTTCGTTTCGCAAGAATTATCCAATCTACACTGGCTCCCAGTGAGGAAACGTATTACTGTTAAATCTTTATGTCCAGCATATAAAGTTTTGTATAATTCAGGCCCAGAGTACATCAGGTATAAATTTCAACTGTAGGTTCACAAAGGAATCTTCATCATTCTACGTTTTCTAAGAATGCCTGGTTACCGCCAGGCATGGAATGAGGCAAAGAAGTACACCAGCGACACTCTTAGGTCAACGGAGGGGACCTGAGCCTTGATGAAGTATGGTGTGCGGGCAGGGGGGCTGTCAATAATTTTATGCTAACCACTGTTCTAAGGAATGGAACTTCCTCTCTATGAATTTTGATCTAATGGTGCCTGAATAATAGTTTGGGAAGCTGTATGAGTGCATGCAGGTGATCTTGAGATATACAGACGGAAAATACTGGGTCGCTGTATATGTAACATATATGTGTGGGAATACAAATTAATGACTTTAAGAAACTTTGGTGTTGGAATAAGCACGATCTTTGATGATGCCGCCATACATATCACAATGGCTTTCCATTTACTAAGAAGATGCAGTACAATCCGTTCCGTGAAGTGTACGTATGAGAGCTGATGAGGAAGGTGAACACGCGTACACGGAAGACCAATATGAGAACTTGTGTGTTTGATTAAGAATGGCTAGTTGAGAGATGCATAATAATGTATATGCATGAGGAACAAGAAAGAGTATAGAATGACTCATGAGATTTACAGTAAAGGTTGCCATATTGTACTAGTTTTTCCCGTGCCAATGGTACTACATAGGAATGGGAGGTACCCATTTTTGTACCACCACGAGGAACACAGTGAACTGTAACAGTGCTGGAGAAGGTTGTAGTAAAGTAGGATCTGCTTCTTATGGTTACCCCCACTTTTTGCTTGATGTTGCACTGTTTTTGACTAGTCTGACTGGGATCCTGCTAATCAGGACCCCAGTCTATCTGCTTTCTCCCTTAAATTATCATGCATGTACTTAGGTACACTCAAGATTGGATACTTGGGTACCCTTATCAGTCCCTAGTATATGGTACCCATGTACCCAGGGCATAGGTACCCCAGAGGCCTCCCATGGGCTGAAGCATGTATTATGCCACCCATTTGAGGCCATGCAAAATGGAACTACAGGTCTGCTACTGCAACCTGTGTAAGATGGTGCTTGCACCACTTACGTTAAATATAGGTTCACTATATCTATAGGTCACTACACTTAAAACTTATAAGTCCCCCCTATAGCAGGCCTTATCAATCCTGAAGGCAGGGTGCTGGGTTTTTAGTGAGAGGGTACCCCTGGATGAGCAGAGCCCCTCTGCAGCCTTCGGAGACCATTCTCCCGGGTTGTCTGTGACTCAGCCGGACATATAGGTAGAGGTGCATTATAACCTCGCGGCAAATGCTATCTCGAAAACGGCTGCCTAGAAACATATCATGTTTGGTATCAAACACCTTGGAATCATACCTCCACACCGGTAACTGGTGTGGGAGGTATGATTCCACCCTTCAGAAGCGAGCTTTGTGGGGTCACTGGTCTATCCGGTGCCAGCCTTCTCAACCCGGACAGCACAAAATGGATGCTGCCGACTAGAGACACATTTCTGCCCTCCTGCTGCTGAGCCAAGCTCGAGCAGAGGAAGGCAGCACAATAGGCATCCTGTCACAGGGAGGTGTGACCACCTCCCAGACAGGATTTAGTGTATTGGGGCTGGGTGGGTGCACTCTGAGAGTGCCTGAAAGTCTGCACTGGGGGCACATTTGGTGACCCTGTGCATAGTCCAGCTCAAACCAGTTCTGGGAGCCATTGGCTCCTGCTCTGGCGCAAAACTGGACAAAGGACATGGGTGTAACCACCCCTCTGTCCTGACCCTCCCCTAGGAGGGTCCCCCGAATCTGTCCAACCCCTTCCAGTGGGTACAAAGGGGCTTACCTGGCTGTAAGACTTTAGATTTTACGTGGACAAGATTCTACAAGGAGAAACCACTGACCTTCGACCGTCTGGACACTCTGGACTTCGCTGGACTTCGACTGGGCCCGACTTTGACTCCCTCTCCGTCCAAAGCTTTGTCTGTGCCCTTGCTCCATACAGGCTCCATGCAGGACCTGTGGTGCACTAAGGACAACCAAAGAATCTCCCTTGGAGTGAAGGAGTCACTCCCATGCAACTGCAGGTACCTTAATGTAACTGACCGGTCTGCTGCTCCTGAGCTCCTGCAGACTCCAAAGATTTCAGCAACACAGGAGGTGGGTTTTCAAAGGTCCCTGAGGTTGATCTGACCTCTCAGCAAGTTTGCCGCCAGTATCCCTCGTGGGGACTGCATAACCCGAACCCCTGTGCACTGCGTCCATTTGCCGTTGAAAATGCTTGTTGGCAATTCCCGAGCTTGTGCATTGGACTCCGTGTAGTCCTGACCCTGAGCAGTATTTGCACCAAAGAACTCCGGCCTCCTCACACTGAGTGCTCTGTGGGCTGGTACTTTGCAATCTTGCTCGAGGTCCCCTTGCGACTCCTGGTCATTTGGCCTGTGGGTCCTCCTGAGGGTCATCTTGATTTCTGTTGGGCTTTCCTGGTTGCTCCAGACGTGCCCTGACTCCCCATTGCTTGGTGAGTCCCCTGGACCTTGCTGGTCTACACCGTAACCTGCTTGACCTTCCTGCGTGGGTTGCTTTTGCCAAGGCTTGTTGGTGCTCCAGCCAGACACCGACCCCTCAGCACTCTACATACTTTGTGGGACAGCTCACCTCCGGCTCCTGGTCATCCTCGACGTCTCCTGGTCCTCGTGGCTGCAGAGTCAAGCATCCCTTCTTCGTACCTGCAGCACCCGACATCGGTGGGCACTCGTCTACTGAGCCCCTGGCCACTCTGAAGTGACCCAGACTCTGTCCCCTCTGCTTTCAGGTTCCTTACTTCCAGAATGCAGGCTTGGATTCCTCCGGACCCTTTTCACCTTCATGGCAGCAGTACTTCTTCACAGCCCTCCATTGAGAACGACGACGGTTTCCGACACCACTCCAGACCTATGCACCCGGCTCCTCTGGGATAGGTAACTCGGGTACTACGGAATCCATGGGTGGGGTGGCTCTCCAACCTCTAAAGTTCCAAAGGGTTTGCTCGAAGTCCTCCTAGAAGGGTCCTTAAACTTTAAAACTGTAACCGCAACTTCCCCATAGAATTGTACGGAGCCCGCGGTCGTGTTAGCACACTGCACCCGTCCTCCTTGGGGTCCCTACCTACTCACCTTGGGTGGTTCCTTGGGGTCCCAGCGATTCTACATGCTCTAGACCTTGTCGTGACTCAAGTCGTGATTGTTATACCACTATTTTAGGATATGGTTGGGTCTCACCCTGAAGCCCACTGTGTATGGTGCTACTTACAACTGTTCTATTGATCTCGTATTGTGTGCTTTGTGTTCTCTCTCCTGTAGAGGATACTAGAGAGTGTTATATTAATAAATACATATTTTTATATAACTACTGTGTGGTTCTCCTTTCATTTAGTCAATATAGGAGGTGATATTCTGGTAAAACAAGCTGCTTTACATTCCTTCAAGATTAAGCCTGAAGGCTGCTCTCCACAACTACCACTAGGATAGCTTTCTAAAGGTTATCTTTGACCTCCTACATCATAAGGGTCGTTTGGACTGTTGCAAGGTGCCCACTTTAGTTAGTGGACAGCATATACCAGGCCAACTTCTCACATTGGTGTGCAGCGGTTGGGATTCAAGCCTGCATTGTTTTACCAGATAAATCTCTTTGTAATGATGAACTGAAAACCACTAAAGTATTCAGGCACATATAATACTTAAAGATTAGAGTAAGTAAGTTCTACTGAACTTAGGGTTGGGTAGTTAAGGGTCTAGCACACCCTTTCTCCAACCTAAGAGAGTTTAGTTCCCACTAGGTTAGGTAGGTGCATATACACAACACTAGTTATGTCTTCTAAAGGAGAAGCCAGTGGCTCTCTGCCTTCTAAGTACAATTCATTTCAGGAATTGAAAGCCATGTGTGGTTCTAGGAAGCTTAAGACAGGGAGAAATGCCAACACCCAACGTCTCATTGAGGTGTTACTATTGGATGACCTCAGAAAGACCCCTGGGTCAGATGAGGTATAAAGAGTGGGTGGGGCAGGGAATGAAGACAGGTCAGGAGGTGACACCTTTTATGACCTAGACTCAAACCCTGGCCAGGAGGATCAAAATGATTCCAACCTGGACAACTTAGATCTTCAGGAAGAGGGTGGAGAAGGCCCCAGTGGCCCTCTCTTTACTCCTCCTGGAAGAGTGCAGAGTTTACCCAGGAGAGCTAGATCTTCCTCTGCAGAATCTGACCATTCAGGACATTCTATAGGGACCTCCATATCCCATAAGAGAGATAACTCTTATGAAAGACAGTGCCAATTTCTAGAGCTTGAGAAAGTCAAGCTTAGGATCAGGCAAGAGCAATTGGGACTAGATAAGGAATCCTTAGAACTCCAGAAGGCTAGAAAGAAATTGGGACTAGTGTCCCATGGTGGCAACAACAGTGTCCCTAGGGTTAAGGAGTATACTTATGACCATAGGAACCTGAGCAAGATAGTCCCTCCCTACCATGGTGGGGATGACATCCACAAATGGATAACTGCTTTAGAGAGGGCCTGTAAAGTACAGAGGGTCCCTCAAGAGCAGTGGGCAGCTATTGTGTGGCTCTCCTTTGCTGACAAAGGTAGAGATAAGCTCCTCACTGTTAGAGAAGAGGATGCTGACAACTATTCAGTCCTGAAGAGTGCCCTCATTGATGGGTTTGGCTTAACCACTGAACAGTACAGGATTAAGTTCAGAGACACCCAGAAGACACAGACTCAGGACTGGGTAGACTTTGTAGATTGTGCTACTAAGGCTCTGGAAGGCTGGTTACTTGGCAGCAAAGTGAATGATTTCAAGGGATTGTACAATTTGATTATGAGGGAGCAGATCCTTAATAATGGCCAAAATCAGTTGTTGCATCAGTACCTGGTTGACTCTGATCTGACTTCTCCCCAAGAATTGGGAAAGAAGGCAGATAGGTGGGTCAGAACCAGGGTGAAGCAGAAAACCCAGACCACAGGTGGTGACCAGAAGTAGCAAGATGCTGAACCTTCAGATAAGGGAGTGGAGAAGGGTAAAGACCAGAAGTCTTCATCAAGGCCCCAAAAACCTGCATCTGGGGGGGAGTCACAGTCTAACAAAGGGAAAGGCAAAATGAAACCTTGGTGCTTCCTGTGTAAGGAGAAAACCCATTGGACAAGGGATGCCAATTGTTCAAGGGCCAAGGATCCTCCTACCACCACCACTGCCCCTAAGACAACTGTTCCCCCTAGTTCAGCTCAAAGTGGTGGTACAGGGAACAAGGGAATAGTAGGGTTAACCCTGGGTTCTGAGATGGGTTCTGGCCTAGTCAGAACTCCAACTCAGGCTGTTCTTGTCTGTGATGAAGGCATAGATATTGTCTCCTTATTTGTGAGCCCCAGTAACCTGGGCAAATAGAGACAACAGCCTTTGATCAATGGTAAGGAGGCCATGGCATATAGGGACACAGGAGCAAGTGTCACAATGGTGACAAAAGATCTTGTGGACCCTAACCAGATCATACTTGGTAAGATGTACCAAGTGACCAATGCTAACAATGTCAGGACAGACCATTCCTTGGCAGTTGTTAATTTCAGGTGGGGAGGGGTAACTGGCCCTAAGAAGTTTGTGGTTAGCTCAGACCTCCCTGTGGAATGCTTGTTGGGCAATGATTTGGAAACTTCAGCCTGGGCTGAAGTGGAGCTCAGGACACATGCAGCAATGTTGGGCATCTCTGCAGATGTGTTTGCCGTGAATAGGTCACAGGCCAAACTGTCTTCCACTGAACAGGCCCTGGATCCTGGAGAAATGGACCAGGTGCCTTCCAAGAGAAGGCGCAGTAGGGGTAAGGCAGTGTCTTCCCCCCAGACTCAGAGTGAGGATCAGTCTCCTAAGGAATATGATCCCAGTCCCTGTGAAGGAACTGTCTCAGAGGAACTTGAACCTGATCAGGTTGAGTTCTTGGGGACAGGGGGCCCTTCCAGGGCAGATCTGAGTCAGGAGCAGTACAACTGCCCCTCTCTTGAACCCCTCAGACAGCAAGCTGCTGCTGAGGCTGCTGGGAGTGCCAGTGGGTCCCACAGGATCTACTGGGATGAAGGACTCCTTTACTCAGAGGGTAGAGACCCCAAGCCTGGTGCTACCAGGAGGTTGGTCATACCTCTGAAGTTTAGGGGCTTCCTACTGACACTGGCACATGATATCCCTTTAGCAGGACACCTAGGCCAAAGTAAGACTTCGGACAGGCTTGTCCCTCACTTTCACTGGCCTCACATGTCAGATGACACAAAGGAGTTTTGTCGCTCCTGTACCACCTGTCAAGCCAGTGGTAAGGCAGGTGGTACCACAAAGGCCCCCCTGATACCACTACCTGTGGTGGGGGTTCAATTTGAGAGGGTTGGGATTGACATAATTCGTCCCATGGATCCTCCAACAGCATCTGGGCACAGATATATTCGAGTGGTGGTAGACCATGCCACTAGGTACCCAGAAGCCATAACCCTTAGAACCACCACAGCTCCTGTGGTGGCCAGGGCCCTCCTGGGAATTTTTTCCAGAGTGGGTTTCCCTAAGGAGGTCTTAACTGACAGAGGTGCAAACGTCATGTCTAGTTATATCACTGCTATGTGGAAGGAGTGTGGAGTAAATTACAAATTTACCACACCCTATCACCCACAATGCAATGGGCTAGTTGAAAGGTTCACCAAAACCCTGAAGGGCATGATCATGGGCCTCCCAGAAAAGCTTAGGAGAAAATGGGATGTCCTGTTGCCCTGCCTTCTCTTTGCCTACAGAGAGGTTCCTCATAAGGGGGTTGGCTACATCCCTTTTGAACTTCTGTTTGGACATCCAGTTAGGGGTCCCTTGTGTTTAGTGAAAGAGGGATGGGAGTTACCTCTCAAACCGCCTAAACAAGACATAGTGGACTATGTACTTGGTCTCCGCTCCAGGATGGCTGAGTATATGAAGAAGGCAAGTAAAAACCTTGAGGCTAGCCAAGAATTACAGAAAGCTTGGCATGACCAAAAGGCTGTGCTGACTGTCTACCAGCCAGCACAGACGTTATGGGTGTTGGAGCCTGTGGCCCCAGCAGCTCTCCAGGATAAATGGAGTGGACCCCATACCATTCTTGAGCAAAAGGGAGAGGTCACCTACCTGGTGGAACTTGGTACTCCCAGGAGCCCCCACAGGGTGCTCCATGTGAACAGGCTCAAGCCATATGTTGACAGGGCAGACATGGGCTTTCTCATGGCTACTGATGAGGGACAGGAGGAAGAGAGTGACCCACTCCCCGACCTCCTCTCACAGAACCCTGATGATGGCTCAGTTGATGGTGTAGCCTTGGCAGGCAGCCTCACTGACCAACAACAGACTGATTGCAGGAAGATCCTCAATCAGTGCAGACATATGTTTTCCCTGACTCCTAGTCAGACCACTTGGTGTACCCATGAAGTGGACACAGGCGAAAGTCTGCCTGTTAAAAATAAGATTTACAGGCAACCTGACCATGTCAGGGACTGCATCAGGACTGAGGTCCAAAAGATGCTGGAATTGGTAGTCATTGAACCCTCAGATAGCCCTTGGGCTAGTCCAGTAGTCCTGGTACCCAAGCCTCATATCCAGGGTGGTAAAAGAAAAATGAGGTTTTGTGTAGACTACAGGGGGCTCAATGCAGTCACTAGGACTGATGCTCATCCTATTCCTAGGGCAGATGAACTTATTGATACCTTGGCCTCAGCCAAGTTCTTGAGTACATTTGACCTCACTGCTGGATATTGGCAAATCAGACTAGCTGAGGATGCCAAACCAAAAACAGCATTGTCAACCCCTAGTGGACATTATCAATTTATTGTGATGCCCTTTGGCTTGAAGAATGCACCTGCCACATTTCAAAGGCTGGTGAACAAAGTTCTCACAGACCTGGAAGACTATAGTGCAGCTTATCTTGATGATATTGCTGTCTTTAGTTCCACCTGGGAGGATCACCTGGTCCACCTAAGAAATGTTCTGGAGGCCCTGCAAAACTCAGGCCTCACTATCAAGGCCACCAAGTGCCAGATAGGGCAGAGTAAGGTTGTGTACCTGGGCCACCTTGTGGGTGGAGGCCAGGTTCAACCATTGCAGAGCTAAATCCAGACCATCATGGACTGGGTTGCTCCAACTACCCAGACTCAGGTCAGAGCTTTCTTGGGCCTGACTGGGTATTACAGGAGGTTTGTCAAGGGATATGGATCTATAGTGACCCCCTTGAATGATCTGACCTCTAAAAAAAATGCCTAAGAAAGTTCACTCGACAGTTAGCTGTCAGAAGGCACTTGATGACCTGAAGCAGGCCATGTGCACTACTCCCATTCTGCAAAGTCCTGACTATTCCAAACAATTCATTGTTCAAACTGATGCATCTGAGTTGGGGGTAGGGGCTGTGTTATCACAACTGAATGAAGAGGGTCAGGATCAGCCAGTAGCTTTTATAAGCCGAAGGCTGACCCCCTGAGAGAAACGTTGGTCAGCTATTGGGAGGGAAGCCTTTGCTGTGGTTTGGGCTCTGAAGAAGCTGAGGCCATACTTGTTTGACGCTCACTTCATTGTTCAGACAGACCATAAGCCCCTCTTATGGCTAAAACAGATGAAGGGTGAAAACCCCAAGCTTTTGAGGTGGTCCATTTCCCTACAGGGGATGGACTATACAGTGGAACATAGACCTGGGAGTAACCATGCCAATGCAGATGGACTCTCCAGATATTTCCACTTAGAAAATGAAGACTCAACTGGTCAAGGTTAGTCTCATGTCCTTTCATTTGGGGGGGGGGCGGGGGTTGAGTAGGAAAGTAGGATCTGCTTCTTATGGTTACCCCCACTTTTTGCTTGATGTTGACTAGTCTGACTGGGATCCTGCTAATCAGGACCCCAGTCTATCTGCTTTCTCCCTTAAATGATCATTCATGTACTTAGGTACACTTCAGATTGGATACTGGGGTACCCTTATCAGTCCCTAGTATATGGTACCCATGTACCCAGGGCATAGGTACCCCAGAGGCCTCCCATGGGCTGAAGCATGTATTATGCCACCCATGAGAGGCCATGCAAAATGGAACTACAGGTCTGCTACTGCAATCTGTGTAAGATGGTGCTTGCACCACTTACGTTAGATATAGGTTCACTATATCTATAGGTCACTACACTTAAAACTTATAAGTCACCCCTATAGCAGGCCTTATCAATCCTGAAGGCAGGGTGCTGGGTTTTTAGTGAGAGGGTGCCCCTGCATGAGCAGAGCCCCTCTGCAGCCTTCGGAGACCATTCTCCAGGGTTGTCTGTGACTCAGCTTGACATATAGGTAGAGGTGCATTATAACCTCGAGGTAAATACTATCTCGAAAACGGCTGCATAGAAACATATCGTGTTTGGTATCAAACACCTTGGAATCATACCTCCACACCGGTAACCGGTGAGTGAGGTATGATTCCACCCTTCAGAAGCGAGCTTCGTGGGGTCCATGGTCTATCCGGTGCCAGCCTTCTCGACCCGGGCAGCACAAAATGGATGCTGCCGACTAGAGACACATTTCTGCCCTCCTGCTGCTGAGCCAAGCTCGAGCAGAGGAAGGCAGCACAATAGGCATCCTGTCACAGGGAGGTGTGACCACCTCCCATTCAGGATTTAGTGTATTGGGGCTGGGTGGGTGCACTCTGAGAGTGCCTGAAAGTCTGCACTAGGGGCACATTTGGTGTCCCTGTGCATAGTCCAGCTCAAACCAGTTCTGGGAGCCATTGGCTCCTGCTCTGGCACGAAACTAGACAAAGGACATGGGTGTAACCACCCCTCTGTCCTGACCCTCCCCTAGGAGGGTCCCCCGAATCTGTCCAACCCCTTCCAGTGGGTACAAAAGGGCTTACCTGGCTGTAAGACTTTAGATTTTAGGTGGACAAGATTCTACAAGAAGAAACCACTGACCTTTGACCGTCTGGACACTCTGGACTTCGACTGGGCTCGACTTCCTCTCCCTCTCTGTCCAAAGCTCTGTCTGTGCCCTTGCTCCATACAGGCTCCATGCAGGACCTGTGGTGCACTAAGGACAGCCAAAGAATCTCCCTTGGAGTGAAGGAGTCACTCCCCTGCAACTGCAGGCACCTTAATGCAACTGACTGGTCTGCTGCTCCTGAGCTCCTGTGGACTCCAAAGATTTCAGCAACACAGAAGGTGGGTTTTCAAAGGTCCCTGAGGTCGATCTGCCCTCTCAGCAAGTTTGAGGCCAGTATTCATCGTGGGGACTGCATAACCTGAACTCTTGTGCACTGCATCCATTTGCCGTTGCATATGGTTATTGGCAATTCCCGAGCTTGTGCATTGGACTCCGTGTAGTCCTGACCCTGAGCAGTATTTGCACCAAAGAACTCCGGCCTCCTCACACAGAATGCTCCGTGGGCTGGTACTTTGCAATCTTGCTCGAGGTCTGCTCGCGACTCATGGTCATTCGGCCTGTGGGTCCTCCTGAGGGTCATCTTGATTTATGTTGGGCTTTCCTGGTTGCTCCAGATGTGCCCTGACTCCCCATTGCTTGGTGAGTCCCCTGGACCTTGCTGGTCCACACCGTAACCTGCTTGACCTTCCTGCATGGGTTGCTTTTGCCAAGGCTTATTGGTGCTCCAGCCGGACACCGACCCCTCAGCACTCGACATCCTTCATGGGACAGCTCACCTCCGGCTTCTGGTTGTCCTCGACGTTTTCTGGTCCTCGTGGCTGCAGAGTCAAGTATCCCTTCTTCGCACCTGCAGCACCCAACATCGGTGGGCACTCGTCTACCGAGCCCCTGGTCACTCTGAAGTGACCCAGACTCTGTCCCCTCTGCTTTCAGGTTCCTTCCTTCCAGAATCCAGGCTTGGATTCCTCCGGACCCTTTTCACCTTCACGGCAGCAGTACTTCTTCACAGCCCTCCATTGAGAACCACAACAGTTTCCGACACCACTCCAGACCTATGCACCCGGCTCCTCTGGGATAGGTAACTCGGGTACTACGGTATCCACGGGTGGGGTGGCTCTCCAACCTCTAAAGTTCCAAAGGGTTTGCTCGAAGTCCTCCTAGAAGGCTCCTTAAACTTTAAAACTGTAACCGCGACTTCCCCATAGAATTGTACGGAGCCCGCGGTCGTGTTAGCACACTGCACCCGTCCTCCGTGGGGTCCCTACCTACTCACCTTGGGTGGTTCCTTGGGGTCCCATCGATTCTACGTGCTCTAGACCTTGTCTTGACTCAAGTCGTGATTGTTATACCACTATTTTAGTATATGGTTGGGTCTCCCCCTGGAGCCCACGGTGTATGGTGCTACTTACAACTGTTCTATTGATCTTGTATTGTGTGCTTTGTGTTCTATCCTTGTGTAGAGGATACTAGAGAGTGTTATATTAATAAATACATATTTTTATATAACTACTGTGTGGTTCTCCTTTCATTTAGTCAATAGGAGGTGATATTCTGGTAAAACAAGCTACTTTACATTCCTTCAAGATTAAGCCTGAAGGCTGCTCTCCACCGCTACCACTAGGATAGCTTTCTAAAGGTTATCTTTGACCTCCTACATCATAAGGGTCGTTTGGACTGGTGCAAGGTGCCCACTTTAATCATTTTTCATGTTGGAGAGTGTACAGGAAACATACCTCTAGCTCTCTATTTGTGTAGGTTATTATAAGTGCGCTCTAACAATAACATTTTCATTTAATTTAATTTCAAAAGCATTGACACTCGTTATCACTGCTGCATAAAAATATAAACCAAGGAAACACTACAGCATCACCTGCTCTGACCCTGCTAACATCATGAACACCCATTGTAGGATTGTACGAATCATTCAAACAATGCGCAAGAAATGGATCACCATATTTTTGGTTTTGTGGGAGAAGAGAAAGGCAAAACCTATTGGAATTCTTGAGCAAAAAAAGGTAATTGATAAAAAAAAGTCTGAAGTATGAATTTGCAGAGGAGCTAAACATTTGTGAAAGGTTTCACCTTTGCAATGCTTATGCCTTGCCGTCAAAAATGCATGTATATATTCGTCTAATGTAATGCCAGCTTAATATATAATTATTTGTTCCTTCAAACAGACCTCATGGTATGTGTAGTCATTCTAGCGCTTTAAAGCAAACATAACACTACGCAAATTTCTAACCGAATAAATCAAATAATAAATAAGTAATTGACTGCCCCACAGTTCATGTCCGGTGATCAGCTGACCAGTAGTCACATACCACTTTTGACAAGAATATACCTTATGATGCCCCAACAGGCTCTTCCAAAGGCCCCATTCAAACAGCCGTGCTAATCTCCCTTCTGCCACCACTTCACTCAACCTATTGCTCACTGCTTCATGCATCTCCTTTTCTGCGTTCAGAGTCTCCACTGAATGCTCTTCTGTTTTCTAAAATCCTGGCCTCCTCCCTATCCAGATATCAGTTCAGCTTTTTTCTCATTGCTTCTAACCTAACAAGCAGAACATCCTATACATTACCCATATTTGTGGTTATTCATTTATTTATTTATTTATTCAACAGCTGCACCTAGAGGCATTTGTGTGCTTTACAAAGGACAGTAAAATAACATTGGTGTAATATACTGTAGTAATATAAAGTGAAGGAACGTAATAAAATTTGAGGCAGAACAAGCATAGGAGATGCAATGACGAAAATGAAATTATTTAAACAGAACTCCAGTCCAAATGAGTAGGAATTGAAGAGATGAGTCATTGAAGGTTTTATGACAGATAGAAGCTAATATGAAGTTCTAATTTGACTTGCCAAAGAGTTCAAACAGCTTGTGGCACCGCCTGTGGTCCCATTGGCCTGAAGATAACCTCCCCCACTTTTAACCTTCCCAAAGCACACTTCATTACTGAATGTTTTACAGTCTGTATCTGCACACTGCTCTTGTCTGCGCCTATCTCCTTGGCAACATCCACTGTAGCCACAAATCCACCTGGGATTCTCCTTGCTCTCACTCAGGAATGGCTTAAGTTATTTGTCATACTTCAGCCAAGCTTTACCTGCACCTTCCTAGTCACATTCATGTATGAAGATGAAGTAATGTACCACTCTAGGCAGCATTCACAATACACACTGGCATTTTTTAGGAATGCAGATTTCCCATGGCTGTCAGCACCTTGGTTCTCCTGCTTTCACAAGCATTCCCCCTCTTTGGACCTCTACTTGTTTCTTACTTCCTTGTGTAACAACTTAATAATCTGTACATACTTCTTCTTTCAAATGTTCTTTTTCAACCACTCCATTAAATCCACTACTACAGGATTTGTTATGCCCACTTAGAGGAACGTCTTAACTTTCACGTCAGTTTTGCCTTTACGCACTCAGTTTTTGTTTCTCCAACATCTTATCACTTTTCTCCTTGTTGTCTTGTACCATGTCTCACGATTGCCCCGTAGCCTACAATCCAGTCTCCATATTCCTTTGTGCTCCCTTGCACATCCTCTGTCCCTACCTTTGTATCTTTCTGACTTTCCATCAGCCAGACCTCCTCTGTCAAACCAGTCACATCATGACTACTTTCCGTCTCTCTTCTCTTCTGAACTCTGCCTCCCCATGGTCCTCCTTTTGCCCTCAATGCCCCATGTTCTTCACCAGCTCCTACGTTAATTTTCTGGTAGCCAAAAAGATTACATTTCTGTTAATTTTCTCTTGCCATTATCTAGAATATTAGCAAACAATGCGCTCTTCAACCTCAGTCCGTGCCTGGTCATCACCAAAGTCCTAAAACTCCTGCTGCAGGAGAAAACACATTTTCTACCCCGCCACTACCTTGCCCACCTCTCTACAGCCCCAGAAACCTAATGCTCCATTACCACTTTTCACCAAGGACATTTTTGATGCAGGCAAGGTCAATTGTTCCACTTGTAGACATTTGTCTGATTCTCTCACATTCTTTGACAGATAGTTCAAGATAACTGTCAAAGACAATGTGCCGTTCTTGCAAGGTGCACACTGACTTTGATATCTGTAGAACAGTCTGAACGACATCTCCAAAGTTTTGCATGAATAAAATCTTGACCATTTGGAATTGTGACATATAGTCCACAACAACAGCAGTTTTCAATGAGGACACCTTTTCAAATTGAAATTCCTCAGGGAAAGGTTTTTTTCGAGCTCTTGTATGAGTTTGTGCTTCACTGGTTTGGTTGCAGCATCTCCATCAAATAATGCGTTTGTTGGAAGAAGATCGTGCAACAGAATGCCCTTGATAAATTTACCCCTTTCTTTTGCTACATCCATCTCTCTATGTGCTTACGAAAGTTGTTTTTTGCAACCTGTTTTGTAGTGGCTCGTTGGATGAAACTCTTACTCTGGCAATTAAAGCTTGGAAGTTTAGCTTTAATGATTATGTCTCCTGTTTTAGTTCTGCATATAGTTTTGATCCACGTTCCAGGACATCTAGTAGATGTGTCTTTATATCATTATCCACATATTGTTTGGTCACGAAGTTGTATAGTTGCACAGGCTCAGTCATTTCAAATGGGGTTCCTTGCTGCTGCATGAAATGAAGAAGGCTGTCAACATGTTTATTAAAACGTTCCCCTCTCTTGCCCACAAGTTCATGGTGAGAAACAGTTTCACGAGGGTCCAGTAATTTTGAATTGTCATCTCTCTGAAAACATTGATAATAGAAAGGACTTCATGGTAAACTAGCTGCCATTGAGCAACATATTCCCTTTTACGTGTCTGACCAACAATGCTTGGAGCTATTCTTTGATCTCTATATCGTCTGTTTCAGTTCATATCTGGAGCCACAGCATTGAACCTTCCCTCTCTGTCTTTCACCACAAAATGTCTTTGGATGAATTTTATGTAGAGGTATGGTTTGTAGCTTCGTTTGTTTATGCCTACAGCTGACACAGCTTGTTTTCCAGCAACTACTGCATTGGTACAGCTTTGAAAAAACACAATGTGTGCTGGATGTTCCAGAAAAAGAAGAGCTATTTTCAAAATCAAAATTATCAAGACCAGCAATTGTGAATCCTTTCCTGGCAAAGTGACTTGGAAGTGGTGTGCTATTGGATTCACAAGATTTTACAGCTGCAAACAAGTTCCTGCTCCATACCATGTCATTATAACTTGTTGATACACCAATCCTATTCATTGAAGTGATTAGCTCTCTACTTTTGCACTTGTCATTAATTGCGTGGGCAGTCATCATGTGTAGCGGAGTTTTCTTTTTGCTGTGATGTAATTCATAAAACATAATTTGGAAAAGACAGTACATTTGCACAGCATAAGCCTGTCGGTTCATGGGATTGTCTTCCACTTCTTCGCCTATATCTTCAAAGCCATCATCAACTATGTCAGCTTCTGTTCCAAACTCAAGAACTTTAGTTTGTAACAGTTTTGCTTTGCTGATATTAATTAATGATGTAAAAAATGTTAAGACAATATGAGGCATTCTTGTTGACTCCCATGATTTGCGGAACTCTCGGGGCATCACAAAAGTTGTCATTAAGTCCAAAATCTAAATCTTTCAGGACATTTCTTGAAATGGTTCCTGCTGATTTTACTGCATCCTGTAATCCTATTTTGGCAGCAAGAACTTCAGGAGTCAAATCAGCTGAGAACACCGTAAATGGCTCATTCTTTTTTGTTAGACTGACAAAAATGAATTCTGTCATTGAACATCCTCACCAGAAAAATCTTAATTTCATTATTATGGATCAATACAGTTTCATCAATGTTGACCATTATTTATCTGAACTCACTAAGTGTGAACCTGTAGCCAGCACCAAAGAGTGGCTTTAAAACTTCATTTGCTTTTTCAGAGAGTGCAAACTTAACTGAAGGTTGGCGGTTACGTTGCTGCTGGGAGCTCATTGCACATTCATATTTTCAAATGTATGCACGCATGCAGTTCGAGTGGGCATACAAATCCACTGCAAATGCATTCACCTCGCTGCTTAGATCAACTTTTCAGCTGAAAACTTCATCTTGGAAGAAACTAGCTGCAGATAAAAACATGTTTGCCCTTTAGAACTCATATGCTCTGTACTTTGTTCTTTCATCAATCCCTTTGGCCATTGTTCTGGCTAAACCACAGATAACACATTGAAGATCCTCTGCTTTCTGATCAGTTGTTGGAGGTGGATGAGGGGTAGCCATTGATCTTCTAAGTGGATGGGCATTGGGTTTGGTTGTCGTCGCTTCTTCAGAAGACTCAGATTCTTGTTGTGATTCACTGGTTTCTGCTATTGTTTGATGAATTATTTCCAGGCTTTTATCCATTGTATACGACTTGTAGCACTTGTTGTTACAATGATAAAATATTTGATCCTCTTCACCCATCAGTTTCAATCTTTTGTGAACTTCGTCTTGCTGTATCTCTGTAGCATCTCGAACTCTCTTCTGTCCAGCAGCAGTTGATGTTAGCTTTTCTTTTGGATTAGTTTGGCATGACACATTTTTCTTTGTCCTCAGATTTTGTAGTTAGCAACACTCTGTCAGGAGATAAAGATCCTCTGCTACCACCTGCTTCACTCATGTTTACAAATTTGATTCAACAGACAACCAGAAACAAAAACAATATTAAAATAAATTACCAATATGATGGCTAAAACACATCATTATAGAGCAGCCATTTTGGGAAATGGCAGAAGTGCTGCTCTGAGGAGTTATTTTCTGTCTCTATAAGACTACTTGCCCACCAAAACCTATATTTCGACACCAAAATGAAGCAAATAGGTCTCATGGTTCCTGAAATATTACATCATCACTGCAACACATCTGTAATTTTTAAAAAATATCGTCCAGAAAAATTTGGCCCGTATTAGCAATGTCTACCTAAGCTAAATTACTTCTCTAACGATACAAAAGCACAAATCAAAAATGAAAAACTCTCCTTACCAAACTTTTGGCCACTCGCCTTTCGCGAGTAATAAGTGCCTTGGTACACCCGGACCAGTCAGGCTTTATGCCCCAGCGCAATATGGCCCTGAATTTGCGACGAGTGCACGGAGTATTGGGAAGGGCAGATACCATCCGGGAGGCTGCTGTGATTTTGTCTCTGGACGCCTCCATGGCGTTTGATACTATTGAATGGCCTTACCTCTTTGCTGTCCTTTCCAAGTTGGGGTTTGGGCTGGAATTTGTATCATGGGACAAACTCCTCTATTCGGCGCCTCTGGCTCAGGTAATAGTAAACAACAAACGGTCTGACTCCTTTGGTCTAAGTCGGGGTACTAGACAGGGGTGTCCGTTGTCGCCCTTGCTCTTCGCCCTCTCATTGGAGCCTCTCGCAGCCTGAATCCAGCGTGACCCGGTCATACGCGGTCTGCGGTGGTCGGCGGAGTGGGAGGATCGCATTTCGCTTTACGCGGATGATATTCTCCTTAACTTGGCCTCCCCCAACATGTCTCTTAGACATGTCCTAGACATCTTCACATCCTTCGGCAGACTTTCTGGCTACTCTATCAATTGGAATAAATCCATCCTCTATACGCTGGGTGGCGATGCTCCGGCTCTCCCCAGAGATTGTCTAATACAAGTGGTGAAAGATGGGTTTCGCTACTTAGGGATCTTTGTCACCACCGACCCCAAGCTCCGTTACGAGAAGAATCTGCTCCCGCCTTTGCAACGCCTGCGGCGTGATGTTGCCACCTGGAGGGCGCTCCCTCTCTCGCTGCTCGGCCGAGCTGCCCTTTTTAAGATGATGTCCCTGCCCCGCTTCCTCTATGCCCTACAAAACTATCCCGCCCCAGTCCCAGCGAGGTATTTTAAAGAAATTGAAGGCTTACAGAGGGAATTGTTATGGGATGGGAGATATAGAATAGCACTCAACAAACTAGTTCTCAACTGGTACGATGGGGGCATAAGTCTCCCTGACATTAAGAAATATTATTGGGCAGCCCACCTTGCCGCCATTAATCAAGGTACATACCGTACACCGGGAGACCCCGGATTTGCCATGGACAGGTGGCTGCTGCCGGATGGGAAATATAACAGAGCCCTGTATGCGAATCCCAAGAAACTCCCCTTAACTGGGCCCACCAGGCACTCGGTTCATATTTGGCATACGGTAAATAGAAGTCGGGGTTGGGACCGTAAACTGACGCTGGTGACCCCCTGGTGGGATTCGGAGCAACTCTGTAGCTTACATTCCTCTAAGGGTTTTGACAAGTGGGACCTCATTGGTATCTCTCGGATAGGTGACCTCTGGGTGAAGGGTGACATGATTAGTTTTGATAAGCTACAACAGCAGTTCGAGCTCACAAAAACAGAGTTTTTCCACTATCTGCAGGTCCGCCACGCACTGGTTACAACCCTAAAGAAGGGTTCCTCCCTCCCCGAGTCCTCCCCACTAGTAGACAGGTTATTGGATGAGCTGCTTCCCCAGAAGGCCATATCACTAACTTACAAAAAGTTGATCAATAACACGCCGGATCCCCTTGATAAGCTGCATGAGTCTTGGGAGAGGGACGGTTTAGTGCTTGATGACGAAGAGTGGCGAGAAGCGGTGGCCTCCCCCCTTGAGGTGACAATCTCCGCCCGTCTGCACCTGGTTCAATTGAAAATTCTGCACAGAGCCTATGTCACCGGGCCCCAGCTGGTCTGCATGGAAAGAGGGGAGGGGGACGCTTGTAGACGACAGCGTGGGCACCTTTATGCATATTCTTTGGGAGTGTGAACAGATTCAGAGGTATTGGAGGGGGATACACGCGGTCATGAGGGACGTCCTGCACAAAGAAATCCATCCAGAGGCCAAGAGGTGTTTGCTTAATGTCTGGGGACCCACTGACTTGACAGGGGCAGAGAAACTTTGGGCCACCCTGGGAGCCATTGTTGCCAAGAGAGATATAGCTCAGCAATGGGGGGGGGGGCATCACCCCCGACGCTTGCCGCATGGAAACGAAATCTTGATTGGTGCATGTTCAGGGAGAAAACAGTCTATGTAGCAAGAGGTTGCCCTAAAAAATGGTCTCTAGTGTGGGCCCAATGGAATGCCTACAGGGGAGATATATGTGTTGCACCGACAGCCCCCATCGACGACGAATCGTTGTCCCCTTGATGCGCACCCCAACCCGTGTGTTGTATTATTGTGATTGCCTAGATTCCCAGATTAATGCCATATGAACTGATACTTTTGTTTCCCTTCATGTGATACGCTGATCTTTGTTTATGTTACCAAAATAAATAAAAAGATATTTAAAAAAAAAAAAAAATTAAAACTCTGGATAACAATTTTTTTACGGAAGTATATTAAGGTGCCAGGATACATTTTTGACTGATACTGGTGTTTTCTGACTCTGATTGTGCCCTTGGTCCTGCTAACCAGGTCCAGGGCCAGTGTTCTGTGTAAAAGGTATATGGCAATTAGGTGTAATTACAATTGGTACTGACAACCGACCTGTAAGTCCCTTGTATATGGTAGAGTATGTAGGTTTAGAGGCACAGTGGATTTAATGCCTTTAAGTGTGCACTGCTGTGGTGCCTGCTATCATTTTAAAGGCAGCCCTGCTTTGCAGGCTGCTTTTAAAATAAAACTATGTCCAAATTCAACTTTGCAACTAAAGTTACTTCCAAAGTCTTAAACTACATTATTTCTGCATATACTTCATCCCTAAAGTCTACCCTCGGTGCCCCAAGGGTAGGGTACAGAATAATAAGCAGGGACAATCTAAAAGATGTTTTATGTGCCCTGGTGGTGGAAAAACTGCCAATTTCGTTTTTCCCCATTGTAGTACATTAGCTCCATAAGTGAACATGGAAAGGCTTTATTAAACATTAATAAACTCTAACTTTTGACAGGAGTAAGCTAAAATAATAATTCCAGGTGTTAAAATAATAGTTACATTAAATCCAACAACTTACCAATGTTGGATGTATTATAACTATTGCAGGAAAGTAGTTTCCTAAAGCTACCTAAAATCAGCCCTGTAGTGGCTTCTTCTGATTGGCCAGCTTTTGGCAGGCTGAGCCAAGCTTCCTTAAAGATGTACGAAGTGGCCTGGGATGAGACAAAGGAGACATCTGATGGGAGGAGATCTGCAGCAGCAGATGCCAGGACAGGAAGTGGGCTGGATAGCCAAACTGGTCTTCAGTGGGAGAAAGACAGTGAGGGCAGGAACCAAGCTCATCACTACTTCCTGCACCCCCAGCCAGATGGGACCCCTTGTAATTGAATTAGGACAGGGGATGGAAGGGGGTGTAGGGAAAAGATAGCCACATCTGAAGGTTGGGTCCACCAGACCTGAACCTCCATGAGAGATTGTCTATATGTTGAGTTTGTGGAACAGGGCTTTCTGGGACAAAAATATTCTATACTTTTAAGGAAGTGGTCATCACAGAGGGTGGTACCCTGCACCCCACTGGTCAGGGTTACCCATTTTCTTGCCAGCCCAGTAACCTGCATACATATGGGAGAGCTGCCCAGCAACTTAGATCCCTGCCTGGAAACATCAAGAGACGAAGGACTGTCCTGCTGAACCCCTGGTCTGCATCAAGAGAGGACTGCACTCTGAAGAACTATACCTACTGCACTATTTGGGCTTCACAAAAAATAACTTTGCTTTGCTTTAAAGGATTAAGGAGTGGACTCCCTGAAAGCAACAGGTACAAAAGAGCTTCAAGAAGTCGCCTGCGGGGCGTGCCCGGGAGCGTCAAGATGGCGGTCGCACTTTAGAAGTGCTCTGGACCCCTCTGTCATCCGCGCCCGAATCCGCCACCATCTGGGGAGTGAGCGGCCCGCAATCCTGCTGGCGGAGCCGTTCCGACCAAGACCGGCACTGGGAAACGGACTCCGTGCACCTGTACTCCCGAAGTCGGCCCCCGCTGAGACTCGCCGGGCTGTTTCGGGCCCAAGATGGCGGCCCCCGCTGGAGAGGACGCCTGGCTCCGGCCGGCGGCGCTCTGACCCCCCTGCCGCCTCGTTGCTTAATAGACTGCGAGGGCCTGCGGCGCGGAGGGTTCGGCTGGGAGCCTGGCGCAGGAGACTGCCGGTTTGCCCGAGGTCCCTGCAACACTCAGGTGAGAGCCCCCGAGGACGCCTGCGCTGAGACCCGGAGGCTGTGTTCAGCTGCAGCGTGGCTGTGTGGACTGCGGGGGAGTCCGGCTGTCAATTCGGGGTGTGGGGGGGGCTGCGATCTCTCCCCCTCTCCCCCCCGTGACCTGGACGCTGCCTGTGGGAGCCGCGCCCTCCACCCTGGGGAGAAACTGGAGCCCACGCCTCGGGCCAGCCTGAGGCCCACTGAGAGCCCCAGCCGCATCCTTCCCGAGCCTGGTGACCGTGCGGTGAAGGGACATTGAGGGGTCACGGCTCCCAGCGCGGACGATGGGGCGCAGTTGCGCAGTGGTCTGCTCCCCTCGCCCCCCCGGTGCAGCCATGTCCTGTTGGCCTTAATAGATCCGGCCCTCCACCCTCGGGCCTAGCTTGATTTGGGCCTTGCACTCTGGGCTCAGAGCAGGGGCCTGGGGACGGACTGACCCTTGCATCGTGATCTGGCTGAGCTGACGAGGTGGTGCCTGGGCGTTGTAGGGGGAATCGGCTGACACTTCGGTCAGCGGGGGCTTGTGGATCTAACCCCCCCTGTCCACACTGCTGAGGCACGGGGGCGCCTAGGTCCCACAGATCCGGGCCTTGCATCCTCGGGCCTGGTTGGAGCTGGGCCTTGCGCTCCGGGCTCGGAGTAAAGGCCTGGGGGCTGGCTGAATTTCACGTCCCGGCCTGGTTGAGCTGACGCAGTGGCAACGGGACATTGTGGGGGGAATCGGCTGTCATTCGGTCAGCGGGGGGGCTCGCAGATCCTACAACCCCCCCGTTCATGCTGCAGAGGTGTGGGGACGCCTGGGCTCCGGGGGGTTCTTCCCCTAACTACTCTCCTGCTGGATTGTCACCCGCCTTACCCGAGTCTTGAAGTAGTGGTGATGAAACAAGGGGCCTGGTGGCTGCTCTGGGCAGCGGAGTGGTGGCTTGCCTGGTCTTACCCCCTCGTCCACCGGGCCTGTGAGGCTCTTTGGGACTCGGAGCGCACTAACGTCCTTGGGACACACACGGCCCTGCGGATCCTCATTGGTGGTCCTTCCATTGACCCGCGGCACACGGACATTGCGGCGCTGCGGTGGTGTGTTTGGCCGGGTGGGTGCCCCCCTGAGAGGACCTGGTTGTGGTGGAGCGGTCCGGCTGTCTCTCGGGCAGCAGGGGTCCTTGTTCCGGGGGGCCCCCCTCTCTACATCTTGTTGCTGCAAACTGATCGCCTGCCTGGAGGATTCTCCTGCGGGACCTCTCGGGCGGCCCAATCGGTCCCCCCGGTTGTCTGCTGGGGCTGGGGGCCAATATGCCCAGACCCACCTGCCCTCCTGATTGAGGATAACCCTCCCCTCCATCCGCTCTTGTGGGCTAGTGCTCACGGATCACGCCTGGCTGCTGGTGCTGCCCCGGGGCTTCCCTGGTCCCCGGTTTCCCCCGGGTTTGGAGGTGGTGAGCCGCGGCGCGGCCTGGGTGTTGGCTGACTGGGCCCCCCCTCCCGACCCGCACCCTTCGGAGGGACCTGCTGCGGGCACTGGAAAGATCGACCGCAGATTCGCGTTGTGGCCTTGCATCGCGGGGTCTACTGGAGCGGTTCCCGAGCCTCGGACCGGGACATTGGCTGGCCGCGTGTGACTCCTCCACCCCTTTGGAGTCGCAGGAGGGAGACCGCGGCTGCTGCGCTGACCGCTCCCTGTCGTTCCCCTGCCCAAGCTGGTTGTCCCTGGAGTCCCGACTCCATTTGCTGAATGAGATCATGGGAAGAGACCGGGGGCCGAAGCCTCCCGTCACAAAGACCAAGATGGATCAATACACAACCACGGAGCCTGGAGCGATGGGGGGGGGCACCGGGAAGGATGCCCCCACAGATACGGACCTCACCACTATCCTTCGGGCCATCCGTACCTCCCAATCCTCGGTGGAGGGCAAGATTGAGGAAGTCCGGGTTGACGTGACACTTATTCGTCAAGACCTCCGGAACGCCACGGCACGGATCAAGGAAACGGAATCCCGTATCTCCACAGTGGAAGATGATGTCCACCAGCTTAAAACTCAAGTCGCTCGCCTCCAGACTCAAACCCAAGAGCTACACAGACGAGCAGAGGATGCCGAAAACCGGTCGAGAAGAAACAACCTCCGCCTGGTGGGATTTCCGGAGGGCTTGGAGCAAGGCCGAACATCGGACTTCATAGAACACTGGCTACGCTCGTGGATGCCCGCGGACTCCCTCTCTCCATGGTTCGCCATTGAACGAGCTCATTGATCTCTCGCCCCCAGGCCACCACCAGGCGCGCCCCACCGGCCAATAATAGTGAGGATCCTCAGCTTCAAGGACCGTGACCCTGATCCAGCGGTGTACTAGCAACAGATACTACACTACCATATACTCACCTGGGCCCATACAACTCGCTTCCGTTCTGCGCTAAGTAGACCACTGGAACCTTTTAGTTTATAATGTTTCTCATACCTCAAGATCTAGTTATTGCTTCTTTAACTAAACCTTTCACTGATCAAACAGTTCTTTCCTCTGGTCAATGGACCAGTTAGGTGGAACTAGTCGTTGGCGATAATTGACATAACTTATTATACATTTCTTAATAAAAATAAAATAATGACAGACTCAATAAGTTTTAAAATCTTTATCTAAATTAGGGGTTTTGAACCATCTCAAAGCGTTTCTGTACAAACACCCTCATTCATGGGAGTGCCAATTCAAAAATATTTCAGATAACATTTATCAATTCAGATCCACACAATAACTATGCTCAGAAAGAAGAGTATAGAGATAGAAGAGCATTTATCAAACGATGAATTTCATAATTACCAAAGTATGGTGTGAAGACCAACCCCCTGGCCAAAGGGCTGGTAAGGGTCTCCCAGTGACAGATCAGGAGCCAAAGACTTCAGGACAGGAATCAGGACAGGATACTTCACCTCTCTAGATACCGACGACTACGTTGCACCCCTCTCTGACACTCTCTTCCTCCTCGTGGTTCTTCCGCGATCTTCTTTCTAACCCACCCAAATTAATTAGATGGTTCTGCATTCGATTTTTTCATCAATATTCCAGAGCATCAGCACCACCCGCTCTCAGTTCTCAGGCTTCTTCAACGCGCTTCAAAAGCTTCCTTAAAAACTTCCCCAAAAGCTTCTCCCTTCATCTAACTAAACTACCTCAATTATACCTTTCTATAAGCCATGTACCACCCATTAATGTTTCATTTTTACGGAATACTAACTTCTGATTGGACAGGCGAGGGGGGGATGATCATCACACCATGCTTATACTTCATTTATTTCTTTAAACCATTGTTCCCAAACTCCTCCCCTCAAACTTTTATTCCGCCCTTCCTTTCCCATACATCTTTCAAACTTTATTAATACAAATGTAACGGTTTTCTCGAATAAGTTCCTTCATATGAACTCTTCACCCTCGTGTTCCCAGGGCACATCTCCGCCGACCTTGGACGCGTGACAAATCCTTAGTCATCCTCCAAGCTTCCGCACCAGAGCGCATGCGTTGCACCACGTCAGTCTGCTCGACTCAGACAACTTTAACAGGCCCAAATACGCACTAATAATAAAGTCAAAAGGAGAAATGTTATTCTCAAAAATAAATGATTTCACTGTATACCACCAACTTCTACTCTAACCCATACCATTTATTATTTCTCTTTCTGCATTTGCGTTAGTGTAAACTCATTTTCTAATTTTAGCAAAACAGGTGCCATGCATGTGAGCTTTCAAGCGCCCATTTTATAGCTCTTTGCGCAAGCGCCAGAATTTCCCTCCAAGCATTATTTTCGTCATACTACGTAGGTGCAGTAGACGCATGCGCAGTAAAGATCCCGTGTTAAAATGCGTTCTAGTCCTACGTCCGTGTTATTGCAGTTAGTAAACACATAGGCAAGCTTCATTCTTTTCCCACGTATAATGAAAATGCGTATTATTAATCACAAGACACGTTGTTAGTAATTCGCTTGTAAGTTAAAACGAGAGGATTGCTTCCGAGCAAGTCTCATGTCCGAGTCCTTGCTCCATCAATCCCCTCTCTGATGGCATATTAAGCCATCACAAAATTTCCCATCCATCCCAGATACCAACTTTAACACTTCTCAGTTTTCTCTATTTGACCTCCCAACTTTTCATCAACTATCTCATTTCCTACTAAATCTCGCATCTTCTTATATAACCTGCCTTTCATTTCTTCCAAGCGTATTTCCTCGTACTTTCTTTTACGTGTCTGTCCCTTTCTTTTTCTGTTCAAGTGTACCTTTCCTTTCGTACCTTTTCTACAACATCTATATGTAATCATTATTAACATCACTATTGTTATTATCATCACTAATGGTATTATTATTTGACCAAGAAAACTTTTCCCAAGCCCAACAAACCATTTCCCTATTGATGTTATACTTTTTGTTAGTCTTCCCCACACACTGTCAACCTCCAGTTGGGTCAATTCTTTATGCATTCCCGTAATATTTTCAATATATCCTTTAATTTCTCTGCTCTTGTCCGGAATATAAGTGCAGCAATGTTGAACTTTCAACATGCCACAGACTCCACCTTCTTTTGCTAACAATATATCAAGAGCAAGACGGTTCTGTAAAACCATTGATCTAATTGCAACCATTTCTGTGTTAATCATTAAGAATCCTCCTGCAGTATCTGTAGAAAGACGATCAACTATGGTTGAATTTAGGATGACTCCAACTGAGGGTATCAGTGCACTAAAAATATCTCCTACAATTTCAGAAAAACTAGCCCTTCTTTTACGTGTTAGTCCATTAAAATTCCCATTGGTTCCACTGATTTTATCTACATGATACATTTTTGGAAAAACTATTCCAAAATAACAGCTTCCGTACCATCTTGCAGGTAACCTGTAATAGGCATTGCTCCCACAAACATAATACACTCCTGGAAACACAGGATCAGTTCCCCCTTTTAGTCCCCATCCTCCTAATATTAGGAAGTTATGTTCACATTCACTGGAACCAATGTAATTATTGTTATAATCTGTCTTTAACCTATGGAGGCAGAATTTTCCCCTTTTCACAAAGTCCAGGGACATCGCAGCATGAGCCTTGCCACTTGCATAGATTTCCTCCTTCCCAACCCATGGAGGTACATGGGTTTTCTGTGTAGTTGCCTTCCTCATTAAATCCTGTCTCCTTTCTTCTACTAAATTCA
This sequence comes from Calotriton arnoldi, assembly GCA_963921515.1. Classification (NCBI taxonomy): domain Eukaryota; kingdom Metazoa; phylum Chordata; class Amphibia; order Caudata; family Salamandridae; genus Calotriton; species Calotriton arnoldi. The sequence goes on from CAWUFW010001110.1 coordinate 391,248, forward strand.
AGAAATCTTTTTCTTCTTTTCTTAATGTACATGTTAGATTATCTTTGTGTGCCTGAACTAAATCTATTGAACTCATTGTTATGAAAAACTCGCCCATAAACTGTGCGTTTTTACTACTAGCTACTGGATTCATATTCTTTCTAATGGGTAGTTCAGAAAATACTACATCTAAATTAGAATAAAAATACTGCAATCTCCCTGTAGTGTAAAATAAACTTGATAAAATACTACATGACACACAAGGTATATGGTGATATGTAATCCCTTCTGATACTGATGAGGGCAATTTCATACATACATAACAGTTGTTAATTTGCATAGTGCTAACATACTGAAATAATAATTTAATAAACACATTAGAGGACGTATTATAGTCTGACTCATTGTGATAGTTTGCTTCATCTTCCACTCCTATTTCTAATTTAGTTTCTCTTAATCTATCTACCTTAACATTAGTTTCTGTATTATTCTCGTTACTTGTTTTCATTATTAAAGGTACACCTACTGTTAGGAATAGCCATCCTAATACTGCTAATAAAATACTACAAAAACAAAATCTAAGACACTTTCTTTTTACTCCACATTTTTGGTTTTCCGCTAACTTCATTGTCGGCCATTTTGTTCCTGAGAAAATTTCTTTTCTCTTATCTTTTCCCTTTTTCAGTCTTTTGTCCTTCTTTCTGTTCTTAAGGAGGTTTCATTTGGCTGTCGTCAATTTGTGCAATATGGACTTCTTCTGTCTCATCAGACAGATCCAGGGACTCAAATTCCTCAAGAATGACGTACGTCCACTCTGGAGTCTTGTATTTTCTGTTTAAATTTCTCAATCTTGGACTTCTTCGAGTTATTTTTGCTAAAGTTTGCTTAGGTCTTGTTTGACTTGTGATTTCGTTCACTTGCTCTGGTTTCTTTTCAGATTTTCTCAGGTGATATTTTAGTTTTTTTACTCCAGTTGGCCAATGTCTCCCTTTCTGACTCTTTTAATTTGTACTGCTTTTTCACCTTCCTTATCTCCTTGTAAGGTTCTTTTTATTTCATTTATTCTGGGCACAATCTGTTCTATTTTTCTGTTTTCTGTGCTTGTACCTTCTTTTGCTTCTTCCTGCTCAGGTTCTACCGTATTTTGTTCTACTTCTTCCGGAGCTTGTTCTTCTAATTCTGTCTGATCCTGCTCAGGTCTTACTTCAAATCTTTCTTCTTCTGCCTGAGTTTGTTCTTCTAACTCTAACTGGTCCTGTTCAGGTCTTAATTCAAACTTTTCTTCTTCTGCCTGAACGTGTTCTTCTCTTTTTCCCCCTCAGGTTTGTTTATGTCTCTTTCTGTTTTTACCGGAGTGTGTTCTTCTTCCCCTGTCTCTTCCTGACTACCTTCCTGTCTTTTCAGTTCTGTTCTTCTTCTGGTTTCGATGGCATCATCAATTATTTCAATTACTGGGATCCATTCTTCCTGACTTAGCTCGGGCTGCTCATCATATGGTTGTCTTTCAGAATCTATCACTCTAGATTCTTCAATTTCACAGTTTACAACTCCTGACGCTTCAGCCTGCTCAGTCAGTGGTGGCTCTTGTTGCTCTGATGGGCTCGGAACTCTCCTGGTATGACTAGCGTGAATCCAATTGGGCAAACCTGCACACTTCACTGCTGTGGTAGTGACTAGTATAACTTGCCTTGGTTTGTCCCACCTTGGAGCTAGGCACGATTTCCTTGCGTGTTTCTTCACTAGCACCCAATCTCCAGGATTCAAATCATGCACTTGTTCTGGCTGTCTTTCGACTGCGTCTTCTCCAACCTGGTGAGAGATAGAACGCATCATTTCAGCCAATCCTTTGCAATAGTCCAATACCAGATCATCAGTTATACTCATTAGCTTATTTCCAGGAATAAATGCCTGTCTCATGACTCTTCCCATGAGAACCTCATGTGGACTCATTCATGTTTTTCTGTCTGGAATGCTTCTGAGACCCATCAATACAAGAGGTAATGCATCTGGCCATTTCAGCTTTGTGGATGCACACACCTTTCCCAATCTTGACTTGATTGTGCCATTCATTTGCTCAATAACTCCAGAAGCCTCTGAACGATAAGCACAGTGTAGTTTTTGTTCAATGTTAAAAGCAGCACAGATCAATCGAATTACTTCATTATTAAAATGAGGGCCTCTATCTGATTCCAAAGTGACCGGAAAACCAAATCGTGGCACCAACTCCCTCAACAACAATTTTTCAACTGTAAGACTGTCATTTCTTCTAGTAGGGTAGGCTTCCACCCAGCTTGAGAAAAGGCACACTATGACAAGTACGTATTTCAATCCGTTGCAGGGGGGTAACTCAATGAAATCTAACTGCAATCTGGTGAAGGGTCCTTCTACCTTTCCGATTTTTCCCCAGCTTACCACTGTCTTTCTACCTGGGTTCTGCTGTTGACAGGTTAAGCATCTTTGGCAAAGGCTCTCTGCGACTACCCTGAACTTTGGATTGTACCAACTCTGTCTGAATAGCCTGATCATTGAGTCTCTCCCTATGTGTGTTGCTCCATGGTATACTCTCGCCATTTTTGAAAGCAAACAATCTGGCATGACTGGTCTTCCATCTAGATACACCCATACTTCATGATGTGGTCTTTTGGTACAGGCTGCCTTTATCCAGATTTCTTTTTCTTTTTCCTCAACTTCTTCCTGCAATTGTCTAATCTCATCCCATGTTTCTGGTACTGAGAAGTACATAAGTTGGCATCTGGTTTCCCCGGTTTCAATTTTTCTGTTTATGGCTACTGCATTTTTAGCGTAGTATTTCGCCACTTGGTCAGCATAATTATTGCCAGCAGTCACATAGTCATTTCCTGACTGATGTGCAGCACATTTTACAACTGCTATCTCTTTTGGCAATTGTAATGCTTCCAACAAATCTTTTACATTTTTGCTGTTTCTGATAGGAGACCCTGAGGAAGTCAGAAATCCCCTTTGCATCCAAAGCTGGCCGAAGTCATGCACAATCCCGAAACCATATTGACTATCCGTAAATATGGTTACTCTCCAATTTTTCCCCTTTTTACATGCCATTGTCAAGGCAACCAATTCAGCTACTTGTGCAGACTTGACCCCAGGTAAACAGGATGCTTCAATTACCCCCGAAATTTTGCAAACAGCATATGCAGCACTTAGACCTCCTTCTTGTGTCCTAAGGCAGGAGCCGTCTACAAATAACTCATGATCTGCTTCTTTCAAAGGTGTCTCCCTTATGTCTGGGCGGGCTTCGTGCATAACTCAGTCACGTCCAAACAATCATGATCACTTTCATCTTTTACTTCCTCATCACAGGGGTCTGGAAATAGGGTGGCTGGGTTCAAAATCGTACACCTTATCACAGTCACGTTTTCAGCTCCCAAAATCACTCTTTCATACTTTGTCAAACGGCTTGGAGTGAGGTGCTGTGTTCTTGTCCTTGTCAAAAGAATCTCAACTGAGTGTGGAACGAATACCTTTACCGGATGTCCCATCACTATCGACTCACTTTGCTCCAGACTCATACAAGTAGCAGCTACTGCTTTTAAGCAGCCAGGCAATGCTGAAGCCACCGGGTCCAATGTGGCTGAAAAGTATGCCACTGGACGCCGACTCAATCCATGTCTCTGTGTTAAGACTGAAAGTGCACAATTTTCTCTTTCGCAACAAAACAAAGCAAAGTCTTTTGTATAGTCTGGCATGCCCAAGGCAGGAGCCTCACACAGACAATTTCGCAATTTCACAAATGCCTCTAGGCAGTCATCATTCCAATCAATCGGATCTTTTGCTCGTTTCCGAATCATCTGTATCAGTGGTTTCGCTAACATAGAAAATCCATTTATCCATTGTCTGCAGTATCCAACCATTCCCAGAAACATTCTCATTTCTCTCTGAGTCTGTGGCAATTGCATTTCTTTGATTATTTTTATTCTTTCCGGTGTCACTTTTCTAACTCCTCTTTCTATTTTATGCCCTAAATATCTTACTTCTTGACGACAGAACTGTAATTTTTCTGGAGACACCTTGTGTCCTCCTTCAGCCAAATGGTTCAGTAACGCAATTGTATCTGTGACACAATCTTCTCGCGTTTTTGATGCCACTAATAGGTCATCAATGTACTGAACCAGAACAGAATTTCTAGGCATAATCAATGATTCTAGCCACTTTTTCAAAATCTGATTAAAGATTGAAGGACTTTCTGTGTATCCTTGAGGAACACGACACCATGCGTAAATACGATCTTCAAATTTAAACGTAAAAAGATACTGGCTGTCTGGGTGTAAAGGAATAGAAAAGAACGCTTGGCATAAATCAATTACTGTGAACCATCCTGCATTCCACGGTATCTGATAAAGGATCACTGCTGGATTTGGCACAATTGGACAACAGGGAATTACAATTTTATTTATTTTCCCTAGGTCTTGCACTATTCTGTATTTTCCGCTAGGCTTTTTCAGTCCCATTATTGGCGAATTACAGGGACTACCCATCACTTCTTTTAAAATACCTTGTTTAACCATTCGTTCAATTTCTGGAATAATTCCTGCTTTTACTTCTGGACTCATTTTGTACTGTCGGGTATTTGGATACACTGCACCTTCTTTCACTGTCACTTTAACTGGGTCTATATTCTTCATTAGCCCAATGTCTTTTCCTGTAAAATCCCACACTTCTGGATTGACTGTCGTTCTTAACTCTTCTGGCAATTCACTCTCGGTTATTAATGAAAAATTTCATCTACCTCTGTTCCCTGTTTGGCCAGCATCATCTTATAGACAACGTCCTCATCGGGGGTTTGGAAAGCAACACCATCCGGTGTGCAATAGATCGTGCAATTCATCTTGCACAAAAGATCTCTTCCCAACAGGTTTACAGGACTGGAGTCGCATACTACAAATCGATGCATTTCTTTGAAGTTTCCAATGTGCACCTCCATTGGCTTTGTGATAGGGGTTCTAATCTGTTGGTTAGATACGCCTACAACTTGGATAGTTTCTCCCGAGAGGGGTAGGTTTGGGATGTCTGCTGTTCTCACAGTAGACATGGTAGCACCAGTATCCAATAGGAAAGTAATGTCTTTACCTTCTACTTTCCCGTCAACAAATGGACCTGACTGATATACCGGCAAGGATGCGCCAAGCACGCACTCCTCTTCCTCCCCCCTCAGGCACCGTCATTGTGCAGTATCTGAATGTTCTTCATCATTCTGCAAAAAATATTGTGCAATTGTTCTATTATTCTTACCACTTTCGCCTTGAAATCCGGTGTTCGCACTGAAACTTTGATGGTTCACAAAATTTGGCATATGAGCTGGTGGCACCTGATATTGTGGAGTGACTACCTGTTGCTGCTGATTCATAAGTACTTCATTCTGCATCTGTGGGATTAAATTTTGATTTGGCCCATTATTATTATTATTATTCTGAGTACTCTTACACTCGTTCTTCCAATGTCCAAGCTTTCCAGACACATGACAAGGAAACTTCTTTTCGCTTCTTCTCTGTCCATTCGCCCCTTAAATTTATTACCATTCGTTCCTTGATTATTCTGACTCTGTTCTTTCACTGGATTATTATTTTGCTCATTTGCCTTCTCTTCCTGCTGCTCTGCCAATTTAATTGATTATTCTGACTCTGTTCTTTCACTGGATTATTATTTTGCTCATTTGCCTTCTCTTCCTGCTGCTCTGCCAATTTAACTTAAGCCCACATCATTTTCTCTTTTAGCTTCCTTCGCCTGGCCTCTATGTCATCTCCACAATATTTTGCGTACTTTCGAATTTCATCCACTGTCTTACTTTGCCAACACAACATGTGCTGCTGTATCATCTGACTGATTTCCGGTTTCAAGCCATATACAAACCGATACACAAAATGTCCCATATCTTTGTCACCAATATTCTCAAAACCACTATACTGCTTGAACACCTGCAATAACCGTTCATAGTACGCATGTACAGATTCATTTGGTTCCTGTGTTGTTCTATCTATTTTTACCCAATGTGTTTCTTTAGGAGGGATTTTCCCTTTCAAATATGTAATCACTTGGTGATACTTTTTCATCACTTCTTCCGACGGTGCTCCTGTTTTTGCATCTCTAGAATACTCCTCATTAGGCCAATCAATTGTGATCTTACATTCTGTCCATACATCAGCAGGTACCACTATGTCAAATAGACCATCCAGGTCTTTCAATAACACCTTTGAAACTTTCACAAACCTCTCTACTTGTTTGTACCACTCAACTGGCTTTTTTCTCAACTTTGGAAAATCATTTGTAAATGATAAAATATCTTGTCTACTCCAAGGGACATGAACATATCCTCCTCCAGGAACCTCTCTCATTGGACACAATTTTTCCACCTTTCCTGATTCTCTTACTGGAAATGCAGCTGCTGCCTCTCTCACTTGTACTTCTTCTTTCTTTCTTTCTTATCCATCTAATCCTCCATTTATCAATGTCTCCCCATTTTCGCAAAATGTTCATTAATTCCTTTATCTGTAACCTTTTTCCCGAAGCATTCACACTTTCTAAATCTTTATCAGTAAAATCCACTCGATAGGGCTTCTGTACTAATTTTGATTTCTCTATGTCTATTCCAATCTCTGAAGCAACTTCAGTTAATCTCTCATGAAATCAATCAATCAATCAGGGGTTTGATAAAGCGCGACTACTCACCCGTAACGGGTCTCAAGGCGCTGGGGGGGGGGGGTGCAGGTTCCATCCATCAAGGAGGGGGTCTGTCGAAAAGCCAGGTTTTGAGGTTTCTTGCGAAGATGGGGAGCGATGTTGTCTGTCTGAGGTGGAGCGGAAGGGCGTTCCATGCTTTGGCCGCGAGGAAGGAGAAGGAGCGGAATCCCGATCTGGTCTTTCTGGTGCGGGGGACCACGGCGTAGGAGAGCTGGGCTGATCGTAGGGTCCTTTGGGGTGCGTGGAATTTGAGTCAGCTGTTCAGGTATGCTGGTCCGGTGCCGTGGAGGGCCTTGTGTGCGTGGGTGAGCATCTTGAAGGTGATTCTCGCCTCGACAGGGAGCCAGTGGAGTGTGCGCAGGTGATGGGAGATGTGGCAGTGTTTTGGCAAGTTGAGGACCAGTCTTGCGGCGGCGTTCTGGATGTTCTGTAGCTTGCGGGTGAGGTTTTTGTTTATTCCGGCGTAGAGTGTGTTGCCGTAGTCGAGTCTGCTGGTGACCAGGGCGTGAGTGACGGTCTTTCGGTGTTCGAGGGGGATCCATTTGAAGGTCTTACGAAGGAGGCGGAGGGTGTGGAAGCAGGAAGACGAGACAGAGTTGATCTGGCGGTCCATTTTGAGCTCGGAGTCCAGGATGATTCCCAGGTTGCGTGCGTGGTCCGTGGGGGTTGGCGGGTTTCCGAGGGCGGGGGCCACCAGGTGTCGCTCCAGGCATCGGGGTTTGGGCCCATGATGAGTACTTCTGTTTTGTTGGTGTTTAGTTGTAGGCAGCTGTTTTTCATCCATTTGGCAACGGCTTCCATGCCTTCTCGAAAGTTGCGTCTGGCGGTGTTGGGCTCGTTGGATAGGGAGAGGATGAGCTGGGTGTCGTCTGCGTATGACACGATGTTGAGTCCGTAGGTTCTGACGATGGGGGCGAGTGGAGCCATGTAGACGTTGAAGAGCGTCGGGCTGAGGGAGGAGCCCTGGGGGACTCCGCAGGTGGTAGGTGTGGGGTCCGAGAGGAAAGGGGGAGTCTGACCCGCTGCGTCCTGCCGGAGAGGAAGGAGCGGATCCAGTCGAGGGCCTTGTCCTGGATTCCTGCGTCGTAGAGTCTGCGTATTAGGGTGCGTTGCGAGACTGTGTCGAACGCCGCTGATAGGTCGAGGAGGATGAGGGCTACTGTTTCTCCTTTGTCCAGTAGGGTGCGGATGTCGTCTGTTGCGGCGAGGAGGGCGGTTTCCGTACTGTGGTTTTTTCTGAAGCCGGATTGGGAGGAGTCGAGGATGTTGTGTTCTTCAATGAATGTGGCGAGTTGGCTGTTGATGGCTTTCTCGATGACTTTCGCTGGGAACGGGAGCAGGGAGATGGGTCTGTAGTTTTTGAGGTCGGTGGGGTCCGCTGAGGGTTTCTTTAGGAGGGGGTTGACCTCGGCGTGTTTCCAGTCGTCGGGGAATGAGACGGTCGCCAGGGAGCGGTTGATGGTGTGGCGGAGCATGGGTGCGATGGTGTCGGCGGCTCTGTTGAAGATGTGGTGGGGGCAGGGGTCCGTGGGGGCCCCTGAGTGGATTGACTTCATTGTCTTCAGTGTGTCTTCCATGGTGAGGGCTGTCCAGTCGTCAATCGCGGGTTTCCGGGTGTCGGGGGTGGTTGGTGAGGGTTCAGTGTGTTGGTTGTCTTCGTCGAAGTTGTCGTAGATGCTCTTGATTTTGTGGTGGAAAAAGGTGCTGAGTTTGTCGCAGAGGTCTTGTGAGGGAGGGATGTCGGTAGACTCGCTAGTGGGTTGGGCGAACTCCTTGATGATGCTGAAGAGTTCCTTGCTGTTGTGCGCGTGGGTGGAGATTCTGTCTTCAATCGCTTTTTCCTCGTTTCTCTGATGAGTTGATGGTGAGCGTTGGTGGCGGCTCTGAAGTTGTCGTGGGCTTCTGTGGATTTGGTGTTCCTCCAGGCTTTTCGAGGCGGCGGCATGTGCTTCTGGACTCTCGGAGTTCGGTGGTAAACCATCTGGCTTTCTTGGCGCGTGTATTGTTGTTTTTCTTGAGGGGGCTATGGTGTTGGTGCTGTCCGTGATCCATCTATGCAGGGTTCGGGCTGCGGTGTTGGGGTCGTCGTTTTCCGCGATGGTTGGGGTGGAGTTGTTGAGTGAGGAGGTGAGCTGGTCGTCGGTGATTTTGGTCCAGTTTCTTCGTGGAAGCAGGTGCTGGTGTCTGTGGATGGTGGGTGTTCTGAAGGTGAAGTGGACGCAATGATGGTCGGTCCATGGGAGTTCGGTGGTGTGGCTGAAGGTGATGGAGTTTCCTGTAGTGAAGAGGGGGTCGAGGGTGTGTCCTGCTGAGTGCGTGGGCTCGGTCACGATCTGGCGCAGACCAATGTTGTGGAGGTTGTCCAGGAGGGATGTGGTGTTGGGGTCCAGTTGGTTGTCGAGGTGGAAGTTGAGGTCTCCCAGCAGGGTGTAGTTGGTGGATGCGATGGCCTGCGGGGAGATAATGTCCGTGATGGAGTTGGCGAAGGGTCCGCGGGGTCCAGGGGGTCGGTAGATGAGGGTTCCTCGGAGGGTGGCGGTGGGGCTGGCCAGTATCTTGAAGTGAAGGTGTTCCATCAGTTCTGTGGGCTCGTCAGGGAGTGTGCTCAGGCGGAGGCTGGATTTGTGGACGATGGCGATTCCTCCTCCTGGGCGGGTGGGGCGGTCCTTCCTGGAGATCTTGTATCCTTGGGGGATGGCGATGGCGATGTCCGGTCCCGAGGTGGTGTTGGTCCAGGAAATAGTCTTGCTCTCCTGGTTATACTCTTACATAGAAACAATAATTCTTCATCATTGTAAACGTTTAATCTTTCCGTGCCCACGCATCCTGTCATCATCTCTTCCAATTCCACTTTCAATCTACTGATATCCAAAAGTTTCGGTATTGGGTTCCGATTATCCCTTTCCTGAGCCCACCTCTCTAATTCTTCAGAGGTAACTACTGTTGTACCTGAAGTTCCAGCCGGAACCAAAGGTCTTCTCTCTCTCAAATTCATAGGCGTAACTCTCTTTTGAGGTTCCACAATAGGGAGATCCATTAATGAAATAACCGACTCACTTTCACTAACTTGATCATCTGTGATTACTACCTCTTTTCTAGGATCACTTAATGGAACTGTCACGAGTTGTGGTTTCTGGCAAATCTTATTATCCCCATATAATGGGATTACTGGACCAATGGTTACTGGTACTGTCAAAGCTTCAGTATTTAAATTCAATTGATTTATCCTTTGAACTAGTTCTTCCCTAGTTTTGTTCAAAGCTTCTCTTTCATTATCTTCCAACCCTCTGTTGTATGATGTCTCATGTAAAATCTGTGGAGTTAATGGTATTCCCATTATGGGCGCACTTGGGACAACCTTACTAGCTGCTTCTTGATACGGTGGTGGATTTTTTATTAAAATATCCTCTAACAATTCATCATCTGACTCCATATCCTGTCGAATTCATATGTTTTGTTCTCTCTTTACACTTTCCTCCAGATTGTTCCTCAGCCATCAACACTGGATATAACCCTTCTGATACCATCGCTCTCCTCCACTGTTTCATCTGCCCTTCTCATGACTCATGCAAATGTCTCGGAAAGAATTCTCTATATCTTCCACCTCTGCATTTTTCTCGCTCATATGACTCAGTCTCCCATTCTTCCAAAGCCTCATATTGAGTTAACCTAGGTCTAGGTTCTAAATCATTCATTTTCAATCTCAAATTCTGAAGAATCCTCCCATTAAACGTACCATCCTTAGGAAACGCTAACACACCATCATCCTTCGTGTACTCTACCCAGTTTTCCAACCAGACGCAGGTATGATATCCTCTTTCCATCATCATAAAAGATGCTGGTGTCTTCGGTGGTGGAACACAGGCTTATCCTTAACAAAGAAATTCTTTATTCTCTTTAAAAATGACATCTTTCTTTTCTCTCCATACATTCTTGAAGAACGATGTAGGAAATTGTATTCCGCAAACCCTTGAAATCTTCTACCTGTACGTTTTGCACTGACAGTCAAATCAAAATCCCGCATACAATCCTTCTGTCCACCAATCCTAGCGCGGCTTCTAACTAAGTATCCAATCAAATCAGGCTCGCACTCGTACTCTGACCAATGTCAGCGCGGCCTTTTCCTGACGTCAGTTCTGCTCCTCACTACTGACCCCTCCTTTACAATGCTGCTCCTGTCACGCACCCGCTGCTTCTACCAATCCCAGCGCGGCTCACTGTGACGTCGGTCCTACTCAGGCGATTTCTCACCCCTCCTTTACCAAGGTCCTCCTGTCACACGCCCGCTGTATCTACCAATCCCAGCGCGGCTCTCTGTGACGTCAGTCCCACTCCGGCAACTGACCCTCCCTTTGCAAGGTAAAACGAAACTTTATTTCTCAAACATTTCTTTAAATTTCTTTGTTATTAACAACGTAAAAACATTTGCTACTCTGTCTGTTCCACTAAATCAAAAGGATAGTTTATTTCTTTTCACTGCGAGTAAAACCTTCCGCTTACTCTTCACCTAAGCTCCAGAGAACCTGCTACTCTTCCGGTATCTTCTGTTAGGGAATTTTTGAGACCGATGTTTCAAGAGCGAACTCCTTTTGCTGTCAGTCTAGCTTAGAAGAACCTGCTATTCCTTCAGGGTTACCCTTACTAGGTGATATAACGCCTAAAGTTTCACCAGCGAACTCTTTGCTTTCAACCACTCTCACTTTTGTACAGAAAATAGTCCCTAGTTTAACACTGCCAGCCCTACCTAGCTTCTCAGTGTTATTCCAACAGACGAGTAACCTCACTGCAGTGTGGTTTCTATCGCCACCTGCTATTCATTCCCGGGAATTCTCCAGACAACATAGAAACAGGACACTAACTCTTTTGTTAAAACATTAACCAAAAATCAATAATCTATACTTATCACCAAACTAGTCACTAACAACCATAGCTCTGCTACCAGAAAACTGATCCAGCGGTGTACTAGCAACAGATACTCCACTACCATATACTCACCTGGGCCCATACAACTCGCTTCCGTTCTGCGCTAAGTAGACCACTGGAACCTTTTAGTGTATAATGTTTCTCATACCTCAAGATCTAGTTATTGCTTCCTTAACTAAACCTTTCACTGATCAAACAGTTCTTTCCTCTGGTCAATGGACCAGTTAGGTAGGAACTAGTTGATGGCGATAATTGACATAACTTATTATACATTTCTTAATAAAAATAAAATAATGACAGACTCAATAAGTTTTAAAATCTTTATCTAAATTAGGGGTTTTGAACCATCTCAAAGCGTTTCAGTACAAACACCCTTATTCACGGGAGTGCCAATTCAAAAATATTTCAGATAACATTTATCAATTCAGATCCACACAATAACTATGCTCAGAAAGAAGAGGTTAGAGATAGAAGAGCATTTATCAAACGATGAATTTCATAATTACCAAAGTATGGTGTGAAGACCAACTCCCTGGCCAAAGGGCTGGTAAGGGTCTCCCAGTGACAGATCAGGAGACAAAGACTTCAGGACAGGAATCAGGACAGGATACTTCGCCTCTCTAGATACCGACGACCTACGTCGCACCCTCTCTGACACTCTCTTCCTCCTCGTGGTTCTTCCGCGATCTTCTTTCTAACCCACCCAAATTAATTAGATGGTTCTGCATTCGATTTCTTCATCAATATTTCAGAGCATCAGCACCACCCGCTCTCAGTTCTCAGGCTTCTTCAACGCGCTTCAAAAGCTTCCTTAAAAACTTCCCCTAAAGCTTCTCCCTTCATCTAACTAAACTACCTCAATTATACCTTTCTATAAGCCATGTACCACCCATTAATGTTTCATTTTTACGGAATACTAACTTCTGATTGGACAGGCGAGGGGGGGATGATCATCACACCATGCTTATACTTCATTTATTTCTTTAAACCATTGTTCCCAAACTCCTCCCCTCAAACTTTTATTCCGCCCTTCCTTTCCCATACATCTTTAAAACTTTATTAATACAAATGTAACGGTTTTCTCGAATAAGTTCCTTCATATGAACTCTTCACCCTCATGTTCCCAGGGCACATCTCCGCCGACCTTGGACGCGTGACAAATCCTTAGTCATCCTCCAAGCTTCCGCACCAGGGCGCATGCGTTGCACCACGTCAGTCTGCTCGACTCAGACAACTTTAACAGGCCCAAATACGCACTAATAATAAAGTCAAAAGGAGAAATGTTATTCTCAAAAATAAATGATTTCACTGTATACCACCAACCTCTACTCTAACCCATACCATTTATTATTTCTCTTTCTGCATTTGCGTTAGTGTAAACTCATTTTCTAATTTTAGCAAAACAGGTGCCATGCATGTGAGCTTTCAAGCGGCCATTTTATAGCTCTTTGCGCAAGTGCCAGAATTTCCCTCCAAGGATTATTTTCGTCATACTACGTAGGAGCAGTAGATGCATGCGCAGTAAAGATCCCGTGTTAAAATGCGTTCTAGTCCTACGTTTGTGTTATTGCAGTTAGTAAACACATAGGCAAGCTTCATTCTTTTCCCACGTATAATGAAAATGCGTATTATTAATCACAAGACACGTTGTTAGTAATTCGCTAGTAAATTAAAACAAGAGGATTGCTTCCGAGCAAGTCTCATGTCCGAGTCCTTGCTCCATCAACCCCATCCTGGCAGAAGCGCGCAAGCAACAACACCTCAAGTATCAAGACCAGGTGATCATGATCTTCCCCGACTATACTCGGGAGGTCCAGGGTCAAAGACGCTCCTTTGGGGAAGTCAAGCAAAAACTCCGTGCCTCAAACATTCAGTACAGCCTCCTTTTTCCAGCTCGCCTCCGCGTGGTGTTGCAAAACAAAACCCTCTTCTTTGAATCTCCCGAGGAAGCCTGGACCTGGTTAACAGAGGAACGCCCTCTGAGACTTACTGCCCGCAACCAGTCCCCCAAGAACCGAGCTGAGGGCACCCAAAGAGATCCACCCGAGCTGTGCCCTAAACGCACCCGCAGGAGAAGGGGCCCGCGGCGCACCAGGTCATAATCACCACTGGGTCCCTGTCATCGCCCAGAGACCGGAGCACCCCCAGGTGCCCTCCCTACTTTGTGTCGCACAAGCTCCTCAAACCACTCAGACCCGGAGGGAACTCCACCCCGTCTGTCTCCACCTGACCTAACGGACTCTGATCTCTCCCGGAGCCTGGCTCTCCTCAAAGTTCTACCCTGAGCCAGCATTAGACTGTAAGCCGCACACAGTTCCGCGGCCCATGCTGCTGTATCAAGCCTGCCGCCAACTTTCTCTTCTGATGGACACTGACACAAACATCCTGAGATGCGGAGGGGTGCTCCACGATTCCCCATTACCAAGCGTTTCAGTTTGGTTCTCTTTAGTTTACTCTGTTAGGGTCGACAGATGCCTCAGTTCCCGAAGTATAGGGAGGGGGGAAGGGGTAGGGTAGGGGACCGTTGTCCCAGTTTTTCATTGACACACGTTGTTCACTACACCAGCATCTTTGACCAGCAGCATGGCGCATACACACATAATTCAAGTTGCAATGAGACCCCTATTAGTCTTGCAGGCGGAGTACGTCACCCGCATCTGACATCCGTTCTACGAGTCCCATCACATTCCTATACCCCCCATGACTGATAACCATAGTGGGAGGGGAACGCTCCACCTAATGTCCTGGAACGTAAATGGACTACTGGACAGAGTCAAGCGCACCGCGACCCTGAGATATGCACAACGCCACGCAGTCGACATATTGATGCTTCAAGAAACCCACCTTGTAGGCAATAATTGCCCCTTTCTGGCGAGGTATAGTTATGGCAGAGTCTGGCACTCCGGCTTTAACCGAGGGACGAGAGGGGTGGCTATCCTGGTGCGCCGCGCCATCCCTTTTGTGCTACGTAAGGTCACCACTGACCCCTTGGGCTGCTTCGTGGCCTTGGAAGGGACCATAGGAGATCGCGCTCTGAATCTGCTGTCCATATACATCCCGCCGTCACTGATGACCTCCACCCTCAAGCGAATAGTTGACCTAGTTGCTGCCTTGTCCCCGGGATGACTATTATCGGGGGGGACTTCAATGCATTCATGAATCCTGACCTCAACACTACTGGACTCCCCTCGACTACCCGAATCACCCACGCTAATCTTTTGACGAACTGGGCGACCGCCCTAGGGGTCTGTGACACCTGGAGACTGTGGCGCCCACAGGCCCGACAATATACGCACACTTCGGCATCCCACCATACACACGCACGAATCGACTACATTTTCATGCCGGCCACGGACTGTCGGGGGCTTAAGGACATAGCCATCCTCCCCAGAGGTATATCGGATCATTCACCCTTACTGATGGAGATAGGCGACCTCCCGATGTCTCTACGCCCAATCTGGAGACTGAATGCTTGGTTTCTCCAGGACAAAGACTTTAGGGAATCGGTGGGCGACGAGCTCCAACACTACTTTGACGCCAACCAAGGATCTGTCTCCTCCCCTGGTACCCTATGGGAAGCTGGTAAGGCCACCATTCGTGGCTTCGCTAAGGGCCAGCTCAAACTCAAGCGAACTGCACAGGACGCTCGGCTCACGCTACTAGAAGCTCAAGCCACCCTCATTAAGAGCCAGCCACCTGAGGAGAGGTCCGAGGCCCAAGTTAGAAGATTGGCATTTTTGAGGGATGAAATTGGCCAGGTTTCTTTGGAGGCTGCCAAGCTGCTGTGGAGGTCCTCTGTTGCAAGAGTCTATGGCTGGGGAGACAAAAATGGGAAGCTCCTACATCGACTGGCCACACACCCGTTGGCCAACCGTATAATCCCGGAGGTGTTGGCCTCGAATGGCTCGCTCCAACGCTCCCCGGGAGCGGTGGCTCAGTGTTTTGCCACATACTATGCTGCCCTCTATTCCGCCCATCCTCCTAACCTTTCACTTCCGGAGCTGCTTCATCAGGAGCAGATCTCTCTTCCACGACTGAATGAGACTGAGGCAGCGTTGCTGGACCTCCCGATTACTCTAGAGTAGGTCAACGAAGCCATATCTCACTTGGCCTCTGGTAAGACCCCGGGACCGGATGGGTTCCCGGAGGAGTTTTATGCGACCTACCGTGATAAGCTAATACCTCACCTTCTGGAGATGTACACTGAAGCGGCGGACAAGGGTACGTTTCGTATGGAAACTGATATGGCCATCATAGTGGTGATTCCTAAGTCTCAGCCTCCCTCAACGCACTGCTCCGACTATAGGCCCATCTCTCTCATTAATTCAGAGCTCAAAGTGTTTGCCACCGTCTTAGCTAAACGCATCCGACCGTATTTGGCCAAGCTGGTACATCCCGACCAATGCGGCTTCATGCCCTCACGAGGTACCAGGCATTGTCTCAGACGCCTCCACCTCGCCCTAGCGAATCGCCAGCGTTTGACCCCATACTTGTCGCTCCTTCTCGTCGACTTCGAGAAAGCTTTTGATTCCGTGGATTGGCGGTACCTCGAGGAGGTGATGCAGGCACTGGGCTTTGGAGAGATCTTCCGTAACCTGGTAAAGACTCTTTACAGCAGAACACGGGCCCGTGTGCTGGTTAACGGAGCACTGTCACAACCCTTCCCTATCAGGAGGGGCACGAGGCAGGGATGCCCCCTCTCGCCCCTCCTCTTTGCCTTGGCAATGGAGCCCTGCGCCTGCCTCGTACGGTCAGACGAGCAAATTGCGGCATGGGAATGGCCTGGGTTGGGAGAGGACAAAATCGCTCTCTACGCAGATGACGTTCTGCTCTTTCTAGCTGAGCCGGCGCAGTCGGGACCCCGGTGTCTCCGAGCATTGGGTCTCTTCGAGCAGACTTCTGGCCTCCGGCTAAACCCCGCTAAGTCCATCCTGGTCCCTCTTCATCCCTCGAGAGAATGCTTTGATTGGCAGACCACGATACCTCTCCGGAGGCTATCCTTCAAATACCTTAGTATCTGGGTCTCTCTCCTTTCGGACCTTGCCTGGTCACTCAATGTAACCCCGCTAGTGCAGAAGGTCCCAACGGACCTCCTAAGATGGCAAGCGCTTCCTCTGAACCCCATGGGCAGAATAGCCCTATTTAAAATGATGATCTTACCTAGGTTATTATATGTTCTCCAGAATGTACCCTTATCTTTCTCAAGAACGTGGTTCAGGGAGATAGATAGTCTAGCCACCAAGTTCCTCTGGGGAGGTTGGAGACCTCGATTGGCCCTCACCCAGTGCCGGATCCCACCCTTCGATGGTGGTCTGGGGATGACGAACTTATACCTCTACTACCTAGCAACTCGGCTCCTCACCATTCATGATTGGTTTAACGGCGGCTGGTCCGATCCAGCATACAGGGTGTACCTACATGCCGTGGGTCTGTCCAATATCCAGGGGATGCTTTACAGGAGCGCTATTCCCAGAACCCTGCCCAAGGCCACACAGGGCGTGCTTCTGGCCTGGCGTGCCTCGCTGCGCCACACCCAATGGTCGGGCAGACTGACTCAATACACCCCACTTTGGCGAGGCACCTGGCTCAGGGAGGTCGCTAACCTGTCTGACTTCAGAGCGTGGGATCTTATCGGGATCTCGCAGCTTGGGGATGTATGGGGGAGGGATTGTCTACGTACATTCCAGGACCTACAAACCCGGTTTTCTTTGCACCCTTCGCAGTTTTACCGTTACCTGCAGCTGCATTATGCCCTACACTCCCACATTTCAGAGGGCACCTCCGTCCCGGAACATAATCCACCGGAAGCCCAAGTCATGACTGGCAATTTGGGGAAGGGGGGAATTTCCTGCATCTATCGCTCTCTCACAAACAACACTCCCAACACATTACACCGACTTAAAGACCGATGGGAGGGATGGCTTGGGACCCTGGCGGACGAGGACTGGAGAGATGCGCTGATGACACCCAGAACAATCACAGTATCGGCGAGGCTCCGGCTTGTTCAAACATACTACCTCCACGCCACCTACCTTATACCACTACGGCTCCATCACGCAGGGCTCAGATCTGATGCATCATGCCCCCTTTGTAGACACCCACAAGCTGACTTCTATCATATGGTGTGGCAGTGTTCAGCAGTTGCACGTTTTTGGGGACTAGTAGTAAGGGAACTCACCGAGGTCCTGGGCTGGGAGGTTCCCCTTGATCCATTACACGTTCTCCTGGGAGTCAACGAAGGGTTGGATGGCTCTAGAGCAGATAAACTCTTCTTGAACACGGCCCTGATGGTGGCCAAGAGAGACATCGCAGCGTGCTGGCTGAGGCCGACTGCACCAACCATGACACGATGGCGCAGGGGGGTGGACTGGTGCGCGGCGCAGGAGAGGCCCCTGTATGAGGCCAGGGGATGCCCAAGGAAGTACAGCAAGATGTGGGGCAAGTGGGTTGGGGCACTGGAGGACTGAAACTCTTCTGAGACAGTTGTGGGCCTGTAGCGGGCGTTTCTCTGTTTTTCTTTATGCTCAAAGAATTCGGGGCATACTCATATGCTCTGCTGTACACTGTGGTCGCTAAGTGTTGCTGGTCTTCCGTTTTCTGTATGTATGCACTTTCATTAAAATCAATAAAATTGATTATCAAAAACAAAGAAGTCGCCTGCATCAACTCCACCAAGTAGAGCCTAGCTGACCAGTGTCCAGTGGACTTTTAAGGATTTGACCAGGTGTATTGTGGGAATTGTAGTCAACTCTCCAAGGAGCAACTCAGAGCTTCTGGAACCTTGACTGATGCTGTGGACCCTTCAAGACCCCAAAAGGGCCTTCTGGAAGAAGATCCAGAAGTTTGGAATCATTTGGAGAATTTTTGGTAAAAAGCTCCATAAGTTGACCGACCTGTCATTGAGTGTCAAGCTGGCAACGTCGAACCACAACCCGGCCTGCTGAGGAGACTCGCTAGAAAAACCAAAAAAGTGACCAAGT
Organism: Calotriton arnoldi; assembly: GCA_963921515.1. Classification (NCBI taxonomy): domain Eukaryota; kingdom Metazoa; phylum Chordata; class Amphibia; order Caudata; family Salamandridae; genus Calotriton; species Calotriton arnoldi. The sequence continues at coordinate 409,841 of CAWUFW010001110.1, forward strand.
GCGAAGGTAAAATTTTGACCGACCCCAATCACACATCATATCCGAACCGCTATCCATCGAGGTCGGCCTGAAACTTTATCTTGGTCCCAGTCAAGTGAGACCAGATGTCCCGATTGGAGCTTTATGCTTCAAGGTACTAGAAAGCACATTTTTACATTTAATCTGTAAAAATTCATATCTCCGGTTCCTTACATTGGATTTTTGTTATTCTGGTGTCAGTTTAATTATACAAATAGTTCAAATTTCTATAAATTGGTGTTTGATTTTTATTGTGTGTTGTGTCTTAATTATTTACTCTTTTGGTAATATTAAATGCTTTACACACCTCTCTCCTAAGCTAAGCCTGACTGCTTGTGAGCCAAGCTACCAAGGGTTGAGCAAGGATTAATTTATTGAGACTTGACTGGACCTTATTTGTGATTGTGGTGTTATTACTAGCAGTAGGTACCTACCTGCACCTACTAATAAACCACCTTCCAACAATGCATGAGTGTTAGACAGCTAAACCTTAAAACAAATCTCTAAACTTTGATCATAGATGTGATGTCTTTTTGAGCATTTTTTTTGCATTAGGCAAAGAACATGGGAAGCATAAAGCCTATGTAAACTTTTCCAGAATTAAATGAGATTTTAATGAAAGCACTGGACATATTGCGGCATTCTGAGTGATGTAAATAAAGGGGCTCATTGGAGAAGGTGCATTTGAGGAAATGGGTGCTATTATTTGGTGCGGTTGTGCGACCTCACTGTGTAATACACTTACCGACCCCTTTAGGATCCTTAGGTTTTGTTTGTCAAACCTTCAGCTCAAACCTGGGCAACTGTGGCTCTTAGCAGCAAGGCTTACACAAAGAAACAAGTGTAAAGCATTTAAACAGAACAAAAACAATTGAAGAAGATATCGACAAGACACCAAAGAAATCCTACACAAATTTATTTAAAAAATTGATTGTATTTTTATGTATTTTTAGACACTGCAACAAAAAAGATCCAGCAGAGGGTTTCAGAGTTATAGAATTTACAAGATGTAGTAAATCAAGTTAATTCATTCAACTGTGAACAAGCATTGGCAAATTCAATTAATTCGACACAAAAACTTTTTCACCAAAATGTTAGGCTAGCTGTAATGTGGTCACTTATAGTCCCTTTAAGCGATTGACTTCAGTGGGGGCCAGTCAGGGGACCAGCTAGGTCCTCAGAAACAGTTACCTCAGCAGGTAAAGCAGCCATCAGTCACTTCCGGGCACTTTTATCCTTTGCAGGGCTTTTCTATGGAGGTGGTCCTGATGCAAGGGATTAAGGATGCTGAAGTTGAAGCTTCTCAAAGGATGCTGTGGATGCAATGCGGTCGAAGATGGTCTTCCTGTGACTACTCCTCGGTCCACAAAGGGGTTAGGCAGTCCTGGTCACAGGGTCGACATCCCTCGAAGTCCTCTCGGTGCTAGCAGAAGTCCAGTCACTACTGTACTACCAGTCACCCAGTATTGAGGTCACAGGTCAATCCTTCTAGGGTCGATACCTTGTCCTCTGGAGATCCTACCTGCACTCAGACAACACTCCTGAGTTCAGCGAACTCGGTGCAACTTTGTGTGTCAGGTCCTGGTCCATGGCAGGTTGACAACTTTGGGCTACCAACTTGCTACAGCAGGCTTTTCAGCTGTTGTGCCCCTGTGCTGTGAACAGGAAGCCAGCTCACTGACCCTTGGAGTCTTGTGACTTTTGCTGGGGTCTGGAGAGGACTTCTCCTAGAGGAGGACACATCAAGCACAGTCCCTCTCCTTTGCTAGCCACTAGGTTCAGCAGATGCAGTCCACGCCGGTTCAGCCTCTCTTTCCTGGTTCTACGGGACAGTAGGGCAGTCATTCTTCAGTCCTCTTCTAGTCCAGCCAAGATCTGAGTACAAGGTGCCCTACTTATGCTCAGAAAATGCCCTCAGGGCAGGATGCAGTTGAAATGGCTACCAGGCTCCCTCCCACCTGATGACCACTTCCTTCAACATGTGGCATCTGGGCATCACAAGATGCACGATTCTGCCTACTTCCAATATGGCAGGACTCATCTTCCGCGTGTGGAGCTCTCTAGCCCAACCCTGAGGTGTGGCCACCAAAGGAGCTACATGCCCCTGGAAAGCCGTTTTGGCAACTGTTTTCCCCTCTCCTGTCCCAACTGCTGGCCTGTCTGCTTCACTCCCAATTGATACCCATTTGTCCTTCAAATGTGCTTCTCCTTTCAAGCTCGCCTTTTGGGCCAACACCAGTGTGGCTTTTGCAGGAGGGAGATGACACCTCCTTCCACAGCAGGCCCCTATTGTATCCTTTACTGGGAGTTGGTAGCACATCTCCCCGGGAGGCCACAAAGCTGCTTCGGCTACAGGACCCCATGTGCAACCAGTATGGGCACAAGGCACTTACGGCAATAAAGTGGCATCTTTGGTAAAGTTGCTCACTGCACGTTGTTACATTAATTTCGACCTGGAAATCAAGTTGGGCTTAATGTAATGAGTTGTTTGATACCTTACATGACCCACTTTGGTTGCACCGTTCCAGAGTTAGCACAGCTGAAGAGTCAGAGTGAAATTTTGCACTCGTCAATGGGGCGACCAAGCTTTTCGAGAATAAAAATGACAGTTCTGTTTTTTCACTGTCAGAACATGTACAGTTACATGTTCTGGCTGTAGAATATATTGCATTCTGCCTTAGGAGTCGATAGGCCAGCCATAGGGATACTCATATACCAAAGGGGTCGTCTGGCTTTGCCATTGCTTTAAATGGTAAAGTCGGGCCAGCAGTTAAACTGCTCTTCCAGCCTGCATATCATGGGTGGGGAGTCTCATTTTACTCATGTCCCCAGCAGTGTGGTACAACCAGTGCTGCAATCCCTGGGGGGACCCTCTAACCTACATGCCCTGGATATCCTGGGTACAATTTACTGGGGACTCACAGGTAAACTAGTTCAGTCATTTGGGTAAAAGCCAATTCGACATATCCATTGAAGGTTAAGGTCACAGGCACTGAGGTCTGACTAGCAGGCCTTAGTGCACACTCAGAGTCGAAAAACCAGGAGCATCAGTCCAAATACTTGGAGGTGACCCTACAAAAAGAGGCAGTTTCTCACAGCATGCAACATTCTTGCACTAGGAAAAGAGAATGACATTGATGCAAGTACTGAGGGGCCCACACTACCATCAGAGAGGAGATCAACTTGGCAGTGGGCTGTAAGGGGAGGTGCAGTTGTAAACAAAAGTCAAGCGGTCCAAAGAGATGCAATCTGCAAGCTTGGGAAGGTCTGTGGAAAGCAGGACGAACTGGAAAGGGCCTGTAGAGGCGAGCATTGGTACACTCATACTATTCTTTGGACAAACCATTAAACCAGCATCTAAAACAATGTTTTTTTCCCTTGATAATGAACTCTCATAGACCAAGTGGAACCCAACTTGTCGAAAGCATCTTTTCTCATCTATTGTTCTTAAAAAAACATTGATTTCATTTCATTCCTGTCCACCTCCATCGTATAGTTGTAGGCAGTGCTTGAAATGGAAAAATAGAAGTGCAGGTTCTCTGTATCAGAGTACCTGCTTGTTTCTGAGAAGTGCCGGTTCGCTCCAATTAAAAGTAATATGTCACTCTTAAGTGCCGGTTCTCTCCCTCTCAAAATAGAAAAGTGCAGGTACTCAGTACCGGACAGTACCGGCCCATTTAAAGCACTGAAGTCAGGCATCCGTGGGGAGGATGGAGTGGGCTTCTACTAGTCTCTGCTCCCCCTCATGGGTCCCCAAACAGTTAACTTTTTTTTAAACTTTAATGGACAAGCCATGCTGTAAAAATGTACATATATATTTCCTGTTTGGGAAACAAAATACAAGAATGGTGGTCTGCTGTTCTTTACATGCCAATATCCCTGCATTCGCATCAAATGATAGATGGTTGCAAATTGTAACCTTCCTAAATTATATTCATTAGGCACGTCATTAAGCCTGCGAATGGACAATTTGGAATGCAGACTATTTATACATTGGTAGCATTGCAAATTACATCCCCGTTCGCAAACCAGACAGTGTGCAAACCATCCCTGGTTTGCGAGTGAGGATACTGTAGGTCCACTAGTCAATTCACTTCTAGACGATGTGAAATATTTCTTCCGTGAGATACCCAAATGTCTGTTACAAAAGATATAGGGCCAAATGTACGACCCTAAATTGCGGTCGCAAACGGGCAATCAGTCGGTTTGCGACCGCAATTTAGGGCATAGCCATGTACAAACCTCATTTTGCGAATCGGTAGATGAGGTTTGCAACTCGCTATTAGGAAGGGGCGTGCCAAGGGCGTCCCTTCCTAATAGCAACTCGCATTTGTATGTATGAATGTTTTGCAACCGCAATTGCGGTCGCAAAACACTCACAATTTACCACCTACTTCAAGTAGGTAGTAAACCATTTGCAAACAGGAAGGGGTCCCCAGGGGACCCTTCCCCTTTGTGAATGGTTCAAAAAATATTTTTTCAGGGCAGGCAGTGGACACAGGGACCACTGCCTGCCCTTAAAAAATGAAACTGAAAAGTTTGATTTTCCTTTTTTTTTTTTAAATGCATCCCGCTTTCCTTTAAGGCAAACGGGCTGCATTTAAAAAAAACTGCTTTATTTAAAAGCAGTCACAGACATGGTGGTCTGCTGACCCCAGCAGGCCACCATCCCTGTGAGTGCTAGCCATTCCTAATGGGGTCACAAATTGCGCCTGCCTCATTAATATTAATGAGGCATGCAATTTGCGACCCCATTAGGAATCGCAAACAGTGCCAGAGACACTATTGTACATCCCAATTTGCAAGTCGGAAATGCAACGCAATTTGTGAGTCGCAAATTGGTGGGTCGTACATCTGGCCCAGTGGTCTTTGTTGCAATCTCATGTTGGCACTAGAAAATGCTGGGCATGAGCTTTTCTTACCTGGCTTGCAGATTGTAGAATTGTTTGCCTGATCACTAAGATGCGCAAAAATGTGATTATTGGTCATGTCCTTTTATTATCCCTTATATTAGACCAATGTCGTGACTTCTGACTCTCTTCCCAATTTTCTTCCTTTTTCTGTTGATCTTTCCCATTTCAAGTGTACAGCGTAGACCACGAAGCATGGCAATATTTGCACTGTGCATTTTTCGCAACTTTTTGAGAGGCACCCTTGTGGAAGTTGAGACGTGCATTAGCAGAGATGAATGGCTAAAGCTGGTGGGATCTTGTCGAAAAAAATATGTAAGTATTTAAGAGACCTTAAAGACAGATAACAAATTCTTTTGACTATATAGGTGGAATGTGCTACCTATCGCTGAGTTTTTTCTAATCAACGACCAAAACTGTTCGGATGCAAATATTGGTTGAAGTGTGGAGGCTACCTTGAGGACATGACTGCATAAGAGACGCAAGGTATTGAAAAAAAAAAGGAAGTGCCTGCAAAACACGAAACCCGTAGAAGATGTGAAGCAAATGTGTGTGGGCAAAGTAACTACAAACAAGGCTGGTATTAAGAACAAATAAGAAAAGAACAATTATAAAGAATTTATTGTTTTTGTAATACAGAGGTGCGGCCGAAATTTGTGTTTTTTTGGGGCGGGGGTCATGAATATAAAATATGTAAGGGGAAAAAGAGGTATTTGAATTAGAAGCGTGCCTGCGCCTGGCAGAAATAGGACTGATGTACGAGATTGCAACAGCCAGAGGGCAGGGCACTTTGGCCAGAGAGTGAAATGACAGATAAGATAGCTGTCCATAAGAATGAGAATTGGGACGAAATTGTATTATGGGATGCACTCGCCATCTGCTGGTAATTTCAAGAAATGCAGCCATTAGGACTTTTTATGTTGAGCTTTTTAGGTCGAGCCTAGCGGCAGCGCGCATGCGCTGCACGCTCTGCGAGGCATGCAGTAGTCGAGTATGCTGTGGAAACCTCGCCTTCTCTCCGCCTATATTTTTGATTGGCTGGTGTCATTGTCCTTGGTAAATACTGGCTTCCGATTGATAATGAGGCTTGTTAGTCCCTCCTTGTTATCGCCCTGTCTCCATTTGTGACCGCCCATGACGACTGGATCTTTTACTTGGCTCAGTACACGGTCGGCTTTATCTAGGGGGTCAGCACTATTTTCTTTAATGATCTTCCCCTATTCCACCGACGACGTGCCAGCACGCCGCCCGCTTTTTTATTATTATGACTAATGTATTTATTTAATTTGCAGCGCGGTCCACTTTCACTTTAGCGGCCACACTTCTTTAATTATTTAATTTACAGAGCAACGACTTGTTTTCATTTTCGGCGCGCTTTCAGTTACTTGTTTTTATTTCAGTGCGCCATGCGTGCTTTAACTTTCACAATAGCGGCGGCCTCACACAGCACTCGCAGGACGCTGCCCATTGTCTACTGTGGGTTTTTTGCATTAGGTCCATCGGCGTCAGTTTGTAATATCACGAGTCTAGGATTGGCGAAATGGGATTTGAACAATACCGCGCCTTGTTTCGGAGTCTGGAAGATTCTGCCGGCGCATATTGAGTGTAGTGTACCGGATAGCCACCGGAAGTGGCGACCCGTAGCCAGCGAGTTTAAATCAGGACAGAGCAAGATAATGAAGCCAGCGTAAGTCAAAACATTGCTGTTCTGTGATCGCTCTCCGATTACATTATGTTTTCCAGTCTCTGGATTCCCCCTTTCCTTCTGACTGCACCTTCCTTTGCTTAACCCCACGTTCACATTTCTCTCCCACTGATTGCTGTTCTTCTCTCTATGTCGATCTCTCGCTGCAATCTTTTTACTCCTGCGTTGCCATCCCCCGTATCCTTCTGTGAACGCCTACTTCATTTGTAGCTTTGTATCTCATTTGCCCCTTTATTCATTTATGTATTTTAATGTATTGCAGACCTCATCCAAACGTGTTAGGGTGCTTTACAATAAAAATGCATCATTCCATAATGAACAAATTTAAGGAGTCCTTATGTAATGTACCTGGTTTGATTGTAAAGCGCTCTGACAACTTCAGGTAAAGTCCGCGCTATATAAAAACGCATAAATAAAATTAATTTTGTTGCAAATGCACATAATTACGTTTCAACCTGCTTGATAGCTAAATGCATGGCAATAAATGGTGTAAGTTTCAAGGTATTCACTCACGTCTTTTTAGACAGCACATTTCTCAACATTTCATCTGAAAAGCACTCTTCTGCTTGCTCGGTTATCACAGTATGCGCAGTTTGTGGCAACTTTAAGACAACCATTTTGAATTCTAACTCTCCGCTTGCCTATCTAGTAGAATTTAACGGCACATATAGCAAAGTAAAAACAAAATCTCTCGGTGTTGTAATTTTGCCTAAATTCTCTTTTAAGAACACATACATCTAATCCAGCTCTCTCGTGATGGCACATAAAAAGAATCGAAGTCTCTGAAACAGACCACTCCAAAAACGTGAACGATCCCCGCATTTTGTTTTGTTCGCCGGAAATATCAAACCGTGATAAAAAATAAACTGCAAAATTAAAATACACTGTCGTAGAATTATGACATAATTGTACGTTGCCACTCTGCTTTGAATTCTGATCAAACAATGATGTTATTACACTGCATATTTCAGCTTGGAATGGGAGCTCGGAGCGAACATGCCCTTGCCCAAGACAGTCACTAAGCTGTCTGCCTGAGGAGAGACTTAGTGAGAAAGCGCGAGTCTTAAGATGCACCAGCTGTTGTGTAAGCTGTCCTTTCAGCAGAGTGGGGAGTGGAGACTCAAGGGAACGGCGCAGTGTGATCAGGCAGCAAGTAAGCATTTATACTTGCAGGATTCCGGTCTTTACCTGACAGTCCTGTTTAAATTGACACCCCCTTCAGGTTATGCCAGTCATTTGCTCTAGGAACTTGGAGATAGGAGAGTGGTTTGCGATTGGTCGGGAAACCGCCTTTTATTATCTGCAATGTCTCAAACTCTGCAAACTAAAAAAAACGCATTTGCAATGCAATAGGTCTCGCATTTACGCGAGTTTGAGCTATTGACATTGTAAATGACAATGCCTTTTATTTTTGTTTTCGTTTTTAAAACATAAATAAAAGGCATTGTCATTTACAATGCCAATAGCTTAAACTCGCGTAAATGCGAGACCTATTGCATTGTAAATGCTTGTTCTTTATAGTAGGTTGTGAATTGAAACATGATTTCATTTAGGAAAAACCCTGGCAAAGCCAAAAGGTCTGAGCTATTTGATGTGCACAAGTTGTACTAGCTACAGCCTTCAATCATTGAGCTATGTTATCAGTAGGGTTAGGTTGGGACCACAATTAGGCTGGAGCACCCCCCAAAAAACTGGCACACATTTGCATATCGCGACCTTTCGCAAAACATTGATTGATTAGGATCATGGAGCTAATGTTGGCAAACTTGTAAATAAGTGTTTTAAAGCTTGTAGGGGTGGGGTGTGTGTGGGGGGTGGGGTGTGTGTGTGGGTGTGTGTGTGTGTGTGTGTCTGTGTGTGTGTGTGTCTGTGTGCGTGTGTGTGTGTGTGTGTGTGTGTGTGTGTGTTTCTCTCTCTCCCCACACACACCTCTGCAGGGCGAGAGGCAGAGGTGCGTTGGCAGTGCTGCTACATATGAGATGTACAGATTAGGAATGAGGTACAGTGGCAGACTTGAGCGCACATACAGTAGGGACAGGTCATGACTGAGGCGCACTGGCAGAGCTGTGGGTAAGTGCAGGTCACTTTTGAGGTGCAGCAACACAATTTTGCATGCACGTGTTATTTGGAGATCTGGATTGAAGCGCACTGGCAGACCTATGTGTATATGTTGCAAATGTGTAACAGGGTTGAGGTGCAAAGACAGAGCTGTATGAACACAGTGAATGTGCAAGGTGCTGTACACTGGCACAGCTCTGTGTGCAAAGGATATGTGCTAGTCGGGGATGAGGTAGACTGGCAGAGCTGTATATCATCAGGGTGTTGAATGTCAGCAGTGAAGTACACTGGTAGAGCAGAGTGTGCATGCTTGATCCAACTACAGGCTCTCTGCACAGGCTTGTAGGAGTTTATTTAGGGACCCATGCAGTGCTCAATTTGAGCAGGTGGTTTCCGGTGCTCAGCACCGGCACTTAATTGTCAACACCGGGGCTTGTACCAGTCTGCCACATGGCGGCGCTGCTAAAAATGACTATTGACTGCCGCCCAAGCCATTCTTATAGCTTTGGGGGCCTAGAGTAGCCTGAATTGTCACACTTGTAAGAGTGAGATGATTAGTAATTGTGTTGGTACTGCCATTGGCAACGCTGACAGGGGCAATGTGTGGTGCAAGTAGCAGTGGCCTCCTGACGAGGGCCCTGGCACTTCTTTTTTTTACAAATTAAGCACTGGACCCATGTCAAAAACTTGTGGGGGTCCCATCGTCAGAGTTGGCTGGACCACAAGACGTAATCTCATGAATGGCAGTTTTAAATAAATGGGTATCCGTGGTCAAAATAAGGGTGTCTTTTTAGGAGTGTTGATAACCTGCCAGGCGTGTCCTGTATGGAAAGTGATCCGGTCATTTGATTAATATGTGTCTGGAATTCTTTGGGTGATACAAGGAAGTTCCATAGATTTTCTGCGTGGACGGATTGATTTACGGCTTTTAAAAAGTCATTCAGTCTGACCTTCGAGTTCTGATATTCTATTTCCCGCCAGACCCAAGCTGATACGGTGTTGTTTTCAGCTAGGCAAAAGCTATAGCACATCTTAAGAAAGGAATTTTTTGTACCCCAGCAATTTTTGGTGAAGCCAAACTCTAAGCAGCAGGGCCTGTGAGATATAGTTTGGAAGTTTGAATATAAACCAATAGGTATTACCAGTCAATAAGTCTATCAACCAATCTATCAATCAGGATTTATAATGTGCGGCAAATCACCCATGAGGGTCTCACGGCACTGGGGTTGCTAGCTGCTTCATGGAGAAAGCAGTAAAAAACTAGGCAAAAGCAGGAGAAAGAACTCAGAAAAACTGAGGAGAGGAAGGAGAAAGCAGTAAAAAACTAGGCAAAAGCAGAAGAAAGAACTAAGCAAAAGTGGGGGAAAGGAAGGAGAAAGCAGTGAAAAACGAGGCAAGAGAAAGCATTCATAAAAATGGGGGTAAGGAAGGAGAAAGCGGTGAAAACGAGGCAAAAGCAGAAGAAAGCACTCCGAAAAATGGGGGGAAAGGAAGGAGAAAACAGTGAAAAATTAGGCAAAAGCAGGAGAAAGCACTCAGAAAAACGGGGGAGAGGAAGGAGAAAGCAGTAAAAATGAGGTAAAAGCAGGAGAAAGCACACAAAAAAAACCAGGGAAAAGGACTGAGAAAGCAGTAAAAAAAACTAGGCTAAAGCAGGAGAAACCACTCAGAAAAACGAGGAAAAAGCAAGGAGAAAGTAGTGAAAAATTAGTCAAAAGCAGGAGAAAGCACTCATAAAAATGGGGCAGAGGATGGAGAAAGCAGTAAAAAAAACAAGGAGAAAGCAGGAGAAAGCACTCCGAAAACAGGGAGGAAGCAGAGCGGGGCAGCAACACGGGAGAGCTGGGCCTGGGGCCTAGTCTAGGAATCTTGCCTATTGTAATTTCTAAACCATAAGCTATTGTTGGTAAGTGTTTCGCCACCATCACTTTCTGTGAGGGCCCCACGATAGGGTTGTGCATAGGTTTTGAAAGCTGCAGAAATTCTGATGTTAGGGAGGTATCTTTCGACTTCATGGCCTCCATGTGCGAAATAAAGAGACTCTGGAATCAAAGACCACTCTGAGATACTTGTACTGGGGGATGCAAGCGAGCCAGAGACCACCGATGGTCCCAGTGCCGGTCATACATTTCATGAAAGAGATATTCAGTTAGAAGGGTTTCCCTGAAAGAATTGCCACAGATAATGGCATACAATTCACCTTCCAGGAAATTATGAGTTTCCTCAATGTGCACAATATCAAACACAGGTTCACAGCTGTTTAATACCCACAATCCAACGGTTTGGTTGAGAGGTTCAACCGTTAGCTTTAGGATAGTATCTATATGGCCTTGCAAAACAAGTCACCTGTTCTAAATCTCATCAGAGAGGTTGTGGGCTTATCGTATCAATCCGCAAATCAGTCCTTAACAGTTGTTAAGGAGGAGGCTCTCTTCATCAGATGTATGCTCATGGTGGTTACTCAAAAACTGTGTCACCAAACAAGGTTTGAATAGTGGGATGAATTACGAGCATATCAGGGGAAATGTAGAAAGGAAACAGTCATTAGCTAAACAAAGATATGATGTCATTCATAAGGCAAAACCATGTAATCTTTCTGTGGGGGATGTGGTCTGTATCATGTTACCAGTGGGAGTGGAAAAAGGCCAAATCTAAATTTGCTAAAGCAATGAAGGTGGTGAAACTGAATAAAGGATGTGGGATTACACAGGACAGAAGATGTTGAAGTGTCAGAAAAGTTGCCAAATGTTTGAACGTTTGTGGGCTTCCCATTGTTGCTCATGATGCTGGAGCTAATGATGAGTCTTTCTTCCAAGATTTAGACTTACCAGGGTCGCCCACACGTTACTAATCCTTCTAGTAACACTGTTCTAGATATGAGTTCACAGTCCTTTGAGATGGATATTGATAATGGTCGTCCCACTCCATCACCTACTGGGGAAAAAGAGGAATCCATTGCTGATAGAGTAAAAACATCCACTGGGTCAAGGGCACCCTCCTGTAGGATTGTTCAGGATTAATCTCGTTTGTATTATTGTTGTTTTTTGTTTGTTTGTTGTTTGTTGTTTGTTTGCTTTCCCTAATTTTTAGGGGGAGTTATGTGCTATATCTCATGCTAAACATTGATTATACCATTGTACTGTTGTAGGGCATTCTAATTCTTGTTCTCCTGGTGTCTAGTGTACACCCCACTGTGAGTGACTAATGGTATGGGCCAGAGAACGTTGGGGGAAGAAGGTGACGGGTGGGTCTGAGGAGATTTATTCGATATATGACGGAATGAAAAATAAGAGTAATAAACTTGCCGAGCCTTCACCCCTATTTCCTGTGTTGGTACAATCTCCCACTTTCCTCTTCTAAAATTTTGGGATGTATGCCTATGACAGTCCACCAGCTCGCTGCAAGAATTCCCTGCCCTGCTTCCTGGTGTCTGCCTGCCGTATTTTGCCAGCGGAGGCTAAGTGGTCAATCAATCAATCTATCAATCTATCAATCAATCAGGATTTATAAAGCGCAGCTAATCACCCGATAGGGTATTGTTAGAAATGGGATCTCTAGTTGGCAAGGGCTTGCACCTTTGTCCAAGTAGGGACCCTTCTTCCTAGTCAGGGTAAGGGTTGTTACACTCGTGAAGTAACCCCTGCTCACCCTCGTGGTAGCTTGGCACGAGCAGTCAGGCTTAATTCAGAGGCAGTGTGTAAAGCATTTGCACATAACCAACAGTAATACAGTGTAAGCACTACAAACGGACACCACACCAGTTTAGAAAAATAACCAATATTTTATATACTCAAGACAAGACCAATTACGACAAAAATCCACAATACGATACTTTAAAAATGAATGCTTGATAAGGTAACTTCTTCTTTGCAGGAATAGCACAAAAGCAAAGTTCGTGACGAGTCGGTAGCTCCGTCCGAGCCTACCGTGATGCTGAAAACCACAGAGTCTAACAGTTCCAGCCGACCGCGTCGATACGGGCCAGCAGAGTCATGAACAGACTCGGTTACAGTACCTTTCTCGTTGTGGCTGGTACGGAGTGTACGAGCCGGTCGGCGTTCGTCGCGGTTGCGGTGCAAGACGGAGCGATGCAAGGTGCGGTGTCCCTCGATGCGGTGCAGGCAGCGGCTCGATGAGCGTCGTGCAGACGGAGTCGGTGAGTCCAAGGCGTGCGGTGCAGGGTGAGACGATGCTCGATGCGGTGCTGACAGGTTGCGATGCAGGCGACCTAGCCGGAGTGCGGGAGCTGGCGTCGGACAGCGGTGCGAGTCGGAGCGGTGCGTCGCAGACGTGCGAGCGGTGCCCCAAATGCGGTGCGGTCTCGACTCTTGAGCCAGTTGCAGCGACAGTGTCGGTCTGGTCCGGCTGGCCCAGTGAAGCGATGCGATGCGAACTGCGGTGCCCACAGGTCACGGTGCAAGCAGAGGCTCGATGTTGGCGGCGTCGGACGTCGCCCACGGTGAGACCAGGGTTGCGATGCGAAGCGGGGCGATGCGGTCTGCGGTGCAAACAGGTCACCGGCCAGGGATGGATTCGGTTGACGGAGTCGGTTGCGGTTCCCTTCCTCTGTGGCAACTGAAACTGCGTTCCAGAAGCGGTACCCAGAGGCTTGTGAAGTCTTTGCAGTCCCTGAGACTTCTTAACAGGAGGCCAGCTCGGTTTCTGGCCCTTGGAGATACTCAGCACAAGTTTGGAGAAAGTTCAGTCCAGTCCTTTCACTGCCCAAGACAGAAGCAGCAACTGCAGGCCAACCCAACAAAGCAACAACACAGCAAAGGGGCAGTACTCCTCCTGGCAGCTCTTCCAGCTCTTCGTCTTGGCAGGTTCCTTGATTCCAGCGAGATCTAAATTCATGGGGTCAGGGCCCCAATATTTATATCCCAAATTCCTTTGTTCTCTGAAGGCAGAGAGGCCTTCGCCTAGTCCAAACCAGTTCTGGAGCACTTTGTTGACAAGTCTCCGTCCCTTCTTTCAGTGAGTAGGCCAGGGACATCAGACGCACCACAGGAGGTGGAGCCAGCATTGTGGAGGGAAGGCACTGTCCTATTCAGGGCCCAGGTGCGACCCCTCCCACCCATCTACAGGTCGATCTGGCTATTCAGCCCTGCGCTGACTCACCCTGTCTCCGGGCATCCCCCAGCCCCTGTCACTCACATTCCAGACAAGGAATACACAATCTCGCAGAGGCAGGCTTGGATGGTTAGACAAGAAAATACCCACTTTCTAAAAGTGGTATTTTCAAACACAGAATGTTAAAACCAACCTTACTAAAAGCTGCATTTTATCATTCTGAGTCCAGGCATACTAAACTCGAATTTCTACCATGTTCCCGGGGTCAGTTAGGATTATATACTGTAATAATCAAAACCGCCCGTTCTGGCCTAGGGGAACAGGTAGCCTTGCAATAGTGAAAAACGAACTAGGCTGTAATTCACTATCAGGACATGCCGCACACACCCGGGCATGTCCTACCTTTCGCGTACAACGCACCCTGCCCACAGGGGTACCTTGGGCCTACCTTAGGGGTGACTAACATGCAGCAGAAGGTTTAGGGACTTGCAAGTGTGTGCACTTGCCAAGTCGACATGGCAGCCCCAGGCTGCGCACAGGCTCTGCGATGGCAGGCCCGAGTTACACTTTACGGGCTGTTTGCGTGGGTGGCACAATCCAGTGCTGCAGCCCACCAACAGCATTTGGTCTATAGGCCCTGGCACTCGCAGTGCACTTTACAAGGGACTGACACATAAACCAAATAGGCCAATCATGGAAACACCAATCCATAACACATTTTATACAGGAGCACTTGCACTTTCCCACTGGACCGCAGTGAGGAAAGTGCGCAGAATCATCACACCAGCAAAAACAGAGTCAAAACCGGGAGGTCAGAAAGCAAAAAGTCAGGGGAAACACGCCAAAAGATGCCAAGTCTAACAGGTATCCAGGAGCTTGCAGGACCCGGAGGCTTATCCGAACAGCCAGGTCTTGAGGGTAATTCGGAATTCTGGAAGTGAGGTGATGGTCTGGAGGGGTGTGGGGAGTCTGTTCCAGCTCTTTGCTGTGATGTGGGAGAAGGAGCATCCTCCACTTCTGCTTCGGTAGATGCAGGGAGTATGGGCAAGTGAAAGGGAGGCAGAGCGTAGTCTCGATGGCTGGTGGAAGTTCAGGCGGTGGTTAATGTAGGCGGGTCCTTGGTTGTGTAGAGCCTTGTGTGCGTGGGTCAGCAGTTTGAATTGACATCTCTTCTGTACGGGGAGCCAGTGGAGTTTCCTGAGGTGGGGTGTGATGTGGGTTCGTCGGGGAAGGCAGAGGATGAGTCTGGCTGCAGCATTCTGTATGGTCTGAAGTCTCTGTAAATGTTGTGCAGCAATTCCTACGTAGAGGGTATTGCCGTAGTCCGGTCGGCTGGTGATTAGGGCTTGTGTCACGGTGCATCTCGTGTGTAGGGGTAGCCACTTGAAGTGGTGAGTGTGGCGAGCGCAGGGGGGTCCGGAGTGGTAAGCAAAGGCAGGGAAGAGGCGGAGGGTAGTGCAGTGGGTTTAAGACTGGGCTGTTTACTGAGAAGGCGGCATCCGGTGTGGCCTCCTGGGGTGGAGTCGTGCCAGAACTGGAGAATCAGTGTGAGATAAGGAGTTAAGCTCGTTCAGAATGAGATGGAAGTTTCGAGTGGGCTCGCACTCACCTGCCTGGCAGCTTTGGATTTTTTAAAGTATTCAGATTATTGCGCTAGCACTGCCTCTGTAGTCCAAGTCGCAGTTACTGGAGAGATTTAAAGGCAACAACAAACAACAGCTATGTTTAGGGCTATCAGTCCAGCTTTCCGGCCTACTGCTAAACGTATTAATAAATAAGTAAATAAATACTTCACTATCAAGTGGACTTCTAACAAAAATTGTGCAGCAGAAATATAATTGTAAGAGGAACACAGGCCGTAAATTGGTCTCAAAAGTTCCAAACAGACCCTAGGAAGGTCATCTCACATTAGCAACACTGGTCGGTCAGCCTCAGATTTCTTCCTTTTTTCTTCATCTTGCGGATAGAAGAAGCCCGCAAGGGTGAAACGCGTTGGCTGTTATGTATAAAATAATGAATAAAAGTATCTGCAACACCATCTAGAGAAAAGACGTTTATTTGTGTCATCGCCTTCTTTTTGTGTTTTTGGGATTAAACCCTATGAGTGTTGTTATTACAATAATGCCTCTCTCACCTTTTGTGTTTACAGTAAAAAACATATGTGTAGACAGAACATTTTAATAGCTCCCCAGGAGCCTTCTCTGATGTCTTCTTCTGTTTGTTTCCCCCTTACTTGAGAAGGAGGATAATAAGAGAAACACAGGAGAAGAGAATGAACTGAGAGAGGAAGCTCCTTTCCAGGATCAGATCTTCTTGGACTATACACTCCCAAACATAGACATAGATTACCAATTACAACAGTGCAATATGAAAAATATAAAGAAATCTTAAGGCACTGGAAAAAACTCCCACTGCCAGATAGACCTTAGCCCTATTTGAACGTAATCCTCTGCCTGCAGAAGATCTATTGAGTACGCCGGAGGTGCTCTTAAATGGGAGCAGTCACTCACCGGGGGACTACATTCATGTTTCTGAAGCTCTTCATGCTCACCAGGGTATCCTTGAGTCCTATTTTGAAACAACAACTTGAAATTCAGACCATGTGCTTCAGTCTCTAGCAGCAAATTGATTAGCTATAACTAATATTGATGCTAAGGCTGGACTTTGTAAGGGCTTCTCTTCTAATGTCGGCCATGTGTAATCACCTGCTGAGGATAAGGAGAAAAAAGAGAGAAACACAAAGAAGTTCAAGTGGGAGAACCACCACTGGGTAATTGCGTAAAGAAGAAAAACAGTGCTTTAGCGATGAAATTTACTCTCTCCGGAAACTTTTCTCCACCCTGACTTCTAATGCACAAGTTACTAACTTGTGTAACGATATATCTGTAAGAGACAGTAGTTAGTGATAGATTCCTTACCTTAGAATATCCCCAGGCGTCAGGCTGGATCCGGAAAGTTTTGCGTAGCAGTACCCTTGCGCGTCGGTAGGCGGCGTCGTGCGGCTCCGCGTCCGTCGTCGGCGTCGTGATCGCCGGGATGACGTCGCGGGCAGTACTTAGACGCCGCCCCTGCGCGCTGACGTCAGTTCTGTACACGACTTTCCGCGCCAGGAACGCAGAGCCATGCAAGAAGCTGACACAGGTGTCTGAAAAATACTAGGGCCCTGAAAGGGATGTCCTTAACCCTAGAAATCAGTTCGCAGAACGGGGAGGATGGGTGGGCGGTAAGGAATCTATCACTAACTACTGTCTCTTACAGATATATCGTTACACAAGTTAGTAACTTGTGCATCTGAAAGAGACACGTTAGTGATAGATTCCTTACCTTAGAATAGATACCCCAGCAATACCAACCCCGGTGGTGGGTCTGCGAACAAAGATCAGACAAGGAAGTCCTGGAGGACAGAACGGCCAAAGAAGCCGTCCCTCCGGACCTGACTGTCAAGGCAGTAATGCTTAGTAAACGTGTGCAGCGAGGCCCACGTAGCTGCCTGACAGATAACCGGCAGCGGAACACCGCGGCCCAAGGCCGTGGTAGCAGCCGTTGCCCTGGTGGAATGGGCACGCAGCCCAACAGGAGGCTCCTTCTTAGCCAAAGAATAGCAGGTCTTGATGCACAAGGTAACCCAGCGGGAGATGGTCCTCTTGTGCACCGCCCGACCTTTTTGGCGCCCACGTAGCCAACAAAGAGCTGGTCATCCACCCGGAAGTGTTTTGTGCGGTCGATATAGAAGGAGAGCGCACGTTTTGGGTCCAGACGGTGGAGCCTCTCTTCCTCTCTGGAAGGATGCGGAGGCGGAAAGAAGGTGGGCAAAGTGATGGTCTGCCCAATGTGGAAAGCAGTAACCACCTTTGGCAAGAAGGACGGACGCGTCCGAAGAACAACCTTGTCTGGATGAACAGACAGAAAGGGAGGTTTGCAAGAAAGAGCCTGGAGCTCACTCACCCGCCGAGCGGAGGTGATGGCCACCAGAAAGGCTGCCTTTAGAGTCAGAAGACGAAGAGGACAGTTATGCAGAGGCTCAAAGGGAGCGCACATTAAAAGGTAAGAACCAAGTTCAAGTCCCACTGAGGCATTACAAACGGAACAGGAGGGAAGAGGTGAGTAATGCCTTTTAAGAACCTGTTAACAACAGGGGACTTGAAAAGGGAGGGCTGATCAGGGAGCCTGAGGAAGGCCGAGATAGCACAAAGATAACCCTTGATGGTACCCAGGGCAGAACCCTGTTGGGCCAGAGAGAGAAGGAACAGAAGGACCTCAGAAAGAGGGGCAGAAAGGGGATCCACAGCCTTTGCTGTGCACCATGCCACAAATTTGTTCCACCTGCAGGCGTATACCACCTTAGTGGAGGGACGCCTGGCTGCCAGAATCACATCACAAACTTCGGGAGGCAAGTCGAAAGGAATCAACTGCCGCCGCTCAATCTCCACGCAAGCAGGTGTAGACTGGACAGGTTCGGGTGGAGGACCGTCCCCTGCTGCTGCGACAGAAGATCCTCCCGAAGAGGCAGACGGATCGGGGGATCTATGCTCATATTGAGTAGCTCGGGATACCAAACTCTTCGAGCCCAGTCCGGAGCCACAAGAATGACTTGGGCCCGGTCGTGCCGAATCTTCTTCAACACTCTGGGTAGAAGTGGTATAGGCGGAAAGGCGTACAACAGACCGCAACTCCACTCGCGACGAAAAGCGTCGCCGAGCGAGTGCCGCCTTGGAAATTCCAACGCGCAGAACTGATGACATTGCGCGTTCTCTTCGGTGGCGAATAGATCTAACCAAGGCTCTCCCCACTGTAGAAAGAGTCCTTGCGCCACTTCCGAGTGAAGACGCCATTCGTGATCCATCATGCACCTGCGGCTGAGTTCGTCCGCCCTGGCGTTCAGAGAACCTGCCAGGTGTTGAACCATCAGGAACATGCCCTGATGTTCCAGCCATGTCCAGAGGCGCAGAGCCTCCTGACAAAGGGTCCAAGACCCCACCCCGCCCTGTTTGTTGCAGTACCACATGGCGGTGGTGTTGTCTGTGAACACCTGCACTACCTTCCCTTTGACAGAGGGAAGGAATGCCTTGAGTGCAAGCCGGATCGCCCGGAGCTCCAGAAGGTTGATATGGAGCCGGGACTCCGCCGGAGACCAGAGGCCTCTGATCTCCGCCTCTCCCAAGTGACCGCCCCATCCCAGAAGGGACGCGTCCGTCACAACTGTATGCTCTGGCTGGGGAAGGGAGAGGGATCTGCCCATGACCCATTGCCGGTTCGAGAGCCACCACTGCAACTGTTTTGCAGTCCCCTCCGAGATCTGGACGTGATCGGACAGGTTGCCCTGGTGCTGCGCCCACTGGAACTTCAGGTCCCACTGCAGAGCCCGCATATGCCATCTGGCATGATTGACCAGCAGGATGCAGGAGGCCATGAGGCCCAGCAGCCTCAGGGTCATCCTTACCGAAACCCAGGATAAAGGCCGAAAGATCGGAATCATAGCCTGAATATCCCGGACTCGCCGTTCGGGAGGATAGGCCCGAAACTGCGTCGTGTCCAGAACTGCTCCGATGAAAAGGAGCTGTGGAGAAGGAATCAGATGCGACTTCGGCACATTGATGGAGAACCCCAGCGAGTGCAGGAGTTCGGCCGTAGTCTGGAGGTGGGAGACGACTGCCTGGGACGAGCCCGCCTTCAGCAGCCAGTCGTCGAGGTAGGGGAAGACTGAAACCCCTGCCCGGCGC
Organism: Calotriton arnoldi; assembly: GCA_963921515.1. Lineage (NCBI taxonomy): Eukaryota > Metazoa > Chordata > Amphibia > Caudata > Salamandridae > Calotriton > Calotriton arnoldi. The sequence continues at coordinate 429,322 of CAWUFW010001110.1, forward strand.
AGATGAGCCGCGACCACCGCCATCACTTTCGTGAACACCCGAGGGGCACTTGTAAGGCCAAAGGGGAGCACGGTGAACTGAAAATGCTCGTGGCCTACCGTGAACCGAAGGTAACGCCGGTGGGCCGGCAGGACGGGGATGTGGAAATATGCGTCCTGCAAGTCCAACGCTACCAACCAGTCTCCAGGGTCGAGGGCAGTCAAGACCTGAGCTAGGGTGAGCATCTTGAACTTCTCCTTCCGGAGGAAGCGATTGACGTTCCGGAGGACCAAGATAGGACGCATGTCCTCCTTGTCCTTTTTGGGCACCAGAAAGTAGTGGGAGTAGCAACCACGCCCTACTTCTGGGGCGGAACATGCTCGATGGCCCTCTTGGTCAAGAGGGCCGTGACTTCCTTCTGTAGAAGCACCAAGTGATCCCCTGACATGCGGTGGAGTTGAGGTGGCATGGCTGGGGGGTGGTCTCGAAGGGGAGGGAGTAGCCCCTTCGGACAATGTCCAAGACCCACCTGTCCGAGGTGATGGTGCGCCAGTGGGGAAGGTGATGGCGGACCCTGCCCTCTACTGGCGTGCCGTGCACCTGAAAGGAGGGACTAGGAGGGCTTGGAGGCCGCGGACGGGTTGGAGGTGGTGGCCTGACCCGCACGCTGGTTGCCCGATCCGCCACGGCGGAATCCACGTCCTCGGCCACGCGAAGACGCCTGCTGCGCGGGCCGGTGGCTGGGCTGCTGACGTGAAGGGGCGCCCCTACCGTGGCCACGATAGGGGCGAAAAGCAGAAGGCAGCGGAGGGCGTGTAGCAGAAAGGCCCAGGGACTTGGCAGTAGCCCGTGAGTCCTTAAAGCGCTCCAACGCATGGTCTGCTTTGGACCCAAAAAGACCGACTCCATCAAAGGGCATGTCCATGAGAGTATTCTGGACATCCCCTGAAAAACCAGTGGTTCTCAGCCAGGCGTGGCGGCGGAGCGCCACCGTCGTTGCAATCGACCTGCCCAGCGAGTCGGCGGTGTCAAGGCCACAACGGATAGTGTATTTGGCCGCATCCCTTCCTTCCGCAATGGCGCGGGAAAGCAGTGCCTGGACCTCCTCAGGGCACTGGGGCAAAACATCCGCCACCGAATCCCACAGAGAGTGGGTATAGCGGCCCAAAAGACAAGCGGTGTTAACGGACCGCAAGCCAGCACTGGAGGAAGAAAAACCTTTCTTCCCAAACTGATCCAGGCGTTTGGATTCCCTATCCGGAGGAGCGGTAGGGAAGGCGGTTTGGGAAGCGGAGGCTTGGACAACCAAGCTCTCAGGAGTGGGGTGGACAGAAAGAAACAGGGGGTCGCCCGGAGCTGGGCGATGGCGTCGTGACACGTTCCGATCCACAGGAGCCCCTGTGTTGGGCTTGGACCAGGCGCCCAAAAGAACGTCTGTGAGGGCGTCGTTAAACGGCAGCACAGTCTCCGCAGAGGAGGCTGCCGGCTGAAGCACCTCTGTCAAGATGTTAGGCTTGACCGTCAAAGTAGGGAGCTGGAGACGTAAGGCCCCAGCAGCCCTACGCAACACCGTACCAAAATTGGCCCCCTCCTCCGTAGCCACGGGAGGAGACAGCATGCCAGTGTCAGGAGAAGTATCCAGACCACTGGCCTCCCCTAGACTCTCTGTCCAGTCCTCATCATACTGACAGTTGCGAGCCAGAGGGTCATCAGACCCCTCCCAGTCCTCCTGGTCCTCCTCTGGTTCAAAATAAGGAGGAGGAGGGACATTTGGGACCCAAGGGCCCATCGGCGCCGGAGCCGGCGTCGAGCGACGTCGCTCCGGGTCCATGTCCGGAGCCGGAAGGAACTGGGGGACGACGCCGCCCGGAGCCCAGGGCGGCGTCGAGAACGGCACCGGAGACATCGGCGCCGGCGGAGGTGTCGTGAGGTCGACCGGCGTCGATGGGGGTTGTGGAGCCGGGATCGAGGCCGGGGCCGAAGCCGGAGCCGGGATCGAGGCTGGAGTCCCGGGCGACGCCGGGGCCGGAGCCGCCGGCGGCGCCGGAGCAACCCCATCAGGGCCCGCGGGGCCCGAAGGCGCACCGGAGGGGCCTGAAGGCCCGAAGAGGCGGGCCATGGCCGACAGGAACTCCTGTACCTTGGCCGGATCCGCCCCCGAACCCGGGAAGGGCGGGTAGGACGGGGGCGACTCCACAGGCAAGTCCGGGGCCGCGGGGCGGGGACGGTGCCGGGAGGGGCCTCAGCCGAGTCGCGAGACCGGCGAGGCGAAGTCCGAGAGCGACGATGCTTCTTGGACTTCTTGTGCTTAGACTTACCGGACGAAGAAGACTTCGACGCCGACGACCGGTGTGCACTCCGCGAGCGACCCCTGGACCTCTCACGCGACCGGGGCCTCCGTGGAGCCGAATGCCGGGCCTCGAGGAGCTTTCGAGACCGCTCTCGCAAAGCTTTCGGGTTGAGGGCCTGGCATTCGGGACAAGACTCGGTGTCGTGGCCTCGGCCGAGGCAGAAGAGACACTCCCAATGCGGGTCGGTGACGGACATCATCCGCGCACAGGCGCCGCATCGCTTGAAGCCGGGCATCCCTACGACACCTTAAAGATGGAAAAAACAGTGAAAAAATCACCAAAAAGTATGGTCAAAAATTGACCAGGGCACTGCTCTTCCCGGATCTGCGCTTGCTGGCGCGGAAAAAGAAGAACTGACGTCAGCGCGCAGGGGCGGCGTCTAAGTACTGCCCGCGACGTCATCCCGGCGATCACGACGCCGACGACGGACGCGGAGCCGCACGACGCCGCCTACCGACGCGCAAGGGTACTGCTACGCAAAACTTTCCGGATCCAGCCTGACGCCTGGGGATATTCTAAGGTAAGGAATCTATCACTAACGTGTCTCTTTCAGATACTGATGGCCAAGAAGCTAAGATAACAAAGCCCTCTAATACCTTATCACCAGTAACACAAATTCCTATTTTCCCAATAGCTGCGGCTAAGAAAAAAGGGTCACCAGATTTCGAAGTGATCTCAAAAACAGCAGCTAAGGAGCAGCTTACAGTCCAGGAACACAAGCACAGCCGGGATCCACTTTAAGAAGAACAAAAAGAAGAAAAAGTTAAGCAAATGTCGGATCGTGAAAAAAAAAAAAAAGAGTGGATTAGGTTCCTACTTGAAGAACTGGGAATTTCAAATCGAGACTCTAATGATCAGTCTCAATGTGAGATCTCCTGCATTGAAGCCACTGAGACAGCAACCCCCTAAAAGGCCAATGGTATTTGAAAAGATTGAGTTAACCGAAAGAATCACTGGCGATAATCTGAATCTAGCAAACGGCGCCTTTCAAACCTGAGCTAGCACCTGAGGTTCTGACTCTGCAGAACTCGGAGATTCTGACCCCTCAGACACTCCAGTGCCAAATTCCCTCCCAAACAGGCCACTTCCGGAGACTAAGATCAAACAAATGTCCTGGATGAATTTTCTTTCACTATTGAGTGTTATTCTTTGTTTCTGGTGGATAGGGCAAAAAATTCTGAAGTTATTACATTTGTTTTCATCGTTGAAATCTCCCTCTTCTAAAGCAATACACAGAATGCTCTTTCCTGATAAAAGAGATTCTTCCCATAGCAGAGTATTTTTTGGGTCCAGTCTTGTCCCCGAAATCTTATTAGGGAACATAGCTTTTTTCTGAAAATATGGCTATGATGCATTTATTGTAAAAGGCCGGTATAAAACTACTTTACAGAAGGAAGAGTCAATGTTATTTGGTGGGCTCGTCTCGGAAACATTTGAAGGCAAAATTGAGAAATCCTTTGGAAATCTGCAAATTCGTCAAAATCAAGACTATTCAATAATGGCGGAACTTTCAACCTCCGGCAGAAGAAGAAAAACTGCAGAGCAAAATATAGATTCCCAGCAACTAAATTCTGACCTAGTATGGTCATGGCTCCCGAGGATATTAAATAGTAACAAATACCAAGACCAGGGTTGTTATTCTATTTAACAATCAGGTATTACTGGTATCATGGAATATGACTAGACTGGATAAGTTAAAAATAAAGCTCCTGAGGTCACAAAAGCCATCTATCATCCGTCTCCAGGAAAAATGGGCTATTACTGCCTTTGAAGTGGCTTCCTATTACGTTTTCCATTGCCCGGCCACCAATGCGATTTGGGGCCATGTGAAAGAGGCGATTGCTATTCTTTTGACGATCGAGTTAGATTGTATTATACGGAGTATGCCATGTTGCAATAATTAACGTTTATGCTTGAGGATCGATTTTGCATCTACCAGGGAATTAAAGGGATGTTCTTTACTTCTGATTAATACTTACATTCCACCTGGTCAGCAATATAATGTTATTCTAGCGAATGCATTCAAATTTATAAATGAAATAATAGATAGAGAAAAGGCTGCATGCGTTATAATCACTGGGGACTTTAATGCCACGATTGCCAATAAAGCGATACAAGACTATGGACACTTGGAACTGAAAGAAAGTTGAAATATCTCTGAGCCTCAGCTCCTCAAGAAATGTAGGACAGTTAAACGAGGAAACTTCAGATTGGAGGAATTAAATTCTCTAGAAGCCGTAATCTTGAATGGAAGAATGGCTCCATATATTCTAGCTAAAGCTAGCCGATATGGCCCAACGGGTTCTTCTATTATTGACTATATGATAATTAAGGCTCCCTGTTTTCCCTTTCTATGGATTTTTACAGATAAATACAGACAGAAAACAATGTGTTTTCTGTCTGCATTTATTTTTAAAAGTGGATAAATGCAGACCATTGTGCTTCTTTTAAGTGACTCTCCGTGCTGTGTTTCATGAATTTTAGCCCAACAGCTGTGCAGATGGACAGCATGGGAAACTAAAAAACAGGATGAAATTTCTTTAAATAATGGCAGGTCAACATACATTTGTGGTATAATGCTAATATTTAGTGGAAGTATTGGTACAAAATATTTGGCAGCTTAAATAGCTAAATCACGACAGACATCAAAGCATGAGTGTTTGTCTATCAGTTAAATAAATATGGAAATGTACAGTTTTACAACTTCATTTATACACAAAACACAAAATAAATATGGATAAATACAGATAAAATGTCCCAAAAATAAATATGGATAATACAGACGGAAATATTAAAAAAATAAATACCATAAAACCGGGAGCCCTAATGATAATAACCTATCCAGTATTTGATAGAGTCTTGGAAATAGAGATAGTATAGATGACACAAAATGGCCATGCCCTCCTTCCGATGGTTCCTTCCCTTCCTATTAATAACACACCCGATTGGTCACTAAAAACTGGTGTTGGAATAATAGATATTCACTCAAAAAATACTAAGCTACACTGGAATTCGAGATACATTATTTATGTTAATTAATGACGTCATCGCTTCTCTTGCTACTGCATAATTGGAATTACTGGCTAGAGATCCAAACTCTGTTTTTGCATCAATTATATCAAATCCTGGTGAAACATTTGGCATTTAAACAAAAGAAAGAGCACTTCTTTAACGAGTCTGTACAGGGAGAATAGGAAGCTCTACTATCAAAGAAAATAAATAAACTTAAGCCTAAAACACTGAAATTTTGGACAAAATTATTACATCTATTAAAAGGCTAACAGCGGACTGCGGACATTAGGCTGATTTTCCGGAAGGGGCGTGTATGCAGCAGACAGCTGGTCACCGTATATTGCACACAGAGCATCGGAACCCCCTTCCAAAACAGCACCAGGACCATGAATGAAATAACTGATGTCTTCATTCGGTGACTGCTCTCAGAGCCCCCACATTTTTCATACTAATTTGACCTCCTTTTAGATTCACCCCCAAGCATGCAAGCTAACCAAGCAATGTTGAGATGAATTCGTGCCATGCTTCCAACACTTACTATGTGAGATTGAGAAGACTACGGTTCTAGGTCCTCCAAGTTTCTAGGAAGAAAATTCCTGCTCGGTCTCTAGGTGGCAAGGTACCCACAGGATGATGGGGAGTAAAAGTTTATAGACTATGAATAATATAGTGATAAGGAGGGCGGGTCCTGCTGCTGCAAGAGCGCTGTAAAGCACATTGTTCATCCCTGCTATGAAGGACGCCTGGAGGAAGGGACTACCCTGCCCACAATCCCTCTGGACAGGGTGTTGTCAGGAGGGCAGGTCCTGCTGCTGCACGAGCGCTATAAAGTGGGCTGTTCATCCTGGCTGAGCAGGATGCACCCGGGCCAAGGGCGGGCCCATCCACGCCTATCAGCGACAGGAAGAGGCAGGGCAGGGCCGGGCCACCCTTGGCTCTGTACCTAGGACAGCTATCATTGGAAAAGTTGAATACTTTGGAAACAGCGAGAACCTCCAGATGGAGTATAAACATGGGTAAAAGGAATGCAGTAGATCACATATCGGGTGCTGGAAAAGAGCTAAAGTCTACCAAAATACATGCGTTGGAAAATTGTATTTTACAGGACATCGATAATTTGATTGATGAGGTGGAGGATATAATAAATAAAGGGAGGAAACAGACTTGGGCGCAGGTTCCTAAATGAACAAGCATTGGCATAGCCAATAGGTCTCGCCTTTGGGACCTTATAAGTGTTTAGTTATGTAGCACAATATCCTTGGTGCAACAACATCCTAGTGCATGGCTAAACACTTATAAGGTCCCAAAGGCGAGACCTATTGGCTATGCCAATGCTTGTTCACCCTTGTTGGTACAACACTAGCTGAAGTAAGTGTTCTCATGCACTGCAATTACCATGATGCATTGGGATGTACCGAATGCTGGGATGTGAGGCAGTGTGCTCCCACCCACTTTTTGTTTGCAAAGTCTCCCTTGAGCTAATGAGCTGACAAGCTCTGGCTGATGCACCTGCACCCAGTGAGTGATACAGAGACCTGAACAGACTTTGGTCAGCCTTTCCAGCACCCCAAAACAATGTGCTGCTATCTACAGAAGGACAACTATCCTGAAACACGTGTCTAGAGATGCACAGTACCGTCTGCATCAAAAACGGTGAAAAGCTAAAGACTGCCACTGAAGTAAGTGTTTTCATGCACTGCATTTACGGTGATTTATTGGCCTGAACTGAGAGCTGGAATTTGAGGTAGTGTGCTCCCACCCTCTTTTTGTTTGAAATGGTACACTTTTTTCTCTCTTCTTTTGATACAGGGCAGCAGAACAAGCTTTGGTTTTTACACTGCCTTGCATCAAAATATTAGCAAATCTGGGAGGTGGGGTGTCGAGGAGTGACTGAGGCACTCTCAAGACCACTTGGCCCCATCACTTATCTGTGACCCCTTCTGCACCCCTTCCCCCAAAATCATTTCTAGAGACGCCACTGGGGGATGTTCCTCCAATTTATAACTACTCAGTGCTTAGAACTGGTATTAAAAGGTGACAAGTGCTCTATTTTTTCGTTTAAGACATTGTTGCCTTTACCCCACGTAAACATCAAAGAACTTATTTAATATGGTGTGATCGAGGGAAGAAGACATTTACTCTCCACGATGGCAGGATCATACTCTGCTCCCCAGCCCTGCTTCTCATGGGTTCCATTGAAAAACCTTCTCTCACCATCCCCTGAGGCACGCCTCACTCGTGTTCAAAATGTTCAGTTCAACTTTATTGATTTAGACCCCGTCTGGAGGCAAACATATATGTAATACAACATACATCCAATGAAATGGATTTTTGTGCAGATATGAAAAAGTGAAACTGTGCAATAAAATTACAATTTTTTTTTTTTTTTTAAATCTTTAAAAACATTTTAAAAAATTGGAGATTAGATAACACAATCTTTCATATGTGGGAGAAAGAACCAATGATCTAATGTCACTAACTTAAAAACACTACATTGCCAAAAATAAGATTCTACATATTTTGTGCGATACTGTTTGAGATGGGTACATGTGAAAAGAATATTCAAGAATTGAAGCATGCTCAAGTCCTGACTGCCTTTGTTACAAAGAGGACACATGAGTTGATCATAGGGAATCCCACTCCATGCCCCTACTACTGCCAAAGTTGTTAATCTTTGTACTCTCAACAAAAACAGTGTTCTTTGAATGTGATGTGCGGAATCCAGCAGTAGGTAAAGTTGCATCTTTCCTATTATGGCTGTAAACAGTACATTATTGCAAATTTTCAGAGTGGTGCAATGTAATTTATACAATTTAAAACTAATAGTGGGAATTCATTTTTAGTGCAATCTTCGAGCTGCTATATTTCCACGTTTTTAGATCATGAAGGGGAATTTTCACGTGACTAGTGCTAAATTCAGATTATTTACAAAAATACTGAAATAATCAGTATCTCCAAACACTTCATTTTTATCATCTTTAAGACCCTGCTCGTTCAAAAGATTATTAGAAAGTTGCGTTCACCAGCACCCTCATTGTGCATACCAGCCAAGAAACGTACTCCTGCTTCGGTCACACGCATTCACACTCCTGCTTCCGTCACACACTTTCACACTCCGGCTTCCGTCACACATTTTCGCACTCCTGCCTCCGTCACACGCTTTCACACTCCTGCTTCGGTCACACGCTTTCACACTCCTGCTTCGGTCACACGCTTTCACACTCCGGCTTCCGTCACACGCTTTCACACTCCGGCTTCCGTCACACGCTTTCACACTCCTGCCTCCGTCACACACTTTCACACTCCTGCCTCCGTCACACGCTTTCACACTCCTGCCTCCGTCACACGCTCCTGCCTCCGTCACACGCTCCTGCTTCCGTCACACACTTTCACACTCCTGCCTCCGTCACACGCTTTCAAACTCCTGCCTCCGTCACACGCTTTCACACTCCTGCCTCCATCACACACTTTCAGTATGAGGGCGCGCACTGCTCTTCACTGGGCCACAAGGTAGAGCTCCCGCAATGGGGCCAACGAGGAGGTCATACAATCTAAGGATGCGGCCCAGACTGTGGAAGAACCTCTCCTTATGGCAGACTATTTACAATGAAAAAAGAATCATAGTGGGACTGGAAAAAAAAGCAATATTTACCATTCAATGTGTCGCACGAAGAAAATTGCGCCATTGACATATACACCCAGGAGCATGTTGTTTCGTGCTCCAACTGAAAAATACGCTCCAAGAAACAACTTAAGAAGCCAAATTTAAAAAAAATATGATTTGAAGCATGCATCTTTTATTTTGACAGCGACATCCCTATTCCGGGATGTTTATGTTGAAGTTACAATCCGTGTCAACACTAGTATTGTTACTCTATTTACACATACAATTACAGATTGGCAGGAGTTGAGAAATACAATCGCTTCACACCCCACCCACAAAACAAACTATCGCAGCCGACACATGCTGGCAACACTACGGGGCTGCGTCATATAGTATACATTGAGGTTTTTTTTATAAATTATATTTGTATCTATTTCATATTTGTAGTATTCAATCTTTTACTGAATCAATACGCGCTGCACGTGATTTACTTCACTCCAAGTGACCGGACAACTAAAGCAACAGGGCACGGAAACACGCAAAGTAAACGGAGCATTTCAGCTGTTCAAACCTGGCATCCTGTAGCGGTCACAACAAGAGGAGCGGGGGCGAGCGAGCGCGGCAGCCTGCAGAGCTGACCAGACGCTCGTGCGTCATGGCCTTTTGCGTGCGATTACACGCACGGCAGGCATGTGTTTCCAATTATCGCGCACGCGTCTGAGCACGATAATGGGAAACAGATGTCGGCCGCGCGGGTAACCGCCCGAAAAAGGCCATGACGCACGAGCGTCTGGTCAGCTTTTGAAACCCCCTAACAATAAGTCTCGCGCTGCGCGAGCAGTGCTTCGCACTGCAACACTAGGCGCGAGACCTAAAAATAGCTCACTTCTATAAGGGGAAAGTAAACAAGGGTAGCCCAAGCATGAAATTCACCTATCTGTTGACCCTTCGGACCCAAAAGTCACTGTTAGTAAAAAGGCTCTATGGTTTATAAAATCTCCTAGTGACCCGCCATCTTCTGGTAGTAGTCAGCCTTCAATTGAAGTCCCTATGAATGCCCAAACCATCTCTACGACTAGCCTACTATGCTCTAATCATCGCTATACCCCACTTGCTAGCCCTGTTATTGAGAAGAATCTGCCTTTCACCCACGATACAGCACTGACCATCACAAGTATGGAGGACATAAGAGTCATAGTTACTAACCTAAGCAGTGAACTTGATGATGCGAAGGCAACAGTTATTTTTTTTGTTGGATTATTTTTTATTGATTTTCAGGAAAAAGTACACGTATAATTACAATGTCATTCCACTGCAACACATTGACTACATTATGCATTACAATCCGCATACATAAAAAGGATGAGAGACAGCCATTGGGGCGTCAGGTAAATATAATAGCGATGATGTTTAATCAATATTAACATACTTTTATCTCTATAATTTTGTCTCTAACTTTTATTAACAATAACAGAAACGTCCTTCCTGCGTGTCCCGTACATTTGTTCCATGACTGTTGTGCGCGAACTTCTAGGACATTACCCACCAATATGTAAACATACTAATGGATATATACATAATAGTGCAGCGTGTGCGTGGGAGGGGCATCAGCTTTTGATGTTGTTGTGCATATGTCTAAATCAGACGCGAGCATGTAAGCGTGGAAGCGGTGCGTACTCCACCTGGTACGACATGCGTAGCAGGTGACATTATAGGAGCGATGTCTGGTGTGGTGTTAGTGGTGGTGCGTGTCCGGGAGGGCGGAATGTAGCTTGGATTCTATGGCAAATAAGTAATTTTGCCACTGTGTGGGATTAATGGGTGTGGGGTGTCTCACAGCGTTGGACAACTGATTCAGCTGTTCAGATACTAGTGACCTACGAAGGTTCAATAGCCATATGTGTTTGCTCGGGCCCGCAGGTGACTTCCAGGACATAGCCAGTCTACGCTTGGCCAGCCCCGGTGTGAGATCTAGGAATTTGTTGAGGCCCTTCTGCCGAGCATTGCGTTTCGTTACACCAAGCACGAAGTGCAGAGCCTGGGGCACCACCAGAGTGCCCGACGCTTTTGTTAGAATCTCAGCTATGCCATTCCAGGATGCTTCTAATTGGGGGCACGACCAGACCATGTGGGGGAATGTGGCGTCCACAGACAGACATCTAGGGCAGATGTCCGAGGAAGTAGAGTATTTACGAGCCAGTCTGTGTGGGGTTAAGTAAGTATGGTGGAGATAATTTAATTGTGTGTACTTCAGCCTAGCATTACTAGATATACACTTGGGGTAGCTTATACACTGTGCCCACTGTTTGTCGGTAATAGCAGCTGTCAAGACGGTGTCCCAATATTCACGCAGCGGTGCCAGTAGGGGAGTAGGGTTGTGTCAAAGGGAGTTATATAGCGCAGTGATAGCTTTTCTATCACGACCGTGTGTCAGTAGTGTTTGCAAAACCTGTGATATAATAGGCTCCGTCTGCGCCCGTCCGCGCCTGGACCGCGCCCAGTGCCAGAACCCCTGGGCCGCGCGCCCCCCGCTCCAGCCTCGAGGACCGACGCCGTTACGATGCCACCACACTCCACGCTCTCAACCCCGGACGGACACACAACTGCTTCAAGGCCGCCCCGAAACGCACTCATGGCCCCTTCACCTGCCGGAACTGCAGCTACACCAGCCTCAGAGCCACCGAAGCGCCCGCCAAGAAGGACCTCAACCACCTCCGATGCATCCTACTGAACACCCGCTCCGCACGCAAACACGCCATCGAGCTCTGGGACCTGCTCGACACATCATCACCAGACGTCGCCTTCCTGACAGAGACCTGGATGAACGACTCCTCCGCACCCGACATCGCCATAGCCATCCCAGACGGCTATAAGATCACCCGCAGAGACCGCGTCAACGGAGTAGGAGGAGGAATCGCCATCGTCCACAAGAACTCCATCAGGGTCTCGACCAGCACCGACGACCTTCTCTGCACCGCCGAACACATGCACTTCCAGATCCACACGGACCCCAACACCACCCTTAGAGGCACCCTTGTCTACAGACCCCCTGGGCCCCGACCCCAGTTCAGCGACTCCATCGCCGACTTCATCAGCACGCACGCCCTGACCTCTACTGACTACATCCTCCTCGGAGACCTGAACTTTCACCTGGAGAACAACAACGACAGCAACTCCACCACCCTGATCGACAACCTCGCCAACCTCGGACTGAGACAGCTCGTCACAACACCGACTCATTCCGCCGGCCACACACTCGACCCCGTCTTCTCCTCAAGCTCCCACGTCTCCTTCAGCCACACCACGGAACTCCTCTGGACCGACCACCGCTGCATCCACTTTACCTTCCAGAAACCCACCACACACCACCGCACCCAACAGATCCCACGCCGCTGCTGGAGCAAAGTCACCGAAGACCAACTACGGGCAAACCTCGCTCTCAGCCCTCCCTCCGACCCATCCAACACCGACGACGCTGCCTGCAACCTCAGACGATGGATAGACGACTGTGCCAACTCCCTCGCCCCGCTGAAAAAACTCACCTACAGCGACACCACCAAAAGAGCCAGCTGGTTCACCCCGGAACTCCTAGCTTCCAAGCGTACCTGCCGGAAACTAGAGAAGAAATGGCACAGTGATAAGACACCGGACAGCCATGCAGCCCACAAAGACGCCATCCGTAACCACCACCACCTCATCAAGTCCGCCAAGAGAATCTCCTTCAAAGACCGCCTCGACAACAACGCACACAACAGCAAGGAGCTCTTCAACATCGTGAAGGAACTCTCCAACCCCAGCTCCAACACCAACGACATCCCGCCGTCGCAAGCCCTGTGCGATTCCTCGCCACCTTCTTCCACCGCAAGATCGCCGACATCCACGACAGCTTCAACACCCAGACAGCCCCTACTAAGATAGATACACCAGACCCGCCGCACACCATCGACCATGACCCCTTGCCAGCCTGGGCCAGCGTGAACATCGATGACACCATCAAGACCATGAGCACAATACACTCCGGCTCCCCGTCAGACCCTTTCCCGCACCACATCTTCAACAAAGCCAGCAGCTCCATCGCACCCCACCTGTGCAACGTTATCAATCTCTCCTTCGAGGCCGCGACCTTCCCAGAGAGCTGGAAACACGCAGAGATCAACGCCCTACTCAAAAAACCCAAGGCGGACCCGAGAGACCTCAAGAACTTCCGGCCCATCTCCCTGCTTCCGTTCCCAGCCAAGGTCATCGAGAAGATCGTCAACAAACAGCTAACCCGATACCTCGAAGAAAACAGCATCCTGGACCCATCCCAATCAGGGTTCCGCAGCAACCACAGCACTGAGACTGCCCTCATCGCCGCCACCGACGACATCAGGACCCTGCTGGACAACGGTGAGACCGCAGCCCTCATCCTGTTGGACCTCTCCGCCGCCTTCGACACTGTCTGCCACCGCACTCTACGCGCACGACGCAGGGATCCGAGACAAGGCCCTGGAATGGACCACCTCCTTCCTCGACGGCAGAACCCAGAGAGTCCGCCTCCCACCTTTCCGATCCGAAGCCTCCAAGATCATCTGCGGCGTACCCCAGGGATCTTCCCTCAGCCCAACACTGTTCAACATCTACATGGCCCGCTCGCACGCATCACCAGACAGCACGACCTCAACATTATCTCCCTACGCCGACGACACTCAACTGATCCTCTCCTCACCAAGGACCCCCTCGCCGCCAAATCCAATCTCCATGAAGGAATGAAGGCCGTCGCCGATTGGATGAAGATCAGCCGACTAAAGCTGAACACGGACAAGACAGAGGTCCTCATCCTCGGCTCCAACCCCTCAGCCTGGGACGACTCCTGGTGGCCAACGACGCTGGGAGCAGCCCCGACACCCACCAACCACGCACGCAACCTGGGCGTCATCCTCGACTCAACGCTCTCCATGGCCAAGCAAGTCAACGCAGTCTCCTCCTCCTGCTTCAACACCCTCCGCATGCTTCGCAAGATCTACAGGTGGATCCCGACAGATACAAGAAGAACAGTCACCCAGGCCCTCGTCAGTAGCAGACTTGACTATGGGAACGCCCTCTACGCGGGAGCCCCGGCCAAGCTCATCAAGCGACTGCAACGCATACAAAACACCTCCGCACGCCTGATCCTAGACGTACCACGCCACATCACCCCCCACCTGAGGAACCTGCACTGGCTCCCCGTCGACAGGAGAATCTCCTTCAAACTCCTCATCCACGCACACAAGGCACTCCACAAGACTGGCCCAGCCTACCTCAACAGACGACTCTTCTTCTATGTCCCAAACCGCCAGCTCCGCTCCGCCGACCTCTCCCTCGCCACCGTCCCTCGCATTCGAAGAACAACCACCGGCGGCAGATCCTTCTCACACCTCCCCACCAAGACCTGGAACACCCTTCCACTAAGCCTACGACAGACCCAAGACCTGCTGACCTTCAGGAGGCTACTCAAGACCTGGCTGTTCGACCAGTAGCAGCACCCCCCCCCTTTCTCTCCCCAGCGCCTTGAGACCCTCGCGGGTAAGTAGTGCGCTCTACAAATTCTGTGATTAATTGATTGTATTTCCCCAAGTCCGGCGGAGCTGTTGCGTCAGTGTTGCATAGAGCAGAAAGGTACCCGGTGGCACTCCACAATCGCGAATCAAATGATCGAACTAGCATGGGCTCGAATCTACAAATAGGTCCCCACAAGTGTCTAGTCCAGCAGTGTGCCACACCTCTAACTCCGCTCTCCTGTGGTAGGTGTAAGAGCCGGGCAACCGCTCTAGGGGAAGGTCCGGGGCGTATGGTGAGGGTTGATGGGCAGGCAGGACATATTTCGTCCAGCTGTGCCTTGCCGCATACATCAGCAAGTTGCCCTGTGTCCGCTGTAGTGCTGTGTTAGTGCCAGCTAGCCATTCCAATAGTGCACGCCTGGGGAGCCGCACTACCCAGGGGTCTAATTCCGTGAGGTTGCTGCTTGCCAACCATCGCATTGGCCATTGAAGTTGTGCCGCGGCGTAATACAGTTCATAGTTGGGTGCTCCTAATCCACCCTCCGAGAGGGGGAGATATAATTTCTGAAGGGCTACCCTAACCCTGGTACCACCCCAGATCAGCGTCACCAGGAGCGATTCTAGGTCTTGGAAAAATTTACATGGAGGCTTGTAGGGGATGGCAGCAAAATGGTAGAGGAGTCTGGGGAGCAGCAGCATCTTTGCGATAGCCACACGTCCCATTGGGGATAAAGGGAGCCCGGTCCAAAACGGAAGCGCAGCCCAAGCTCTAGTGATGACTTTGCCTAAATTGTCGTCCACTACATCTGTCTGGGAGTGGTAAATCTGGACTCCTAGATATTTAAAGGAGTCGAAGACCCACGTGAGTGGCATGGTGGGCAGATTTTGCCGTTGTGCCATGGAAAGGGGCTTCATAGGGAACACCACCGACTTAGACCAATTCACTTTTAGGCCGGATACCACGGCGTGGTTGTCTAGCCCCAGTAAAACCTTGTTACGCCCCCGCAAGTATACCAGTGTGTTGTCCGCATAAATGGAAACGATATGCCATTATGTGTATGCCTGGATGCCCCAGTCTAAGACGTAGCTACAAAGTACACTTGCTAAGGGTTCCATGGCAAGCGCAAAAAATAATAGGTGACAGTGGGCACCCCTGCCTTGTGCCGCACTCGATAGCAAAAGAGGGGGAGATGACGCACCCTGTCTTAACTCTGGCCTGTGGGTTACCATACAGCACCCTTATCCATCGGAGAAAGTTTGGGCCCAACTGAATTTTGATAGGGCTGCCAATAAATACTCCCATCTCAGGGTATCGAACGCTTTTTCGATATCCAAAGCGGCAATCCAAGGTGCCTCCGTTTCTAATCGAGCCCACTCTAATAATTTAAAAGGACGGCGCAAGTTCAGACCAGTATTTCTCCCTGGAATAAATCCGTTCTGATCACTATGGACTAGCAGCTGGACGGTATCAGTCAACCGATCGGCTAGTATCATGCCCAGGATCTTGTAATCAGTGTTCAATAATGTCAGAGGGTGATATGAGCCCATTAATAGTGGGTCTCTTCCCGGCTTAGGTAACACAACCAATATTGCTTCCCGGAGGGATGGAGGGAGTGCGCCTCGATCGAACGCCTCTTGATAAATGCTGCATAAACGTGGGGCTAGTGTATCTGCATATGTCGTATAGAACTCCGATGGCCAACCATCCGTCCCTGGTGCTTTGTTTCTTGCCCACAGTTTTATTGCTTCAGTGATCTCCGTCTCAGATATGGGAGCCTCAAGAACGTCATAGTGAGGTTGTGTTATCTGTGGCAGGGTAGCACATGCCAGGAAATACTGAATGTCCTGTGACACATTAGATACTGGAGCCTTATAGAGGGAGGAGTAATATTTATAGAAGGAATCATTAATCTGTTCCTGAGTGTTTACTACATGCCCCTCTATTGTACGTATGGCTGTGACTGGAGGTTGTGTATAGTCAGTTTTTATCAACCATGCCAGTGTCCTGCATGCCTTATCGCCATTGGCGTGCTGCCAGACAAGATGTTGTTTGTAATCGAAGGCGCATAACTTGTTCTGCGTCTCTTTATAGGCCAGTTGGGCCTTGGCCATCGCAGGTGTGATGCCCGGATCTGTGGGGGCAAGGAGTTCGAGTTGTTTTACTTCACTCTCCTGGTCGCGTAATGCGTGCAAGAGAGTCATAAGGGAGCCATATACAGCCTTAATTACCAGGCCACGCAACACAACCTTAAATGCATCCCATTCCATGCCCGCGTGTGAGGCTGTGCCTGTGTTGGTTTGAAAGTATGTGTTGATAGATTGCGCTATAGAGGCGCGCAGTGGTGCATCCTAAAGCGCCTCCAAGTGGAGACGCCACGTTGGAATGGTAGCTCTATGTTCACCCCAAGCCAGATGTATTTGCAGGGGGCTATGATCCGACAGTGTACGGGCCAAATACTCAGCGCGGGATACTCTGGATAAACCAGACGCTGAGCAGAATATTGCATAAATTCTGGTGTACAAGTCGTGCATTGGCCAGTAATATGAGTATACTCACGCTGTGGGGTGTTTACTATGCCAGGCTTCCCGTAATAGCATTTCACTGGCCCAGTCCTTAATGTGTAGTGCCAAGCCTATAAATTGCAAAAAGAACAATTGATGGACAGAATGCAGAACAATGTCATAAATTCACCCCAGTACAGAGATCTGGGCCTAAATCCATTGTTTTTTTGACTCACCATGCCATTCCAGTTTGGACCCAGCCATATGCAAATCAGACTTGACCCTGCGCCCAATGGGACCAGTCCAGCCCAAACTGCCAGGCCAGGTCCTCCCTGCACTGGAAACAAGCATCCTAGGACCGGTTTCGGGGTTTCACCCCTCATCAGCCAGGATAGCTTGGCTCCAGTGGCATGGAGAGCACGGGACCCACGTCTGGGCATGCCCGTCCCACTCGGGGTGACAAATGCAAAAAGAACAATTGATGGACAGAATGCAGAACAATGTCATACATTCACCCCAGTACAGATATCTGGGCCTAAATCCATCGTTTTTTTTCTCACCATGCCATTCCAGTTTGGACCCAGCATATGCAAATCAGTCTTGACCCACCGCCCATTGGGAACAGTCCTGCCCGAACTGCCAGGCCAGGTCCTCCCTGGACTGGAAACAAGCATCCTAGGACCGGTTTCATGGTTTCACCCCTCATCAGCGAGGATAGCTTTGCTCCAGTGGCATGGAGAGCATGGGACCCACGTCTGGGCATACCCGTCCCACTCGGGGGTGACAAATGCAAAAAGAACAATTGATGGACAGAATGCAGAACAATGTCATACATTCACCCCAGAACAGAGATCTGGGCCTAAATCCATCGTTTTTTTGCTCACCATGCCATTCCAGTTTGGACCCAGCCATGTGCAAATCAGTCTTGACCCTGCGTCCATTGGGAACAGTCCAGCCCGAACTGCCAGGCCAGGTCCTCCCTGGACTGAAAACAAGCATCCTAGGACCGGTTTCGGGGTTTCACCCCTCATCAGCAAGGATAGCTTGGCTCCAGTGGCATGGAGAGCACGGGACCCACTTCTGGGCATACCCGTCCCACTCGGGGTGACAAATGCAAAAAGAACAATTGATGGACAGAATGCAGAACAATGCCTTACATTCACCCCAGTACAGAGATCTGGGCCTAAATCCATCGTTTTTTTGCTCACCATGCCATTCCAGTTTGGACCCAAACATATGCAAATCAGTCTTGACCCTGCGCCCATTGGGAACAGTCCAGCCCAAACTGCCAGGCCAGGTCCTCCCTGGACTGGACACCAGCATCCTAGGACCGGTTTCGGAGTTTCACCCCTCATCAGCCAGGATAGCTTGGCTCCAGTAGCATGGAGAGCACGGGACCCACGTCTGGGCATACCCGTCCCACTCAGGGTGACAAATGCAAAAAGAACAATTGATGGACAGAATGCAGAACAATGTCATACATTCACCCCAGTACAGAGATCTGGGCTTAAATCTGGGCCTAAATCTACGGAGGACCTGGCTTGGCAGTTCGGGCTGGACTGTTCCCATGAGGCACAGGGTCAAGACTGATTTGCACATGGCTAGGTCTAAACTGGGGTGGCATGGTGAGCAAAACAATGATGGATTTAACCCAGATCTTTTGACTGGGGGTGAATGTTTTGATTTGTTCTGCATTCCGTCCATCAATTGTGGGCCTGATTCACAGAACTAACTTACGTCAAAATCCTAAACTTACAACAATTTTGGTATTCACAGAATGAACTTACACATTTGGGTATTCACAGAATGAACTTACACATTTGGGTATTCACAGAATGAACTTACACATTTGGGTATTCACAGAATGAACTTACTACCATTTTGGTATTCACAGAATGAACTTACTCATTTTGGTATTCACAAAAGGCACTTACTCATCAATGAGTAAGTGCCTTCTGTGAATACCAAAATGTGTAAGTTACACAAAATGAGTAAGTTACACAAAATGTGTAAGTGCCTTCTGTGAATACCAAAATGAGTAAGTTCATTCTGTGAATACCCAAATGAGTAAGTTCATTCTGTGAATACCAAAATGAGTAAGTTCATTCTGTGAATACCAAAATGGTAGTAAGTTTAGGATTTTGTCGTAAGTTAGTTCTGTGAATCGGGCCCCAAGTGTCTTTTGCTTTCTCGCCCTAAGTGCGCCGGGAATGCCCAGACATGGGTCCCGGACTCACTGTGCCACTGGATTCAAGCTATCCTGGCTGATGAGGGGTGAAACCCTGAAACCGGTCCTAGGATGCTTGTTTCCGGTCCAGGGAGGACCTTGCTTGGCAGTTCGGGCTGGACTGTTCCCATGAGGCACAGGGTCAAGACTGATTTGCACATGGCTAGGTCTAAACTGGGGTGGCATGGTGAGCAAAAGAATGATGGATTTAACCCAGATCGTTTGACTGGGGGTGAATGTTTTGATTTGTTCTACATTCCGTCCATCAATTGTGTGTCTTTTGCTTTCTCGCCCTAAGTGTGCCGGGTATGCCCAGACGTGGGACCCGGGCTCACTGTGCCACTGGATTCAAGCTATCCTGGCTGATGAGGGGTGAAACCCCGAAACCGGTCCTAGGATGCTTGTTTCCAGTCCATGGAGGACCTGGCTTGGCAGTTCCGGCTGGACTGTTCCCATGAGGCACAGGGTCAAGACTGATTTGCACATGGCCAGGTCTAAACTGGGGTGGCATGGTGAACAAAAGAATGATGGATTTAACTCAGATCTTTTGACTGGGGGGTGAATCTTTTGATTTGTTCTGCATTCCGTCCATCAATTGTGTGTCTTTTGCTTTCTCGCCCTAAGTGCGCCGGGTATGCCCAGACGTGGGTCCCGGGCTCACTGTGCCACTGGATTCAAGCTATCCTGACTGATGACGGGTGAAACCCCGAAACCGGTTCTAGGATGCTTGTTTCCAGTCCAGGGAGGACCTGGTTTGGCAGTTCGGGCTGGACTGTTCCCATGAAGCACAGGGTCAAGACTGATTTGCACATGGCCAGGTCTAAACTGGGGTGGTATGGTGAGCAAAAGAATGATGGATTTAACCCAGATCTTTTGACTGGGGGTGAATGCTTTGATTTGTTCTTCATTCCGTCCATCAATTGTGTGTCCTAAGCCTATAGATTGAGCACCTGGGAGCGGTGGTCGTGATCTGTCCAAATTTAAATCATGTATGCAGTTGTAATCACCACCCCAGTATGTAGGAGCTGTCGGGTCGCTTAATAAGGACACGGTCAAAGTCTGTAAGAAAGTAGCCTGTCAGGAGTTTGGTGCGTATAATGAGATGAGTGCGATGGGGGAACCATCTAGGAGTCCCTCTAGGGTCACGAAGCGGCCCTGTGGGTCTGCTCGGGTATGTAGTAACTGCATTGGGGTCCCGGGTGCCACCCAAATCAAAGTGCCCCTGGTGTATCCAGAATATGTAGCCCCCACTGTCGTGCCCCTCCAGTGCTTGCGCAGAGACGAAAGAGTTTGCTAAGTGAGGTGTGTCTCCTGGAGCACGGCAATTGAGATCTTGTGTCTGCGCAGATATTGATATACCTTATGCCGCTTGGTACAACCAGCTAGTCCCCGGACATTCCAAGTGAGTAGTAGGTCATTATTGTCTGGCATGTTTACCCCTTTTGCTTTTTAAAATGAGTTACATTTGGCAAAGGCATGTGCCCACCAAGATAATGTAGCCGCAAGTCGCTGACCACCCCCGCGCTGTATGCAGTTCACGCGACGCTGCGACAGCGTTGAACATATTTAGCACAGTGTATGCCAGAGCGGAACGGACAGAAACTATAAAATATTTATCATACCCAACACCCCACCCCAGTTTGCTAACGGGCAAAAGGCCATCTGCACTGAAATGCAACATGACAAAATATCAAATGACCAAACACATAGGAAAATGAAGAATATCGGAATAAGGAGTGCAAAAAAGAGAGCAATAAAAGAGCAGAGAGAGAAAAGAAAATCATAACAATGCTATATCAGCCACTTATCATCTACGTGGGGCGTAGCACATCTGCGTAGTTGTTCGCAGGGTGGCCGCCATAGTTGTGCATTCTTGTCGTATGCATGGTACCAGCAAATGTTCTTCAGTCCAGAGTGGCTCACACCGGGAGAGTCCACAGCAGTGGAAGTCCTGCCGAATGTTGCTTAGATTCACAGGAGAGACTGCGGGAGAGTCATCCGAGTTTGTCTGCAGTCTGCGGAGTCACCGTAGGGCCCTTCTCTAACAATGTCAAATGTTGGGACTCTGTGAGTTGACACTCGCAGTCCGGTGTGGTGTCAGTTTCAGAACCTGATCTGGAAGGCGAAGCCGGGTTGCTGTGTTGTTCTGCCTGTCTGATTGCTTGTTCCCTCTCTTCAGCTGCCTGAGTCTTGGTGGGGCGTTGCAACTGAGATTTGTTGCTGTTCCTACGTGTAGTTGCGTTATTCCATTGACGGGGGGGAGCCGTTAGTAATAACTTCGGTGCCCTGGCAAACCCATTTTGCTCCACCCAGGTCCAAGCCTCATCTGGGGAGTGGCAGAGAGTGATGATATCTTTATGACGGATGCGTAGTGTTGCGGGGTATTGCAACGCATATTGGATGTCATAACTGCGCAAGCATCGTTTGACGTCCATATAAGAGGATCTGCCGCGTTGTACTGCCAGCGTGTAGTCCGAGTATATGTGAATCGTGGCGTTTTCTATCTGCCACAGATCGCGGGATCTTGTTACTTGCAGGATGTGATCCCTGTCCTGATAGTTGAACAGACGTGCAACCACCGGGAGTGGAGGACTGCCGGGGCGAGGGGGGCCTCCTAATACTCTGTGAGCCCGTTCGATGGAAAAGAACTTGGAGTAGTTACCTTTGAGAATGTCCTTGGAGAACCAGGCCTCCAAGTAAAGCTCCATGTTGTGCCCCTTGGTATGTTCCGGCAGCCCCACGATGCGTATATTGTTCCTGCGGGATCTGCCTTCCTGATCCTCCACCCTACCTTTCAGATATTCAACTTCTTTTTGTAGTGATTTGATCTGCTCCGACGTCGAAACCACCGTGGGGCGTATGGAGGCCAGTGACGATTTGGTTTCTTCCACTCGGCCTTTTAGTTTCTTGTGATCTTCTCGTAAGTAACTGATATCTACACAAAATGCATCTATCTTAGGGCCCAAAGTGGATTTAATGTCCAGGACTGCCGCCATTAGTTCATCGAACCGATGTGCAAGTCTGCGTGGTCCCTGGGCAGACGACTGTGCTGCCACCTCTACGACAGAGGTCTGTTTCTTCGCATCTTCCGATGGGGCTTGTGGCTTCTCCGCTCTGGGCTTGCCCATTGTGATGGAGTGTGGGATTAGGATACCCAGTACAGAGACTGTGATTCCCGCAATGGCAGCAGAAGTGAGGGGCTAGCCCCCTCAAATTTGCGGCGAAGTGCCGTCGTCGTAGGCAGTTGTAGGGCGTGTGTCTCAGTTGTCTATTTGTGAACCATTTTAGGGAGTATGCCAGGTTAAATGCAGGATCACTTTTTTTCAGGGCACATCGACTGAGCCACCAAGTGTTAGCAGCATGAGAGCGAAGCCAGGTGGGGAACTTGCTGGTATTAGTGGTGTGAGTACTCTGAAGTCTGAGTCCGGTTAGAACAGTGAGCCGCTATGCCGTGGGACCAGAAGTGGAGAAGGAGTCTCCCGGCACGCATGCCAACCGCACGTGGGTGGGGTATATACACAATGCGCTGTTGATGGAACTAGTAGTGCAGGTTATGACCAGGGGGTAGGCGCAGACAACCGAGGAGCTGACCCACTGAATACGGTGAGTGAGGTAGCCAGTCCTGGGGCGATGTTCCGGATGCTTTCCAATTCTTGCTATCTGCTCCCACGCAGGACTTCGTGGTACGGCTCACTGACCGCTACGAGGCAGCTTCGGTACAGCTCCAGACCAGCCTCATATGTTTGGGTGACACACTCCACGACGCCAGCGAGGAGAGAACCGAGGGGGGGAACCTCGCTGTCTAGTGACGTCGCTGCCCTCTTTTGCAGCGACCGCCGAATTCACAGCGCAGACCACGTCTGGCGCAGAGTTGGTACCACGCAGCCAATGTCCGCCCTAGTCCAGGCACCAGGTCACAGCTTCACGAGTCTACATAGGTGTGCACTCACGTAGACCAGCCAGCGAAGGACAACGCTCTCCCCCGTGGCACAGGAGGCTCAGGTTAATTACGGCAGTCCCTCACTGTGGCTCCCCCCAATCGGTCAGCTCCGGCTCCAGGTCACCGGGTGCGCGTCCCAGCACGCTGCACACTGCCCGGGCTCCAGATAACTCAGGAAGTGTGCACCTTGCCACAAACGCAGGCAGAAAGGAAGTAGGTAATCCCCACCTTCTTTTTTTTTTCTTTGTGTTTTTACATAGTTTTTTATTTCCCTTTTGTTTTTCACCTGTTAGGCATCTTCTTCCTCAGCCAGCACGGGAGGGAGGGGGGGCCGTCGTAGGCACAGGCGGAAAGGAGAAGGGCCCCCCCCAAGCATCTTCACCAACGTGCGGAGTAGGCCTGAAGTCAACAGGCCACGGCACTAGAACTGAGGCCGGAGCACACAGTCACTGCGCGGTGCACGACGAGCACCTGATCGTCGGCCCGCACAGCCAACCACACTCCGGGAAGAGGAAGCGCCGGGCCTCGCCTGGTCCTCGACGGTCCACGCGGCAGTGGCTGTGCAGATCTATCTGCGGCTCCGTCTCGGTCCAAGCACGCAGGGCAACGCCGAGCTACGCGGGAACATGTCTCTATGGGGTCGACACTCCCACCGGCGGGTGCCGGCGCAACGAACAGAAAGCTGCTGGACAAGCACCACGATGTCCAGTGTAGAACCGCCGCACTTACAGCGGCAGACAGTAGGTGTAGAGAGGTGTACATCAGGATTGTGAAAGTGGCCGGTTGCGGAGCTCCGAATTAAGCGGCCGCACTCGCCGCCATCTTAGCCACGCACCCCTCAAGGCAACAGTTATGACACTGAATCAAAGATTAACTGAGCCCCTAGAATCAAACAATAGTTAGACTAACCAAGAAACTCTCAACCTATCAGATTTGCAATTCCTCTAGTTGTCAAGTGGAACAATCTAGTTCCCATTTAAGACCAGCAATTCAAGCTGGGGAAGTTTCAGGCAGCCAAGCAACTGCAAGTAGAGATATACCCTTACTACCGCTATTCCCCCATCTAATACTAGAAATGAATGTAGTCATTCTGGGGTAGGGAGCGACCATGCTTTGACGATTACAATGCAAACTAATCCCCTGAAAGGCATTGGAACTAATCCCTCTGCCTTGTGTCACACTAGACCCCCTCTTAATTCCTCAAGTAACACCAAAGGAATGTCTGAACAAAATGTGCAACACTTTGATAGATTCTCTAGCATACCACACAAATCCTGCCCCTTTGTTGCAAACCACAAGGGAGCCACTAATCCACATGATCAACGTCCCAAAATTAAGGGTGGGACAAAAGGAGACAACGGGGTCCCTAGTAAAAAAGTGACCTATTGGATACGCTTCCAGCGCCAATGGCTCTCTTTAATACATTCTGACACTGTCTACGCGCAGCACCTGTTCAGTCACACTGATGGCCTTGATAGCATCAAGCTGACCTTGAGAAACTTCAATCTGGCAGATAGTCTACTGGCGCTGGATGCTCAAACATTCCCTCCCCATGGTTCTAATATACAATTTAAAAGTACACCAGGTTCTCAAATCCCTATGGTACTCCCCCCGCCCCTCGAGATCAAATATGTCAAATTTCCCAGTTCAAACTGTTACCCACAATTCCCATAGTGGCACAGGCCTATTTAGCAACGTAGTTCCATTGAATCCATCTGAAATTATGAGATCAGAAATAACCCCCCTTGAAGAAGTTGACAGACTGTATAGCATCCATTCAAATAAACGTGTTGGCGTCACTTGCCTCTTCACTTTGCCCTCACTCTCAGAAACAGTGTTCATCTTCCCTCAGACTGAGCCCTTCCCCAAATCATCGCCTTGCACCCCACATGGCATCATCGACAATTCATCACGAATAAACGCTAATAAGCAATGTCAGCATAAACCTGACCACAACCATCCATGCCTTGCTTCCCAGAAGTCCTACCCCATTGTGAATGAGAGTTTGGCACCTATCCTGCCACCATTGTGGAACGTAGCAGGCTTGCACGGGAAAATTATAGATCCAGAGTGGGGAACTTTCATTAGCCAATTTGATATTGTACTTCTACAGGAGCATTGGAAAGACCTTTCAGATTGGGATATTCAAACTATAGCATTGAGTCAATACCATCTAGAGGTGGTCGGCCTTTTGGTAGCCTACTGATCTGGGTAAGAAATTCACTTAACTATCAAAAAATTTGAGATTGACAGTAAATACATCCTAGGATTGACCTTAAGTGGAAGTAATGGTTGCAGTATGAATACATGTAATGTTTACAATCATACAGCGCATAAAAATAAATAATCTCCCACACTAAAATTACTTATGCACCATCTTTTTTGGAGACTGGATAAAACACCTCTTCTGATTGCTGGATATTTCAACACCACATTTGAGCCACTGGATGGCATCATCCCAGCCATCGATATGGAAGATTCCACAACTTTCTGGAACATCCTTGCACATGGCAGTTTAAACAACTATAGTCCTTTACAATTCTCTGTGCAACCACAACAGCGGGTTGATCATATTACAGGAATGTACGCCCCCAGCCAGTTCAGGAACAGCCACGTTAGCAGCATGTCCCGAATGACACACAGCACTTGGGGTGTCTAAAGGACAATGATCTTATTCAATTTACTCTGATGATATGCTTAGGGCAATCCAATCCATGCAACCCGATAAAGCTCCAGACAAGGTTCCAGGTGATTTATTTCATTCTGAACCCGCGGTATGGGTCCTTATATAAATGCATTGTCAAGTAGGATTATAGCAGGGGAAAGAATCCCCAATTCATGGCGTAGTGCTGAGATCATACCATTGTTTAATTAAAAAAGGAGATAGGACCAGTCCCAGTAATTATCGGCCCATCAGTTTAATTGATAATTTACAGAAGGTGTTCTGCTGCCAAGTCCTAGATAAACTGCTTGACTGGATCGAAGAAGCCCAAATCTTTTTCTCCCTTTCAGGCAGGATTCCTCACTAAGGTGAGTACGATTGATCAGAGCTTTCGACTCAACCTCATTGTATAGAAATATCTAAGACTTTCTAAGGACCATTTATATATGGCCTTTGTGGACCGGAAAGCGGCATTCGATTTAGATCCTAGACAATTGTGGTCCATCCTTGCATCAATGGGAATTAATCCTCTACTGCTAGACATCCTTATTAGATTTCATGAGAAAAGATTTTTTCAAGTGAGGTGGGGGCGGGGGGTGAGCTCACAAAACCCATACATTTTGAGCGTGGGGTGTGTCAAGGCTGTGTGCTTGCCCCCAACCCTGTTCTCACTTTACATAAATGATTTAATTAATCACCTGTCCATGATCCTCCCACATTGGATGGCTATTTTCAGATCACACTCTTTTGATTTCCCGCACTCTAGCCGGGGTACAGAACCTGTTAAACAATTTTGATGCATTTTGTGATCTCCGTGGCCTGGAAGTGAACACCCAAAAGACCAAGATCGTGGTGTCCAATCCCCATAGATCATACAAGGGTAGGTTTCGAATGAAGGGGCTGATTTGTAAGTAGTTGACAACTTTGTTAGTCTGGGAGTTAGGATAAATAAAACATAATTGGAAGACACATATTCAGAAAAGTGAACTGATCCTATTACATAGTGCCTCTGCAGTCACCAGGAGATACAAAGCCACCAATCCTAAATCTGTTTCCCCAGCTGTTGAGGTATATTGGGCAAAGGCACAAACTGCAGCCCATTATGGGAGGGGAGGGGGGGAACTGGGGGGGCAAGAAATATTGTGGGGTTGACCTCTAAAGAAAATAGCTTTTTAAGATCTTTATTTGCTTCAGAATACTCCCATGATCCTCCTATTTTTGGATACGGAGCTTAAAAGTGTTGAAGATTTAGCTACCCTAAAAACCTCTTGTTTTTTAGGTAAGACTATGGTCAACCAGGGAGTCCTCAATACAGGTCCTCCACAGAAAAAATTATGAATTTGGGGAAAGCACACCTAATTCCATGGTTTTCACATATTAAATCGCACATCAACAACTTGGGATTGAGTATTTACTGGAGTGACCCCACATCACTCAACAAAAATACCAAAGCTACTGTAAAAGACGAATTTTGGTACCATAAGATTAACACTCACCATAGTAACGCTAAACCGGGGGTTGGTGGACATGTTCTTATCCAATAAATATGTACATACCTTGGAACCATATATGGATGCAATTTTACCATGCCAGACTCGCACATTGTTTATAAAATTCAGGCTAGGCATATTGCAGGTTAGCAAGTTTACCTGTGATTGGAAATCTAACTCAGTCAAATCTCCACTTTGCATACCTTGTAATAACGCGATTGAGGATGTTGAACCATCATCGACCCAGCCATATTCAAATCAATCAATCAGGGGGGTTATATTGCGCGCTACTCACCCGTGAGGGTCTCAAGGCGCTGGGGGGGGGGGGAGCGGCTCCGGATCAGTCGAAAAGCCAGGTCTTGAGGTCCTTCCTGAACTTGTGCAGGGTCGGGGAGCGTCTGATGTTCACAGGGAGCTCGTTCCAGGTCTTGGCTGCGATGTAGGAGAAGGCTCTTCCTCCGGTTTTGTTTCTGCGGATGTGGGGGACCTCTGCCAGGGCGAGGTCGGCGGAGCGGAGGTTTCTCTTGGGTACGTGGAAGGAGACTCTCTCGTTGAGGTATTTGGGTCCGATGTTGTTGAGGGCTTTGTAGGCGTGGGTGAGGAGTTTGAAAGTGACCCTCTTCTCGACGGGGAGCCAGTGGAGGCCGCGTAGGTGTTGGGTCATGTGCTCGTGCCGCGGAGTCCAGAGGACGAGTCTGGCTGCGGCGTTCTGAATGGTTTGGAGTCTGTGTAGAAGAGTTCTGTTGATTCCGACTTAGAGGGCGTTGCCGTAGTCAAGTCTGCTGGTTATGAGTGCGTGGGCGACGGTCCTTCTGCAGTCGGAGGGGATCCATTTGAAGGTCTTACGGAGGATGCAAAGGCAGTTGAAACTGGTGGAGGCGACGGCGTTGATCTCGCGGTTCATGGAGAGGGAGGAGTCGAGGATGATGCCGAGGTTCCGGCCGTGGTCTGTGGGGGTGGGTGGGCTCCCGAGGGCGGACGGCCACCAGGTGTTGTCCCAGGCAGCGGTGCAGGGTCCGAGGATGAGGACCTCGGTCTTCTCTGAGTTGAGCTTCAAACAGCTGTCTTTCATCCAGGCTGCCACGTTCTTCATTCCTTCCTTGAAGCAGAGTCTGGTGTCTTCGTGAGTGAGAGGATGAGCTGTGTGTCGTCGGCGTAGGATATGATGCTGAGCCCATGCTGTCTGATGATGGCGGCGAGGGGGGCCATGTAGATGTTGAAAGAGCGTGGGGCTGAGAGATGATCCCTGGGGTACTCCGCAGTTGATTTCCGTGGGTTCGGAGAGGAAGGGGGGGGGGGAAGAGTCGAATCCTCTGGGTTCTACCGGAGAGGAAGGATTGGATCCAGTCGAGGGCGGCTCCTTGTATCCCCGCGTCGTGAAGTCTGGCTGTTAGCGTGCGATGTGAAACGGTGCCGAAGGCTGCGGAGAGGTCTAGCAGGATGAGGGCCGCCGTGTGTCCCTGGTCCAGTAGCATGCGGATGTCGTCAAATCAGTCTTGACCCTGAGATTTGTGACGGGGGTGAGTGTCTGAAGAGTTTCAGCGCTTAGTCCATCATCTCCTTCAGTTTGCTTTGTTCGCCCTAATTTGGCAGGGTATGCCCAGACGTGGGTCCCTTGCTCACTTTGCCACTGGATTCAAGCTAGCCTGGCTGATGGGGGGTGTCACCTCGAAACCGGTCCCAGGATGCTTGTTTCCGGTCCAGGGAAGACCTGGCTTGGCAGTTCAGGCTGGACTGTTCCCATGAGGCACAGGGTCAAGACTGATTTGCAAATGGCTGGGTTTGAACTGGGGTGGCGAAGTGAGCTAAAGAACGATGATGGATTCAACCCAGATCTGTGACTGGGGGTGAGTCTCTGAAAAGTTTCTGTGCTCTGTCCATCATCTCCTTGTGTTTGCTTTGTTCACACTTAATTTTTCAGCACAGTGCCCGAAAGTCAATGGGGATGTGTTGAATTCAAGATTGCAGGGTGCAGTACCCTATGTGGCCAAAAGAGGTCAAGGGACACCTAGTGACAGCCTGTGGTACTGCACCCTTTCCCTGCTTTGTGCACATTAGCAATAGCGCGATGCAAATATCAACACTCCACTGCATATTTTACATGCTCTCGAAAAATACTATATTGTTGGAATGAATCAGCGTAGGGTTTTACTGCGATTGTTGCTTTTTTTGTTTGACAGGTTTCTGTATTAATCAGTGCAGTGCTCTCGTTCTGAACACTTGTGGAGATGGGAGGGTGTTCGCCAGTAGTTCTGTTGTGTGAGGCGGTCTCTTTCTTCTGTTTGTGAAGGGCATCGAGCCATCCGCCGATGAACGAAGGTGTGAGCTGCAGGTGTCTCTGACCGAGGGTTGGGGTGTAGCGGCTCCTTGAGAGCTCCCGAGCTTTTCGTGCTGTCATCAATAGTCCTGCGTGCTCAAGGACGACTAGGGCCCGTTGATGGGGTTTCGTTTATATGTTTCAGAGGAACCGGTGCTTAATTAATAGGAGCAGACACTTTTCCAACATAGGTGTTATTTCATGTTTATTTTATCTTTTTCCTGTAGCATTCAAATGTAAGTCAGTGAGAAAGCAACATTGCCCATATCTTGCTTCAAAACTAATTATTAACGACTCTTAGGAGATATACGTTTTTCTGTGAAAGTGGGACACACTTGAGGCAGTTTTGCAAGTCGAGACACGTTGTAATGCACTTTGTATTATGTAGAGTGGTTGTCTCTTCCTCCAGTACTTTATAGCTGATACGCACTTCGCTTTCCAGTTTTTCAAAACATCTTGGAATGTTGCATGTAACGTAAAAATATGTTCATTAAAAAAGGTAAAGCCGAGTCATGTGACTGAACAAAAACTAGGAAAGGAGGTCAATTTACTTTTCACTTCAAGGGGCTGTGTACTTTTGCTACCTTGGGCAGCACCAGATCCGCCTTTCCATTCACACATTCATTTAATGCCAAAGTACTCTTCTTCCTGGGGGTTCAGTCATTCCCCATTAAATCTCACAAACTCTACTGATGCACCGGTTCACAAAATTGTCCATGTGTCCCTTTGTTGTAACATGCCTAGTCCTAATTATGGGTGCTCCTGTCTGTTTTAAAAAAAAATTAACTGTCCATGCCATATTTTATGACATTTCAGTGCACATAAGCAGTATACAACCTACAAAATCTGTCCAGTTGAAATCGAAAATGGTCCTTGGGGATATAATCATCGACGTTGGCTTTAACTACTATTTATATGCTGACGATGCACACATCTTTATTCTTATGACTTTTTTCACCCTTTCTTTAGCACAACCTTGTAAATAATGAGTAATACATACGGACAATCCAGAATAGTGCCAATAGGCCTCGCAAGAGGTATGGAAAGCGGCATATAAATAACCATAACATAATATCTTTTTTCCTGTATAGCCATGTTACTTTATGCTAAACGCCTCAAAACAGGAAATTACCTATTTTCGTTGGGTCCACACCTCCCTCACCTGTTCCGATTTTGCCATCCTCCGGAGAGCATCTACATTTATTGTGTAGTGACGTATACCTTACCTTGTTACTGTGGCCTGACTTCCTTTTTATCAGAAAGGTATGGTTCAATCTCCCATTCAGCAAAGAACCTGCTCTGTAGTTTGGTGTTGTACAATCTTGGCTTTTATGACGGCGAACATTTAGAAAACTTGACCATTAATTTTGCAATGTGCATGATTTTCAACATTCGTCTGTATTCTTACACTTGCACCAAACGTGCTTCTCAGTGTGAATGGCTTTTTCAAACGTACCTTAATTTCGTCTTTGAAATGGTACATGGAATAGCACTCACTATAGTAGCAAGTGCCTCAGTTCAGTCTGTTCTAACCTGGCCCAGTCATCATCAAACTACCCTGTCTTTTTTAGATATTCTACTCTTTTGCCCTCTTAGCAAATAATCAAGTCTTGTGGCTTTGGGGGATGGTGGACTCGGCGGGAAACATGGCGGCAGGTTGACGCCCGTCGCGCGATCTCCCGGGAACGAAGGGAAAGAATGGGTGTAATGTAGGAGAGGACACAGCGCAATCTAGCAGCTAAAACGCAAATACATACAGTTATTAGCTCGCAATCAGATTCAAACAGATTCTGGAGGAGAAAAATGAATAGAGAGAATAAGGAAAGTTTAGCTCACCACTCATGGGCATAGACGTGGAACTCTATGGAGGAACCTGGCGCAGAGCGGCGGTTCGCTGGAGGAGGACGCGGGCAGCTTCTCTGTTAGTCGGGTTCCGGGTCAGTGGAGGCAGCGCCAGTACCGGACTATGGGAGCCGGCGAGGGAGAAGCGGGTGGAACGCGACAGTGCGGTTGAGGAGCAGGCCCTCGGCTGGTGGGCGTCGGTGAAGAGTTGGCGAAGTTGTGGGAGGAGTTGGGAGAGGAGCCCGAGTCGAGGCTCGAGTGGGAGCCTAGCGAAAGCATCGGCCTGGAGTGTGTTGAAGCAGATGGAAGAAGGCCCCCCCCCAGAGGTATCAATCTTGGCTGATGGTAGTCAGAGAGCGGGAGGAGGAACTGTGTTACCCGCCACTACTGATATTGTAGTAAGTAACGGCCTGCAGAGGGAGGTGGACGACTTGCAGAGGGAGGCGGACGCTACAGGCAATGAGTGTGATTTACCTGGAGGGGTAGCTGTGGCGGAAAAAACCTCAAGTGAGGGGGGACAAAGTGCGCAAGGAGTGCAAGGCGTACAAGGCAGAAGCAGATACCTGCTGCGTTCGATCCCTGAGCCTAAAGGAAGAGGAAGAATTAAAGGGAAGGGGGAAAGTGGAGGGGTCCCGGTCCTGGTCCCAGTCTCCCCGAAGAGAAAAGGGGTAAAATCAGGAGGGAAACCTAAGCGGTGTGGCCCTAAGGTGTCACGTACCCTCACAAAACCCCTTCCATCCCTTAGTTCTTACTTTAAGATAATGGAACAAATTACGACACCGCATGGGGGGAGAAATAAGAGCGCCCTACCCACTGCGCCAATACAGTTGGAAAATAGATTCTCTGTACTATCTGAGAGACATGATCAGGATGTTCAGGGGGAAAATATGAGTGGGGTGGGAAACGAAGAGGCGGATGGTTGTCTTAGTACTACCTCATCTCCCACCCACTGGGTGTCTCCTCCTCTCTCTCAAGGGCGTAGTTTAAGTTGATGGAGCAAGGTTTCAAAAATGAAACTTGCTTGTACGCAATCTTCCTCATAGTATTAATTTATTAAACTTGTATTGTAAATACTAACCTTTGCATTCACAAACACAAGAGGGACAGAAGCTTGCTTATGTGTTTTACTAATGAATAACGCTTGTCTATAATCCAAAATGTCCGCTAAAGCGCGGGAACCTCAATGCGCATGTCGCAACCTGATCACATGGTGTGACGTCTTTCTTTGCTTGGTGGGAAACTTCTGCTTCTGCGCAGTGTGCACTAAAATGGCCGCTAAATGTTTTCACATGCTTCAGCTTGCTCTCATGTCATTATTAAATTGTCGTTTTCTTAATGCTACTAATGCAGGATAGTATTATAATTAAATGGGAATAGAGTAGGGAAAGTGGGCATACAGTGAAACATTTTATTTGTGATTTTAATATTTTCTTCTTGCACTTTTAGTAATTCGTAAACTTGGGCCTGGGTTGGTGTTTTGAAACTCGAGAGACGGATGGTTCTGCGCATGTGTCCTGTATGCCTGCCAAGTGAAGTCAACTTGGACGTCTCCCAAGGCCACGACCTATTGGCCGAAGATGATGTACTCAATGTTTCCGGCGGACAAATTGTTACTTTTCTCCTGTAAAATGTATAACATTTGTCGTGAGACGGGTGGGAAATAAAGTGAATGTATTAATTTGAAGGGGCGGGAAGCTAAAAACAATAGGATTCACAATTTAGGCCAAATTTGACATGGTGCGAGAATCCACCCCCTGTCCTGTCCAATCAGAAGTAGTGGTCCCATATTTTAGCAACATTAAGGGGAGGTACATGGGTGTAGAAGGGTATAATAGAATATAGCATTAGTAAATTAGTCAGAGCATGCGTTCACGAAGAACAGGCGTCCATACTGCCAGAGCGCTCTCAACTCCAAACTGCCCAGCTGATCGGTTGCTGACTGAATTCCTGTCCGGAAGAGGTCCTGAGGAGGGGGCGGCGGAGTCCATTAGACGGGAGAATCGAGAGAAGTCGAGTATCAGAGAGGGTAACGGCGCAGGCGTCGTTGTAGAGAGGTCACCGGTCCTGTCCTGATCCTGGAAGAAGTCTTTGCTCTTCATCCTTCCTGGGTCCTATCTTTTCCAACTCCTTGGCTAAGGGGCTTGGTTCTCGCATTTAGGTAACTATACTGCAACCTTTAGTTGCGCTGCTGTCTCTATTCTCTCCCTTCCTTTAAACACCGTCATTTATTAGCAAAATCATTTCTATGATTTTTCATGGGTATTACAATCAAGTACCGTGTTTTCTGTATTTTACTCTGCTAAAAACTTTAGATAAACATTTTAAAACTTCCTGACTCAGTGGTTATTTCAGGATTATGTACTATAATGAATGTCACTCATTTTAAACTTCCCAATTAGCAAAGGATCCATTGGTAAGTTATTACTCTTCAATCAGAAGGTAATTGGTAGCAGGGACTTTGATAAAGAGTACATCTGACACCCAGCGTAAGTATTAGTGTAGTGTGAATGTATGGGCCCAAGTGAGTATATGGTGTATGAATGTTGTTGGCTAATATTGCGCTGGATCAGTTTTCTGGTAAGCAGAGGACGGTTGTTGTTACTCTTTGTTAATTGGGTAATGAGAATTTTATTTGTATTTTTTATGAACTAACATCCGCTTATTTTTGAGTTTTTGTGATATGTTGTCCAGAATACCCCGGGGTAGGGAAAAAGAATAGTGGGTGGCAAGTGGAAGCCATACTGCAGTGAGGTTATCTGTCAGGCAGAATTAGTACTGAGAAGTTAAGCAGGACTTTCAGTACTCGTTAGGGACTCTATGCGTGTGAGTAATAGCAAAAGGGTACGCTGATAAAAATTTGATGTTATATCACCTAGTAAGGGTAACATTGGAGAAGTAACAGGTACTTTTGGAGCTTGTGTGAAGAGTAGACGGAAGTGTTTTACTCGTAGTGTATGTATTAGTAAACGGAAAGGTTTTACTAAAGTGTGGAAGAAACTATCTTTTCGAAATTAGTGGAAACTGGCACGATAGCGAATGTTTTATGTTGTTACTGAAATATAATTAAGATTTATAGAGAAAATAAGTTTGCGTAAAGTTTTGTAAAGGGAGGGTCAGTTGCCGGAGAGGGAGCTGACGTCACAAACGCCGCGCTGTGGTAGGTTGAAACAGCGTGTGTGGAAAAACCCTTGTAAAGGAGGGGTCAGTAGTCAGGAGTAGTACTGACGTCACAGGTGCCGCGCTGGGATTGGTTAAACCAGCGAGGACAGAAAAGTGCAGATTGTAAAGGAGGGGTTGACAGAGAAACGTCACCAAAAAGCCACGCAAGGATTGGCTCGGAAATAAAAGATAGCAGACATTTGATTGGTCGAAAATATAGAA
Organism: Calotriton arnoldi; assembly: GCA_963921515.1. Classification (NCBI taxonomy): domain Eukaryota; kingdom Metazoa; phylum Chordata; class Amphibia; order Caudata; family Salamandridae; genus Calotriton; species Calotriton arnoldi. Next base: position 464,148 of record CAWUFW010001110.1, read on the forward strand.
GAAAAATTCTTAGTGGATAAGGATTGCATGTTAAAACGCGATCAGACTTTAACAGGAACTCGTCCGGATAGGAGATTCCTAGGTTTTGCAGAATATAATTTTGTACACCGAAGATTAGATAGAATGTACGGAGAAAAGAGAAAAATGTCATTTTTGCAAAAGATTAAGAATTATTTTAAAAAGGACAAACCAATCAAAACTAGAGAAGGAATTATTATTCCACCAGCTAAAACGCCAGCATCATTCATGATGATGGAGAGAGGTTATCATACCTGTGTATGGATGGAGAATTGGATAGAATACACCAAAAATGATGGAATATTAGCATTTCCCCAGAATGGTACCTTCAATGGAATAATTCTTCAAAACTTGAGATTGAGGATGAATGATTTAGGACCCAGACCTAGATTAACTCAGTACGAAGCTCTAGAGGAATGGGAAACCGAGGCATTTGAGCGGGATAGATCTAGAAGTAATAGGAGTTACCCAGGATTTTACCCCAGATATTTACGTGAGTCTAGAGAGGGTCAGATGAAACAATGGAGAAGGGCAATGATTACAGAAGGACTGTATCCATTATTCACAGAAGGAGAGAAATCAGGAGGCAAATGTACAGAAAAGACAAAACATTTAATGAGAAATGAGGAATCTGAAGACGAATTTATGGAGGAAATGTTAAGAAATCCCCCACCATATCAGGAAGGGACAAGTGGATGCACCCCAAGTGCACCACCAAAAACTCCATTAGTGCCACAGGTAATGCATGAATTCACCCCGAATAGAATACTATATGATAAAGAAAAAGAAGCCCTAGAAAAGACCAGAGCAGAATTAATACAGAAAATAACTCAGATAAAAGTACATCCTGATTCGTTGACCATACCTGTAACAATTGGTCCAGTAGTTCCATTATATGGTACTCAGGGAAATTGTCCTCAACCCATACTTGCACCTACTCCTGTGAGTAATCCTAAACCTGAAGCTCCAGTTATAATTGAGGATCAATTTAGTGACTGTGAATCCACAATATTACTTATGGATTTGCCTATTCGAGGTTCTGTAAATAGTACTCCAAGAAAAGATGTACCTGGAGGTTCAAAAGATGTAAGTTTAGTAACTTCATCAGGAGCAAAAAGTGCTACCATAGTAACACCTGAAGATCTAGAAAGATGGGTACAAGGGTCAGTTAAACAGTGCACACCTCCGCAAATAGTGGACATTCATAAATTAAAAGTCGAATTAGAAGAAATAATAGCAGGAAATGTAGGACTAGAACGCTTAAATACCTATGATGAAGAAGAATTATTGTTCCTATGCAGGAGTATCACCAGAAATGTAAGGTTATTTCATGAAAAATTGTCCAATTTAGCATTACAGATGGGAATAGAAATAGGGAGATCAAAGGTATTACAGAAACCCTATAGAGCAGAATTTTCAGACAAAGACTTAGAAAATATGAATGCCTCTGGAAGAAGATTACAAATAAGAGAATTAATGTTAGTTTTACAAAAATGGGGAGACCTAGATAAATGGAGAACTAGGTGGGCCAAGAAAAAGGAAGAGGCATGAACAAGTAGAACAGCATCTGAATATGTGATGAAGGAAGCAGGAAAAGCAGATCAAATGTATCCAATGCGAGAAGTTGCGGGAGGAGGATATGTACATGTCCCATGGAGCAGACAGGATATTTTGTCATTTACGAATGATTTTCCAAAATTGAGAGAAAAACCAATTGAATGGTACAAGCAGGTTGAAAGGTTTGTGAAGGTGTCAAAGGTATTGTTGAAGGATTTGGATGGTCTGTTTGACATAGTGGTACCTGCCGATTTATGGACAGATTGTAAAATCACAGTGGATTGGCCAAGTGATGAATATCCTAGAGATCCGAAGACAGGTGCCCCGTCAAATGATGTAATGAAAAAGTATCAGCAGGTGATAACATACCTGAAAGGGAAAATACCACCGAAAGAAACAGATTGGGTAAAAATAGATCGAACTACCCAAGAAGCTAGTGAAACAGTACATTCCTATTATGAGCGTTTATTGCAGGTGTTTAAACAGTATAGTGGATTCGAGGACATTGGAGACAAAAACATGAGTCAGTTTGTGTATCGATTTGTTCACGGTCTGAAGCCAGAGATTTGCCAGATGATTAAACAACACATGCTGTGTTGGCAGGGAAAGCCCATAGATGAGATTCTGAAGTATGCAAAATATTGTGGAGACGATATTGAGGATAGACACAAGAAATTGCAGGAAAAAGTGATGTGGGCACAGGTGAAAATGGCTGAGAAACAGGGAATTAATTTGGAAAATCCGAGTGAAAATCCAGGAAAAGAGTCTGGAACGAGTGGTGATACGGGAAATGGTGGAAAATTTAGAGGACGAGTGAGTAGAGAAGAAGCTAAAAAGAAGTTTCCTTATCATGGATGTGGAAAATTGGGGCATTGGAAGGACGAGTGTAAAAAGATTCGGAATAATAATGGCCCAAATCAAAACTTAAATCCACAGATGCAGAATGATTCACAGCAGGGTGTAAATCCCCAGAATCAATTACCACCTCCACCTGTTCAGGGTAATGTAAGCAGAGCAAAGCATGGTACAGACATTGGATACCCAGGAGGGAGTGGTAAGAATGATTATATGACATCACAATTTCTTTTGCAGGACAATTACTGTGAATTCAACTCATGACGGTGCCTAGGAGAGGGGAAGAAGGAGTGCGTACTTGGCGCATCCTTACAGGTAGATCAGTCTGGTCCATATGTTGAAGGAAATGTGAAAGGTAGTGATATTACTTTCCTTTTGGACACTGGTGCTACCAGGTCTACGGTGAGATCAGCAGATATCCCAGACCTTCCTCTCTCTGGTGAAGATATCCAAGTAGTAGGGGTAGCTAATCAAAGAATTTGAACGCCTCTTACAGAACCAATGGAAGTCAAAATAGGAAACTTCAGAGAAATGCACCAATTTGTAGTGTGCGATTCTAGCCCAGTAAACTTATTAGGTAGGGATTTATTGTGCAAAATGAACTGTACAATTTTCTGCACGCCAGATGGTGTGGCAGTTCAGACACCAGATGAGGACCATGTATATAAAATTATGGTTGCAAAACAAGGTACAGAAATAGATGAAATGTTTCGTTGATAACAAAAGATGAGTTGCCAGAAGAATTAAAAGGTACAGTAAACCCAATAGTATGGGATTTCTCCGGAAAAGAAGTAGGACTTATGGCAAAAATAGATCCAGTTCAAATTACGGTAAAAGAAGGTGCAATTTTCCCAAATACCAGACAGTACAAAATGAGTGCAGAAGTAAAAGCAGGAGTCATTGAAGAAATCAATCGAATGGTAAAACAAAACATTCTAAAAGAAGTAATGAGTAGCCCATGCAATTCACCAATCATGGGACTAAAGAAACCTAGTGGAAAATATAGGATTGTTCAGGACCTGAGGAAAATAAATAAGATTGTGGAACCATGTTGTCCCATAGTACCAAATCCTGCAGTAATACTATATCAGATTCCTTGGAATGCAGGATGGTTCACAGTAATTGATTTGTGTCAAGCATTCTTTTCAATTCCATTACATCCAGACAGCCAGTATCTTTTCTCATTTAAATTTGAGAACAAAGTCTATGTGTGGAATCGTGTTCCTCAGGGGTACACAGAAAGTCCTTCCATCTTCAACCAGATACTGAAAAAGTGCCTGGAAAAACTAGTGATGCCAGGAAGCTCAGTCTTAGTCCAATATATCGACGACTTATTGGTGGCGTCGACCACCAGAGAAGACTGTGTTGTTGACTCCATAGCATTATTAAATCTTTTGGCTGAGGAAGAGCATAAAGTCTCACCTGAAAAGTTACAGTTTTGCAGGACAGCTGTTAAATATCTGGGACACCAAATTGAGAGGGGAAAAAGAAGAGTAACCTCTGAAAGAGTAGAATTAATAAAGAGAATGCAAATGCCTGTGACCCAAAGACAAGTGCGGATGTTCCTAGGAATAGTAGGCTACTGTCGACAATGGATACCAAATTTTTCCATTTTAGCTAAGCCCTTACATGACGAAAAAGAAAGCAAAGGACCCTGTTGAGTGGGAGGATGAAAGTGTAGAAGCTTTTGTAAAATTGAGAAACGCACTTTGTTCAGCACCTGCCTTAGGCATGCCTGATTATAAAAGAGAATTCGCATTATTCTGTCGAGAGAGAAAATTGTGCACTTTCTGTCCTAACTCAGAGACATGGACTAGATAGACGTCCTATAGCGTACTTTTCTGCTACATTGGACCCAGTAGCAGCCGCGTTGCCAGGATGCTTAAAAGCAGTGGCAGCAACTTGTTTGAGCATTGAACAAAGCGAGTCAATTGTGATGGGACATCCTGTAAAAGTATATGTTCCACATGCAGTTGTCATTCTGTTGACAAGAACCCGAACTCAGCATCTTACTCCTAGTCGGCTGACTAAATATGAGAGGATAATTATGGGTGCTGAAAATGTGACCATGGTAAGGTGTACAATAATAAATCCAGCAACTTTATTGCCGGACCCATATCATGAAACAAATAAAGATGATGAAGAAGATGAACATGATTGTGTACAAATTACAGAATTATGTACAAAACCACGCCCAGACATAGAGGAACAGCCTCTTAAAAAGCCAGACAGGGAGCTATTTGTCGATGGTTCATGTCAAAGACATGAAGATGGTAAACTAACTGCTGCCTATGCGGTATGTGAATTAACTGGAATAGTCGAAGCATCCTATTTACCAGGAGTAAAATCTGCACAAGTAGCTGAATTGATTGCTTTGATAAAAGCTTGCAAAATTGGGAGGAATCAGAGAGTAACTATATTTACAGATAGTCAATATGGTTACGGGGTTGTGCATGATTTTGGCCAACTGTGGATGCAGAGGGATTTCATGACTTCTTCAGGATCCCCCATTAAAAATGGACAATTTGTAAGGGAATTGCTAGAAGCAATACAATTACCAAAAGAATTGGCTGTGGTGAAATGTGCCGCACACCAGTCAGGAGATGACTGGGTGGTAGTCGGCAACAGATATGCAGACTTGGTGGCTCAACATTGTGCCAAAACCAGAACGTCAGTCAATAAGAGGGTGGAAAGAATGGGAATCAGCTGCCAACTTATGCTGTATATGCCACCTGAAACTTGGAATGAGGTGAAGAAATTGCAAGATGAGGTTGATGAAAGTGAGAAAAATTTGTGGATCAAAGTGGTTTGCTCCCAAAGAGGAGAAGATGAAGTGTGGATCAGTGCAGATGGCAGACCAGTCATGCCAGACTGTTTACTCTCACAAATGGCTAGAATGCATCATGGAGACACACACATAGGGAGAGATGCAATGATTAGGCTGTTCAGACAAAATTGGTACAATCCCAAATTCAGGGCTGTTGCAGAGAGTCTTTGCCAGAGATGTCTAACTTGCCAAATGCATAATCCAGGCAGGAAAACGATAATTGGGTTTGGAAAGATTGGAAAGGCAGAGGGCCCATTTATAAGACTCCAGTTCGACTTCATACAGTTACCACCATGCAGAGGACTAAAATATGTACTAGTCATAGTGTGTCTGTTTTCAAAGTGGGTGGAGGCTTACCCTACTAGGAGAAATGACAGTATTACAGTTGCAAAACTGTTGTTACGTGAGCTCATACCTAGGTTTAGTTTCCCAGTATCTTTGGAATCAGATAGAGGAAAACACTTTAATAGCGAAGTGATCCAGATAATCTGTGAAGCATTTCAAATCAAACTGAAATTGCACTGTGCATATCGCCCAGAGGCTTCTGGAGTGGTTGAACAATTGAATGGCACTATAAAGTCAAGATTGGGAAAAATGTGTGCATCAACGTCATTAGAGTGGCCAGACGCATTGCCACTTGTCTTGATGGGAATAAGAAGCATACCGGACAAAACGACAGGATTGAGCCCACATGAAATAATGATGGGAAGAGCAATGAGACAAACACATGTTCCCACAAACAAATTAGTAAATATATCTGATGATATGGTTCTGGATTATTGCAAAGGATTAGCTGACCTAGTGCGTTCTGTCTCTCATCAGGTTGGAGAAGACGCAGTTTCCAGGCAGCCTGAACTAGAACATGATCTGAATCCTGGTGATTGGGTGGTAGTGAAGAACCACACCAGAGAAACGTGTTTATCACCCAGGTGGAGCAGACCTTGTCAAGTTATATTGACCACCAATACAGCAGTGAAGTGTGCAAGATTTCCTAATTGGATTCATGTAAGCCACACAAAGAGAGTACCAGAACCTGAAGAAGAGAATCCACAGACAACGCCAATCACTGATGAAGCTGAAGGTTGTCCAGCTGAGGAATCTCAGGCTAGAGGTTCGAGAGAAGCTGACGGAGAACAACCGAGCACAAGTCAGGATTGGATACCAGTGGTAGAAATTCCTGAAGTATACCACAGAACAAGAAATCAAACTAAATTGGAAGAAATTGAAGAAGATCAGATAGGTGAAGAAGAAGCAGTTCAGGATCAAGAAGAAAAGATAGTAAAAGATCCTGAACAAAATAAGATAGGGAAAGAAAATTGGACACAAAACAGTGAAGATTTAATTGACTTTACACAGGGAAAAACAGGTTTAGAAGAATCCGGTCAGGCTGCAGAAGTTCACAGTGCAATAAGCCCTGATCAGAAGCAGTTAGATCAAGAAGAATTCACTAAAAAAGGGGTTGATACAAATGAACTTAAAGAAATAAAAAAGGAACAAAGCCAACATCTTGAAAGTCATTGTGGAGCTACTGAAGAGAAACCAATCAGACCTGAAAAAGAACAAACAAAAGAGGCAGTAATAAAAGAAAAGAAAACAGTATTGAGTAGTGAAAATAACGAGATCTCTGAAGATGTAAACAGAGAAACAGTGCCAACAAAGAAAACAAGAAAAGGAGATCATTGGCCAAGTGTCATTAAAAGAGTAAAATACCACATAACAACCAGAAGTGAAGATCCAGAACAAGTACCTGAAGTGACAAGTCAAACTGAACAAGAGAAAAAGTCAGGAAAAAGAAAAAGTAAAAGACTGAGACTTGTGAATAACAAATTCAAGGGTCCTGACTGGACTTATATCATTCTTGAAGATTTTGAAAGCTCAGAGTCAAGTGACAGTGGTGGCGAAGGAACAAGTGCAGAACTAACATACGAAGAAGAAACAAGACCACCCTGACTAAGCAAAAGAATCCTCTAAAGAAAAGAAGAAGAGATAAGAAGAGCAATCTTCCTTGTCGAAAAATGCCTGATGATAGAGTTACTGGGAGACCAAAACGAAATTGTTGTAGGAGATGCTGTGCAATCTGCATATGTAGTCTAGTATTGGTGCTTATAGTATGGTTAGTCCTGATTGTAGCAGTTCCTTACCTTATGATAATAGATAAGAAGATTAATAATGAAACTAAAGGGAGGACAGCAAACATGAAGGGCAATAGAGTAGAATTAATGGCAGAAGATGAGGCAGAAATTCATCATGAAATAGCTGATAACGACACTAGTTTAAATGTTTTCACAAAGTTATTGTTTCAGTATGTAGACACAATGGAAGTTAGTAATTGTTATGTCTGTATGAAGTTACCTGAATCAGTAGCGGAAGGATTAACATACCATCATTTACCACTGACATATGGCATCTCATGTAGTGTATTAACAAGTTTATTTTATAGAACAGGTAGGCTACAGTATTATTATTCAAACTTAGATGTGATATTTTCTGAGGTTCCGATTCGCAAGAGTATGAACCCAGTGCCTAGTAGTCAAGACGCACAGTTTATGGGAGAGTTTTTCTTAACAATGAAATCGATAGACATAACACATGCACATAGACACAATCTAACATGTTCTTTACTAGAAGAAGAAAAGATATTTTTGAATTTAGTAGAAGATAGAAGACATGATTTTCAAAAGAAAGCTTCAGAGCATAAGACTCAGTGGCCACCTTGGGCGGAGAAAGAAGGGAGTTATACACCTGGTAAAGCTCAAGCTGCAATGGCTCTGGATTTCGTAAAGAAAGGGAAAACTTGTCTTCATAGGTTAAAGACTGATTATAACAATGTTTTCATCGGTACCAGTGAATGTGAACACAATTTTTTAATTCTGGGAGGTTGGGGACTCAAAGGAGGAACAGATTCAGTTTTTCCTGGAATTTATTATGTATGCGGGAATAAGGCTTACTTTAGGCTTCCTGCACGGTGGTATGGAAGTTGTTATTTTGGAATAGTTTTTCCAAAGATATACCACGTAAAAAGAAACACTGGAAGCAATGAAAACAATAGCGAATTAATACGTAGTAAATGTGCTAGTTTTTCAGAAATTGTGGGTGATATATTTGGTGCATTGATACCTTCAGTGGGAATAATTCTGAACTCAAGGAAAATATGCAAATTGTCTACAGTGGTTGATCGTTTATCAACGGATACTGCTGGAGGTTTTCTAATGATTAATACGGAGATGGTTGCGATTAGATCTATGGTGATGCAAAATAGACTTGCTCTTGACATTCTATTGGCAAAAGAGGGAGGAGTCTGTAAATTATTGAAGACGAAACATTGTTGCACTTATATTCCTGATAAGAGTGCAGAAATTGGAACGTACATTCAGAACATAACTAAACTTGAGAAAGAACTTAAACCACTGGAAGTTGATAGTGTATGGGAAAGATTGACAAATAGTATTGCGTCAATTGGAACCTGGTTTGCTAATATAGGGAAAGGACTTATAGGTCAAATATTAGTACCCCTAGCAGGGATAGCAATAATAATATTGGCAATAACAATATGGTGCAAATGCTGTAGAAAGAATGGAACATACAAAGTGACAGAAAAAGGAAAGAAGAGAAAACTAGATGAAATAGAACTTGAAGAATGGAGAAGTGATTTATACAAAAAGTTGAAAGGGGATGTGAAAAACAGAAAATGTAAAAATGAGAATGAAACGAATTGCTAGAAGTTGGCATCTGATTGAGGGTAGTATTTTTGATGGCTCAGAAAGGCCATCAGAGAGGGGATTGATGGAGCAAGGTTTCAAAAATGAAACTTGCTTGTACGCAATCTTCCTCATAGTATTAATTTATTAAACTTGTATTGTAAATACTAACCTTTGCATTCACAAACACAAGAGGGACAGAAGCTTGCTTATGAGTTTTACTAATGAATAACGCTTGTCTATAATCCAAAATGTCCGCTAAAGCGCGGGAACCTCAATGCGCATGTCGCAACCTGATCACATGGTGTGACGTCTTTCTTTGCTTGGTGGGAAACTTCTGCTTCTGCGCAGTGTGCACTAAAATGGCCGCTAAATGTTTTCACATGCTTCAGCTTGCTCTCATGTCATTATTAAATTGTCGTTTTTCTTAATGCTACTAATGCAGGATAGTATTATAATTAATTGGGAATAGAGTAGGGAAAGTGGGTATACAGTGAAACTTTTTATTTGTGATTTTAATATTTTCTTCTTGCACTTTTAGTAATTCGTAAACTTGGGCCTGGGTTGGTGTCTTGAAAACTCGAGAGACAGATGGTTCTGCGCATGTGTCCTGTATGCCTGCCAAGTGAAGTCAACTTGGACGTCTCCCAAGGCCACGACCTATTGGCCGAAGATGATGTACTCAATGTTTCCGGCGGACAAATTGTTACTTTTCTCCTGTAAAATGTATAACATTTGTCGTGAGACGGTTGGGAAATAAAGTGAATGTATTAATTTGAAGGGGCGGGAAGCTAAAAACAATAGGCTTCACAATTTAGGCCAAATTTGACATGGTGCGAGAATCCACCCCCTGTCCAATCAGAAGTAGTGGTCCCATATTTTAGCAACATTAAGGGGAGGTACATGGGCGTAGAAGGGTAAAATAGAATATAGCATTCGTAAATTAGTCAGAGCATGCGTTCACGAAGAACAGGCGTCCATACTGCCAGAGCGCTCTCAACTCCAGACTGCCCAGCTGATCGGTTGCTGACTGAATTCCTGTCCGGAAGAGGTCCTGAGGAGGGGGCGGCGGAGTCCATTAGACGGGAGAATCGAGAGAAGTCGAGTATCAGAGAGGGTAACAGCGCAGGCGTCGTTGTAGAGAGGTCACCGGTCCTGTCCTGATCCTGGAAGAAGTCTTTGCGCTTCATCCTTCCTGGGTCCTATCTTTTCCAACTCCTTGGCTAAGGGGCTTGGTTCTCGCATTTAGGTAACTATACTGCAACCTTTAGTTGCGCTGCTGTCTCTATTCTCTCCTCTTCCTTAAACACCGTCATTTATTAGCAAAATCATTTCTATGCTTTTTCTTGGGTATTTCAATCAAGTACCGTGTTTTCTGTATTTTACTCTGCTAAAAACTTTAGATAAACATTTTAAAACTTCCTGACTCAGTGATTATTTCAGGATTATGTACTATAATGAATGTCACTCATTTTAAACTTCCCAATTAGCAAAGGATCCATTGGCAAGTTATTACTCTTCAATCAGAAGGTAATTGGTAGCAGGGACTTTGATAAAAGAGTACATCTGACACCCAGCGTAAGTATTAGTGTAGTATGAATGTATGGGCCCAAGTGAGTATATGGTGTATGAATGCTGTTGGCTAATATTGCGTGCGCTGGATCAAAGTGAAGAGAATTCAGAGAGTCAGCAAGGTACTGGCACAGGTACAGGCACAGGATCGAGCATGGGCATAGAAGGAACGGTAGCAGAAGCCACAGGAGGAGTGGAGAGCCAGATAGAAAAGATGTTCTTGAGTTTGAGGCAAGACATCTTGACAAAATTTGAGATATCGGAGATAAATCAGAGAGGGATTCAGGATAAATGCGAGACTCTGGAAGGAAAACTCGATGACATAGCACTGCGAACGGGAATCCTGGAAGGGGAAGTGAAGGTCTTGTCGGAAGCTGTGACTGAGAATTCAAAGGAATTAGAAAAATTTAAGAGGCAGAACAAAGCGCTAGAGGAAGACATGGAGAGGCTGGAGATGCAGGCTAGACGCAATAATTTGAGAATCCTTAAAATTCCAGAAGGGTCTGAGAAGGAAGATATCAAAGCCTTTATATGTAAGCTGCTAAGAGAAGGAATCTTGAAAGATAGACCGGAAATTGAGTTGGAAAAGGAGATTCAGAGAGTCCATAGGGATCCCTTTAAATTAAATCCGGCTAGGAAGGCACCGAGGAGAATTTTGATATATTTCCAAACATACGCAGTGAAGGAATTGGTGTTGGGAAGAGCATTGAAGGAGAGAATATTAAAATATGAAGATTTCAGCTACCAAATAAGGTCAGACCTAGGTAAAAGAACAGCACAGAGGCAGTGGGAGTTGGGATCTCGAATAAGTGAGCTCCGGAGCAAGGGAGCCCAGGTGCAGATGAAATTTCCAGCACTGCAGAAAATAATGTGGCGCAATAAGATGTACAACTTCTACAATCCGGAAGAAGTTGATGCTTTTCTGGCGCGGATGGAGGGATGCGTGTTTTGGAATACAGCGTAGGGGGTGTAGTGGCAGGTTGTAAAATTTGTATATATGCGCTGGTTCCTCATTTTTCTTTTTTCATTTTGGTATTTTAGAATTCTTGCTCTCCTGGAACGGGGGGATCACGAAGGGCGGTTTGCAGCGCCCAGGGAGTAAAAAGGGGGTTTCCCATGGGGGAGGGGGGCACAGGGTGTGGGGAGCATGGGGAAAAAAGAGAAAAAAATTGTCCTCAGGATGCTAAATCCGAAAAGGAAGGCGAATAAATATAACTTAGGCTACAGGTTAAAGGAGATGGAATGTTGCGGGGAAAGTAGAGCAGAATATGGATAATTCTAAAAAAATAAGCTTTTTGACATGGAACGTAAATGGGTTAAGGGGTAGAAAAAAACATATAGGGTGTTAGAATTTTTAAAGGAAAGTGGTGCACAAATCATCTTTCTACAAGAGACGCATCTAGAAAGGCAGGAGTGTAGACAGTGTTTCTGTAAGTCACGTTGGGTCCAAGAGGTGCTGTGTTCAGATCAAAGGGGGCGAACTAGAGGTGTGGCCATTATTATAAGAAGCAATTTAGGAATCAGGGTGGTGAAATATGAGACCGATGCGATGGGGAGATGGTTAGTGGCCACTATATTGATACAGGATAAGCCTTTGGTTTGTGCAGTATATTATGGGCCCAACGACGATAATCAGGGACCTTTAATAAAGCTTGAAGCCTGTTTATTGGAAACAGGAGCTCCCATAATTTTAGGAGGAGACTTTAATGTTATGTTATGTTAGGGATTTGTAGCGCACACAGCTACTCAATAGAGTGTCCCGGCGCGAGCCCAAGAGTCAAAGGGAACAAAGCATAGAAGGACTAAAAACAGGCTAGTTGAACAAGAAAGTTTTGAGCTTTTTTCTAAACTGAGAAGGATTCTTAAGATTACGCAGATCCAGAGGCAGGGAATTCCAGTAAGTTACTGCTAGGTAGGACAAGGAGCTGCCACCATTACGTTTCAAACGAAACCTGGGAACAGATGCTAGAAGCATATTCGAGGAATGAAGGCACCTGCTGGGGGTGTAGAACTGAAAACGTTTCCTGAGATAGGCAGGGCCATACTCGTAAAGTGCAGCATGAGCAATGGTCACAGCTTTGAAGATTATCCTAGCTTTAACAGGCAGCCAGTGTAAGTTACGTAAATGTTGCCTAACACTGGAGCGCTTAGGAAGATCCAGTAGAAGACGCGCGGCAGCATTCTGAACAACCTGTAATTTGTCCAAAAGGTAACACGGCAGCCCGATGTAAAGTGCATTCACATAATTTATGCGAGAGGTAACCAGAGCACGGATAACCGTTTCTTTAGCAGAGAGAAGCAATAACGGCAAGAATCTACGGAGGAGTTTTAAAATACCAAAGCAGGTGCCAGTGAGTTTGCCAATCTGGTTACCGAAACTGAGTTTCTCATCAAACCAGATGCCAAGATTTTTCACAGGATGGCCAGAAGGAGAAGGACAGAGGGATTCAGTCAGCCAGAAATGATGCCAAAACAATGGAGGAAACTCCCCAAAGAAAAGAATCTCGGTTTTGTCTGCGTTACATTTTAACTGAGCCGACGCAAGCCAGCTAAATACCGCAGACAGGCAAACCTTGACATGAGATGTGGGGGCCTCGTGTTTCTTCCAGGTAAACAATAGTTGCGTATCATCTGCGTAGGCAACCACTTTGGAACCCAGGTCCTCAGCCAGCTGAATAAGAGGGGTCATGAAGAGATTAAATAGCAGAGGACTAAGAATAGACCCCTGAGGAAGCCCTGTCAGCAGAGCTTGAGGTGTAGACACAAAAGGGGGGATCCAAACTTGTTGAGTTCTGTTTTCCAAGAAGGATTTTAACCACTCCCAAGCTGTACCGATGATGCCCAACTTCTGTAGACGGGCAAGGAGAAGTGAATGGGGGACAGTATCAAAAGCGGCCGAGAGGTCCAGCAGGACCAAGACGGCCCTGCCCCCAGCATCCAAGGTCTCACGGATAGCCTCCGCTACTTCCACAAGGGCAGACTCAGTGCTGTATGTGGCCCTGAAACCCGATTGGGCAGGGTGGAGAAGACCTTGCTGTTCAATGAAGGATGTGAGCTGCTTGTTGACCATTTTTTCACAAACTTTAGAAATAGCAGGAAGCAGAGAAATGGGGCGATAACTGGAAGGAAGATGGGGATCCAGAGTAGATTTTTTTATGAGAGGGACAAGCAGTGCCTGTTTCCAGTCAGTAGGAACGAGAGCAAGTGAAAGTGAGGTATTAATCAACTGATTCAAAAATGGATTGACAACAGCAGCAGCTGTAGCCATGAGTTTCGCAGGGCAAGGATCATGAGGGGAGCCCGATTTGAGGCAAGATAAGGCAGCCAGGGAGTCCGGCAGAGATACAAATTCAAAAGCAGAAAAGGTAACACAGGTAGTGGAGCCAGATAGATAATCAGGGGACAGCTGAGAAGGCTGGCTATCAGAGTTTTGAAAATGAGATTGCAATGCCCCGACCTTATTGATAAAAAAAATTAGAAAGTTCTTCCCACCATTTGAGAGAAGGGGTGTGGGCCGCGTTCATTGCATTGGGAGAAATGAAACTTTTTACAATGCTAAACAACTCTTTAACATTATTACTAGACTGGGCAATACGGTCAGTGTAATAGGTCCGCTTGGCCAATCTAATGGCCACATAGTAAGCCTTTTGGGCCATTTTCAATTTGGTCTTGGCCTCAGAGCCATAGTCGTCTCCATTTTCTTTCCAGCCTTTTACAATGCTGCTTCAGAATTTTGAGCTGGGGCGAGAACCATGGTTTAGGCAGTGGGCCATTATGGTGTCTGGGGTTGACTTGTGGAGTGAGATCGATCACCACCTTCTCAATCCAACTATTAAGATGGGCAAGCGCAAGAACAAGATAATGTGGTCCTAAACAGAGAATTAGATAGAACGTCACGTGTGAAATATGTCACCCCCCCAAAAGCATTTGCTAGACTAAAAAGTATGATAAAAGAATTTAATTTGGTGGATATCTGGCGTAGTAAGAATGAGGGAGTAAGAGACTTCACTTATTATAGCAAAAAGTATAGACATCATTCCCGCATAGACTATTTTCTCGTAGACCAGGCCCTATATGCGGATATAGAAGTGGTATCGCACATTCCAGCAATTTTATCTGATCACTCTGCAGTAGTAATGTCCGTGAACCTCCACCAAAAGGAGGGGCAAAGGAGATGGACGTTAGACAGGACTATATTACTGGACGAGGAAGTGATAAGAGATCTGGGGGAAAAAACAGAGGAATATTTTCAGATAAACATTGGTTCTACAAATGAGCAACTGGTCTGGGATGCCTTTAAAGCATATTTAACGGGATTTTTGAAGTCTATAACAGGGGGGAAAAGAAAGACAGCAAAACAGGACGAGGAGAGCAGAATAAGGGAGATCAAGATGAAAAAGAGGTATCTACAGAAGGCCTCCTTAGAAGGTGCAAGTAATCTATGTTGGCTAAAGACTTAGAGGATTTGCAGGCTAAATTTCAGGCCCAACTGGATAAAAAATTACTTGAGAGATGGAAGGCGAGTAAGCTCCAACATTTTGCCTATGGAGAAAAATGTAGCTCTCTGTTGGCTTGGAAGGTGAAAGCAGAGAGCCAGAAATACAATAAGAAGCTTAAAAAGTAGAGAGTCAGGGGAAGTGTTATGTGCGAATGTAGATATATGCCGGGAGGCCAGAGGGTTTATGAGTGAGCTTTATAAGGAGACTGTCTCGCCAGACCAAGAGAGCACTGATAAGTGGTTAAGACAGGAAAAGCTTCCACAGTTGGCTGAAGAACAGAAGAGAGCTTTGGGTAGGGAGATAACAGAAGAGGAGGTTAGGTTGCAGTGCAGAAAAATGGTCAGGGGAAAAGCAGCCGGACCAGCTGGCCTTCCAGTTGAGGTATACTTATGCATTTTAGATAAAGTGGTGCCTGCTTTAACGTCCATTTGTAATAGATTGTATAGTCTGGGAGAAAACATTCCTAGCTCTTGGTCAGAAGCTACGATCTCGTTAATTTTAAAACCTAACAAAGATCCACAGAAGGTAGACTCCTATAGACCTATATCCCTTTTAAACGCCGATTATAAGATCTACTCGGGAATTGTGGCATCACGAGTGGCTAAGGTGATAAAAGAGGTTGTGCACTCCGATCAAAGAGGTTTTATCCCTGGGAGGCAATTGAATGAGTTAACGTTCCAGATGATAGGAGTTGTGGATTTGGCGGAAGTACGAAATATCCCCTTGACTATAGTGGCAGTAGATGCTGCCAAAGCGATGATCAAGTGAACTGGAAGTATCTCTGGGAGGTCCTAGCCAGTTTCAATTTTCCGATTAATATGGTTAAGGCGGTGAAAAATCTGTATCAGAACCCTAGAGCCAAGGTCTTGACCAATGGAGAGTTATCGAATTGGTTCAGCATAACAAGCAGCACAAGACAAGGATGCCCCGTCTCCGCTCCTATTTAATTTATATATAGAGCCTTTTGCTAATTCAATCAGGGCGGATACCACGATTCTCCCATTTAACTCTAATGGGTTTGAGGTAAAACTGGGGCTGTACACAGATGATCTGATTCTTTATACAATTTAATCCGCAAGAGGCAATACCCAGTTTGATGAGAAAAGCGGAAGGTTTTGGTTCCATCTCTGGTTAAAAGGTTAATGTAGATAAAACCGAGATTATGCAATGGAACCAGAGAATAAACATCCAGGGAGCCAAAACTCAATTGCGATATCTGGGGGTGATAATTACGCAGAAGTTGGAGGATATTCCGAGAGTAAACTGGAAGAAAGTAAGTCAGGAGATAGTGTGTCTATTGCTGAAATGGGCGAACCTACCGTTAAATATCTATGGTAGGGTAAACCTCATAAAGATGGTTATACTCCCGAAAGTCACATTCCTTTTTAATTCCATCCCTTTAACTTTTAGGAAGGAGGACATAACCAAGCTACAGGGGAAAATTGGTAGTTTTATTTGGGCATCAAAGGGCCCAAGGATAGCTTGGAGGAAGTTGAGGAGGAAACTGGGGGCAGGGGGATTGGCACTACCAGACCTGCTATTTTACTGTCACGCTTTCCATTTCAAAAACTTCCGTATGCTAGGAAATAAGCCAGACAGGTCATCATTGGGCTTACTGTTTTCAGCAATGCTTGGGGAGGTTAGTCAAGGCCGGCATCATTTTCTGTTTAAGTATGGGGACCCGAAGTTTTTTAAAAAGGTCAGATTGAAGATTTTAAGTACGGCATTAAGAACATGGATATATGTCCGGAAACAACTGCGAATTACATATTATTCTGCACGAGCACCGATCTGGGAATCCCCGGACACCCCCGAATGTTTGAAAGACCAATTGAGCCAACCATTAAAAGCCGGGGGCATATTCTACTGGGCAGATCTTATGATAGACGGCAGTTTAGTGAGCTGGGAAACGCTTAGTAACATGACTAGGGGAAAACTGACAAGGTTTAAATACTATCAATTGGGCTCCTGGTGTGCAGCACAAGAATGGACACTGGAGGAGGAAAACCCCAAGTTAGATCAGCTAATAAGAACAGATAACTGGAAGAAGGAAATCTCTTTCTGGTATTGGGCCTTCGTAGAGGCGGAAGATACTATAGAGACCGATATCAGAAATCTATGGTGTAAAGAGTTTGAAGATGAGGAAGCAAAGACCCTATGGGCTGATTCTTTTGATAAGTTACGAGTAGTTGTAAAACCAGCTTCACTCAAGCGTAACCATTTATTTACTCGTTACAGAGTTTATTGGTCCCCGATGAAGTTGTCAAAGGTTACAGGTAATAAGTACTGCTGCCCAAGATGTAAGCATGAAGTAGCGGACGATCTGCACATGTATCTGGAATGCTCAAAAATTACGCAATATTGGCTGGAGGTTTGTAATTTCCTAGGAGAGGTCCAAGGTAAACAGATCAAGGTAAGCCTGCACTTGGTATTCTTTGGGCTTTCGCAAGAAGAAGAGCTGGGGAAGGATGTTGGCTCCAAGTTTACCTTTTATGTGGTAGTACTGGCAAGGCGTGAGATCTGTAAGAAGTGGAAATCAGAAAACCCCCCATCTTTTGCTGAGTGCCTAAAGAGTGTTATACTAACAAGTGAATCAGATATGGCCTGTGATCCAGGAAGTAGGGATAAGATCTGGACTCTATTGTTGGAATGGAGAGAAAAAACAAGTGGGTCCAATGATTAAGCCAAATGTGCCGGCGGCTCTGGCGTCTCCAGAAATTTTTACCAGGGTTACACAGAGAAATGGAGATGGGTTCAGAAACGGCACTTTTCTTAAGGAGTAGTCCTCCCTCTCTCTGATGGCCTTCGCACCCAGTATAGAGAGACAGGAAGAGACTTAACATGAGAGTTGGCAAAATGAGGACAAAAAAAAAAGTCTTGTGGCTTTTCTTCAACCAGTGGCGGCCGCAGCTTAACGGGGGTGGCGGGCGTGGTGGGGGGTAAATAAAAAAAAATACATTTTTAAAAAGTACTTACCTGTAGGCCGGCTGTCGCCTCTCGGCCCTCTTCGCCCACTTCCAAGGGCAGGAACCAGGAACAGGAAGCACCCAGGCTTCCAGACTCCCCTAGCCAATCACGACGCTACTGATAGAAGCGTCATGATTGGTCTGATCACTGTGGTTCGGCGCTCAGAGAGGGACTAGGGGCCTGGGCATGTTCTTCACCCACGCTGTAGTATAGCCTGGGTGAAGAACATGCAAAATGCACATGACTGTTTCGGGTCGGCAAACAGCCCTGTGCACTTAAGTGAGTGCCTACCACTCCTCCCCTGCTCTTGTTAGAGCCAGCCTCGCCCCTAAAAAGCCGAGCCACGGAAAAATAAAATAACGTCAGTTATTATCATTTTGTTTTTCCTTTTTCAACTGCTTATAGAGCAGTGGGGCGACACTCCTCTGCCATAGCGGAGGACCCGCCCCTGTCTTCAACAGTATTCTAAAAGAATCTCACTGGAAGCAGCTGTACTTTGACTTAACATATGCAACCCAGCTTTTCAAGGACACCTAGTGACCCTCGATTATTCATTTTTGGGAGCAAAAATAAGTTTGATTGCTGTGCTAGAATACCTCAGCTTAGAATACAAATCATTCTCAATTCTACCATGTCTGTTGATTTTGATGATCCAAACCCTTCTTTCCAATGCGCACATTCTAATTTATCAACATTCTAGACCACTTTGCTTTTTCCCGTACATTATTATAGGAATTATTTTCTGACTATTTGTATTAACAAGCAGTTTCAAAGAGAAATCTTCCAAATATTCTACAACACTGAAATCAACCCCCCTCAGCATAGTACCCTAGCCTGAGAGCTCCTGATTGAGTTCGGAGGGGGGGGGGGGGGTTCAAGTTTCGTTACACCACTGATGCTGAATGCTTTTTAGGTCTCACCCACCAGACCACTTTTTAGGTGTCTGTAGGCGAAAGCCTCTTGTGAACTTACCAAACCTTACAATAGGCTTTGAGCCCACTCATTGCTTACCATGGATTGTCGTCACTCATTTTCTCGCTTCTTATTCAATGGCTTGCCTTCCTTTTCGTGGGTTTGTCCTTCTTTTCAGCTAAAAGGGACTTGATTTAAAGGGTGCAGCACACCACACAATTCAACCCCACACAATTCCACAACTAACAATTCCAATTCAAACCACATAATTTCACTACAAACAACATACATCCAATACAAACAACTAAACATAAATAAAAAATAAAATCATTTACAACGCCAAAAACAAACTTTCACAAATGTGAGACCGATTGCATTGCAAATGCTTCTTAGATTTATATGAGGGGAAGATTTAAAATAAGGTGTTGAGCTTGTGCACAGTGATCCCTGTTCAAGTCCTTAGATTAGAGCACAGCTTATCTAATGCTTTTGTGTACGCCCTAGCAAACATAATTCACTACAAGGTGCTCCATGCGCCACCTGTATCCTTGAGGGTTTTATTTCTTTCTAATTTAGACACAGGACTGGCCAATGCAATGACTTTTTACAGAAATTTTTATTTTGCTCTGGAGACTTAATTGTAGCAAGAATTTTTAAGAAAGCTCGTCCGCAGGCCAGTTGCGCCATTTCCTTAAAGTCTAAAGCGAAAAATTGAACTTTTCTCTGGATATATGTCATTGGGTTAATTTGAAATCATACAAAAGTTTCATCACTGTGAAAAGTTTAGGGTGTGCACAACCTTACCCTTTTTTATCAAATTTATCATAAAGCGAAACGAGTAATTTTGCTTCTACAGAACAGTAACCTCCCACTTAATACTTTAAAAACAGGATGGAATGGTCAATTGCCGGACTCTGAGACATGCAAATTATGTAATTTTGGTCCCCACTATTTATTCCATGTGCTGGATCGCTGCCCTGATCTAAGTGACACTAGAAATAGTTTTATTCATCCTTTAATAGTGAATTTGCATTTATCAACTCAGGAAGCATAGTTGCACTTTATTACTCACACCCTTCCCCACAAATCAGTTATATGATATTCAAGTTTATTAGGGGTTTTCTTCCTTTATTTAAAAATAAATAAATAAATGCGCGTTTTCATATTTTATAAGGATACATTGTATTCTCTTAGTGGACACCTATGTGATAGAAGATGATTATATGCTTCACGTATGTAATGATTTTTACTGTTGTATATATTTCTGACCTCTGTAGAGGTCTATATCAATTTATTAAGAAACATGTGAGGAAATAAGAGAATTTAAGACAGAACCGCCAAACCAGAGCCAGACTACTGCCATGCCTCAACCTGAAACAGGCCAGGCAGGCAAGGACAAGGGATTAATTAATAAATACCAAAAAACAGCACAATACTGAGCCAGTGGCAGCTCCTCCGCTGAGGCGGAGGAGCGTTGCCCCAATGCCAGGAAGCTGCAAAAGAAAGGAAAAGATAAAATGATAATAACGTAATGTTATTATCATTTTATTTTGTCCTCCTGCTGTGACAGTGTGCGTGAGGGGGCGGGCGGGGCTGCAGAGCACGGGAGGAGTGGTAGAACACTCCTGGCGCAATGACTGTTTGGTCGGCTTTCTTGGTCAGCACAAAACAGTCATGCGCACTTCCCTGTTCTCCATGCAGGCTGCATTACAGTCTGCATGGAGAACATGCCCACCCCTCCAGCCCGTGGCTGAGCGTTGTGTCAACGTCGACAAACCCACTGCCCCCAAACCTGCACCCCGCCCTCCGCGAAGAAACTGTAGCAAGGTCACTGAGGAGCACCTCAACTCCACCCTCAACCGCGATGCCCCCTCCACCTCGACCGACACCAACCTCGCAGCCAAAGAACTTCACAGATGGATCACCAACTGCGCAGACGAACTCGCACCCCTCCGCAACCCCAGAAAAGCCACCTGGTTCACCGCCGACCTCCAAGAATCCAGACGCACCTGCAGACATCTCAAGAAGAATTGGAGAAACAGCAAATCCTCGGAAGACCGTACTACATACAAGAACGCCATGACAGAATACCACCAACTCATTAGATCCACCAAAAGGACCTTCATCCAGAACAAGATTCTCGCCAACTCCAGCAACTCAAAGGAACTCTTCAGCATCATCCAGGAATTCACCAAACCCCCCCCAGTGAAACCACGGACATCAACCCCTTCCAGGACCTCTGCAACAAGCTCGGCTCCTACTTCCATCTGAAAATAAAGTCCCTTTACGACAACTTCAACGAACAGACACCCGACGCCGAAACCACTCCCTCCCCCAGCAACTCCAGCCAGCCCACCATCTCCTCCTGGACCCCAGTCACCACCGAAGACACCGCATTGACCATGAAAGGCATTCACTCAGGAGCCCCCACGGACCCCTGCCCCTCGCACATCTTCCACAGAGCCACCGCCATCGCACCGGAAGTACGACACCATCAACGCCACCTTCAAAACTGGCACTTTCCCCGACAAATGGAAACATGCAGAAGTCAAGCCCCTACTCAAGAAGACCTCAGCAGATCCAATGGACCTCAAGAATTACCGACCCATCTCCCTCCTCCCCTTCGCGGCCAAAGTTACTGAGAAGATCGTCAATGTCCAACTAATGAAATTCATCGGAGAGAGCTACATCCTCGACCCCTCCCAATCCGGATTTTGCAGCAACCACAGCACCGAGACAGCTCTACTCGCCGCCACAGACGACATCCGCACTCTCCTCGACCAAGGCCACACCGCGGCCCTGATCCTACTCGACCTCTCTGCTGCCTTTGACACCATCTCCCACTGCACACTCACTGCCAGACTCCACGACGCAGGCATACAGGAAACCGCCCTTGACTGGCTCCGCTCCTACCTCACCGGCAGAATCCAAAGAATCACACTTCCACACTTCCTCTCCGAACCCACAGAGATCAACTGCGGAGTACCCCAAGGATCATCGGTCTGCCCTACGCTCTTCAACATCTATATGGCCCCCCCTCGCCGCCATCGTCAGACAGCACGGACTCAGCATAGTATCCTATGCCGACGACACCCAGCTCATCCTCTCCCTCACCACGGACCCCATCACCACCAGACTCGGCTTCCAGGAAGGAATGAAGGACGTTGCACCCTGGATGAGCAGCAGTTGCCTGAAGCTCAACTCGGAGAAGACAGAAGTCCTCGTCCTTGGAGCCTCCCCCTCTGCATGGAACAACACCTGGTGGCCTACCGCCCTCGGAAGCCCCCCCCACCCCCACGGACCATGCCCGGAACCTCGGCATCATACTCAACTCCTCCCTCTTCATGACCCGACAGATCAACGCCGTCACCTCCACCTGTTTCAACACCCTCTGCATACTTCGGAAGACCTTCAAATGGATCCCCCCCGAATCAAGAAAGAACATCACCCAATCAATCAATCAATCATATCACTTATAAAGCGCACTACATACCCGCGAGGGTCTCAAGGCGCTGGGGGAAGAGGGGGGTGGTGCTGCTACTGATCGAAGAGCCAGGTCTTGAGGAGTCTTCTGAAGGCCAGTAGGTCTTGGGTCTGTCGGAGGTTGGTGGGGAGGGTGTTCCAGGTCTTGGCGGCGAGGTGGGAGAAGGATCTGCCGCCGGCGGTCGTTTTCCCGATGCGGGGGACTGTGGCGAGGGCGAGGCTGGTCGAGCGGAGCTGGCGGGTGGGGGTGTAGAAGCTGAGTCGTCTGTTGAGGTAGGCTGGTCCGGAGTTGTGGAGTGCTTTGTGTGCGTGGGTGAGGAGCTTGAAGGTTATCCTCTTGTTGACAGGGACTCGCACTCATAACCAGCAGACTGGACTATGGGAACGCCTTCTCGCCGGGATCAACAAGTCTCTGCTCCGCAAACTCCAGACCGTACAGAACACCGCAATCAGACTCCTCCTCGGCATCCCTCGACACGAACACATCACCCAACACCTGCAAAACCTCCACTGGCTACCTGTGGAGAAGAGAGAAACTTTCAAGATACTCACCCATGCCTACAAATGCCTCCACAACACCGGACCCCAATATCGCAACGAAAGAATCTTCTTCCACGTACCCAAGAGAAACCTCCGATCCGCCGACCTTACCCTCGCTGAAGCCCCGTGCATCCGCAGAGCAAGAACGGGTGGAAGAACCTTCTCCTACATCGCGGCTAAGACCATTAACGAGCTCCCAATCGACATCAGCTGCGCCCCCACTCTACACATCTTCAGGAAGACCCTCAAGACCTGGCTCTTCGACTGACCGGAGCTGCTCCCCCCGCGCCTTGAGACCCTCCCGGGTGAGTAGCGCGCTTCAAAATTCCCTGATTGATTGAATGAGAGAGCCCACCAGGTGTTGAACCACCAGGGATATGACTTGCTGTTCCAGCCATGTTCATAGGCGCAGGGCCTCTTGACAAAGGGTCCACAACCCCACCCCACCCTGTTTGTTGCAGTACCACATGGTGGTGGTGTTGTCCGTGAACACTTGTACCAGCCTTTCCTTGATTGATGGAGAATAGAAAGGCTTTCAATGCTAGTAAGATCGCATGGAGCTCCAGCAGGTTGATGTGGAGTCCGGATTACACCGGAGACCAGAGTCCTCCGATCTCCACCTCTCCCAGATGGCCGCCTCATCCCAGGAGTGACGCATTTGTTGCTACTGTGAGATCTGGTTGGGGAAGGGAGAGGGGTCTGCCTCTGACCCAATCACGGTTCGTTAGCCACCACTGCAGATCTTTTGCAGTTCCCTCCGAGATCTGGAACATGTTGAAGAGGTTCCCCTGATGCTGTGCCCATTGAAAGTTCAAGTCCCACTGCAGAGTCAGCATATACCACCAGGCATGAGTTACCAACAGGATGCAGGAGGCCATGAGTCCCAACAGCCTGAGGGTTTGCCTCACCGAAATCCAGGATAGAGGCTGAAACATCGGTATCATAGCCTGAATACCCTGGTCTCGCTGCTCAGGAGGGTAAAGCCTGAACCTGCACTGTGTCCAGTACTGCTCAGATGAAAGGGAGCATCTGAGAGGGAGTCAGGTATGACTTCAGCATGTTGATAGTGAACCCCAGCGAGTCCAGGAGGTTTGGTGTAGTCTGGAGGTGGGAGACAACAGCCTGAGGTGAGCCCGCCTTTACCAGCCAGTCGTCGAGATAGGGGAAGACTGCACCCCTGATCTCCACTGATGAGCTGCAACCACCGCCATCGCCTTGGTGAACACCTGTGGGGTGCTGGTAAGAGCAAAAGGGAGCACAGTGAACTGAAAATACTCCTGGTGTACCATAAGGCACAGATAGCGCCGGTGGCCAGGAGGGTCGGGAAGGTGGAAGTAGGCGGCCTGCAAGCCCAATGAATGCTACCATCCAGTCTCCTGGGTCCAGGGCAGCCGAGACCTGAGCCAACGTGAGCATTTAGAATTTCTTCTTCTTGAGTCTGTTGTGTCAAGTCCACAGCAGATAGTGTACTTTGCTGCATCTCTCCCATCGGCTACAGCCTGAGAGAGTACGTCCAGGGCCTCCTACGGATCCTCTGCAGCACTTGCTCAACCGTGTCCCACAGAGTGTGGGAGTAACAGACTGCAATGCCAGGCTGGCGGAAGAAAAATTCTTCCCCAAGGAGTCCAGCCTCTTTGATTCCCACCATGGGATGTTGAGGCTTGGACCTCTCTCTGGGATAGTGTGTTGGGTCAAGAAGTTTAGGTCCACTGGAGCAGGGAGGGCAATCGTCCTATTCACAGGAGCCCCTGTGTTGGGTTTGGGCCAAGTCCCCAAAAGAACGTCAATAAACGGGAGTAGCAGTTCATAAGTGGAGACTCCCAGTTAATTCACCTTTGTCAAGATGTTAGTCTTGACTGCCTCCGAGGGCAACTGAAGGTCAAGGACCTCAGCCACCCTCCGCACCACCAATGTGTATGAGGCTCCCTCCTCCGTAGCCACAGTAGGGGAGAAAGCATACCAGTATCTGGAGAGGTATCCAGTCCACTAGCTTCACCAAGTTCCTCACACCAGTCCATGCTAGGGTCTTCCTCATATGGCTGGTATTCTGCAGGATCCAGCTACCCCCCTCCCATTCTTCCCCAAGTCCTAACCCAAGGGAATAGGACTCATGCTCTGATCTAGGAGGCAAGGCTCCTGGCGGTGCCGAGGTCGGCATTGGGTGATGCCCATCTGACTCCGTATCGGGAATCAGAATGGGGATAGCGCTGCTGGTGGATGTTGGTGGCACTGGAAGTGTCGGCATCAGGACCTGTGTTGGAGGAGGTCGAGTTGGTACGACCGGCTCGGATCCGGATCCAGAAATGGATCCAAGGAGCTCGACTGAGGTTGACTGGGGTTGAAGCTGCCGGCACGGAATTCAGAGGGGGTGCCCTCTGATGCGGGGCCCACAGGTGCGTCAGCGGGTTTGGGCCACCCAAAAATTAGGCGCATGGCCTCGTAAAATTCCTTTAGTTGGGTGGGGGTCACTCCGGCTCCTGGAAAATTGGGGAGGTGCAGGATCAGCCCAGGCTCTACCACAGGGCTCGACCTCGAATGTCGACACTCTCTTGTCTCATCGGCTGACGGACAAGTCGAAGACCTCTTCGATGACTTTTTTCTTGTGCCTCGGCTTACCTGAATGCCCCGAGGACATGGAGTGGTAGTGTCGATCGATGGATACCAGTCTGAGCCATATCTCCTCCCTTGTGGAGTGCCCCAGGGCTCCTCCTTGAGCCCCACCCTTTTCAATATATACGTCTCTGAACTAGCCCCACTTATCCGGATTTTTGGCTTTAGCCTTACTTTTTATGCAGATGATTCCCAGATTGTAGTAGCAGCATATAAAAATCAGTCCTCGCCTGCTCTGCAATTTAAGAACTGCATGGGTGTCATCACTAATTGGATGAGCGCACACTGCCTTAAACTCAATTCTGGAAAAACTGAAATTTTGACCTTTGGGAATCTGCATCCTAGTTGGGGCAGTGTGTGGTGGCCCGTTGATATGGGTGATCCACCGGAACCAGCAACTAAAGTGAAGAACCTGGGAGTATGGGTGGATAGTAAACTTTCTTTTGTTCAACACACTAATGCTGTGGTTTCCTCCGCCCACTTCCTTATTAAGAAACTCAGGAAGATTCTCCCTTATCTTCCGGAGGACACGAAAAGAATTGTAGTCACTTCATTAATCCAGTCTAAATTGGATTATTGTAATGGGCTGTTTATAAACGTCCAGAAGCACTGCCTGAAAAGACTACAGAGCGTGCAAAATTCAGCCGCTCGACTTCTGTCAAACACCCCTTGGTTCAAATCAGTATCTGGTGAGATCCGTAATTTGCATTGGCTCCCTGTGGCGCAGCGAATAAAATTCAAGGCTCTTAGCCTGGTGTTCAGGGCCCTGAATCATACAGGGCCAGCCTTTTTGCAAAATCTTCTTGTTTGGTATGAACCAACTAGACACCTTCGTTCATCTGGTGCTAAACTCTTGAGAGTGCCCAGAATTCGTACCTTACTCTGGGGTGGTCGCAGCTTTCATTACTGTGCTGCTAAACTCTGGAATTCCCTACCGATTGACTTGAGAAACGCGTCATCTCTTGTCTCTTTCAGAAAGGAACTAAAAACCTGGCTCTTCTGCAACTAGAGACTCACCAGTGGCTTACTTTGTCCGTAGCGCCGAGACACCTCCGGGTATTCGTGCGCTTTACAAGTCTTGATAACATAACATAACATAACATGGAGTGGGACAACAGCCTCTGACTCCACAACCACTGTCCGGACCTTCCTCTCGACAGAGACCTCAAATGACGTGGAGTCGCACACTGGGCTGCCATGAGCTTGAGGGATTGCTACCGCAAAGCCTTCAGATTGATGGCGAGGCAATCGGAGCACGACTTCAGTTTGTGGACGCGCTCCAGACACCACAAGCAGACAAGGTGCGGGTGCGTCACCGACATCGGCCGATGACAGGCTCCACAGGGCTTGAATCCTGCTTTCTTAGATGACATACCTACACACTAGAAGGACAAACCTCAAATGTACTCGTAAAAATGTGGAAACAATCCTGTCAAACAGTGACTGAGGGGTAGCTCTTCTCCAGATCAGCGCTGGCTGGTGTGGAAAAAAAAGAACTGACATCAGCTTGCCTATATATGTGCTGCAGACGTCACTTCTGGCACGGACGGCACAAACAACGCACGCGGAGCCGAACAACGCCACCCACTGGTGCGCAGGGGTACTGCCCACGAAAAGTCTTCGGGATCCAGTTTGACACCTGGGAAATTCAAAGGTAAGGAATCTGCAGGTAGAAGTCTCTATCAGATAATGTCCTCTTTTACTCCACTTTGCCTTTCTTTGAACTAGAAAACCCCACAAACAGGTGTTCATTCACACAATAGTTCTTTGTACGATTGGTGTTAAAGATCAGGCTTGAGGATGTGGAGTTTCTCTTCTTTAAAGGGATGAGGCAGGGCAAAAAACACAGGCAAAGTGATCAACTGGCCATCGTGGAAGGGTGTTGAGGCCTTTGGTGCTTTCAGCGCAACCACCATACACCACCTTTGTTCATGCCAAATTGGTAGGAAGGCTGCCTGGGTGTTCAGTACCAAAGGTCTCAACACCCATCCACGTTAGCCAGTTGACTAAGAGGTGCCGTTTGCCCCGAAAGCACATGCAATTCACTCACACAGCATGCTGACTTAACAGCAATGAGGCAGGTGAGCTTAAGTGGCAAAATCACCAAGTAGCAGGTGTGCATAGGCTCAAAGGGCATGCACATGAGAAATTTCAAAACCAAGTCCAGAGCCAACGACACCAACCCACTGGGTTGGGGTGGGATATACCTCGGTTGGCAAGTCACACTAATTTTGCTGTCAATCTCCACACATGGAGGTGTAGGTTGTGGAGACTCGGATGCTGCCATGTTGCTGAGACAGGAGGTCCTCCTGAAGTGGAAGCCTGATCAGAGGACTAATGCTCAGGAGCTATGGGTACCACATTCCCCTGGTACAGTCCAGTGAGATAAGAATGACTTGAGTCTGGTTTGTCTTGATCTGATCTCTCTAGAGCCCGAGGCAGTGGAGGTAGCAGTAGAAATTAGTGAATTCTAGCCAGAATGAGGATCTTAAATGCCCTGGAGGAAATTGCAGCATACACAAAAGTTGACGCTGAGTACTTAGTGGTGGTGAACAGATTTAGCTAGGGTGTACCCTACTGCTCGATGATACCCTGCACTATCTCAGGATGAAAATGCCACTTGTAGTCCGGTAGACAATGCTTGCCCATTTTGTCAGCTTTGGCCTTCAGATCTTTTTCCAGGTGGTTGACGTCCAGGAAGATGTTCTTCTTGTCCAGTCACCTCCAGAGGCGTAGCACTTCATGTCACATGATCCAGGACCCCATTCTGCCCTGCTTGTTGTAATACCACATAGCGGTAATGTAATCTGTGAGGACCTGCACCAGCCTCCCTTTGCCGGATGAGAGGAAGGCTTCTAGGGCCAGATGGATTGCTCAAAGCTCCTGAAGACTGATATGGAGCTGGCTGTCTTGCATGCGAACAGAGACCTCTGACACCCCACCTCTCCAAGGTGCCCCCCTCCCCGGTTGTGAGACATCTGTCACTACTGTGACTTCAGGGGGAGAGGAAGGGAGAGTTACCTACTGCCGGTCAGGATGGTGTCTGATAGCTATCAATGCAGATCTTGTGCAGTCTCTCTCGATCTGAATAATCAGAGAGGCATTGCTGATAATACGCCCACTAGAATCTGAGGTTCCAATGAAAGAAGAATGGACAGGACAAGAAGTCTAAGAAGCCTCAGGGCAATCCTCACCGAAACACACGAATGAACCAGAAATATCAGGACCACATTCTGAATGTCCCTTTCTCACTGCAGCGGAGGAAAGGCCCAGAACACCACTGTGTTCAGAATTGCCCCAATGAGTGAATGTCTGTGTGGGGCTCAGTTAGAATTTGGCTTGATGATGGTGAAACCCAACAATGTCAGGAGTTCATCGGTCATCCAAAAGTGGCCTACAACTGACTGCAGCAAGCCCACCTTTAGCAGCCAGTCGTCAAGGTAAGGGAAAATGTGCTCTTCCGACCTCCGAAGATAGACTGTGATCAGCGGCATCACTTCTGGGAACACACCCAAGGTAAGGCCGAAAGAGAGCTGGTGAATTAAAAGTGTTGTTGGCCTACCCTGAGCCACAAGCAACACCTGTGAGACTGCAGGGTGGGTATATGGAAATACACATAATGCAAGTTGAAGAACGCCATCTAGTTTCCTGGGATCATCACTAGCAGCATTTAAGCAGAGTGAGCATTTTGAAATGGTCCTTCCTCAGAAAAGCGTTCAGTGCGCTGAGGCTCAAAACAGGACTCCATCCTTCTTTGGGATGAGGAAGTAACATCCTCCTCCTTTTCCATGGTCGGGCACACGTTCAATGACACCCTTTGACAGAGAGTAGACTTCCTGCATCAGAATTGGAATGCTCCTGCGAAAATTGCTCCAGTTTGGGAGGGAGATGGGATGCGGAGGAAATGAAAGGCAAAATTCCAAAAGTTGCTCCAGTGGGGAGGAAAACGGGGTGGGGAGGAAATGAAAGACAGGGCATAGCCCCTTTGCAACCAAATTTTATTGATTTTCAAAGACTTCAGTCACAGTCATAAATCCTACTCATTTCCAGTCTGTTACATAGGACATGTCATTAGCAATCTTGGCGCGTTAATTCAACATTGTCCCAACAAAACTATCCCCCCTCCTCCTTGAGTTGCGCCTATACTTGCATATTCTGGTCTCTGAATATTCATGGGTTCCTAGTTGCCAATAGTTTTCTTAGTCTCTTACTACACTTGTCAGCTTTAATCTTGATGTTTGCGTCTCTCTTGCTCCTCCTCAGGGATTCCCAGTGGTGGGGAGCCCGCCTCATCGTTGTCTTGCCCATCCGCTGCTAGTTCACTTACTAGATTCTCCCAGGCTCTGGCCCTATCTATCTTACCTATCCCTCGGCTAGCCTCCCAAATTAGCAGTCTACCTTCCGCCCCTGCCCACTTCTCCAGCTCCCTTTTCCATGAAGGAATTCTAGGGCCCCCCGGTGCCTTCCAGTTTCTGGCTCTCTCTCTTTTGGCCAAAACATAGGCCAGGTCCTGAAATCTCCCCGTCGTTTTGTTTTTGGCCGTATGCGGGAACCACCCTAAGAGGAAATGTTCTGGGGTATGTGGGAGTTCCTTATCTATGAGGTCCCCCACCACTTGTCTAATCTCCTCCCAGAAGGTTTGTAACGTGGGGCAGCTCCAGGACATGTGAATGATATGTGCCTTTCTCTCGCCGCATCTCGGACACGCTGCAGCGTCTATGCCAAAGTATCGTCTAATGTGGGACGTGTCAGATACGCCCTATGCAGTGTGTAAAAATTAATCAATTTGAATTGCGCGTTCCTGGACACCTTCGGGGTCCGCTCTAAAATCTTGTCCCATTCGACTTCTGGGATCTGTTTGCTTAGATCCTCCTCCCATTGTAATCGCAAGCGCTCTAGGGGCTTCTGCATATCTTGCCTCATTGCCTTATAAAGGCAGGAGACTGTCTTGATTCTTCCTGCTGAGAGTGCTACATACCTACACCCCGCCAGCGCTCGCGGTTCCGCACCTCCTCCACCCCAGTGTTGTCTAATCCTCCTGGTGAGGGCCCCATGTCTAAGGAAATGGCCTCCTGGCAGATCATATGCAGCCAGTAGATCTTCAAACGGGAGCAGCTCTGACTCCTGATAGAGATCCCCCTTCGTTGTCAGCCCTATCGCTTCCCAATCTTCTAACCCCACCCAATGAGCTCCCTGTGGCAACCATCGCAGCATTGTGATCGGTATGTCTGGAGAGTAGGGAATCTTGACCCCCACCTGTCTCAGGTATCGAGCCCAGCAACGAACCACCACCCTAGTTTCCATGGTATCGTCAAACGCATTCCGTCTGGCCCTTAGGAAAATCTCTGCTAGGGTTGCAATGTCCGGTGTGGCAGGGTATTGTTCCCGTTCTAGGTCGCGACTCGCCGCCAGCCATTGGATCATCCAGTACAACTGAGCGGCAATGTAATACCCCTCGAAATCTGGGACTGCCAGCCCCCCTTCGGCTGTCGGGCGCTGTAATGAAGTCAGCGCAACTCTTCTGCACCCTGATCCCCAGATAAATGACGCGACTAGTGAGTCAAGGTCTTTGAACATTGCTCTTGGGATCCATAACGGTAGGGTTCCGAAGTAGTAGGACTGCCACCCGCCCTGCCACCGACAGTGGCAGTGTGCTCTAGAATTCCATTGCCGACTTCACAGAACTGATTGCCCTACCCACATTACCCTCTAGTAACTCCGGCTGTTCATGATAAATTTTAACTAGCAAGTACTGCAGGCAGCTGGGCTCCCATTTCAGGAGACCAAGATCAGGCGGCGGGAGCACATTAGGTATCATGGGGTATAGGCTAGACTTCCTCCAATTAACCTTGAGACCAGAGATGGCACCGAACTGGGCTAGCATTCTCTGCGCCCCTCTCAGCTCGCCATCTCTATCACCTAGGAACAGTAGGAGGTCATCCGCGTATAATGCAATAGAATGCTGTACCTCCCCCACTCTTAAACCATGGTAATCCTGTCTGCTCAGTGCCCTGCACGCCAACGGATCCATGGCCAGCGCAAACAGGAGGGGGGAGAGAGGGCACTCCTGTCTCGTACCCCTCTCCACCCTCTGCCTGGGAGAAATGGTTCATTCAGTGCGCACTCGGGCAGTGTGTGACGCATACAGTGACCGCACCCATGCTATGAAACCTCCCTCAATCCCATCTTGGACAAGACCTCAGAGGTACGGCCACTCCAGGCTATCGAAGGCCTTTTCAATATCCACCGCGAACACCGCCGCCTTGTGCTCATCATACCCAGTGGAATCCATAACAGCCAAAAGTCGCCTAATATTTAAGGCCGCGTTCCGCCCAGGGATGAACCCAGCTTGATCCGCGTGGACTAGGTCAGGCATATGTGGGAGAAGGCGCGTCGCCAGAATTTTGCTCAGGATTTTGTCATTCATATTTAGCATGGACAGGGGTCTATAGCCTGTGTAATCATGCGGTTCCTTCCCAGGCTTAGGCACCGGGACGATAAGGGCCTCTAGTACTTTCCGGCAGTATTCTGGCTCCTAGGGCCTCCTGATACATGGTAATCAATTTGGGGGTCAGCTCTGTCACGTATGTTGCGTAAAACTCGGCCGGCAGCCCATCAGTGCCCGGGGTTTTGTTCCTTGCCATGCCCTTAATAGCAGCTCGTACCTCCTGCTGCGTTATGTCTGCTCCAAGCTCTTCCGCCTCTTCAGGGGCCAATGGCTTTATCTGCAGGCACGCAAGGTATTCTCCCACTTCTGCATGGTCGCCCTCCCTTGGCCCCCTGTACAGTTGTGCATAATAGTTGGCAAAGACTTCGTTGATCTTCGCCTGCGTAAAGTGCCGGCTCCCCATCTCGTCCTCTATTTCCTCCAGTGGGTGGCGCCTACTCACCGGGTTTGCTAGCCATGCTAGGAGTGTCCCTGACTTGTCACGGTCGGCATGGGTGCACTCTAAATATTTCTTGTAGTCGAAGCATCTTAGCCTCTCTATCTGCCTCACCACTTCCTCCTTGGCCTCCACCAGTGACTGCTGGATCTCTAGGTGCCCCGGCCTCCTACGTTCCAGCTCTCGGAGGGTTGTCTCCGCCCCTTCCACTTCTCTTAGTATGACTCATCAAACCCCCGTAGTGTGCGTTATGCATTGGCCCCGCAGGACCACTTTGAAGGCGTCCCATTCAGCATTCGGCGTGGAGGCTGTCCCCGCATTGGCCTTGAAATATTGCTCTATTTCTCCTCTGATCGCCTCTCGGAAGACCTGGTCTTCGAGTGTATCCGGACGGAGCTTCCATGCGGGTATCGCAGATATGGGATGCATCCATCCCAGGGAGAGGACCAATGGATTATGATCCGATATTGTGGGCGCTAAGTATCCGCTGCAGTGACATGGCACTGCATGTCAGCGGAGCACAGGAAGGCATCTAGTCTCACGTGCACCTCGTGAACCACCGAGAAGTAGGAGTAGTCTCTATCTTGGGGATGCAGAGTTCGCCAAGCATCCACCATCCCTGTCTCCAGGCCGTAAACGCTTGCGAATTGCGCAAAGGCAGGTGCGATCTATCTAGGAGCGTATCATCTACGCTGTTAAAGTCGTCCCCCACTAGGGTAATGCCCATCAGGTACTGTGTGAGGCAATGGCTCAATCTCGCAAAAAAGGCTGGCTGCTCTACATTAGGGGCATAGACACTAATCATACTAATGTCTCGCCCTTCTAGACGCCCCTTTATAGCCACGTATCGCCCCTCCGGATCCACCAGAGAATCCGTCAGCTGAAATGGGACCCCCGCTTGGATCCATATTAGGGCCACCCATGCATATGCTGAATAGGTAGTATAGAAAGGTTGGCCCCTCCATTGCCTGTGTAAAGCTTGTCCCTCTTTCTGAGTGAGGTGCGTCTCCTGTAGTAAGGCTATTTGGGCTCCCCTCCTTCGTCTGTGCGAGAGAACTTTGTGGCGTTTCATCATTGTGTGCATGCCCCGGATATTCCATGTTTTGCATTTATACTTTTGCTGATCAGCCATTAGGGGGTATCATAGATCCTGACCTATCTCCCTCCTTGTGCGCCATCCCCGGGCCGTTCTTCGCACTCGAACCCTCATGTATCCTGATATGCTGCAACTCAAGGCATCCCCTTCACATTAAACATTGTCCCCAACTCCCACTCCCCAGGATAAGCAGGCTAAAACCCCCCATCCAAACTAAGGTTAAAAGTCCGCAAGTGACTACTTGCAGGTTGATCAGTCAATTGCAAGGGGGAGGCTGTTCGTCTGCTGCTCTCCCAGTCTCTGCAGCCGCCTCTCAGGTCCAATGTCCCATCAGGACCCCCCCCCCAGTGCCCCCCCCCAGGCAGTCCTTGTACCTCATTGCTGGGTCATACACGTCCAGTACAGCTCCGACCTGTTCTTGGGAAGTTCTCACCCCCTTCATCTAGGCGATATCGTCCACTGTCTGCGGAGTGACAGCTGGAAGCACCACGCTACAAATTTCAGATTCGCTAGATCCGTGTTCCGAGCCAGTGTCCGCTGTCGCCTCGCTCCCTTCAGGGAGTACCAAGTTCTTCTCTTTGCCGCTGATCAGCGCCACCACCTGCATTGTGGCGCCAAGATGCTCCCTGTGAACGTTGAGCTTTATAAATACCATCATTCATTCATTCATTGCGTTCTGGCGCTCGATCTGTACCTCTTCTTGTGTTGGGGCAAGGTTTTCCCTTATGGTTCGACGACCTCCGAATTGGTTCTCTCTCCGTCTTCTCCTCTCCGGCTTCTTTGGCGGCACCCATCCTTCGTGCTTCTCCAACCAGTCAGCCGCCTCCTGTGATGTCCTGAAGAATTCCGTGCCCGTCTCTGTAGTGAATCGCAGCGTGGCCGGGTACTGCGTTGCATACTTAAGCTGGGGGGGGGCGCAAGGTGGCGCACGACCAAGATGGCTGCACACCAGTGAGGCTCTGGTTGCTTGGTGGCATGATTCGATAATTATCCTCAACCCTACCTCGTAATTTCAGTCCGTGGAGCTGTTCACTTGTTCATCTAAGTGTCCGGCAGCTCCGTGGCGAAAATCGCTGCGGCCCGACTCCTGCAAGTGGCCCCCGGATCGCTCTTGGTGCTGCGGGGGACCGTGGTGGCGGAGTTGCTGGAAGCCCGTACGGCCGCCTCAGCTAATTGAGCCTGGGGGATTCCACGTGGCGGAGGGTCTCCCTGCTGGCGGCCTTCCACTTGCTGTATTGCTGACCTGCCTGCTGCCGTGACTATTGCCCCCAAAGACTGCTGCATAACGGGGTACTTCTTTGCTACTTTCGGGACCCAGAACGAGAGATGCAGTGAGATCCCCGATGCTTATATCACACTGTATGCGCGCCATTTCTGTTCCGCTGCCGCCACGCTCGACCGGCTCGGATCTACCGCTGCACTAATTGCCCTGATGTTTAGGTGCCTCGGATCTGCCCCTACGACTACGTGACCGGCTCCTGCAAGCGGGCTGGGGACATTGAATTCAGGAGAAAGTGCCGTCTGTTAGTGCCCGCGAACTGGTGGCACTGTTCTCTTTTGTATACAGCCCTGCACGGAGTGCGCCATTTTGTGCCCCGGCCTGGAAACCTTCGCAGCCCAAGCATCACTGATGTACCACAAAATAACAGGGGGGCACAAAGAAAGAAGCAACAAACAGGGGAGGAAACAAAACGTCCTATCAGCCTTGCCGTGCATAAACCTACCTGCGCACTACGACGAGAACTACGGCGGGAATGCGGCCCCTATCCACACCGGTGGCACTTAATAGGAACACCGCTCCTTCAAGAGGCAGTTAGCGGTAGCGTCTGCATACGCTCTGGGGGGGTCCCCTTTCCGCACAGCTGGGAGCTATCATTGGTGACGTTCCCCGGTACACTCGGTGCAATCTTCTAGAGGCGCACTGTCGTTTGGAGCCTACGGGACTGGTGAGGCGCTGCGGAGGGGGCTGATGAGCTGCGCAGCGCCGCCTGCATATCCACATGCGGATCCTGTGGACCCAGCAGACCTCTGCGTAACTACATGCCCTATATGTCCCAGTGGGCGAACTGCTTAGTGGCACCATTCTGCCGTGGGCCCCTTGTGTACTGATGTGGGCCATTGTCTCTGCTCTCCTGATTGACGCTTCTGCTGCATTCATTGTTGGAACAAGGCAGCGCATACACTACTGAAACTTGCCCTTTCACTGAGGGAGCCTGCTATCCTCCTCTGCCAGTACTTATCCCCTGTACAAACTGAATACTGGGCGAGCCTCTGATCCTTTCTCGCGCCTGTTGCTGATGACTGCCAGTTCACTGAAGGTGCCTGCTATTTTCCCAAGTCATCGCTTGCCCTTCACATAGGTGGACTATTGATATCTCCCCGAGATCCCCTGACGAATACTACTGCAGACCCGCCCTTTCGCTGCACCCTGCTACCTCCTCTTTCGTATGGTGGATGAGTGATCTTATCGGCTTGACTCTCTTCGGCCGGTCTCCCAGTTAGCTCCTGGGTGAGGTGACCCCCGCTACCGCTCTTCCTCGCCGCAACCATCACGCGGAACATGGGGAAACCTGATGGCCGCCAACCCAGACTCACCTTCGACACCAAAAAAGTCGCTACGCGGTCTACCTCGGCTGATTCTGGACAGCCCAGCACTGACCAGTCGCAGACGCCCTCGCCGACCCCGGAAGATGACGTCAAAACACTACTCCTGGCTATGCAACACAGCCTCACCGATCTTTCTGGGAAAATGGACACGATGAACAGCCGACTAGATTTCCTTGTCCAGAAAGTCGACAAACATGATGGGCAGTTGAAGGAGGCTGAGCGCCGCATCGCGGAGAATGAGGATGCCACCTCCCAGATGCAGCAGCAGGTGTCAAAAATGGACAAGTTGTTAAAGGTCATCACGGCCAAAAACGAAGACCTAGAGGCTCGAAGCCGCCGGAACAATATTCGGGTCATAGGCATACCAGAGAGCACAAACACTGGGCGCATGGAGGACTTCATTGAGCGCCTCCTGACGGGTACCTTCGGAGCAGACTCTTTCTCGTCGCAGCTGGTGGTTGAACGTGCGCATCACTCCTCGGGTCCCCGTCCTCCTCCGGGAGGAACTCCACGACCCATTGTTGCCCGTCTCCTGAACTATCGAGACCGTGATGCAGCACTTAAGAAAGCTCGTGAGCAGAAGTCACTGCATTTTGAGGGCAATGAATTCACCATCTACCCTGACTTTACTATGGCGGTTCAGGAGGCGCGCCGCAAGTTCCTGCCTGTCAAGCAAAAACTGTGCAAGGCTCAAATCGAATATGCCCTCATGTACCCGGCACGACTCCGGATTACTTATCATGGCAAACACACCTTCTGCACCAACCCGCAGCAAGTGGAGGATTTTCTGAAGAATATCCAGAGACGATCGCCACGACGAGACCATGCTTCCAGATCTCCTTCTCTGGACTAACCTGGGCAATAGACGCTGCCACTGTATGGCCCAGGTCTGATCCCCCCCACCTTTCATGGGACCTGTTGTACTTTGCTGCTGCACTGGTGGGATTCACACTGCCCGTCCTTACATGATGGGGTCATGGACGCCCTTCCGGATGGGTCGCTTCTCCTGCATGCTCGACGTGGACAGCTAAGTGCCCTTTGGACTAAGTACACTGTATAAGGCTTCTGGTTCAATATCTGTGTTCTTTTTGGCAGGTTTGTAATAGACTTTGCCAAGCACCCTTCCCTACCGCTCTCTCCCCCCTTCACCCCGAGACACCTGGGGACTGCAATGCAGTAAGAGTTGGGATACAGGAAGGTTTCGTAGCCCACGGGTGCCCCCCCTATGGGAGATCCCCCTACTGCTTATACCCTTATTTTCTTTTCCCTGCTTGGTTGGACTTTCTGGACTAAGACAGTAAAGTTATGTTTTTTGGGGGCTATGGGTGGGCAACTTAGTACCAGCACGATCGGGGTGCTGTTGTGGGTGGGGGTGGAACTGTTGTTAGCTAGTCGCTATAATGCCGACAAGCTAGGGGAGTTATTGGGGGGAGGGGATGGTTTGGGAATGTTAGATATTGCTTTTATGTATTTGAGACAACAGCAGATAGACATGCTAGCAAATGTTGAACTATTCACACACTTTACATGCACTGGAACATTCACTATAGCGCTGCACTACCTTCAGAATGTCACTACACGCTGAGCAGTTACGAGTAAAATTGATTACATGGAATGTAAGGGGCCTTGCGACCCCCGAAAACGTAGACAAATACTGGCGTATCTTGATAGACATCACATACAAGGTGCAATGCTTCAAGAGACGCACACTAACCCCCGACGTCCTAATTGCATCGGCAGCAAGTGGGCCTCTGCCCGAGTGCTCTCCTCCTATTCTACATATTCACGCGGCACACTCATTTTAGTCAAGAAAAATACACCCTTCATACTAGGAGGCACATTTAGTGACCCCTCAGGTCGGAGTTGTATGCTCTGGGGTACGCTGGGCACACAATCGGTTACACTCGCTTGTTGTTATGGTCCCAACACGGTCAACCCAGACTATTTCACCACTCTATGGGGACAGGTAATTAAGGTAGGGTCCACTCACGGTATATGGGGAGGAGATTTTAACACCGCCCTGCGCCCATCCTTGGATAGATCCAACCCTCTTCCACATCATTACACCAACACTCAGGATACCCTTTCTCGATTACTTCTAGACCATGGGCTCATAGATGCATGGCGTTACGTCCATCCAGTAGACAGAGAGGGCACCTTTTATACAGCGGGGCACTCGACCTGGTCGCGCCTGGATTACTGGGTTTGCTCCCGGGGGGGGGGGGTGAGTCCTTGGATTCTCTCGGCAGAGCATATGGCTTATATTTTTTTATAAAAAAAGAATATATATTGTGTGTCAAGTTTAGTATTAATGTGACACCTTTTAATTGTATATTTATGTTCTATATGGTGTTCCATATATATGTTGTCAGAGTCTTGAGTCGTTCTCTTATGTTATTGAATATGTATGTATTATGTTGATGTGTGTTTTAATTGTGTAGTTTCATTGTGAACGTTGTGATTTACGTTGTGTTTATATTTATGTTTTCAGCCCTGATGAAGTTCCATCTGTGGAACGAAACGCGTTGGCTGATGTCCAATTTTTACTATCAACAACATTAAAGAGATTTTTGGATATATTTGGAGAGAATTGACTCTACTTTGGTGCACCTTCCCCTTTTATACACAAATATGGCCAGAACATATTCGGACCATGCGCCGGTATGCCTGGAGATTGCACCCCCTAATTTAATCGCCACCCCACGATGTTGGAGACTGGTGCCAGAAGCACTTTTGGATACTGTTTTTCAGGCAGAACTTGGTGACGAGATTGCTGATTTTTTTGCCAGAAATAAGGGCTCCGTCGCACACGTGGGCACGATCTGGGAGGCCTTTAAAGTTACTATACGTGGCACGTGCATGTCCAAAAGCTTTGGGGTACTCGGAGATATTCAGAGAAATTTGCGGCGTCTTGAAAATGAGCTGAAGCAACTTGAACTAGACATGTGGAATGAGAAGTCAGGTGCCCAGGGGGCCTTACTCCGGGGAAAGCTAACGGACTATACTGCCACCTCAGAATGGGAAGTCAAATTCCGAGGCAAATACTTTAATGCCCGTCGGTATGGGGAGGGCGTGAGACCCGGCCGGGCACTGGTGACTGAAATTAGACAGCCCCGCTTTTCTAACTATTTATTGGACGTGTTGGATGGAGATGGGGTGCGCCATAGGGATAGTCTCAAAATCTTACATACATTTACTGAATTCTATGCGGATCTGTACAGCTCACGTTGCACTTCTCCCCCCGACCTTTCTCATTATCTTGAAGATATAGCGTTGGGATGGCTGGGCGATCATCAGCGGGACGTTTTGGCGGCACCATTTGAGGATGATGAGCTTCATGAAGCTATCATGCAGATGAAATCAGGGAAGGCACCATGGTCAGATGGGCTCCCCATAGATTTTAACAAAACTTATATTGATCAACTTCTCCCAGTGCTGAAAGAGGTTTTCCTGGAAGCCCAGGAAACTCGGATCCTGCCCGCATCGATGAGAGGCACTCATTACGTCATTACTGAAGCCGGGCAAACCTGCAGACCGTTGTGAGTCCTATCGACCCCTCTCTCATCAACACAGACGCAAAAATACTCGCCAAATTACTGGCCAATCGCCTCAGTCTCCTGATGGAGAACCTAGTCTTACCGGATCTATCCCTGGTAGGGCAACCTGTCACAATCTTCGGATGCTCTTCTCTATTCTACAAAATGTAGACCCACAGCTGGCACTAGTGGCGGTCTTTCTGGACGCCACAAAGGCCTTTGACTCGGTAGAATGGGACTACCTCTTTACTATACTTCAATGTATGGGGCTTCCCATGGGTTTCCGGGCCAGGATCCGGCTTCTATATACCTCCCCGAAAGCGAAAGTACTGATCAATGGACACGTCTCTCCCCCGATCGCTCTCTCTCTCGTGGCACCCGACAGGGGTGCCCGTTATCTCCCCTTTTATTCACCCTCGCCATAGAGCCTCTGGCGGCTAAGGTCCGACAGCATCACCAAGAAAAAGGCCTCCGTTGCTTTCTCCGCCCAATTCTCATTTCTCTGTATGCCGACGATGTTACCCTATATATTAAAGAACAGCACCAAAACCTTAATCCGCTCCTTCGGGAATTTGTTAGGTTTGGTGGCCACTCCGGCATCCATATCAACTGGGCCAAATCCCAAATTTTCCCATTAACTGCTTCAGTTACACCGTTCGACACAGACTTCCCCGTTGAATGGTGCTCTACTGAAGTGAAATACCTAGGGATACACATCACGGCAGACCGCGAGGAACTGATGAGGCTAAACTATGGGCGTGCGCTGGACCATGTTACTGGCTGCATCACTCGGTGGAATGCACTCCCCCTTACTATGGCGGGCCGTATCTCCCTTATTAAAATGGTGGTCCTCCCTAAATTTTTGTATCTCTTCTTAAACATCCCATACGATCCAGGACGTCATTTTTTTCTCCTCTCTCCGAGCAGAGTTGATTAGGTTGGTGTGGGGAGGCAAACAACCACTCATACAATGGGACACACTCATGCGACCATACTCCCAGGGGGGCTTTGATATTCCTAATTTTGAATTGTATTAGATTTGTGCCCAAGCACATTATGCTCACTTTTGCTTCCACCCACCTCGGCATACACCTCATGTTGCGAACGAGCACTGGCTCGCAGATCCTATTCCATTGGAGGGGGTCATGTTGTCCACGGTCGCGCCGCGAGAGCCTCGCCCGTCCTCTGTTGACTGCACGATCAAAGCGTGGCGCCGCATTGCTGACCGCCTACAGACACCCTGCCTATACTCCCCACTACTCCCGCTTGCATACCATCCGAAGATGCCATTACTGCAGGAAGGTGTGTTTAAGAGGGTCGCAAATACGCGACAAATCCAATGCTGGGGCGACCTATACCTAAATGGCAAATTTCGCACTCTCCAACAACTATATCCAAACCCCCCACCTTCTACTATGGAAATGTTTCTGTATGCCCGATTACGGCATGGGATTAAAGATTGCACCCGTGCGTACCCATTGGAGCCCTTAGTGGTAGCCCCTTTGCATCATGTACTACGTGCACCCACTGCTTCTCACTTAGTGTCTACATTGTATCACAGTCTATACGTTGATGCCGAGTACCCTCAGTGTGTAGCTTGGGATAAATGGTCGGCTGAACTGGAACACAACATCTCTGATTCACAATGGACGTTCTGTTGTAAACAGACAGAACAGGTCTCCTCCAGTAGCAGACTACGCATTACTCACTACAAATTCCTTCATCGCAGTTATTACACTCCGGTTAAACTACACAGATTTGGGTTACGCGAGACAGACAGATGTGATAGATGCAGGACGGAAGCTGCTGACTTCCTACATCTCGCTTGGGGGTGTCCAGCCGTTCACACATATTGGCAGCAAGTCTTCACAGCGTTAGACTGCCTGACTTCTTTATCCCTCTCGAGGTCTCCTCTTGTGGCCTTACTCGGCTATACTGAGCAGATACCGGCAAAACATCGTAAATTTGTGTCCTTTAGCCTAGCTTTGGCCAGACGGCGGGTGGCCTGTAGATGGGGTTGAGGAAGGGCACCCAAGTTCAAGGGTGCTGAACTTCTCCCGATCTCCTCCCGCCCCCGGGACATCTGGGGCCCACTTCAGTCATACCTACTGGAGCATCCAGCTGCCATTGACCAAGAGTCCTGATGCCCACTCTAATCATTATGCAATCAGGCCTAAACACTCCATACTACGGTCTTTCTTACGCACCACCCTGTGTATATTGCCCTTTTATTTAATTACACATTGTTATAAGATGTTCCTAACATGTGACATTCCTGTAAGATACCACTGTAGTGAAACATGGTGTAGATACTTGCCCTATGTGCAGAAATGGATTGAATATCGCTGTGCTGCATGCTATTTGCTATGCCCTGTTCTTGAAACTGCTGATTGTCTAATACATATGCTGTACTTTGTTTATGTGCAATTTCGATAAAACCAAATAAAAAATAAAAAAACACAGTTGCACGCAAACATACAGACATAAGCAGACACACCAAAGACTCAGTATGATTAAAGCCATTTTAAACTAAAAAAAAACTAAAAAAACTTATAATTAAGCTGCCGTAGTTTTTGCTTTACCTCTCTGTAGGACCCTCTCTGCCGTTGGACCTCTCTAGAGAAGTCTGGGAAGATTCGCACCACGGAGTTGCTCACTTCTATGTCCCCTCTGAGGCGCGCCTGGGTAAGTATGTGGTCCCTGTCTTTAAAATGGAGAAGTTTTGCTATCACCACTCGCGGCGGTGCTCCAGGCACAGGTGGCTTCGCCGGGAACCGGTGTGCTCACTCTAGAGCGAAGAAATTTGACAGCCCCCCTGGAGCTACTTCCTCTCTTATCCAGTTTTCCAGGTAGGTTATCATGTTGCGGCCTTCTATTTTCTCCGGCAGGCCTATAATTCTTATGTTGCTCCTGCATGATCTGATTTCCGCATCCTCCGCTTGGAACTTCAATGTCTGTACTTTCGACTCTAGCGCCGCTATGCGCCGTTTCATATTTACCATGTCGAGTAGCGCCTCAGAGATTTGGCCCTCTGCGGTCTTATCGCAGTCCGCTAACTTTTTATGGTCTTCCCTGAGTAGGCCCAAGTCTAGGCCGAGCGAGTCAATTTTGGTTTCCAAGCGCTCACTGGATGAGGTGATGGCCTGTAGAATGTCCTGCAGCGTGGGGTCTATAGGGCTGTCTGCCTGCGAATGGGCCCTCTCCCCCTCCTCCGTCGGTCTGTCTACTATGGCCTCCTCCCTATCCTTCTTCTTGGGGACTTTCCCCATGCTGTCACTCCAACCTGCGGCACCCTTGGCACTACGTGGGTTTTCCGGCAACCCCTGGCACTCTCCGCTGGGTCCGGACTCTTGGTAGGCTCTCTGCGAGCTTGCGCGCCCTCTCCCCCACTCCTGGGTTTGTTATGTCTACTGCAGCCTTGATGTCCCCGGCCACTCGCTCATCCCATCAGGAGTGTTCTGTGTTTATGATGTATTCTTTTGATCCCTCTGCCTGGGCAAGCAGGAGGGCCCTGTCGCCGCCCCAGGCTGATCAGAGGAGGGGGAGACTCACCACCGCTGTCTGCCGCAGCTCAATCCTTGTCGCCTGCTCAATGATCAATTGCCAGTCCTCAGGTTTCACTTAGCGGCATCTCTCATGGAGGGTGTCCACAGGCATTCTAGACCAAACCCAGGCAGTCCCATTTGCTCAGCACTCACATCTGCTGCCACGGCCTTCAGCGGGTGCTTCCGTCCAGGCCCCCCAACAGTCTCCAAGACTCCTCTCACCCTCTCCGAGGCCAGCCTCTTCTGGGGTCCCACTACTCAGGCCAAGTCCCAGGTTGGAGCGGGGGGAGACACACCCGCATTCGCCGCCCTCATTCGCCCATGCAGGGCAGTTAGTCTCAGCTATCTCCGCGCCCGCTCCTTGACCTCAGACGCCGCAGTCGTGACTCACCCAGCGTCCGGTTCCTTCTCCTCGCCGGTGCCGCAGCTTGCACAACGCCCTCCGCCCGCTACTCCTTACCGCATCAGCCCCTCTCCCACTGACGCCGCCATCTTAGGGCACCCCGCGGCCACGCTCAGCTCCTTCCTTCTGCCAGCGCTGTCGCGGGGGAGAATCTTCAAGTATTTCGGCCCAGACTCGTTAGAAGGCAGGAGAGGGGGTCTCCGCAGACACGAGCGCCGCAACTCCGGTGATGCTGCCAGCCCGTTATTTCTCTTCTCTGCT
Source organism: Calotriton arnoldi (assembly GCA_963921515.1). Lineage (NCBI taxonomy): Eukaryota > Metazoa > Chordata > Amphibia > Caudata > Salamandridae > Calotriton > Calotriton arnoldi. The sequence continues at coordinate 508,018 of CAWUFW010001110.1, forward strand.
TCCCCTCTCCGTGGGCGCCGCCATCTTGTCTCTACCCTGGTTCAGCCAGCGCGGTCAAAACCACTGGTTCTGGACGTTTTTAGGGGATATCCAGTACCCGATGCGCGTCGCTCTCCCTTACCAACTGCAGGGGTGTCCAAACTTGCTCAGGGCGTCAGGATGTCAATAAAAGGCGGCTGCCCGACCGGAGCTCCTGAGCTTGCTGCTCACTCCATCGGCGCCAAGCCACGGCCCCCAGGGCATAAGCCCTTTGAACAATTTTTAAGACCCCACCCATCTTATATGATGGCTCTACAGTTAGCGAAGGAATGATGCCTTCTGCCAACCGGTCAGGCAAGAACCTGAAAGGGCAAACTAAAGTGGTTTGTAGCCACACTAGCAGGGGAAGATGAACTGGAGGATTGCTGCCCCCTGCCGGATGGAGAGGTTCATGCAGGTGCAACATTCACAGCCTCGGAAGGACTGGGTCGGTCACTATGGTACGGTAAATACGGTACTGGTTGGAATGGCTGGCATGGTCTATAAACCATCCCTCTGGAATAGCCTCTGAAATTTCAGTATTGTTGAGAAATTGCTTATCTGGTGTCAATCACCCAAGAATTGTGTTGTGGCATGACTATTCTTGAAAAATTCTAGCGCTGAATCAGCCTTTTCTCTAAATAGCCTGAAGCCGTTGACGGGCACGTCCAAGAAAGGCGTTTATACGCCCTCAAAAAACATCTAGGCGTGCCCTCTGAACAGGACACTGCTACTTATAGCTCTACCAAGGCAGTCTGTAGTGCCCAGGCCAGCTCAGGTCACTTACTTGGTTCCATTCTGTATAGTATGGATAGGTGAGGTACTGAGATTCTGTGGGATGGCCAGCAAGATATTGTTGACCCTGTCCCATAATGCGTGGGTGTACCTCAGACAGAAGGCTAACTGCATTAATAGATCTGAGGATTAGACTGGGCAGAGAAAACATTCTCTTTCTGACAGCATCAAATCTTTTTGTTTGCTTATCTGAAGGGTAGGTCGGAAAAGAATTTGGATTAACCTAACTTGTTGAAGCTTGAACAATCAAGCTCTCAAGGGTAGGGTGTTTAGCTAGGAAGTCTGAGTCACCAAGGGCCAGTCTATGTCGCCTAACTGCAGGTAGATTGACTGGTAGGCATGAGAAGGTAATCAGTAAAGGCTTCATTATATGGCATTAACGGATTAGATGAACCTGGACCTGTTTGAAGAATTCCAGTTAATTCATTTGGTTTCGTCCCTACAGTGGGAGACTGCAAATTTAGTGCTTCAGCTGCCTTCTGAAACACCACTAATTAGGAAACATTTCCTTCTGTTGATGACCCAGGTGGGGAGTCTAGCTCTGCTTCGGATGTGTCTAGCATTCTGGGATTTTAGAAGTCTACATACAATGAATTATTAGAATGAGGGGGGAGTAGCCTATCGCCTTCCTCATCATCAGTCTTGAGGGACATTGGGTGCTTCTTGCACTGGGTACGAACCAGAGCCAAAAATAGCTTAAATCCAATTTTGAACAAGCATTGGCATAGCCAATAGGTCTTGCTTTTGGGACCTTATAAGTATTTAGTTATGCAGCACAATATCCTTGGTGCAACAACATCAACTGTTGCATGGCTAAACACATAAGGTCCCAAAGGCGAGACCTATTGGCTATGCCAATGCTTGTTTCTTGAGGGCAGGGGACTGTGACTTTCTGTAAATGTGAACAATAAAATGGCAATGAAATGATTTCATTGCCATTTTATTTTTCACGATACACGCTGCAGCCGTCATTCAGCCTGCCTCAGAGGGAGCTGGAGAAATGGGGGGGGTGTCCAGTCCGCTGCTGCTGAATGGCAGCATGGAGGACTAGAGGAAGGCTGCCAGACACTGCAAAGTGTGCATGTCAGTTTGGCAGGCTGTCTTGTGACTGCCAGCCTGACATGCACACTTTGCTGGTCTCCACCAAGCTGTCTTAGACAGCTTGGTGGAGACCAAGCACAGGCCTCCAGGGCCTGATGGAGCGTTTAGCCACTCTGCTCCATCCAATCCTGGTGCTGCTCTCATGAGCAGCGTCAGAATTGCTTAGGGAATTTAATTGCACTTTGAATCGTGCTCGGAGCTGGACAGGACACGGAGGACACAGCCCGGGTAAGTACATTTTTAATCTTATTGTAATGCATGCCAGTTTTTATTTTTTTGCATGCTTGTTTTATTGTCTGTCTTAAGAAGCGGAGGGGTACTTCACTCGCTCCACCGCTTTCATATGTTACAGTCGCCCCTGGTCATTCATAACATTGGGTAAAACTTGCCAGCTATGCGCCTTAACTTACCTCTTACCTGAATTAATTTGTGTAAATAAATTGCAAACTATCTGGTAGAAAAGAGAACACGCAAGACATTTGAGATATTTTGAATTAAAGTGTTTTGCAGTGTGCACTCAGGGCAATATGTTGGGGAAAGTTATAAATTCCCCAAGTATTTTAAAGAAGGGCTGAAAAGTTATAATTTTGAATTGGAGAAATCGTATCATTAGTATCAGCGTGCTCTGTTAGAAGTGAGCTTCCTTTAAAACACACTGCGATCGCGTAATTAATTCCACGTTTTGTTTGTCGCTCCTGATACCGAGTACACTATTCATTTGTCAAACATGTAGCATGCCAGCCACCTTGGAAACGTCATATATATTGACCAGCCACCTTGGAATAGTCATATTTATTGACTTTCTTGTGTATTTATCTGAGCCATAGAAACCTGGATCGTGACAACGTAGTACAATCTTAACACTGTTTGATAAATTAAAATATCGGTACGCACTATAAAAATTAGCTTACATTAAATTGAAAAACGTGTTTACAGTAATAAAGTTCTATTTATAATTTGGTTAAAAAAACACAGATTTGATACTATCTGTTCAATTATTTTCTACTTCCACCACGAAAATGTTGCTGTTCCAATATGGCTTCCTCCTGCAAGTAAACGTAAGGAAGTCTGCCTAGTAGCCTGTAGTTGTTGTCCATTTTCGCTGTTTATAGATCAGCCAAGGAACTGTAGGATTACACCTGTAGCAGTGAGACTGTTTATCCTCCTCTGCACTCGGTGGTACGCAGCTGTGGTATGACAGCGGCCCCTTGAAGCGAGAGAGAAAAAATGTCGGAAGCAGAGTGAGTGTTCATTTGATGGGCGCTGCTTTTGTCTAAAAAGTGACAGCGGCAGGGAGGAGGGATTGTCCCAGCGAGGCATGCTGCAGAGCACGGGTGAACTGTAAAGGCTGGGGCTGAGAGGGGCTGCAGCGCTGTCCTGACACCTCCAGTGATAAAATAAAACAAGCATTTGAAGGCACGCGCGGGGAGGAGAGGGGGGGGGGGGGCGACGCGAGTGGTGCGCGTGCCTCGCGCTTAAAGTTAATAATAAAAAAAAAAAATGAAGCTGATAGCCGCGCGGCCGTGAAAGTGACACGGCCGCGCGCGCGAAAGTGAAAGGAAAATGAAGCTGACGAGGAGGGAGTGGGAGGAGGGGGAGGGTATTCACGCGCTGTAGTGCACGTCGCGCGCTTGTGCGCTTGCGAGCAGCAGGCGTGACCACACGCTCGTGCACCATGGCCTTTTGCTTGCGCGTAACCGCAGGAAAAGGCCACGACGCACGAGCGTGTGGTCAGCTTTTGAAACCCCCTTACATAAAGTCTTCGCCTAGCAGCGCTTGCGCGCTACTCGAGGCTCAACCTAAAAAATAATTGGAATCTGGCTATAAAACCCCTTATTGCACTTTTGTAACTTAATATTGTAACATGGGCCAAAAAAGATTCGGCTTAGGAACTGGATGATCAATTAGCACCAGTGGAGGTGGTGCTGGTTCAGAAGGAATTGGGATCTTCAGGGGCAGACCCGCTGAAAGAAGCCGATTATCAGAAACTCACCAAGATTTACAGCTTGGCCTCTTTAAAGAACAGACCAGTTGCAGGATCAGTACATTTTCAAAGGGCATTGGAGGAGTGCTGTCTTTACCTTGACATCCTCGTGCCTTCCAGTCAGACTTTGAGTGGTGGGAAGGTGACAAGTCCAGCATGGCTTTCTCATGCTTATGTTGAGACTTCAACTTACTGGAAGACTTTGATTGAGAAGTAGATTTCTCACTGGAGCAGCCTCGAGACAGGGACCATAATCTGGCCCTTGACCTGGAGCTAGATCTGTGCTTCAACCGCAAACTCTTGTGTTTGGCAACAGAGTTAGCAGCATGCCTGGAGTCCAAGCATCATAGACTATTATACGGGTCCATGACAGACATCTTCTTCCAGTAGTCTGAGCACTGCTTGAACCCAGGCACGTTCTGTGGGCACATCGTTTCTTAGCACACTGCAAAACATTTTAGTAGGTGTTGGACACCCAACGAAGAGTACAGCAGAACTCTGGATCCACATCAGAGGGCACAGAAACAAAGGAACTGACATCACCAAGCAGGGGTGGCACTATTGTGCAGCGCTGCTCCATCACTTGGTTGTATGACATTACAACGCATGCTTTTACAATGCAAGGTAAGTATATATAATAAGGTAAGTGAAACCCCTGATATATATATATATATATATATATTTTCACTGAAGAAAAAAAGGTTACAGGGACGTTCTAGATCGGCTCAGATTTCACTCACAAAACCATAAAAATTCAGCAGTTAGTTACCTGAGCTTACTATAACTTATGCTGTTCCGCAGTTCGGGCTGTAGTCGTGTCTACAATCTCTATGGGAAATGCAAATTTTTTCACCCTCCTTTTTTCTCGGCCCCCGCTTAACAGATGACCCCGAAACTTACCATGCACAACTATAAACAGGAGTGCACTTTTTTGGGAAAATTTCATGAAGATTCATCAAATGGCACCAAAGTTATTGGCAAGTCAAAAAATGCTTTTTCTATGGAAACCAAGTCCAAATATATATTCGCTCCCCCGCAATGCACTGCTTATGACCTCACATATTACATCACTCATGACATGGTCGGTGACATCACTCATGACATCTCAAATGACATCACTGATGACAACATCCAGGGACTGAGTGTTTTTAAAAAGTTTATGAGTGCCAAATATATATAATAATTCTTTATTCGGAAGCAAATGCCACCATTAAAGATACAATCATACATTAAAAAGACAACATAATTTAAGAAAATAGATAAGACTATTAAACAACCCGTAAAAAAGTGAAAAGTAAATCAAGAAAACCCTCACAAATTCATAAACAGTACATACTATAGATATAAAAAGTACAACATAGGCACAAACTGAACAGAATTCAATCGGGTCTAGAAAGTCTAGATCTATAAGTGGCCCGCAAAAAGCATGTCACTGCACATAAGGTAAAAGCATTTGGCAACAGCTGAAAATACAAAAGACACCCTGGCATGCCTTCAAACTCCTTAAAAGGGGACGGAGATATTGTCTTCTTGGCAATGAATAGAATTTGCACAATAATACAAAATGTAACGTATCCTGTGGAGATCTAAAATCGCAGCCACAGGGTCCTCTTTGATTTGGCGGGAGAAAACCTGCCGGGGATGCTAAAAGAAAATGGAGGTAATTCAATCTAAAACGAGTAATTAAAAATCTATCATGATATAGAGAATGGTAGTGTGGAAGTTGGAGTTGGTGTATGAAAGGTTATATGGGGGTATGAGTGGGTGCGATTCTGTGGATGATGTCATCAGTGATGTCATGAGTGAGGTCACTGACCATGTCATGAGTGATGTAATATGTGAGGTCATAAGCAGTGCATTGCAGGGGCGCGAGTTATAGTTAGCTCAGCTAACTAACTGCTGAATTTCTATGGTTTTGTACGAGTGAAATGTCAGCCTAACTATAACGTCCCTGTAACCTTTGGTTTTTTCAGCAAATTTCTAAGGTTTTTTAAATTATATTTCCTAACTAGAACGTCCCTGTAACCTTTGGTTTTTTCAGTTTCTAAAAATTCAATTTCTTAATTATAACGTCCATTTTTTTAAGTGAACCTCTAAGATTTTCGTATTTTCTTTCTATAATTGGATATTGTGTATTACATTTATATTATAGATCACTCATTTTTGATTTCGTATGTTTTTATCAGAAAATACATTAATAACTGGTTTTATTTTTAACAATTTTGTGAGTCGGCACAACATTGTCGCATTTACTGTGGAGAATCTGATCAGTAAATGTGTTTCACATACTGAAAAATACACAGACATTTTTTAAATTAAATTTGTCTAAATATTTAGTAAGATAGTTAATTTTTTTTTCTGTGATCAATTTAGGAGAAAACCACCTTTATAAAAAAAAATTATATTTGCGACTACCAACATCATTGCAGTGATGTAGGTAGTCACGAAGAGCGCATGGTTTGTAGAAAGTGTAAAACATATATACAGACATTCTACTGACACCTCCATTTTAACTGCTTTTCCTTTGGAAAACTACCTCATTCAGCTGCAATCTTCTCCTGACTGCTATTGCTCCTCACTTCAAAATGCTTAGAGTATGGATTGTAGGCCACTGCTAAATCCAATGGGCTAAAGAGGCTGCAAAAAAGAGAGGCATTGACAGGGAGTTGGGTTTGCCAAATGTGCAGATTACTAGGCTTGGCCAGAGAGGGTTAAAGGTTCCTCAGTTGCTGTCTTTAATTAAATCCATTGCGGATTCCCAAGCTCCTCACCTCATGATTGTGCATTGTGGTGGCAATGACCTATGACCTAGGCACACTGACTGAGGTAGGGCTGGAAATCCTAATGAAAGAAACCTTTGCAGAACTTATGTTGCTTTTCCCTGACTCTGTCTTGATGTACTTTAATATATGCCAAAGACAGAAATGGAAGTGGTCAAATCAATTCAGTCCACAGATTGACAAAGCCAGGAAACCTTAATAGAACTGTTTCTGCATTCCTCAAAGACCATCACCTGGGCTGTTTCTATAACAACAATCTGCGTTTTGACATGCATGGAATTTATAGAAATGATGGAGTGCACTTTACAGATGAAGGCAACAGGGGTTTTCTAAGTAACCTTAAACTCTGCATCCGGTCTTATATACAGCACCCATATACATAGGAACAACGCAACAGCTCTTTTCAGAGCCACCCTAGTACCCAAAATATTGTGAAGCGTTTTTTTTAAAAGTTTTTTTTTGTTTAGTTTTTGACAATCTTCGCAACGATGTCGCAATCCCGGCGGACACGTCGCGAAAAAGGAAAACAGAAATTGACATTCAATGACCACCAACACATCCAAAAATATGTTTAAACTCATACCTTTCTACTAAGTTTCTTTAAAAACCATCTTTCAGACCTATTTTCAGTTTTCGCGGTTCTTCGGGACGTCCCAATGTCATTAACCGCGATGATCACACCTTTTCCATAAAGTGTAAAACACACATATTACAGTATTTTACACACAAGGTGTTTCTTACACTATTCTCTAAAGACTGGTTTGTCTAGAGAGTTTCTATAAAAAACAGCTCTAAAACCTATTTTATCTTTTCGCTCTGCCGCAGTAGATCGCAATGCAGTCGGTAATCGTGATGCCCGTGGAGACGTCGCAAAAGCGGAAAACAAAAGAATACATTCAATGGCCACCAACACATCCAAAATTAATATGTAAAAAAAACTCTGAACATTGCACTACACATTACGATATACATACTTCTTTAAAAGCATGTTTAAACACATTTTTCAACTAAGTTTCTTTGAAAACCATCTTTCAGACCTATTTTCTGTTTTCGTGGTTATTTGGGATGTCACGATGCCGTTAACTGCGACGACCACGCTTTTTTCATAAAGTGAAAACACATATGCACACATATTACAGTATTTTACACAGCAGGGGTGTATTACTGTACACTTCAAACTCATGTTTTTCTAGTGTATATCTAGAACAACCATCTCTAAAACATACTTTCCGTTTTCACATTGAGGCCGGAGTCCGCGAGGATGTTGGTCATCGCGATCCCCGCAGTTACGTCGTGAAGGCAGAAAGCAAAAGCAGGAATTCAATAGCCACCACAAAATTATAACTATATATAATTTATTCTAACCATCACAGTACATACCTCGCTGTATAAATAACTATGAAAACATTTATCAAAAATCTCAATATCTCTATTACAATGCGTATTAATGATTCATTGATTTTGTTTTTCTATTCCCACCAATATTCGCAATGTCAATAGTTATGACATCTCGGCGACGGTACACAAAAGGGCGCGCTGGCGGTCGCGGCGAATGTCACCCGCAATTAAAAAAAAAAAATCAACTTTGGACACAACTTGTGTCACTAACACCTCCCTTTCTCAATCATGGCGTTAGAGTGCCTCGACTCTGACCCCTTATGTGGGCTTTCACACAAAGTTTCAGCCAACGGAACCATTCCCTATAGATAAAATGGCAGCCGCAACTTTCTGTTCAGGTTGTATCCAGCCAATCAGAGCATTCCTGTTGGTGTGTGCATTCACGATTCATCGCGAAACATTAGCGAAATATCGGATAGCAGAGATATCATTATAATTTTCGCAAAAACTACAGAACAGATTTACACCTAATAGACAATAGGCACTTCCTTGGACCAACATCTACCTCCCTGCAAAATTTGGTGTAAGTCCGTTCAGTGGTTCGGGCTGTAGGTGTGGCTAAAGGTTCCTATGAGAAATAACATTACAAACGCACCCTTACTTCGCGCCCCAAATTCTCGGTGCCCACTGCACGGATCACCCCAAAGTTTCCATGACAACCAGAACCTACCATGACACTTTTTTTGGAACATTTCATGAAGATTGATCAAACGACGTCAAAGTTATAGGCAAGTCAAAAAATGCTTTTCCGATGGAAACACGGTCCTAACTATAACTACCTACTGGCGACCGCCAGTAGGTAATATAAATAAATAAATATATATATATATATATATATATATATATATATATATATCTTAAGCATAATTGTATTTATTTCTTATGGGGGAGACCCCTTTTAAAAAAAAAAATATTGTACATTTAAATATTTTCTTAATTAATAGGGGGCACCAAAACCCCTATTTTTTATTACAATCATAAAAATACTGTTTTTTTCTTTTGGGGTGGAACCCCACCAAATCCCCCTTTTTGTAACCTTACCACTCTATTCCATTACCCACCCCTTAAAATACCCTTACCACCTAATACCCTTACCTACCCTAAACCCTAAAAACACCTTTACCACCCTATACCCTCACCAATCCCTAAACCTTAAAATACAATTAGCACTTTCTACCCTTCCCTTAACAACCTTGCCACTCAATACCCTTACTCACCCATAAACCCTAAAAACACCTTTACCGCCCTAAACTAAATTATCCATCGATCTATATAAATAAACAGACACACTTACCCTAAATATACTTAAGTTTGTGTAAAGGCCGGCGTAGTAAAGGCATCCCATTGTAAAGGCTGTCACTTACGAGGCTATACAGAGTTACTGCAGAGTGACCTAATGGTGCATGGGAGCTTTGCTAAAGTATTCTCTGTATCCAGTGTCGCACTTTGGGAGATTCTAAAGGCCTGGAATATACAGTTTAAAGTATCCATCAGTCTCCTAATTGCATGCGCTTCTTTTTTTTCTCAAAATTTTACATATTATCAAAATCGGTCACACTACTCCCTTCAAGCCGAAACCTGAAGCTCTTGATTGTGTTGTCCGCCAGTGGGCAATATTGTCCCCTCTTGTTCAAGCTCTACCTGCGACCTCTGGTGTACACTGATGACCGTGGTATTTCTCAGAGTTTATCCACTCTAGCACAAAGCTCATCTCAGATTCATTGGTGGATGTCTGAAAACTTTATAAAATGAACCACAACACATGTAAGCTTCTTATGGTCTTACAGATGTGTTACATCTACAATGGTAATCTATTATGGACCCCATGCCCCTGTTAAAACCATCGAAATCAAGGCATCTGTTTAGGTTCTCTTTTGGCTCAACATTTTTTTATTTTTTATTAAAGGTACTAGTTAATGTTTTTTCCACTGAAGGCTCTTCTACCCACTCTCCCCTTACATTGGGAAAAAACAAGCTCCCCAGATACCTGTGAGTAGCACTACTATGTGCAGCCCAGTGAACTGCTTTAGAGGCACTTGCTTGGTTGAATTAACATATGTATATCAAGATTGAAAAGTGTGTATTTGAAACAAAAATATGGGTATTTTCATAAATTATAAGCTGATGTTTGGTGAAAAACAGTTGAATTTCCAAAATGGAGTTAAAGCAGATATTTGAGTGATAAAAATCAAACTATGTTGCCAATACTGTTACTAGTATTATTTACTTGGTGCTAGGGGCACTGCAGCTGACTTATGTATTACCCATGTAGCAGCATTCCACGTTGACCAAGCATTTTTCATATTGATGCTGAAATCCGTGCCTGATGCACTGAGGCGATTACTGCGTGTAATCTTGCATATGGTGGCCACTTATCTTGTCTGATGTGATCACCTCGATCCCTAACATTAGTTGGTCAGGAGGATTTTTATGGAACATATGCAGCTCTTATTACAAAAGATTGAAGACCCCTGGTTTACTGTACACACAGAGAGGAAAATAAACAATTGCAGATTCGTGTGAACAACCTGTCCAAGGGTGTGCTCATTTAGCATTTGTGAGTTTACTATCGATGGTGCCTCCTTAGAATGCCATGGTAGGATACAACAGATCAATTTTATGACTAATTGTAAAAACAGAATTGTTATCTATTTATTAGTATGCCCTTGGTGAAAGGGCTATTAAAGTGAAAGCAGCTGGGAGTTCAGGAATAGGTAGAATGAACATCGATTAGCTATTTGCACAAACAAGTGTGGATCGCCACTTGTTGAGCAGTGTGCCAAAGTGGACAGTAATAAGAAGCATAATAAATGGTTCATCTTTAGAAAAAATATTGATGTTATTAAGGGGGGATATGACTAAAAAGAGGAAAGAGCAATGCTCAATACCGTATTTTGGTACATTTAGTTTAGGTCTGAACAATAGGGAGCAATGGGATAAGATTCAAGGTTAAAATCTGGGGGTTTTCTTGTTGAGACTAGAGTCAGGGTTTCCCCTTTTTTTGCTTCAGAGATGAATTTTAGTAAATTAGGATAGTGATTTCTGAAAATGCACCTAATTGTAACTACTGAGTGAACAACCTTTTGATGGGTTATAACATAGGAGTTCTATGTAGTAGTGACATCACTAAAATCACACAATTTGTAGTACACAGTTTGCAAATATAGAGGTGGTCTCCTGGTTCCAAAAACTGAAAGCAGGACCCTAGATTTCATGAGATACATATTTTATGCTACACTGTTTATCTACTCTTGTTAAACTAGGTCAACTGTGAATCCTTCTATCAATGCTATGTCTTGTATCACTGTTATGTCTTGTAAAGCGTTCTGATACCTTCAGGTCTAGCCAGCACTATATAAAATCCACAAATAAATAAATGTATTGGCTGTAATTCCATCTATGATCTTGAATTAGATTCTGAGCGAGTTTAGTTAGGTGTTCTTAGTCTTGCACCCTATGGGAAAGATTTCATGTAGCGCATGTATACAACACGGGTGTGGTTACAACACAAGATGAATGATACCACTGGTTTAGTTACAAAGTTTATTAGTTGGGCTAGATCAGCTACAAACTAGGAAAAGTACTGGGATCATTCTTTAGTTATATTGTTATACAGTGGGTGATGTACGAGTTTAATAACACTTTCTATATTCAGAAATAGACTGTTTTCACATTGAAACAGAATATAGGTTTTTAACCATCAGGTTACTTATCATGCAGCCAGTCCTTTATAGACAGGAAAATTTCCGGTTGAACTGAAAGTGAGGTGATGTTGATCAAACATGTCCACCAATTGGAACTTCTGTTAAAGCCACTTTGGACAGCAAAATATGGAGTGACAGCTTATCGCTCCAAGATGGTGGCAGTGTTCACCTATAGTTTGAGAGGTGCTGGAGCGGTTTATATTGAATAGAACAAACACCTTTTTAAGCATTAGGTTATCCAAAGTGTAGGCAGTTCTTCATTGTAGGATAGTTCCATTTTAACAAAAAGCCCAATAGTATTGTGGGCGTGGCCAAGCAAGATGGCCGACTAGGTACTCCTCTTGGAGCTCTCGCCAGTGCAATCAAAATCCTGTCTGAATCCGGTACCATCAGGGGGTGCTGAAACAAGCACCCACCCCCCCCCCCCCAATCCTGTGCTGACCTGCTTGGTGTCCCCCAGGATGCTTAGAAACACTGAAGAGCTGCTGGGGTCGAGAGTGTGGCGGCTTCCTCTACCTGGCTCCGGCCGCAAGGAGGGGAAGACTGAGTGAGGGCAACGCTGTCCCTGTGAGCCCTGGATGAGCGATACCCGTTTGGCAGACTGGGGGCCGGGCCTGAGTACCGATAGACTGAAGGGCCTCAAGCCTGATGGCACCCCTGATTATGGAGTTGGTTAGAAACCATTTTTCCCCATCAGCTTTCTGCTTGGTGTCATTCCTCTATTGAAAGACTCTCTACACTGAAGAGATCCCATCACTTTGGCTGCGTCATATCTTTCTTCATCTGCTGGACAGTCAATGATAGCCATACCCAACAGGCCAGTGTCAGTGAAGGCCACGTTTATGATGGAGACTTGTACCTTCTGTTTGAAACTAGAGACAGAACCAAGCGTGCCTCCTCGAGATGGTGCCTGTTCACAGTTGCCCGCTGGCAGTGTCTGCAGCATCAAATGCCGATTTTAGACATAGGTTTACAAAGGTATTCCCCCTCCTTGATGACACTCTTTATGCTAGAAGGGGAGGTGATGCATTAGTTCTTCAATCTTGATCCATTGTGGGTGGTTTGTGTGTTTACCACTCTTTACATCTTTCTTCCTACTATCTCAGCCCTGTTTCTTTCCTTATCTGGTTGGTGGTGGACCAGAGAAAGTGTTTTTGCCCTTTTCATAGCTGCAGAAATTATAATGCAGTCTGCTGGTGCACTGTACTCGATGCACATCAGGTCCTTGATCGAAGGCTTGTACTTCTCTATACTCTGGGCTACTTACTGCCTTCAACACTGCTGGTTCCTTGAAGGCCTCTCTCCCATGGTATAGAATGCTGAGAAGCACGATTAGGAACAGAGCATTCTGTGCAGTTGTCATTCTCTCCAGGAGTAAGGAAGATTCCGACTGTTCTTCCTCTAGCTGTATTCCTTTTTTAAATTTATTTAGAAAGTTTTATATGGCACGAACATGACCCTTGTGGGTATCAGAGCGCTTTACAATTGTTCAGAGAGCAGAGACAAATCGAATCAATAATATAGTCCAGAAAAATACAGGATATGGTAGCACCGTAGATAAGGGAGGAGAATACAGCATAATGTCAGGACTGATAGATCAAAAACAAAAATATAACAGGGGGAGAAGTCATGGGTGCAATTGACGCATCATGAAAGGTACGAAGAGAGGAGATTCTAGAATCAATGGCAGAAATTTGATCATAAGTAGATTTCAGGGGGCAAGGCGTTCCAAATTCTTGGGGCGATCCCAGAGAAAGCTCAGTTGTAGGTTTTCTTTTTAAGGAATCTCTGGTTTCAGCAGCAAAGTGCTAGAGCTTCTGGAGGATCTGCAGTCGCCAGAAAGTTCAAGCTTCTGAGCGAGGTATCTTAAAGTGTAGAGCTTTATGAGTCATGCAGGCAATTTTTAGCTGAATTCTTGCTTCAAAAGGAAGCCAGTTGAGGGATTTCAAAACGGGGGTGATGTGGTCATTTCTTTTTGATCCTGTGATGAGCCTTGCAGCTGAAATGAGAGGTCTTTAGAGGAGCTGTTTTGGATCTGGGCAAGCCGCCTAGGGTTGCACTTCCATAGTCCAACCTGGGAATCACAAAGGCTTGCACTGCAGACTTGATGTCATTGGGGAGGGAAGGGTTTTAAATTTCTTAAGAAGTTCATTTGGAGGTTCGCTCCTTTTTTGGCCGAACTGATGTGCTTCTGATTGTTAAGGTTTTTGTCGAGTAATTCCTAGTGTACTCGCTGAATCTATAACATATGGCAAGCAGTTGAGGGCTGTTAGTTGTTTCATCCATTCCTCAATGACAGGGGACTGGATGGGTGGGCCAATTAGGAGGTATTCAGTTGTTAGTGTTTAGTTTGAGGTAGTTGAAGGCCAGCCAACTTTGGGTTTTCTGTAGAGTTAAGTTGAGGAGTCTGATGTCTTTAGGCGAGGAGACTTTCAGGTATAGTTGGGTGTAATCGGCGTACTTGTGGTAGTGGGTGTTGGATGAACTCAGAATTTCAATTAGAGGCTTCATGAGCAAGTTGAAGAGAGTGGGTGAGAGGGAGGAACCTTGTGGGACCCCTAAAGTGACTGAAGTGGCGTGAGATAAAGTATGATTAACCTTGAATCTTTGTGTTTTGTTCTGGAGAAACGAGGAGAACCAGTTTAGGACTGACTCGGTTAACACCATTCTATGTTCCAATAGATCTAGAAGGTTGTCTTGCTTAACCATGTCAAATGCCAAAGATAGGTACAGAAGGATTAGCATTAGCAATAATGGGGTAACCCTGTGTCCCTCAGAACCTGGGTATGTATGATATATAAAGAAGTGGTTCTGTCGGGAGAGTGATCATTTCTTTGTTCAATGTAATTAATATATCTTTGCTACTCAAAATTGAATGTTCAACATTACAAACTTTATGAAAGCTACTGGTTCAACAACACTTTTCAAGGACCAAATGGAAATACGCGGAACACACCACAAAGACAAAATATTTTTGGGTCAAAAAATGACGATTGTATTGTATAGCATTAGCAATAATGGGGTAACCAAGCTAATGAATGTGGCCGTCAATAAAACAATACAATACACGGCGATAAAGTGATTGAAGTGCAGGAAAGATGACTTGTGGTGATAAGTGAAAAAAAGTGCTATACATATACTATACAAATAGGTGACACATAAGACAAATAATTGTTATATTGTACTGTCCATTCCTCAATGCATGAATACACGACCCAAATGTGACTTTATATTGGGGTCAGGGAAGCTGCATGGACTAATGTGACTGCAACGTCGACGTTTCGACCCTGGGCGGAAGCGCAGCTTATTATGCGTCAGAGGCGGGTCTTCATCAGGACTGGGGGGTAGGAAAACCAATTGTTGACAACCTGTCAAATAATGAAAAACAAGGATTCAGGTGTGTCCCGCCCATCTGGTGAACTGAGCAAGGTAATGCATATGTGATTCAGCGCTTACCGCAAGGAGTAAATGCCAGGGATCCTATGAGGTAAGTGGTTCGAATAGATTCCAATTTCGAAGGGCTGGTAGACCTACACCAGGAGGTTGTGGTCTAAGAGAAAAATCAGAATACCATGTCTAACTAATGGTACCCACATGTACAAAGTCAGAAATAATTGTTAATAATGTGTCTAAGGGGAGCGTGAATCAAGCAGTATGTCCAAGTGCATCTAAAACAGGAAATTACTGGTATGGGGGCACAAACCATGGAGCTATTGCTAGGGAGTACATAATCTATTAAATGAGCTGCGCATTCAATAAACTTAAAGCACAAGTTACTAACTTGTGTAACGATATATCTGTAAGAGACAGTAGTTAGTGACAGATTCCTTACCTTAGAATATCCCCAGGCGTCAGGCTGGATCCGGAAAGTTTTTGCGTAGCAGTACCCTTGCGCGTCGGTAGGCGGCGTCGTGCGGCTCCGCGTCCGTCGCCGGCGTCGTGATCGCCGGGATGACGTCGCGGGCAGTACTTAGATGCCGCCCCTGCGCGCTGGACGTCAGTTCTGTACACGACTTTCCGCGCCAGGAACGCAGAGCCATGCAAGAAGCTGACATAGGTGTCTGAAAAATACTAGGGCCCTGAAAGGGATGTCCTTAACCCTAGAAATCAGTTCGCAGAACGGGGAGGATGGGTGGGCGGTGAGGAATCTGTCACTAACTACTGTCTCTTACAGATATATCGTTACACAAGTTAGTAACTTGTGCATCTGAAAGAGACACGTTAGTGACAGATTCCTTACCTTAGAATAGATACCCCAGCAATACCAACCCCGGTGGTGGGTCTGCGAACAAAGATCAGACAAGGAAGTCCCGGAGGACAGAACGGCCAAAGAAGCCGTCCCTCCGGACCGGACTGACAAGGCAGTAATGCTTTGTAAACGTGTGCAGCAAGGCCCACGTAACTGCCTGACAGATATCCTGCAGCGGAACACCGCGGCCCAAAGCCGTGGTAGCAGCCGTTGCCCTGGTGGAATGGGCACGCAGCCCAACAGGAGGCTCCTTCTTAGCCAAAGAATAGCAGGCTTTGATACACAAGGTTACCCAGCAGGAGATGGTTCTCTTGTGCACCGCCCGACCTTTTTGGCGCCCACGTAGCCAACAAAGAGCTGGTCATCCACCCGGAAGTGTTGTGTGCGGTCGATGTAAAAGGAAAGCGCACGTTTTGGGTCCAGACGGTGGAGCCTCTCTTCCTCTCTGGAAGGATGCAGAGGCGGAAAGAAGGTGGGCAAAGTGATGGTCTGCCCAATGTGGAAGGCAGTAACCACCTTTGGCAAGAAGGACGGACGCGTCCTAAGAACAACCTTGTCTGGATGGACAGACAGAAAGGGAGGTTTACATGATAGAGCCTGGAGCTCACTCACCCGCCGAGCGGAGGTGATGGCCACCAGTAAGGCTGTCTTCAGAGTCAGAAGACGAAGAGGACAGTTATGTAGAGGCTCAAAGGGAGCGCACATAAGAAAGGTAAGAACCAAGTTCAAGTCCCACTAAGGCATCACAAACGGAACAGGAGGGAAGAGGTGTGTAATGCCTTTAGAAACCTGTTAACAGGGGACTTGAAAAGGGAGGGCTGATCAGGAAGCCTGAGGAAGGCCGAGATGGCACAAAGATAGCCCTTGATGGTACCCAGGGCAGAACCCTGTTGGGCCAGCGAAAGAAGGAACAGAAGAACCTCAGAAAGAGGGGCAGAAAGGGGATTCACAGCCTTTGCTGTGCACCATGCCACAAACTTGTTCCACCTGCAGGCGTATACCACCTTAGTGGAGGGACGCCTGGCTGCCAGAATCATATCACAAACTTCGGGAGGCAAGTCGAAAGGAATCAACTGCCGCCGCTCAATCTCCACGCAAGCAGGTGGAGGCTTGACAGGTTCGGGTGGAGGACCGTCCCCTGCTGCTGCGACAGAAGATCCTCCCGAAGAGGCAGACGGATCGGGGGATCTACGCTCATACTGAGTAGCTCGGGATACCAAACTCTTCGCGCCCAGTCCGGAGCCACAAGAATGACTTGGGCCCGGTCCTGCCGAATCTTCTTCAACACTCTGGGTAGAAGTGGTATAGGCGGAAAGGCGTACAACAGACCGCAACTCCACTCGCGACAAAAAGCGTCGCCGAGCGAGTGCCGCCTTGGAAATTCCAACGCGCAGAACTGATGACATTGCGCTTTCTCTTCGGTGGCGAATAGATCTAACCAAGGCTCTCCCCACTGTAGAAAGAGTCCTTGCGCCACTTCCGAGTGAAGACGCCATTCGTGATCCATCATGCACCTGCGGCTGAGTTCGTCCGCCCTGGCGTTCAGGGAATCTGCCAGGTGTTGAACCATCAGGAACATGCCCTGATGTTCCAGCCATGTCCAGAGGCGCAGAGCCTCCTGACAAAGGGTCCACGACCCCACCCCGCCTTGTTTGTTGCAATACCACATGGCGGTGGTGTTGTCTGTGAACACCTGCACTACCTTCCCTTTGACAGAGGGAAGGAATGCCTTGAGTGCAAGTCGGATCGCCCGGCGCTCCAGAAGGTTGATATGGAGCCGGACTCCGCCGGAGACCAGAGGCCTCTGATCTCCGCCTCTCCCATGTGACCGCCCCATCCCAGAAGGGACGCGTCCGTCACAACTGTGTGCTCTGGCTGGGGAAGGGAGAGGGATCTGCCCATGACCCATTGCCGGTTCGAGAGCCACCACTGCAACTGTTTTGCAGTCCCCTCCGAGATCTGGACGTGATCGGACAGGTTGCCCTGGTGCTGCGCCCACTGGAACTTCAGGTCCCACTGCAGAGCCCGCATATGCCATCTGGCATGATTGACCAGCAGGATGCAGGAGGCCATGAGGCCCAGCAGCCTCAGGGTCATCCGTACCGAAACCCAGGATAAAGGCTGAAAGATCGGAATCATAGCCTGAATATCCCGGACTCGCCGTTCGGGAGGATAGGCCCGAAACTGCGTCGTGTCCAGAACTGCTCCGATGAAAAGGAGCTGTGGAGAAGGAATCAGATGCGACTTCGGCACATTGATGGAGAACCCCAGCGAGTGCAGGAGTTCGGCCGTAGTCTGGAGGTGGGAGACGACTGCCTGGGACGAGCCCGCCTTCAGCAGCCAGTCGTCGAGGTAGGGGAAGACTGGAACCCCTGCCCGGCGCAGATGAGCTGCGACCACCGCCATCACTTTCGTGAACACCCGAGGGGCACTTGTAAGGCCAAAGGGGAGCACGGTGAACTGAAAATGCTCGAGGCCTACCGTGAACCGCAGGTAACGCCGGTGGGCCGGCAGGACGGGGATGTGAAAATAAGCGTCCTGCAAGTCCAACGCTACCAACCAGTCTCCAGGGTCGAGGGCAGTCAAGACCTGAGCTAGGGTGAGCATCTTGAACTTCTCCTTCCGGAGGAAGCGATTGACGTTCCGGAGGTCCAAGATAGGACGCATGTCCTCCTTGTCCTTTTTGGGCACCAGGAAGTAGTGGGAGTAGCAACCACGTCCTACTTCTGGGGTCGGAACATGCTCGATGGCCCTCTTGGCCAAGAGGGCCGTGACTTCCTTCTGCAGAAGTACCAAGTGATCCCCTGACATGCGGTGGAATTGAGGTGGCATGGCTGGGGGGGTGGCCTCGAAGGGGAGGGAGTAGCCCCTTCGGACAATGTCCAAGACCCACCTGTCCGAGGTGATGGGACGCCAGTGGTGAAGGGGATGGCGGACCCTGCCCCCTACTGGCGTGCTGTGCACCGGAAAGGAGGGACTAGGAGGGCTTGGAGGCCGCGAACGGGTTGGAGGTGGTGGCCTGACCCGCACGCTGGTTGCCGAACCGCCACGGCGGTATCCACGTCCTCGGCCACGCGAAGACGCTTGCTGCGCGGGCCGGTGGCTGGGCAGCGGACGTGACTGGGCGCCCCTTCCGTGGCCACGAAAGGGGCGAAAAGCAGAGGTGAGCGGAGGGCGTACAACAGAAAGGCCCAGGGACTTGGCAGTAGCCCGTGAGTCCTTAAACCGCTCCAGCGCATGGTCTGACTTTGAACCACTCGCCCTTCCGCAATGGCGCGGGTAAGCAGTGTCTGGACCTCCTCAGAACACTGCGGCAAAACAGCCGCCACCGAATCCCACAGGGAGTGGGTATATCGGCCCAAAAGGCAAGCGGTGTTGACAGACCGCAAGCCAGCACTGGAGGAAGAAAAAGCCTTCTTCCCAAATTGGTCCAGGCGTTTGGATTCCCTATCCGGAGGGGCGGTAGGGAAGGCGGTTTGGGAGGCAGAGGCTTGGACAACCAAGCTCTCGGGTGGGATGTTGGGAGATAAACAAGGGGTCGCCCGGAGCAGGGCGATGGCGTCGGGCCACGTTCCTATCCACAGGAGCCCCTGTGGTGGGTTTGGACCAGGCACCCAAAAGAACGTCAGTGAGTGCATCATTAAACGGCAGCACAGTCTCCGAGGAGGAAGCCGCCGGCTGAAGCACTTCTGTCAGGAGGTTAGTCCTGACGGCCACAGTAGGCAACTGGAGATGTAAGGCTCCAGCTGCTCTACGCAACACCGTTGCAAAATTAGCTCCCTCCTCCGTAGCCACGGGAGGAGACAGCATGCCAGTGTCAGGGGAGGTGTCTAGACCACTGGCATCCCCAAGTTCCTCAGCCCAGTCCGGATCATACTCACACTGTTGTGTGAGAGGGTCCTCAGACCCCTCCCAGCTCTCCTGGTCCTCCTCTTGTTCAAAATATGGAGGAGGAGGGACATTTGGGACCCAAGGTCTCATCGGCGCCGGAGTCGAGCGACGTCGGTCCGGCTCCATGTCCGGAGCCGGAGAGAGCCGGGGACCGACGCCGTCCGGAGCCCCGGACGGCGTCAGAAACGGCACCGGGGACGCCGGCGGAGGCGTGGTTAGGTCAACCGGCGCCGATGGGGGTTGCGGTACCACCGGAGCCGGGATCGAGGCCGGGGCCGGAGCCGAGGCCAGGATGAAGGCTGGTGGGACAGGCGACGCCGGGACCGGAATCGACGGCGGCGCCGGGGCAACCCCATCAGGGCCCACGGGGCCCGAAGGCGCACCGGAGGGGCCTGAAGGCCCGAAGGAGGCGGGCCATGGCCGACAGGAATTCCTGTATTTCGGCCGGAGTCGCCCCCGAACCCGGAAAGGACGGGTAATGCGGGGGCGGCTCTACAGGCATGTCCGGGGCCGCGGGGGTGGGGACGGTGCCGACTGGGGCCTCAGCCGAGTCGCGAGACCGGCGAGGCGAAGTCTTAGAGCGATGACGCTTCTTAGACTTTTTGTGCTTCGACTTACCCGAGGAGCGCGAAGACTTGGACTCCGACGACCGGCGGGGACTCCGCGACCAGCCCCTCGACCTCTCCCGGGACCGGGGCTTGGTGCGGCGCGGAGCTGACTGCCGGACCTCGAGTAGCTTTCGAGACCGCTCTCGCAAAGCCTTCGGATGAAGTTTCCGGCAGTCAGGGCACGACTTCGTGTCGTGGTCTCGGCCGAGACAGAAGAGACACTCGAGATGCGGGTCCGTGATCGACATCATGAGACCACAGGCTCCGCATGGCTTGAAGCCGGGCATCCCTACGACACCTAGGAGTCGTGAAGACTCGAAGAAACAGTGAAAAAATTCACACAAAAAAAAGTTAGTCAAAAATTGACTAGGTCACTGCTCTTCCCGGATCTGCGCTTACTGGCGCGGAAAAAGAAGAACTGACGTCAGCGCGCAGGGGCGGCGTCTAAGTACTGCCCGCGACATCATCACGCCGATCACGACGCCGACGACTGACGCGGAGCCGCACGACGCCGCCTACCGACGCGCAAGGGTACTGCTACGCAAAAACTTTCCGGATCCAGCCTGACGCCTGGGGATATTCTAAGGTAAAGAATCTGTCACTAACGTGTCTCTTTCAGATATTACTGGTACAGTTGCTTCGTGTCAAAAGTGAAATGTATTAGCAGCGGGTTTGACAGCAGAACTCGTGCAAAGCTAATGCTCATCAGAGATAGGAAAAAACAATAATGGCGCGGAACTGTAGCACGTACATTTTTCACGGGCCTCAAACTGACGGGGTGGTTAAAGTGAGTGGAAAATGCATCAGCAAGGGAGTGGATGCCGGTTCTAGACAGGAGACTTGGAACAACGCAGAATTGGAGCGCATGCAATTCGCATAGCCAAAAAATAAATGATAACGCGGAACTGAAGCGCGTGTTTATTGGGGAGGCTTTAAATTAACGGAATTGTTAAAATTAGTAAATTATACACTTAAGTGAGTGTCGAGCATTTTACTGAGGTTATAGGATTAAATACCTGAAAAAGCGATGTTCACTCATGTATGCTCCACCAGCCGGTTGGAGACGAGTCAAATAATGGTGGAGCATACATGAGTGAACATCGCTTTTTCAGGAATTTAATCCTATAACCTCAGTAAGATAATACTGCAACAGATAAAGGTACCCGGGGAGGCGGGTGGGCGCATATGATTCTACAGCTCTATATGCCAAGAACCGATGCATACTGGGTAAGTAGCATTTTCCGTTCGAGGCATATGAGCTGTAGATCATATGCTTTAGCATAGACTATACAGCAGTTATCTCCCAAGTGGTGGCTAACCTGTAGCTGTTGCAGTGGTTTGAAATAGTGTTCGTAAAACTGCCTGGCCCACACTAGCTTGCTGTCTTGCTAACACATCTACACAATAGTGCTTTGTGAATGTGTGTGGTGTAGACCATGTTGCAGCCTTGCAGATGTCATCTAGGGGTAAGCAGCTATTGCAGCAAGATGTAAGCGTATGGATGTATACGCTAAATTAGAACGCTGTAGGTGTAATAGATAGCAAATAATGTTTTGGATTGAAGCATCTAGTGGATTGATTTGATTGTTGTTACAGTAAACAACAAACCGCTTCCACTTTGCTGAGTAGCATGCTCTTGTGGTAGGGCGTCTAGCCTCTTTGATGACATTCATACAGTCTGGCGGAAGATTAAGGTAGCCAAACTCTAGGATTTCAGGTGCCAGATTGCAAGGTTGAGATGACTGGGATCTGTATGTCTTACCTCTCCATGGTTCTGAATAAGAAGCCTGGGGGAAAGGTGTAGTTTTTGGTGAGGAACTACTGAGTTCCAATAGGGTTGTGAACCAGGGTTGTCGGGCCCATGTGGGAGCAACTAGGATTAGTGTCGGGGAATGCGGTTTGAGTTTGCGAATCACTAACGGAATTAGTGGGAGAGGTGGAAACTCGTAAGCAAATTTCCCTGACCAATTGATCCATAGCGCATTGCCTTTGGACAATGGGTGTGGATACCTGGAAGCAAAGCTTGGGCATTTTGCGTTGGTGTGTGGAGAACAGATCTATTTCTGGGTAGCCCCACATCTGAAAGAATGAGAGGACGACTTGAGGGTGTAGTTCCCATTTGTGGATCTGCTGTTGCTGACGACTGAGCAGATCTGCAATCTGGTTGTTTACTCCTGGGAGGTGTTCTGCCAGGAGATATATTTGAGGTATGGCCCATCTCCAGATGTTTTGAGCTAGTTGTGAGAGCTGTGGTGTGTCCCCCCCCCCCCTGTTTTTGTATGTAGTACATTGCTGTCATGTCTGTACGAACTAGGACAGCTTTGCCTACTAGATGCAGCTGAAAGGCTTTCAATGCTAG
Source organism: Calotriton arnoldi (assembly GCA_963921515.1). NCBI lineage: Eukaryota > Metazoa > Chordata > Amphibia > Caudata > Salamandridae > Calotriton > Calotriton arnoldi. Next base: position 530,905 of record CAWUFW010001110.1, read on the forward strand.
AAAAACTGCTAGCAGTTCTAGATGGTTTATGTGGCGTTGTTTTTGTTGTACAGTCCACATGCCCTGAATGGTATGTTTTTGAAGATGAGCTCCCCAACCAGTGAGCGATGCATCTGCTGTTAGCACGATCTGTGGAACCGGGTCGACGAACAGCCGTCCCTTGGAAAGGTTTTGTATATTCCACCACTGCAGAGAGCGATGTGTGCGGCCGCCCACCAACACTAGATCTGTTAACTGACCTTGAGCAGGGTTCCACTGACGTGCTAAGCATTCCTGTATAGGACGTATTTGGAGTCTTGCATAAGGAACGATTAAAATGCAAGAAGCCATCATTCCGATCAATTGCATGAACACTCGGGCTGGTAATGAGTGTTGAGGATGAAATTGTGGTATTAGATTTAGCATGTTGCGGATCCTGACTGGATTGGGGAATGCTAGTGCTTTGCGAGTATCTATTGTGGCTCCTAGATACACCTGTGTGTTGGATGGCTGGAGGTGAGACTTGGCGAGGTTTACAGTGAATCCTAGGTTGTGAAGCAGTTGAACTGTTTTCTGAGTGTGGTGTAGGCAGCTGTGTTGCGATCTGGCTTTTATTAGCCAGTCGTCTAGATAAGGGAAGACGTGAATGTGCTGTCTTCTTAGATGAGCTGGGACTACTGCCAGACACTTGGTAAGGACTCTGGGTGCTGTAGTTACCCCGAATGGGAGGACTTTGAATTGATAATGTTGTCCGTCCACCACGAACCTGAGATATTTTCTGTGACCCGGGTGAATGGGGATATGGAAATAGGCATCCTTTAAGTCCAGAGTGGATAGAAAGTCGCCTTGCTGAAGCAGTGGGAGCACCTGTTGAAGTGTGACCATGTGGAAGTGGTCCGACTGAATGTAGAGATTTAGCTGTCTGAGGTCTAATATAGGCCTGTGAGAGCCGTCCTTCTTGGGAATTAGGAAATACAGGGAGTATACTCCGGTCCCCCGATGATGAAATGGGACTGGTTCTATAGCATGTTTTTCCAAGAGAGAGAGAACCTCTTGTTTTAAGAGGGTGAGATGTTCTGGTGACATTGTATGTACTCTTGGAGGAATAGTTGGGGGGAGTGCTTGTAAGCTTCAGGCATTAACCATACTGGATAATTTGTAGTACCCACTTGTCTGAGGTGATTGAATTCCAGACAGGAAGGAATTGTAAGAGACGTCCCCCGACAGGGGTGGAATGATCGGGGGGTATCGGAAGGAAGTCACTGTTTATTTGCGGGGGAAGTGCGTGTGGAGTTACCTCCGCTTCTTCCCTTATTATTGTTTCCTCTATAACCTCCTCGAAAATAGCCCCTGGAAAAGGGGGATTGGTTGTTACCCTTGTAAGAGGAGGAGGGATTTTCGGTGGACACCGTTTTTGAACCACCCCTGTAAAGGGAGCGGCGAAAGGAACCCCTATTAGTAGGCAATTGCAAAGCCCGCATAGACTTTGCGACCTCAGTGTCCTTCTTCATCTTTTCCAGCGAGGTATCGACGGCTGGTCCGAAAAGATGCTCCTTATCAAAAGGCTGGTTAAGTATGGAGGATTGTACCTCCTGCTTGAATCCAGAAATCCTAAGCCAAGCGTGTCTGCGCAATAGCACACTAGTATTGACTGCACGAGCTGCTGTGTCTGCTGCATCTAGTGCACATTTAATGGAAGTATTAGTGATGAGTTTACCTTCCTGAATAAGGTCATTAGCTTTTGCTTTGTACTCATCAGGTAAGCGTTGCATGAGTTTCTCTAACTCATCGTAATGAGCCCTATCATAGCGTGCTAGCAGAGCCTGAGCGTTATCAATACGCCAATGATTTGCAGCTTGTGAAGTCACTCTTTTACCAGAGGCATCAATAAGCTTGGACTCCTTGTCAGGAGGGGGGGCCTCACCTGTGGTTTGAGAGTTAGCTCTCTTGCGAGCGTTAGAGACTACAAGAGAGTCTAAGGGCAACTGACCCTTGATGTAAGCAGGATCGGTAGGAGCGGGTTTATATTTTTTGTCTACTCTAGGTGTGAGTATTCTTGCCCCAACAGGGTCTTTAAATACGTCGTCTGTGTTGGTAAAGTGTGAGTAGATCTTTGTGAATGAGTGTCTCAAAAAGGAAATCCTCTTCTAAAGGTTCTTTATGAAGCTCCACCCCGTGGTATTGAGCAGCCCTATTAATGAGCTGAACGTATCCAATGTTGTCATCAGGTGGGGAGGGTCTAGAGGGATACAGGTCAGGGTCGTTGTCTGTATCTGGTGCCCTATGATAATTTAACAAAGGGTCAGTGTCTTGTGGCGTATCCTGAGGCATATCCTGCTCTTCATCCCCATCCCCATACTCTTCATCCTGTGGATCAGGTGAAAGTGGAGGTGGTGGTGAATTTGGTGGAGTAATAATCAAATTAGGATTAGAAGGAGGAGAGGGAGGTGGAATGTAAGGGGGAGAAGGGTTAGTACCCATGTCCTTTTTCTTAAGAGGTATATGATAGTCCTCTGGGAGATCAATCTTCTGTTTTTTTGGAAGAGTGGCATGGATGTGTCCTGTTTCAGGGTTAATGACAAGTCTTTTCTGTTTAGGATCCAAAGGTGGTTCATCGGACCGAGGCTCTTTGGATGGAGTGTCTTGTTCTTTATGTGCCGATTTCGGCGCCGAAGGTTTCGGCTCCGAGCCTTTGGGCGTGTAAGGATCGGCTCCGAGTCTTTGGACTTAGCAGGTTTCGGCTTTGAGCTTTTCGGTGCCGAAGATTTCGGTTCCGAGCCTTTCGGTGTGGAAGGTATCGGGGGTCCGAGCCTTCAGGCGTGGAGGATTTCGGCCCCGAACCTTTAGGTGTGGAGAATTTTGGCTCTGAGGTCTTCAGTGTCGTGGGTGCAATCTTCGGTGCCGGTGGTGTGGTAACCGACAGATGCTTCGACTTATGTTTCGGTGCCGACAGTGTTGGTTCGGCACTAGAATGGGGCCGGCCCGAGCCGGAAGGCTTCCGTTTATGTTTCGGAGCCGGGCTGGAGGGCGGGGCATCTGAAACTTTGTCGGTGCAGACCTGAGCCAGAGGGCGAAGGGGGTACCTGAGCCTTTGACTTATGTTGACTGGGCACAGGGGGATTTGTACTCACAGTACGCTGACCCGGAGTGACGTGCTGTTCTTCCATGTCGGAGTCGGCTTCGGACACGGAGACCAGTTCTTAGTCTTCAGCTGGATGGTGGATATCAGAATCTTCGCCGAAGATATCCGGAACGGAGCTGCTGTGATGTTGCATCTCGTGGCGTCGAGCCCGACGATCACGAAGGGTCTTTTTCGATCGGAACGATCGACACGCGTCACTGTCTTTTTCGTCGTGTCCCGGGGATAAGCAGAGGTTGCAAACCTCGTGCAGGTCGGTGCGTGGAAACTTAGCACGACACCCGGGACATAGCTTAAATGGAGTCCGTTCCATCGACTGCTAGCGTGGTCGGCACGGGTAGGCCAGACAGCCTGCCTCGAGTTTCCCGATCGAAGGTTTTCTTAGTTGAGACGGTGCGCGTCGAATGGGGAACCGCGATCGATAATACCGTCGAGGGTAGTGGATTGCGTGTCAAAGGGGTCCGAGAAACAATACCGAAACGGAGCGCAGCAATACACATCCGAACCCGATGGCGGAAAAAAACAATCTAAGGATGGAGTCGATGCCCATGCGCACTATCACCGAAAGGAGTAGTCACCTATCTCGTGACTGGAAATACTTCTTCGGAAAAAAACAAAGTGCAAACATCCGGACCCAACACTAGATGGCGATCTATGCTAAAGCATATGATCTACAGCTCATATGCCTCGAACTTCTAGTTTCATTTCACTTGCTGTGGGGAATGGCTGCAGCGTTCCGGCTCTGGGTCAGCCAGCAACTCTATTCCAAATCCCAGAGAAGCATGGGAAATCTGTTGGGTCTCTACCTTCAACAGAATGTGATGACAGAGGGTGGACTAGGTAAAATGCACGAGCACACAGGATTCCTGTAGAGAGAACGTTAGCTCACAGGATTCTTGAGGCGACAGTGGGAGGGAGATGAGTGAGGACAAAAAGGCAGTGTTAATAAAGAAGACTTACCTACTCTATCATGTGTCACTATGTTCCTTACAATTTGACGACTAGTTTTAGCATGGCCAATGAACCCACGATGCCTACTCCGCCTGCTGACATCCTTCGCTTGTAATTCAGCAGTGGAACGTCAGGATTATGCAGCCTTTGATCCAGTGTGGCATCCTTCGCTTGGAAGACAGAAGCTGGGTGTCAGTATTGTGCAGAGCAGTCTGCAGTCCCACGTGAGCATGTGTCCTTTATAGTGAGTAATGAATGTTGTTTTCGGGGTGTGCGTAGTCTGTGGATGGTCACATGCACCACCCGTTATGGACTTCCTCATCGTAAGGGACTGCGACATCGAGCGCACTGCCATTACAAATCTGGCGGCCTATACACACGCAGCATAGGATCGTCACCACACTGCGTCCCACCATTTTTAATTGGTAAGTGAGTGGCCACACAGCGTCAACACGTTATCACCCTGTGTGCAACCTTTTTTGGAACTGGCGATCTGTGCATTCTGGAAATACAACCATGAAGTTAATATTCGCGCAGTGTACCGCCATTTTGTTTGGGCTTTCTCTGGCTATTTAAGCATTGCTGCCTTCATGCTGACTTTGGACTGAACTGGCCAGTCAAGCATTTTTGCCTTCACGCTGGTTTTGGATTGAACTGGGCTGTCCTACAATATTGTAGTGTGTTTTTTTTATCGCCTTGATAGTAACAGAGCTAAGAATTTGTAGTTAAGAGTGGCATTGAACATTGTACATTCTCTTCAACATTAGTGCTTCTAAACAGTTTAATTGACCCCTCCTCAAGCATTCTTACCGGCACAATGTGACTCGGTTATGAAATGGCCAGAATGGAAAGAATACTTCGTTAATTATATCTTGACGTTAGAGGATGAAAAGGATAAATAATTTACACCGTCAAGGAAAAAGAAAATACTGTTCCTTGCATTAGGTCCTGAGGGTTTATAATTTGTTAATCAAATAGATAAAAGTTAGGCCAAGTGAAGAATCTGATGTGCACAAAAATACATTGGAGGATTTAGATGCCCATTTTTCTACTATTGTTTGTGTGGCCATAAATTGTTATTTCTTTCAAAGGAAGAACAAAAATGAAGTGGTGGAAGATTACATGTCCTTATTAACGAAAATGGCCATAACATGCAAATTTGCCAAACTTCATGATGATCTCAGAGATAAAATATTGCACAAACAATATACACATTCAAGAGAATTTAGGACTTATGGAGATTCTCCTTTAAAAGATGTATTTGCTTTTGTAGAAAAAAGCTGAGTTATCCAGATGTACCCAAGCGTCCAATGTTAATCCTTCAGAGAATGAACAAGTATGTAATGTGGCATCAAAGAAAGTACAACGTATGATAAAAGTGAGAAAATTACCACCAGTGCTGGCAAAACACATTGGGGGGGGAGAGAACAGTAACAAGTTCACGTTTTAAGAACAGAGTGTTGCTGCTGTGGTAGTGGTGACCATCTAGCTCATAACAACAAATGTCCTGCTGCCAAACAGAAGTGTTCGTATTGTGAGATCATGTGTCCCTTTGTCAGGGTGTAAAGAAAGATGTCTGGCACGAAGGTCAAATTTGTGCAGGGCTAGCCCGGTTAGGATTCTTCTGATGGAGACATGATACAGGGAGACTCGGTTTTAAGTATTAAATCCAATGTTTTAGATGTCAAACCTCATTCTAGGAACAAGCCAGTATGTGAAATGCATTTCAGGGGAGTTGTAGTTAATATTGTGGCAGATGCGTTCACCATAATAAATAAAAATCTTGCTGGAGAAGAGATCTGTCAACGGTTTAGGTACGCAATTACTGCCCAGCCCCTCCAGACATCCATCCGGAATGTTTTACAGGCAAGTCGATTCCCATCATCCCATCAGGGGGTACAAGTTGTTGACCTTTGAATTCAAAGGTAGAATGAACAGACTAAAGGGCTTTTGGTATAACACTTGATCCCAACAGTCTGGAGCAAGTATTACTTGTAAGTCAAATCATTTGTTTGTAAATAAGTAGAGGACCTAATTTTCCAAATTATTCACAAGGGAAGTGGGAGAACTGGAAGGGTTTTCTCACAAAATGGTACTCAAAAAGAACACTGTACCAATCTCACACAAAGTTAGGAAAATTCCCTTTGCTGTCAGGAATAAAATGGAGTACGATGGAAAAGGCTAAAATAATCAAGCAGGCGGAATCTTCTGAGTGGCTGGCACCCTTAGTGGTAGCTAAGCGTCAGACTGGCAAAATAAGACTGTGCACTGATTTGAGGGATCTGAACATGAACATTCAAATTGACAAATTCCCTTTACACAGAACTGGTGAGCTTATGACTGTGATTTAGGGTGTTAAATGGTTCACAACATTAGAAATGAAATCTGCTTATCAGGTGTTACTCCATCCAGACAGTAGGCCTTTGACAGCCTTTATAACCCCTTTTGGATGTTATTAGTTTTGCCGCATGCCATTTGGCCTTGACTCCGCTGCAGCAATGTTTCAACATCTCAAGTATAATGTATATCTTTAAGGGTTTAAATGGTACAGCATTCGTCCAAGAAGTTACCTTGATAATGGGGAAAATGAGGAAGGAGAATGATTCTAGACTACATGATGTACTGAAGGGCTTGACGGTGGAGTTTTCCAAGTGCCAATTTGCTCAGTAATCCGTTACTTATCTGGGACACTTTGTGACAAAGGCATATTGCCCAAGCCTGAGTTAGGGGAAGCGACCGAACAACCCCCAAGAGCAAGGAGGATGTAAGATCCTTTTTAGGTCCTGCAGAGTTTTATGGGAAATTTGTGACTAATATTGCAAAAAGAACTTATGAGGTCAGCTTTTAAAGAAGGATGTGAGTTTTAAGTGGAACAGTAAATTACAGCTAGATGTAGATACTATAAGAGTGGATATTATCAAAGCTATGCCTTTGAGTGGGCTCAACCTGGTCCTCAGGGTGGTGATCACCACTGATGCCAGCAATAGAGTAGTAGGTGCTGTACTTTCACAAATTGAAGCTGATGGTAAGGAGGTTACGATAGCGTGTGCATCGAGATCACTCACCAATTCAGAGGAGTGTTTTTCAGTAATTGAAAAGGAAGTGTTAGCGTGTGTGAGGTGTAAGTTATTTCAGACAGTTTGTCTGGGGAACTGAGTTTATCCTAAGAGCCATTAAACCCCTCATTAAAACTTCTCACTATCAGTGGGTTGACCAAGGCTACACCAAGTATTGCCAGACTTGTTACATTTGTTGGATTATGCATATGTGGTGGGATACCTTCCTGGTGTCAAAAACCGTGTGGCAGATTTTTCTAGCAGAGCCTCATTAGCTAAGGGTAAGGATGTTGTATGGATTGATTGTTGCGTGGCTGTGTCTGTATCCGATGCCATTTCTACTGAAGAATGATTCTGCTGTTGATAATGACAATCCTATATCTATGGTCAAAAGCAAAATATCTTCTTGGGGGTAACAAATACTGTTTTGCTTACGTTTTGATGAGTTTTTGGGAGAGCAGACAAATTATCTGTGACAAAGCTGGCTATGTTTTACGAGATTATCATATTGCTAAGCCCTTTTCGGGTTATTTGCAGTAGTTTGTACTTCGGGCTCCATAACCTTTTTTCCACATGTGGGATCCATGGCAAATTTGCATCCTTGTTTTCCAACATCCTGGGGATTCTTAAGTTACCCAGGGTTTGTGGATTCCCTGGAGGGGATAGAGAAAATAGGCAAAATATATCTAAATGTGAGTTTTTTGAGGGAAAAATTGCTCTGTATAAGAGGGTTCATGCCCCCCCCCCCCCACACACAAATAGGGTATCAACAAATGATTTGCTGTGGCAAAGTCATCTTCTCCCAGCTTTCAGGAACCAGCGGAGCTGAATTAAAAAAAAAAAAAAACTTTCTGCCACAGTTTTGGCATTTTTTTTTTTTAAAGAGGTAGCCCATTTTTACTATTTTTGTTGCTCTTAACCTACTTCCAGTTTGTGGTGGAAACCAGTGTGAAACCCATGGGCGATCCAGAAAAGCTATAGATTTCCGAAAGGAAGACAAAATTCGGAATTCAGCAACTGGTCATATGTGTAGATCACTCAAGGTTTTCCCAAAGAAACTAATTGTTGAAATAAGGAAATAAAAAAATGAGTAGGAAAAACAGCCATTTGTGACGTTTTCATCTAACTTTTTGTCACAATTGCAGATTTAAAAGCGCAATATATCATTACGTCCACTACACCCTTCTGTTTGCGGGGATATACAGGGTTTGTAGGTTCTCCAAGAACCCCAAGTACCCAGAGCCAACTGAGCTGCACTGTACAATGGTGTTTCATTGATTACAGAGTATAGACTAATTCATATGGTGAAATATGTAGATTGAAAAATGGGTATCAAGGAAACCAAGGAAGATATGGAGTTTAGGAGCAGTGGTTATTTATAAATCTGAATTTGTTGGTACCCATACTACCATATGATTTAGAGAGTATTTTTCAAAATGTCTTCTTTCTTACACACTGACTTACATTTGGAAGGCACAAATGCAGAGAAATCCAATTGGTAATAACAAATGTTCTACTATTCTATGCTACCACATGTCTTTCGATAAAAATGGTACCTCACTTGTATGGATAGAATTAGTGCCCTTGACAGGAAACGGCCCAAAAAGCAACATGGAAACTTCACATCTTTACACTTAAAACTGACCCCTATTTTGTAAAGTGGGAAGCTGTGGATTTTGGGCCCTAGCTCACACGTCACCTAGGGAAACCTAGAAAACTTAATACGTTTTTATCAGGTCCAGTTGCGAGTGATGGACCCACCCACAGAAGTATAGTACTGGTTTTATCAAAAGTGTGGGAATTCTGGGTTATAGGACGTTTGCGGAGATCCCAGCATATTACTGTATAGCAATGATTTTAGCTACAGTTTAACATTTGCAATGCATTCTGAAATAGGGGAGAACATGTGGCATAACAGCCAGAGCTATCTACTTTGGACCTAGGGAACCAGATTTGAATCTCGGAATCGGCTCAACATACTGTTATTCTAGGCAAATCACTTAATCTCCTTGTGACTTAAAAAAATGGTTTCCTAGGGTTATGTAACTGATGCTTGGTGTTCATGTAGAGCACACCAAAACCTTCTAGTCAAGTTTGCGCAATCTAAAACTGCAAAAAAGAAAATAACATCTGGGGGAAAAAAAATGTAGTGGGATAAATGGTAGCCACACCCTGGACTTCTCTGGGTATTTTAGTTTTCAGAAATGTTGGGTGCTGGGCGAGCCCGGGCCTAAATACTGCAGATATGCATCTTTAAAGACATTAATTTTAAAGGAAAAATGTTGATGTTTCCATGTTGCATTTTCAGGCCATTACTCACAGGTGATGGGTACACCCACATATGTAGGATACCATTTTTTATATCAGGAGAAGTGAGGTCACACACAGAATAGTAGAACATTTGTAATCATCTACTGAATCTCTCTCCATTTTCTCTTCAAAATGTAAGCCAATGTGTATAACAGAACATTTTGCAACAAATCAAATTAAGGGTAAACCCAAATTAAGAGTTGTACAAATAACCACTATCCTAAACGCATATTCTAGGAAAGGTTTAAAAAAATCCACAGATTTTCTTCATAGATATTTTCCGTTCATTTGATTTTACCATATGAATTGATGCATGGTCGGCATACATTAAAAAAATATTTCAAGCTACAGCTATGCTGATGGCTCTGGGTATTGGGTGTTTTTGGTCAACCAACAAATGTTCTATACCTGAGAACAGAAGAAACTGACGGACGTAAAGGTTTATTACTTTTTTAGATCAGCCATTAGGGTAAGAAATTACAGTTCAAACACGGTCACCTATTTTTTAGATTTTCCTACTTATTTTCATTAGTTTATCTTAACGTTTAGTTTCTTTGGTAAAACTCTGTGACCTACACAAATAACCAGTTTCTGAATTTAGATTGTCTACTTTTCAGAAATGTATTCCTTTCCACGTTCACCCACTGTGTTTCATACCTGCTTCCACCACAAACCAATGTAGTTAAAAAGCACAAAATATAGGACAAATTGACTATCAGTTAGAAGAATGCAAAACCTGTGATTAATATATTATTTACAACTCCGACTGTCCCAAAAACCTTTTGTTGGTGCCATTCTTAGAAAAAACCTTTTGTTGGTGCCATTCTTAGAAAAAACCCAAATCCTTTTGGCACCTATTCACCATTTAAAAAAACAATTACAAATGTTGCTGCATTTTGGACATGTTCATGGGTCTCACCAGAGGAATCTACAAAACTACAGTACATTTAGAATCTGCAACATGTGGGGAAAAAATATGCAAATTTGGCCTAGGCACCTTTTATGGCAAAAAATTAAGAGTAAGCAGCCACAAATATTTTTTTTAAAAGACTGTGGGGCTCTGCATTCGGGTTGGGAGTGCACTTAGGACTCAAGGGGTTAACCCATTTAGCTGGAATTTGTTGATTTGCTGCATCAATCCATCATTTTTGTCAAGAAATACTTTTTCTCTACATCGTGCCCCTTTACCCAACCTACTGTAATGATCTCAACTGCTCCCTACTATTTCCTAGCATATATATGTACATTACTTATACTTTAAAAGAATTACATTTAAATCATACCCTCCCACTCAAGATCCTTCAGCTTTACTCACTCAAGACTGTTCAGGCGATTGTAGGTGGTGGGAAATGACTTCTTTGGAAACAGAACATAGTTTTCATAAATCACACTTAGACCCAAAGCTAGAAAAACACCAGAAAAGGAAGAAAGTAGTATGGTGGAACGATAAGAAAAGAATAAGAAAAGGAGAAAGCAACATCGAGATAGAGAAAGTGTAGGTTTTTGGAAGAAGGAGGCATGAGATTGTATCAAGAGTAGGCATCTTGGTATTTAGCAGTGCCAGCAAGATACTAAGAAAAACTTTGAGCCCAACAATTTATTGGGTTTTCTGTTCACAAACCAAGCACAGTGTTCAATGTCTTCAGTGGTTAGTTGGAAGATTGTGATGTAGAAGTTAATAAAGTAAACTTTTTCCAACCTACTTTAGTAGATTAGAGTAGATGCCACGTGGAGCATAAACACACTATGATTCTACATTTACGTTTCGATAATAAAGGACAAAACCGCCTTAAAAATATTACACATTTTATTGATTTGCCAAGACGAGATTCTTCAAGAACCTCAAATAGTAGAAAGTCAATGCAAAGAGACTGTGCTCTCCTGGTGCCTGTCTACACTAAAGCACTTTGCCAAATCGTAATCAAACGTTCACGTAACACTTTCATTTCCAAAAAATATATATATATAGGCCAAGGCTTGGAATGTTATTAAGACTTTTCCTGTTACAATAATCAGAAATATTTTAATTACAAGACAGGAAAAACTGCAAATATATGTTTGCTAAGTGAATATATAATTATATAATAAATCCCTAAGTTAATAAGTAAATGGTAACCCTTTTTTGGTCCTCAGAAAAACATCTTCCTGGAAAATAGCGGTGCCACAAAAAATAATCCATGTATCTGAGATCAACACAATTATGAAAAATAAGCAAAAGTGCCACCCTTAAAAACACATGCAAATTCCCCATTGTGCCAAAGCACGAGAGTGCCATGTAGTGCTGCACAATGCACAAGCTAAAGAGGCCATTTAACCACTAGTGCCTGCAACACATGAAGCCAAAGCATTCATAATGCTTACAGTGAACTGTTCTGATGACCCACCCAGAGTCTGTAACAGGCAAAGCCTAGAATCATATGCCTGGCAACTCAAGACCTAAGGCAACAATACACTCTAGGCACAGCAGCACTAACTAGCAGGTAAAATAGTTCTAAGCTCAGGCATCACTTAAGACCAGCATTTCATAGAATGTGGTATTAAGCAAGCACAAGGATCCACTGTGTGCCAAGACTGTGGTCTCCTGGACATAAAAGCACAGACCTTAAGTCTTTGTTTTGCCGCATTGTATCAGAGTAGTTGACCAAATGCTGAAGACTGTCCCCATACTGGTGGTATACGAGCTTACGGGCACAGTCGTTTCAATGTAACAAGTTGTGAAATAGGGATTTGGTGCAATTGCTTGATCACCTGTAACAGGTTATAGTGTTGTGGGTGGTTTGTCACCTCGTAAAAGCATGTCGACAAGGAAATGACATAATTTGTGTTTAAAGACGGGTTTAGAACAAACCTCATTAAATCACCCCATTTCTATTCCGGAATGACTGCCTCAATGATTAACGCTGTGACTACAACACTGTCTCACCTTAAGATATCTGCTCTTCACAGGAATATTTTTTTTTTTTTTTTTTTTAAAGGGAGCCAGAATGAATCTGGCACAAGCGGCTTTAAGTTCTGAAGTATCGAGAAGGGGGAGCAGTTTCCAAGTTTGCTTACAAAACAAATAAAATAAACCTTCAAGCCCTCCTACCCAAAAAAAACTGAATAAAAGATAAATGTCTATAGGATCAACCCATTGCATAGATACAGCCTCAATGTTAAAGCCTGCGGGGATCGCCAAAATGCAGGGAATCTTCGCAACAGTAGCAATCCTTTTTTCCCCTGGTGACATCAGTAACTACCCCATTATACTACTGATTTCAGGAAACAATCCCTCTTACATCCAACCATCAATTCCAATTTAACTGAGACAAAAATACCCAAAAGCACCCTGGTGATGGTGGATAGCGCCCAAAAAAGCACCATAATGCACAAGGAGGACAGCACTAACTTTCCTCAGTGCAACAAGAAAATCAGCACACACCAACCCATTACTGTTAGTAACTACAATAATGTAGACTAATAACCCTCCGATTCAACTGTGGTGCAAATTAACATATTAATCCCAGGGCTGCAGGTTGTTGCGGTCAGTGGCTGGGATTCCTGCAGAAATTAGAGGGCATCCGTGGAATGTACTTGAATAGGATGGTCAAACTAATGCATTGGTAGTCCTGCAAGTCAATGTGGTTGAAGTCCTGCAGCACTGTGGGGAATATGCAGTCATTGAAGATTGATTGGTCTCCAGCAATGGAATGCATTAGAATAAGTGCAGCAATAATTTTGGGCCTCTTGCAGCAGGAAGGAGTAGAAAAAAACTGGCCTTTGGGTGGCACGCGGCGCTTTAAGTTTGAAAGCATAACACAAATCTGGCTTCCTGCAGAGATTGGTGGAATGAGTTGGGCTTCCTGTAGCAGTTGGTGGAATGTGTTCCTATTCCCAGCATACACTAAGGACCGCAATTCCTTTGCCGCTCAGACGAACATGGTGGTGTTTCGATTTCCTTTTTTTTATATGCAAGTAGGGATGGGAGATTTGTGCTATCCCTCTTTACTGCTGTGACCTGACCTCTTCTCACAGGTCACTCTCACCATAGAGTGCAGTGGAGAAAGACATGTAGTCGAGGGCCCCAGCCACAGCGTCCGGTCCCTGAAAGGGGGCCATCCGTGCAATGCAATATTCAGCTTGGTCAGGCGGCAGTTCTCGGCGAAGTTCAGCAGCCGTGATATAATTCTGGGGGGGAAAAAACATACCAATTTTTGACAAACAAAAAAAAACTATCAATAAAATTAGTCTAAGTGAATAAGCAAGACTGGGTATCAGAATGAATGTATTTATAATCTCACCTTGTCTCCAGCAAGAACCTTAAATGAGGCAATGACTTGGTCGGCTGAGTCGGTGTCTGTGGTCTCCCGGGACATGAAGTTGATGAATGCCTGAAACGTCACACTTCCCATAGAGTTCGGATCCACAATGGCCATTATGCGGTTAAACTCAGCATCACCCTGTCATGAATATGGAGATAGTCATGCAACTGAGCAGTACCAAATGCAAAAGACCATAGTGTATTCCATGTTTGAGTCACCCTAAAAGCGACGCAGAAACATAATGCTCACAAAAGGACACTAAGAGAGATTGATACAAATAGTGCAAAAAACCCACAAAACGGATAAGTAGCAGTTGAGAGCAGGACAATTTACAATTTTTTTTTGGGGTGGGCACCTGCAGAGATACTTTCAGTTTGAAACGCGCCAGACACATCGTTTAAGCAGTAGAGAAGGTGCAATAACTTTGAAATCCACAACATGATTTGTGAAAATCACAATAGGGCGATAAGGACACACACACCAGTGCCCACAGTGGCGTAACAATAGCCCCCGAACTCCATGGGGCCCCAGAGCTCGATGGGGCTGCCTCTGGCACTGTCCACCGGCCCCTGTTCCCGAGAGCTGCTGATTGGATCCGGAGGGTGGGGATCAAGTCCATGTACTTTGCGCGCAGGGGGAAGGGGGCGGAGGGGTCGCAGGCCCCCAAGTTTCGTTACACCACTGTGTGCCCGTGACAAAGAAGGAAAATGTTACTTATCTGTGATAATAGTTTTTCAGCTTGAGTTCATTTTAGATTCACATGCTGTGGTGTATTGGCTCCAAAGCCAACCCCCCTCTCACTCCCCCCTCAAATATCATCTAGGAATTGGAAAAATTAGTTGTTTACAAGTCAATTTTTGTGACTCAACCACTTGTGGAGTTAACACACCTCAGTATCAAACTGAAACCTACCATTGCCGCCCCCTAACGCTGTAATGATTGCACCTTCAGGCTGTCATGTTATGTTTCCATGACATACTCTGAATAATTATTAGGGTATATTGGAAAAGAGTAAGCTCGTACTCCTCTTCACTGGGAAGGTGCGAGGATCTCATGTGTGCATATAGTGCTCAAAGCTGTAAAATTAGTGATACCAGTATAATTTCCTTTTGCAACGTACACCCAACAGATTCACATGAAGAGTGATGTGAAGGATTTACACCGGACACCAAGCCAATGGAGGTAAGTGGTTTATTTCACGAACAATGGTCAAGAGCAGCCGCTCCCATGCTGGCCAGTGTCCAACTGCCCACCACAAAACACTGCTGCTGAACATTCGTATGGAATCCTGTAGAGCGAGGATTCCCTTACAATGAAGGCACGAGACAAGGACAAGCCCAATCTCATGCTCATAATAGATAAGCCATATTCAACACATCCCCTTCCGTTCCTCCTGTCATCGCAGAGCGAGAGACAGATGCATTCTAAAAACAGAACAAGCTAGAATTACAATAAAAGAAATAACTACATAAGCAAATTGCAAAGTAACTCAAATAATACTTTAAAGCTTACCAGAATTTGACGCTTGCGCTAGGTGGTAGCATCACTACTTAATAAACATAATCTTTCAAATATGAGGGATTTCGATACCTTTCGCTCCTCCCTCTGGCACTTCCCACCTCGGAGTCTCCTGAAGGAGAAGGTATAGCACCACCTATCCTCCTTACTACCAGGAGAAATTCTCCATCTTTCATCAACATGTAGCCACTGCAAAGCCTCCATCTTTTTCTCATCACAATTCCCGCCCTTTTGGTACAATACCACACTGCGTCTATTCCACTGCTCACCATTCTCCAAGACAACATAATACTTGTATACCTGCTCCACTTTATAAGGGCCATTAAACTTAGATAACCCTTTTATCACCCTTCCAGATTTAATCTTGACCCAATCACCTTTCTCCATTGCATACTTGGTATTGATACCTGATAACTTGGACTCGTGCTTTTCCACCCCACCATCTGTTACCCACTCTTTCATCCACAAGGGTACCATTTTCGAACAGGGATCCCTCCCTCTCAAGTTCGAAAGGAGATATGCCAGTGATCTCTTGCTTTGTAGTGCGGTATGCCCATACCAAATCCTCCACCGCTCTTTGAATATCCTGTCCAGCCTGCCTCTCACCATGTGCCTTTTGACCCTGCAAGGGTACACTAAAGAGGTTTGGTAGGTGGGGCTGCAGGAGTGGTAGTGGAACAGGCGGCACACTGACCTTCGCCACTGGAGCGATGGATATCATGGAGTCACCGGCAAAACAGCGGAGTTCTCTGCTGGGGTGGGATAGGCCGACAGTAGGGAACACCTCTTCCGAAACAGTGAAAGGAATGGTGGAATTGATGCTGCTGGCAAGGCTCGATAGAAAGGCTCAGAAAACTGGCAGTAGCCCTACTCTCCTTGAAGCACTCAAAGGAAGAGCTGGCTTTGTGCCCAAACAGGTGAGTCCCATCAAATGGCATTTCCATCGGCGAGGACTGGATTTTGTTGAGAACCCAGTGAACCATAGCCAGAAATGGCGACGAAGCGAGATACTTGTGCCTATGGCCCATCCACTGGAGTCGGTGGTGTCCCAGTCACAACAAATCATGAACTTGGCAACATGAAGACGATCCTGAATTGCCTGTGAACAGGGCGAAGGTCTTCCAGAACTAGCAATCTGACAATTAACTGGAGGACCGGTGCAAAGCTTAACACAAGCCCCTAGGAGGATAGCTGTCAAGGCCTCACTAAATGGGAGGAGAGGCTAAGAACCAATCTTGCCAGGCTGCAGGATTTCAGTCAGTACATTTATTTTCAAGAATTTCTGCAGCCCTACTCATAGCTATGGCCCAGGAGGTTGATTCTTCCGTAGCTTTTCCTGGAGGAGGGAAAAGGTATCCAGTCCATCAGGGTCTTGCAAGTCCTCGTACTAATTATCATCTGTATAGGGCTGAGCAAACTCAGCACCCTGGTCGCCATCATTATCTGAATCAGTCCCAAAAAGGGAGTGTAGAGAATGTTGTCTGCCTTGTGGTAAAGCTAATACCGAGACCTCTGTCGGATTCGGTTGCGATGTCGGTTGCAATTGGCCCTGCCTCGAAAGGGTGGACCTAAAGTGTTGAGGAGAATTGCCACTGTGGGGCTGTAGTTTGTTGCACTCGCTGTGTAGAGACAATGCCTGTGGAATGTTGTGTTGAAATTCTCCTCTTCCTGAAGGCTTCCTCATCACTGCAGATCCCCCATTCATAGGGCCATGAAACTGTAGAGTTCCCACTGCCTTTGGTGTATTGGCATCCTTTTTTATCTGTTGTAGAGGGTCATGCACTGCAGTGCCGAACAGATGTTTCCAGTGAAGGAGGAGTTTTTCATAGTCGACTGCACCACCTGCTTAAACCTTAAGTCATGTAACCAAGTGTTTCACCGGACGATAATGCCCTTACAAAGACTTGCAGTGTCCGCAGCTCCCAAGGATGACTTTAGACTATATGTTGGGAATTGTCTTGCCCTCTTTGGATTATGGTATTTGCACTCTTTATTCTGATCTAGGAGGTGCTGCATCAACTACCTCTATCTCCTCCCATTGTTGATGTCCGTAGCGAAAAGGAGTGTATTAGAATTGGGTATTCTCCATTGGGTGGCAACGACTCACTCAACATCGCGTCCCACCATCTCCTCTCTTTTGTCTCGCTTCTCCGTGGACGACATGCTAATGCCAGGGCATTGGCTCTTTTCCAGGCAGTGGCCACTAATATTCAGTCTGCCACTACATTCCCCTTTAGATATGTGGGGTCTTTGAATGAGCGTTTGAACCATTTATCCACCCGGGACTTATTACCTTACATGAAGTGGTTTCAGTAAAGACCTTACCCTGGGTCCAGGATACTTGGAAGCAATGGGGGGTATTGGTAGTTTTTTTTGTGATGGTATTAGAGCCTCCAGCAGAAGACAAGCTTGTAATTGCTCTTCCTCTAGTTGCAACCACATTGGTGCTGGCAGCTCTTTTTATAAGAGTAGTACATTTTCCACTGGTGTTGCGGTATTGCCAATCCTGTATTGTGCGCTCAAAGTACTGGAAAGGGCCCTTTTCATACTTTTTCTCCTCGCAGAATACTTCATGTCCTTCTTGTGGATCGGGTGTAGTTGGTGGTTGTATCTCTACATGCTCCTCTTCTTGCCTTTGTCTTCTAAAAGGTCTCCGAGAGATTCAAAACTCCTTCAGGGATTAGTCAAAATCCCTCTTCTTGTAGAAGATCGCAGACATTTCAGCAGGGTGGCAGCACTTTTTCCTTTCCTTCTTGAGCGCTCTTTGTTCAGGGTGGATGCCATATTTCTTTTCAGAGTTGGCATGTCTTGCTCAAGGGGATCTTAAGATTCCTCGAGTTCGAATGCTTTGTCTTGGGTAACACCTCAAAGACAGTGGGCCTGTGTAGGTCTTTTGTGTTCCTTCTCTTGGCACCTTCTTCACTGGCTCTTCCTTTTCAG
Organism: Calotriton arnoldi; assembly: GCA_963921515.1. Classification (NCBI taxonomy): domain Eukaryota; kingdom Metazoa; phylum Chordata; class Amphibia; order Caudata; family Salamandridae; genus Calotriton; species Calotriton arnoldi. Next base: position 549,099 of record CAWUFW010001110.1, read on the forward strand.
GATTGGCAAACCAGTCCTAGATGTCGGATCTCTCCCACCTCGGTATCTCCATTGTTTTTGTCATTACTGGAGAGACAAAGGCCCAAGATGAAAAGTAGCTGTTTCTTCTGCGTATTCATCATGGTGTACTGGGCCCACCTCTGCTTTTTCTTGGCTCCGACTGTCTTCAACTGGAACTTGGTACACACCTCCCAGCCCTCAGCACTGTGGCTCTGGGCAGAGGTTGCAGACTTTGTGATTGTCCTTTTGTGGAAACTTGTTTTGGCATTTAGGGCAGAACCTAAATGGGGTGTGCACCATTTCCCTCGCCTGTTCCAGTCTCCCAGATATACATTTTCCGAACCTACGGTCAGGTTCCTCACTCAACTCACCAACATTTTGGTAAATCTGGTGGCTATTTGTCATTCTTAAGTCCTTCATTTGTTTTCTTTTTTGTTTTTCCAGCAGTTCTGTTCGCTGCTCTGTCAAAAACGTCTGACCTTTGCCTATTGACCCAACAACACAAAAGAGAATTTGAAGCACGCACAAGGGCTTCGGGGGCCATGTCTGATGTCATAAAAGTACCGACATACTAAAGGGTGGCAAACATCCAGCGTAAAAAAAGAAAAAGAAAAACAATTCCAGACATTACCACTAGGCAGCAGAATAATAGAATCCACAACATGCGAGTCCAGAAGAAAACATTCATGCTGCAAAATTGGGGTATCCAAAGACTTGCGATGAAATGGTTAAATGCCATTTTCCTCTGCTGTGCCTTTAATCGTTTTTCTTCACATATTTTTTGGTAGTTATTCAATAAATAATTCATTCAAATCTAGTCATCTACTTCTGCAGTAGAACATAGGTCTCTAGAGTATTAAAGAAACATTTAATGCCATCTTACCCCTAACCTGCCACATTATATGCCACTTTATCTGCCTTCGGTAGGTCCCATTCTGGGGCTGGTTGCATTTTTTTCTTGAATTTGTACTGTTTTAGGAATGTTCACCACAGCAAATATTGCCAGCACAAAGAGTTTGTGCGGCAGTAGTGATCAACCGCCTCAGCATCAAGAGCTTTGTTAAAGCTTGACCTCTGCACCAACAGACAGCAATAAGCCCACCATATGCTCAAAGAGGATTGGTGACTGAGGAGGATTTTGCACAGATCTGATCCTAAGGAGTCCTGATCCTAAGGAGTCCTGATCCTAAGGAGTCCTGGTCCGGGCTGAGACTGGATCCCTCCGATACTGAAGATGAAGGCTATCGAGTCTCAAATCTGGTAGCAGCTCGAGATGGCCTGGAAGCTTCAGCTGGGTATTATCTTAAGTGTTCAGATCAGATGGTATTAAAAGCAATAAAAGCACCGTTTGTCAGACTGGTTCCATTATAATGGGGACACAATATCAAGTAACCAATTGGACTCATATGACCAGTATGGCTTAATGATTAGCAAAGGAAAAAAGTAATCAAAGGGAAAGAAACAAGCAAAATTAGCAAGCACATTAATTAGGAGGTCAGCAAACGGGGAAAATCTCTTAAGGAAAAGGTACATTGGCAGGTTAAAGAACAATTGTGTGAAAAACGCTAGTATTACAAGGAACTGTTCTTTTACATCAGGACAAAAAATACGGCTCACTTCGTGCTGAAAAACATGGCAGGGTACAATGCCAGCTTTCCTTAGAAAATAAGAAAAAATAAAAGATGCACTATAGATTGCATGAGGCATACATTTAAAAAATATTCTTATTCTACTCATACATATAGCAGAGATGAGAAAATTGACAGCAGAGGTGCTGCTACTTTAAACAAGAGGTGCTTGAAGTACACCGTAGCAGTGTACCCCAACATAGTGAAAGTGACTACACCCTTCACTACCCATGATATGAAGTGACCAGTTTGGTGGCCGCGTATTACAGTTTGTTGGGAGTGGAGCATTTGCCTGTAGTCTTGGTCATAAGGCTGCCTACCAGACCACTATGTATAGGTGTGTCCATTCTCTCATCACTCGCGTTCTTGCCAGTCCGTGTGTTATTGCAGATCTGTGAATGGGTGGGTTGGTCTGCACATGTATGTGGGTTAAATGAACCTGAATAATTCTCCATCAAAGGGACAGAGGTCTAAGATGTGTAAGCAAAAGGGAAGAAAAGCAGACTGTACCAGGCTGTATCCAGAAGAATTTAGAAGAGATCGCGAGTCCAATTCCACAGTTCCTGGGCGCTTCTACTCCGAGATTTAGAAAGAAAAGCAGGCAAGGTACATCCACAGTGGAAGATCGGATAAGTCGATGGGAAAGCAGCACACGAGGAAAGAGGAAAATTGAAGTGAAGAAGCGAGAGAGATCAGCAGAGGGTGAAAGTGGTAAGAGGAAGAGGTACAAGGGAAGGAAGAGAAAAGGAGATGAAGTTGAGAAACAAGCATGAAAAGTAAATAAAAAGCAAAGAAATTCAGTTAAATGATTCAGAACCATTTTAGAAAGCGGTCTTCAACACCAAGCAATGATAATGCTTGAAGAATCAAATGAAGGTGAGAGCAGGAACAGAGGAAGGGCATAAGAAACAGAAAAAAGGAGAGATCAGAGAGGAAACAGAAGGCAGTAAGGTGTCAAAGAGAAGAAGGTAACCGGGCACCATGCAGAGGAGAACAGAAGCTGTAAAAAGTGGTAGAGAACAGAGAAAGTTGGGTAGATGAAAAGTGGGGGCAAGGGGGGCTCTTTTCTCTTGAACAACAATATTATGTATATTGAAACTTGTGTCATGAAGTTTCATGAATTTCAGAAGCTGCTGTTTATTGGGCTCTCCAAGTTGGTTCTATAGATTAACGATATGGTTACTTACCAGAAGTAGTGTTGCATCTTGAATTTTCTGGATTTCCATGCTGTGTATTATTCCACCATCTAATGGTTGGGCACCAAAATGTCCTGTTAGCTCTCTTTTTTTTCTTTTCCCTGGGCGTCGCCTCTAGCCATTTGGCGCAATGTCCCTCCCCTGTGAAATCACACATGCGCCCCGGAAGCCTCTGTGGTTGGTCACCATCTTCAGATTCTTTTTTCCCCTTTGGTGACTCTCCTGTATTGGCTGGCTTCTGTTCTCTTTCAGAATTGTAGCATCCTTCCTTCTTTATCCCATATTTACTCGGGAGGTGGAGGGTCGCATCGCCAAGTGCACATTTAATGAGGTGTACATCAGTTTGTTGTGTACTTGGTGGGTAGGATACCTGATCACTGTGGTGTCCTCTGCTCTGCTGAGGAACCGACTAGTCTTCGCACTATAGTACGTACTTATGCCACGTCGCCAAGTAGCATTTTCTTATGCTCGGCCTTCTCACTTCCTTTAGAACGTCCATTAAACATTTTGGGAGATTCATGTGTCCAAACTATGTCCTCACGAGCCAGGCAGTTAGACTCTGACTGCATACTTTTGGGTGGAAGACTGTCTCTTTGCATAGAGGGGAGGTTTATTTTCTTGATAGCTCCTTTACATTTCCCTTTGCCAGTGCCACCAGGTCTGAGAACGATGTTTGTCTTGCCCATTGTGGAGCAATTAGCATCATTGTCATTTGGGACTTTTTGCACTTATCACTAGAAGTAAGAGGGGAATTGGTAGAAAAACATATGCAAATTCCCCTGACCAGTGTGTCGACCGGGCATTCCTCTGGGAGAAGCGGTGTGGGTGCCTGAATGAGAAGTCTTGACATTTTGCTTTTTTCTAGAATTGCAATAGATTCATCTGTGGTATGCCCCACTGCGGCAAGACCTCTTGGAGCACTTCATTGTTTAGCTCCCATGTGTGTGACACTGATGTTTGTCTGCTTTGTTTACCTCTCTGTTTGCTACACCTAGCAGGTCTTTTGTGATCAGGTCTATTCCTCTCTGAATGGCCCATCTCTAAATCTTTTGGGTTAGTTTTGAGAGCACATGCAATGTTGTCACCCCTGTTTGATCAGCTAGAACATCGTGATTGTGTTGTCCGTCTGAATTTGTACTGTCTTCCCTATCACTTAAGCCCGAAAGGCTTTTAGGGCCAGGAAGACTGTCTTTAGCTCCAGGACACTGATATGCTAGATAGCTTCATCAGTTCTCCATATTCCTCTGACTTTCAGCGCTCCCCGGCATGTGCGGGACGTGTCCGTGGTGATCGTCACTGTCGGGGTTGGTTGGGTGAAGGTACTGCCCACTGTTAAGTTGTCTATGTTCCACCATGCCACCTCCTCCTGCACTCTGTGTTACAACCACTATATCTTCCTAACTCCCTGTCACCTGTGACCATTGGTTTTGGTTACACTCTTGCAGTGGTCTCATGTGTAGCCTTGCATTTGGGATCATTGGAATGCATGAGGCCTTAATGCCCATCTTCCCCACGGTTCTGTCAGAAACTGACCCTGCGGTAGCAGTGATCCTGGTCTGTTATCGTCTGAATCCTCTTGAGGGTAGGGAAGGCTCCTGCCAGAATCGTGTTTATTCTTGCTGCCCGGAAAATCTCTCTCTCTCTCTCCGGCTTCGTGGATGACTTTTGAAGGTTGATCATAAAACCTAGTCTGTGGAGAATGTCCATGACTATTGGTGTCCTTTTCGCACTGTGTGTATGAGCTTGCCTTGATTAGCCAGTCTTCTAGGCAGGGACAGACATGCATACCTTTCAGTCTTAGGTAGGCTGCTCTTGCTGCTAGGCAGTTTGTGAATACTCTGGGTGCCGACTGATCCCAAATGAGAGCACCCTGAATTGGTAGTGTGTTTTGTTGACCACAAACCAAGGAATTTTTTGTGTTCACAATTCATCAGGTTGTGCAGATATGCATTCTGTAGGTGTAAGGTTGTCATAATCCATTTCCTGCAGCCACGGGATGACTTCTTGCAGTGTAGTCATCTTGAACTTTTGCGTCTTTATGAACTTGTTTAGGAAGCGAAAATCTGGGATTGGTCGTAGTGTCTTGTCCGGTTTTGGAACACAAAAGAATGCTGAGCAATTTCTTGATTGATTTCTGCCATAGGCACCTTCTCTACTGCCCTCTTTTGCAGCAGTTCCTTCTGCAGGCAGCACCTTTCCTCTTCTCGATGTAGTCTTTTCATTGGTCTGACTTCAAGTGCCGTCTTTATCAGTTCTATACAGTAACCATGTTGGATGATGTTTATAATCCATTTGTCTGTCGTGAAACACCCCCCCCCTCCACTCATAAAAGAAGGCCTTTAATCTGCCCCTGCTGATGTTTTGTGATTGGGCCCTGGTAAGCTGAGTCACTTGCTGACTCCTCTGGAAGGCTGCCCCAACTTCCTCTGGCTCTCCCCAAAGAGCTGTTGCTGCAGTGGCAACTGCCACTATTGTTGAGCACCCTGGTGCTGAGCCGGCTGGAAGGACAGCTGGAGTATTGCACTGTGAAAACTTCCTCGCCCTGTGGTTCTTCTCACTGCTGTTGTTCCCCCCTCCCTTGCTGCCAATGGAACCACAATGCTCCCATGGCCTTTGCTGTGTCATTATCTTTTTTAATTTGCTGCAGTGTGTTGTCCACAGTGGATCCAAACAGGCTGCCTCCTGAGTAGGGTGTGGTTAGAATGTTCGCCTGAACCTCATTTTTTAATCCGGATACCTGCAGCCAGGTGTGTCGCCTCATAAATGATACAGTTAGCAGCTGTCTTCTAGCAGTATTCGCCATGTTCAAGGCTGATTTCAGGTGCTTTTTTTTACCCGTGCGGTTCCCCTCTTTAGATTCTGTTCGCGAAGGTGTTTCAGTTCTCCGACCTCCTCCCAGTGGCTGTGGGCATAGCGGTTTAGGAACGTGTTGAAGTTTGCGACCCTACACTGGATTGCAGCCCTACTCTCAACGTTTTGGGCCCACCGCACAAGTTACTAACTTGTGTAACGATATATCTGTAAGAGACAGTAGTTAGTGACAGATTCCTTACCTTAGAATATCCCCAGGCGTCAGGCTGGATCCGGAAAGTTTTTGCGTAGCAGTACCCTTGAGCGTCGGTAGGCGGCGTTGTGCGGCTCCGCGTCCGTCGTCGGCGTCGTGATCGCCGGGATGACGTCGCGGGCAGTACTTAGACGCCACCCCTGCGCGCTGACGTCAGTTCTGTACACGACTTTCCGCGCCAGGAACGCAGAGCCATGCAAGAAGCTGACATAGGTGTCTGAAAAATACTAGGGCCCTGAAAGGGATGTCCTTAACTCCTAGAAATCAGTTCGCAGAACGGGGAGGATGGGTGGGGCGGTAAGGAATCTGTCACTAACTACTGTCTCTTACAGATATATCGTTACACAAGTTAGTAACTTGTGCATCTGAAAGAGACACGTTAGTGACAGATTCCTTACCTTAGAATAGATACCCCAGCAATACCAACCCCGGTGGTGGGTCTGCGAACAAAGATCAGACAAGGAAGTCCTGGAGGACAGAACGGCCAAAGAAGCCGTCCCTCCGGACCTGACTGTCAAGGCAGTAATGCTTTGTAAACGTGTGCAGCGAGGCCCACGTAGCTGCCTGACAGATAACCGGCAGCGGAACACCGCGGCCCAAGGCCGTGGTAGCAGCCGTTGCCCTGGTGGAATGGGCACGCAGCCCAACAGGAGGCTCCTTCTTAGCCAAAGAATAGCAGGTCTTGATGCACAAGGTAACCCAGCGGGAGATGGTTCTCTTGTGCACCGCCCGACCTTTTTTGGCGCCCACGTAGCCAACAAAGAGCTGGTCATCCACCCGGAAGTGTTTTCTGCGGTCGATATAGAAGGAGAGCGCACGTTTTGGGTCCAGACGGTGGAGCCTCTCTTCCTCTTTGGAAGGATGCGGAGGCGGAAAGAAGGTAGGCAAAGTGATGGTCTGCCCAATGTGAAAGGCAGTAACCACCTTTGGCAAGAAGGACGGACGCATCCGAAGAACAACCTTGTCTGGATGAACAGACAGAAAGGGAGGTTTGCAAGATAGAGCCTGGAGCTCACTCACCCGCCGAGCGGAGGTGATGGCCACCAGAAAGGCTGTCTTCAGAGTCAGAAGACGAAGAGGACAGTTATGTAGAGGCTCAAAGGGAGCGCACATTAAAAAGGTAAGAACCAAGTTCAAGTCCCACTGAGGCATCACAAACGGAACAGGAGGGAAGAGGTGTGTAATGCCTTTTAAGAACCTGTTAACAGGGGACTTGAAAAGGGAGGGCTGATCAGGGAGCCTGAGGAAGGCCGAGATAGCACAAAGATAACCCTTGATGGTACCCAGGGCAGAACCCTGTTGGGCCAGAGAAAGAAGGAACAGAAGGACCTCAGAAAGAGGGGCAGAAAGGGGATTCACAGCCTTTGCTGTGCACCATGCCACAAATTTGTTCCACCTGCAGGCGTATACCACCTTAGTGGAGGGACGCCTGGCTGCCAGAATCACATCACAAACTTCGGGAGGCAAGTCGAAAGGAATCAACTGCCGCCGCTCAATCTCCACGCAAGCAGGTGTAGACTGGACAGGTTCGGGTGGAGGACCGCCCCCTGCTGCTGCGACAGAAGATCCTCCCGAAGAGGCAGACGGATCGGGGGATCTACGCTCATACTGAGTAGCTCGGGATACCAAACTCTTCGAGCCCAGTCCAGAGCCACAAGAATGACTTGGGCCCGGTCGTGCCGAATCTTCTTCAACACTCTGGGTAGAAGTGGTATAGGCGGAAAGGCGTACAATAGACCGCAACTCCACTCGTGACGAAAAGCGTCGCCAAGCGAGTGCCGCCTTGGAAATTCCAACGCGCAGAACTGATGACATTGCGCGTTCTCTTCGGTGGCGAATAGATCTAACCAAGGCTCTCCCCACTGTAGAAAGAGTCCTTGCGCCACTTCCGAGTGAAGACGCCATTCGTGATCCATCATGCACCTGCGGCTGAGTTCGTCCGCCCTGGCGTTCAGGGAACCTGCCAGGTGTTGAACCATCAGGAACATGCCCTGATGTTCCAGCCATGTCCAGAGGCGAAGAGCCTCCTGACAAAGGGTCCAAGACCCCACCCCGCCTTGTTTGTTGCAGTACCACATGGCGGTGGTGTTGTCTGTGAACACCTGCACTACCTTCCCTTTGACAGAGGGAAGGAATGCCTTGAGTGCAAGTCGGATCGCCCGGAGCTCCAGAAGGTTGATATGGAGCCGGGACTCCGCCGGAGACCAGAGGCCTCTGATCTCCGCCTCTCCCATGTGACCGCCCCATCCCAGAAGGGACGCGTCCGTCACAACTGTGTGCTCTGGCTGGGGAAGGGAGAGGGATCTGCCCATGACCCATTGCCGGTTCGAGAGCCACCACTGCAACTGTTTTGCAGCCCCCTCCGAGATCTGGACGTGATCGGACAGGTTGCCCTGGTGCTGCGCCCACTGGAACTTCAGGTCCCACTGCAGAGCCCGCATATGCCATCTGGCATGATTGACCAGCAGGATGCAGGAGGCCATGAGGCCCAGCAGCCTCAGGGTCATCCGTACCGAAACCCAGGATAAAGGCTGAAAGATCGGAATCATAGCCTGAATATCCCGGACTCGCCGTTCGGGAGGATAGGCCCGAAACTGCGTCGTGTCCAGAACTGCTCCGATGAAAAGGAGCTGTGGAGAAGGAATCAGATGCGACTTCGGCACATTGATGGAGAACCCCAGCGAGTGCAGGAGTTCGGCCGTAGTCTGGAGGTGGGAGACGACTGCCTGGGACGAGCCCGCCTTCAGCAGCCAGTCGTCGAGGTAGGGGAAGACTGAAACCCCTGCCCGGCGCAGATGAGCTGCGACCACCGCCATCACTTTCGTGAACACCCGAGGGGCACTGGTAAGGCCAAAGGGGAGCACGGTGAACTGAAAATGCTCGAGGCCTACCGTAGGTAACGCCGGTGGGCCGGCAGGACGGGGATGTGGAAATAAGCGTCCTGCAAGTCCAATGCTACCAACCAGTCTCCAGGGTCGAGGGCAGTCAAGACCTGAGCTAGGGTGAGCATCTTGAACTTCTCCTTCCGGAGGAAGCGATTGACGTTCCGGAGGTCCAAGATAGGACGCATGTCCTCCTTGTCCTTTTTGGGCACCAGGAAGTAGTGGGAGTAGCAACCACGTCCTACTTCTGGGGTCGGAACATGCTCGATGGCCCTCTTGGCCAAGAGGGCCGTGACTTCCTTCTGCAGAAGTACCAAGTGATCCCCTGACATGCGGTGGAATTGAGGTGGCATGGCTGGGGGGTGGTCTCGAAGGGAGGGAGTAGCCCCTTCGGACAATGTCCAAGACCCACCTGTCCAAGGTGATGGGACGCCAGTGGTGAAGGTGATGGCGGACCCTGCCCTCTACTGGCGTGCTGTGCACCTGAAAGGAGGGACTAGGAGGGCTTGGAGGCCGCGGACGGGTTGGAGGTGGTGGCCTGACCCGCACGCTGGTTGCCCGAACCGCCACGGCGGTATCCACGTCCTCGGCCACGCGAAGACGCCTGCTGCGCGGGCCGGTGGCTGGGCTGTTGACGTGACTGGGCGCCCCTTCCGTGGCCACGATAGGGGCGAAAAGCAGAAGTTAGCGGAGGGCGTGTAGCAGAAAGGCCCAGGGACTTGGCAGTAGCCCGTGAGTCCTTAAAGCGCTCCAACGCATGGTCTGCTTTGGACCCAAAAAGACCGACTCCATCAAAGGGCATGTCCATGAGAGTATTCTGGACATCCCCTGAAAAACCAGTGGTTCTCAGCCAGGCGTGGCGACGCAGCGCCACCGTCGTTGCAATAGACCTGCCCAGCGAGTCGGCGGTATCAAGGCCACATCGTATTGTGTATTTGGCCGCATCCCTTCCTTCAGCAATGGCGCGGGAAAGCAGTGTCTGGACCTCCTCAGAACACTGGGGCAAAACAGTCGCCACCGAATCCCACAAGGAGTGGGTATATCGGCCCAAAAGACAAGCGGTGTTGATGGACCGCAAGCCAGCACTGGAGGAAGAAAAACCCTTCTTCCCAAATTGATCCAGGCGTTTGGATTCCCTATCCGGAGGGGCGGTAGGGAAGGCGGTTTGGGAAGCGGAGGCTTGGACAACCAAGCTCTCAGGAGTGGGGTGGACAGAGAGAAATAGGGGGTCGCCCGGAGCTGGGCGATGGCGTCGGGACACGTTCCTATCCAAAGGAGCCCCTGTGTTGGGCTTGGACCAGGCGCCCAAAAGAACGTCAGTGAGGGCATCGTTAAACGGCAGCACAGTCTCCGTAGAGGAGGCTGCCGGCTGAAGCACCTCTGTCAAGAGATTAGTCTTGACCGCCACAGTAGGGAGTTGGAGATGTAAGGCTCCAGCCGCCCTACGCAACACTGTTGCAAAATTGGCTCCCTCCTCCGTAGCCACGGGAGGAGACAGCATGCCAGTGTCAGGGGAAGTATCTAGACCACTGGCATCTCCTAGACCCTCTGTCCAGTCCTCATCATACTGACACTGTTGTGCCAGAGGGTCATCAGACCCCTCCCAGTCCTCCTGGTCCTCCTCTGGTTCAAAATAAGGAGGAGGAGGGACATTTGGGACCCAAGGTCTCATCGGTGCCGGAACCGGCGTCGAGCGACGTCGGTCCGGGTTCATGTCCGGAGCCGGAAGGAACTGGGGGAAGACGCCGCCCGGAGCCCCAGGCGGCGTCGAGAACGGCACCTGAGACATCGGCGTCGGCGGAGGCGTGGTCAGGTCGACCGGCGTCGATGGGGGTTGCGGAGCCGGGATCGAGGCCGGGGCCGGAGCCGGGATCGAGGCTGGAGGCACGGGCGACGCCGGGGCCGGAGCCGTCGGCGACGCCGGGGCAACCCCATCAGGGCCCGCGGGGCCCGAAGGCGCACCGGAGGGACCTTGAGGCCCGAAGAGGCAGGCCATGGCCGACAGGAATTCCTGTATTTGGGCCGGATCCGCCCCCGAACCCGGGAAGGACGGGTATTGCGGGGGCGACTCCACAGGCATGTCCGGGGCCGCGGGGACGGTGCCGGGAGGGGCCTCAGCCGAGTCGCGAGACCGGCGAGGCGAAGTCCTAGAGCGACGATGCTTTTTGGACTTTTTGTGCTTAGACTTACCGGACGACGAAGACTTTGATCCCGACGACCGGTGAGGACTCCGCGACCGACCCCTCGACCTCTCACGCGACCGTGGCTTGGTGTGGCGCGGAGCCGAATGCCGGGCCTCGAGGAGCTTTCGAGACCGCTCTCGCAAAGCTTTCGGGTTGAGGGCCCGGCAGTCGGAACACGACTCCGTGTCGTGGCCTCGGCCGAGACAGAGACAGAAGAGACACTCCCGATGCTGGTCTGTGATGGACATCATCAGAGCACAGGCGCCGCAACGTTTAAAGCCGGGCATCCCTACGACACCTTGGAGTCGATTAGAAGAAACAGTGAAAAAATTCACCAAAAAAGTTAGTCAAAAATGACTAGGGCACTGCTCTTCCCGGATCTGCGCTTGCTGGCGCGGAAAAGAAGAACTGACGTCAGCGCGCAGGGGCGGCGTCTAAGTACTGCCCGCGACGTCATCCCGGCGATCACGACGCCGACGACGGACGCGGAGCCGCACGACGCCGCCTACCGACGCGCAAGGGTACTGCTACGCAAAAACTTTCCGGATCCAGCCTGACGCCTGGGGATATTCTAAGGTAAGGAATCTGTCACTAACGTGTCTCTTTCAGATATCTCCACTCTCTTGCTTTCATTCTCCGGCCGGGGACGCTGGATGTTGGGACATTCACCCTCCTCCTTGCTGTGGCCCAAATGATGGAATCCGCAACTGCTTGCCCTTGATGTAGAAAAGGTCTTTTGAGGAATGTTTATATTTCTTCTCTATCCGTGTTACCACCTCGTAAGAAGGTGGCTCTCTAAAGACCTCCCTCCCTTGGTCTACAATGCTTGGCAGCATGGGGTGGTATTGGTTTTTGCTCTAGGCTGGTAGGAGTGCCTCTATGAGAAAATAAGCCTATGCCTTCACTTCTTCTATCTGTACACAATACTTATCTGCTGCAATCTTTACTATAGCATTGTACGTTGTGATTTTGTGGGATGGCCAGCGCCTTGACGGGTATGTGTCAACACTCTTCTGGGGAGTCTGTTTCGAGGTCCTGCCACTGCTCATTGTTGCTTTCGGCATCCTAGAAGATCCCTTGGGTCCTTGGTGTCCTTCTCATAAAGAGGCATTTCTTGCTTCTCCTCTTGTGGTTTGGGAGCCGTTGGTGGGTGGAGGGCGCCTTGAACTTTTTCCTGCCCTTTTCCCCTGGTGGCCCTCGAGAGTACTTGGAAGTCATTCACGGACGCCTCAAAATCTTTCTTCTGAAGAATCGCTGCCAATTCGGCCTTGAGCCTACTCTTCTGTCTCTCGATTTCGAAGGCTTGCTCTTCGGCGTCAAGACCCTTTGGAGTCCTTTTTATCACGTCCGGCTGTCCATTCAGCCTTCTTTTGCCCTCTCCTTCTCTCAATCTCCTTTCAACTAAGTGTTCTCTGAGAAGCGACCTCCATCGGTGTCTCTTTAGGGACCCTTGGGTGTTCCTCTTTGCATTTCTACTTTCCTTTGGTCGCAGAGTACTTTGACATCGAGGCAGTCTTATGTGGCTTCGAGTCCAAAGTCTTCAGCTCACCCCCAGAGTGCTTTTTCGGTGCTACCTGCTGTTTTGTCTCAACTTTGCCGACCTCTTTCACCTTGACATCGGAGCCTTCTGCCTGGGCAACTTCTGCCTCCTCGAAGTTGTCCTCCTCATCACTCGACATGCCGAGGTCTCTAAGCGACGGGCTGCCCTTCCTCTGCATCTGCATTGTTGTCTGGTGTTCACGCCTCTGCTTCTCTCTCAAGGTCTTCAGGCTAAATGCAGCTCACGTTCCACAGTTCCTTCTGTAGTGGTTCTCGGGTAGGCATAGGTTACAAACCTTGCAACTGTCTTTTTGGGCAAACCTTTGATGACCCTCAGGGCAGAATCTAAAGGGAAAGTTCTCCATTTCCCTCAGTGGCCTTCTCACACCTTCCGTGCATTCTCCGAATGCGTGGTTGACTACTTACGTGGTCCGGTTACTTCTTTCAGTGCTCCTCAGGCGCCTTTCGGTGATTTTCAGGGTCCTTCGGCTTTCAAACCCTTTTCTATTATATTTCTCTTTCTTTCGATGATCCAATGTATTATCTTTGGTTATACCTTCGTCATCCATAGAGCTTCAGTTTTTGCTTTCACACCCATCGGTGAAAAAAAGAATCTGAAGATGGTGACCATGCACAGATGCATCCGGGGCGCATGTTCGACGTCACAGGAGGAGCGACTTAGTGGCAAATGGCTACAGACCAGTGGGGGGGGGGGGGCAAGAGGACTAGGTGGCGGATTAATGCACAGCATGTTGATCCAGAAACCGATTCACGCTGCAAAACCTTCTCCCCATCCCTTAAAAATGCATTTTTAATTGACTGAAATGACTGTGGCAAATAAAGTGAGGTTTGCATAAAGAAATTTTGGAACTGTTTTGCTCAATCATAGGTAAACACACATGAAAGTTAGCATAAGAAAATGGATTCATAGTTCTCTTTTTGGTCTTTTTAACTATTTCTATTCTCAGAGTTTCAGGCACATCACAGCCAGTCTTTGCTCAACTATTTCAAACCCACATGTGTAATAAGAAGGAAAGGGGTCCTTTTAAAAGTAGGACGCAAGACCCAGAGAGCAATTAATCATCTAGGTGTAAAATATTACTTTGTTATATCCACACGGGGGACCTCTTTTCTTTAAAAATGCTGAGAAGGGCTTTTAATTAGGAGAAATGCACATTAAAGGTATTAAATGATCTTCACATGAACAAGATAAGACCTTTCCTCCACAATAGAACCCATATTCCTTACCGCTTTGTCATTCTCAACATCATATCCCAAACTTATAAGGCAGGCTTTGAATTCTTCTGGCCCCAGAGCACCAGTATGGTCCTTTATGCGATTGAATAACAGGACATCAGTGCACGGGGAAGCATCGGAAAATGCAATAAATGTTGGAGTTCATGAGGAGAAACCAACGTAGCGATAGGAGAAAAAGAAAAGTGAAAATTAATATCACCTCTGCAATTAACAGCGAAAACAAAACTACAAAAACAGTGTAAACGAGAAGAAATTTACCTAAAGTTTAAAAACCTATGAAACAATATCTGGCACTTCCAAACAATCAATATGATAGAGATCAACATCTATTCACTTTCCTTATAGTGTGTCTCCTCATGAACCTTCACCCAAGTTTACCCATTATCAAGCAAGTCAAGAAAGATACAAATCTTCTGCAACAATAAAGGCTCCCCACCACCACCCCGAGCCTAGACTTTGCTATGTACTTTCACTTACCTTATCAAAGTGATTGAATGAGGCGCGGAACTCATGCATTTGCTCCTGGCTAATGCCTTTGGCGTCGCGGGTCAATATCTGATTTTCCACCTCATTGATGGTCCGAGCAACAGTTGTAAGAAGATGCTCCCAACCGACACGGATATGCTAAAATTACAATTTTTAGAAAATTAATACTACATTAGCCAAAATATAATGGTACTGTTCACTGTCTTCGCTCAGTCTCCTTCCTTGCCACAAAGACACAAAATAAACCATCTTTCCTCCACGATTTACCTCCATGGTGTAGTTGGTATGTTTGTTATCGAATATCAGGGCCTCCTGGATAAGCTGGTGTTGCTGCTCCAATTTGTCAATGTTGGGTTTGTAGTCTATAATTCTTTGTTCATACTGTTTAAGATTGTTCAACTGATCCTCCAAAGTGCCATTCATCTCAATGGCAATACGACCAATCTCCTGAAAGAGAAACACACCACATTCGTCAAAGGAGAGAATAGTTCACAAAAACAGGTGCTACAAGACGTAAACAAAAAACTTTAAAAAAGAATGTCATGGAATACATTCATTACAATGCATAATTAAGGGTAAGCCAAGAATTAACATGGAAAGTACTGTGAACAGTGACCAGGCCATGTGCAAGGTAGAAGCTTTCTGCAAGTCATCCCATGGGCAGATTACCCATCTCAGAAATATCCTTTACTGGGAAAGCCCTAGGAAGCTATGCTTTGCACATTTGCGATCTTACTGCAAACCTAGCTTTCCATGATATTTTGGGATTTATACAGAGGGAAAGTAGCTCAGTCTTAAAGTGATTTACACCTGTGCTCCTACAAGTCTGCCGCATTTGAACAAGTTACTTACCTTGAATAACTATTTCTAGCAGATATTCCATATATTATTCCTCTCCTTTTTAACCCTGGTGCCAGATTGAAACGGGTAATTGCTCCTGTGTGCCAATAGGTGGTGCCACTGGGATCTGTAGTATCCTCATCCCACCTCCAGAACTTAAGAGAACCAATCTGCTTAGAGGTACCACTACTTTACGCTGAGGTCGGTTCACAAAAAAGCATTCCGTGCCCTTAGTCATGGTTTCAATCTGTCACTGCGTCTGAGCAGAAACCAACATAGAACTTTATTAACACCTAGATGGCCTCTCCACAGACCGGGGATGAGTAAAAGAAGTGATCAGTCCGCAGTTAATATTCACTGTTACGATAGTTAAGTAACAAGCCTGCTGAAACTGGAACAGCATCATTGGCAAGGACTGGAGCCTAGCTCTCAACATTCACTGACCCGAACAGAGCAACAGCCTCCGTTAAGCCATTAAGAATTTCAACAATTGGATCACATCCTGGGCCAACTCCCTGGCCCCCCTCAAACACAGAAATACAATAAGATCCAGACCCTAGTCTAGTTGATACACAGAAGAACACAGATTGATGAAACCCCACTGCAAACAGAAGAGCAAATGGAGAATCAGCCAGGACAATGCAGACAAAAGCACATTCAAACCAGCCCTAACATGCTACCACCAAATCATCCGGATCCCCAAACGTGCTGCTCTGGCAGACCGCATTGGTGCCAGCACCAACAGAAGCAAAGAAAACTTTGCCATTGTAAAAGATTTCACCTCACCATCGACCACTTCTAATCGATCACCTCCTCGCAGGACCTCTGCAGCAATCACTCTCAATGGACATGAGTCAGAGCAGGTGCATGGAGAACATGGCGGCTGTCTAGCAGCAGGCCGCAGATATGCTCTGCACCGGGGATACAGTAAATAATATCATAGGGCGGAAAAGCTGCAAAACGAAATGTTGATCAAAGAATGAGCAGGGAAAGAAGCTGGGCAAACCATCTCTTAGTTAAACTGCAGTGCCTGGAAACAAGGGAACGTTGGTCACAGAGCAAATCAGCCCCCCCCCCCCCTCCAAGTCTTAACTGAAAGTATTGTTTAAGGAAAGGGTAGACTGTTAAAGACCAGAGAACCCACTCCAAAAGTTAAAATCACTGCATAATTCTGCATCTATTTTAAAATTCTCCCTAAAACTCTTATTCTAAGTGAATCATTGGAAAGAGAAGAGAACAAAGCTCCTAGGAAGTGTCCGGTGCAGATATCAGTTCATTCTTTGGGCCTTGAGAGCCTAAGTCCAAATTCTAGCTTGGGCAGCATGGCAACCAGTGGAATCATGATTTCGACCAGCCCCAATAGATATCAGGTTCTGTAGGTAGAGGGGGTGGATGAGGTAATTAACACAGAGCAGCAGTCCCCCGGGTGGTAGGCTACCTTAGAACTGCTCTAACAGCAAGTCAGACTTGCCTCCAAACAGCTTGGATCCATTAAACTTCATGTTCATAAAGAACACCTGCATACCCCCTGAAAAGCCTCTGGCATTCACTCAAGCATGGTTCCAAATCACTAAATTGGTGCAAATACCACAGAAGGTGAAGCTAGATGTCCAGCTCGGTCCATTAAAACCAATTTGGCTGCATCTTGCACATTGTTGACCGCCTGGGCAAAGTCAATGCGGAACTCCTTGTGGAGGGCGAGCAAGATCTCGCTCACTATGTGCCAAAATGCATGAGCATAGTGTCCTATGAAGCAAACTGCATTAAGAGACCTGAAAGCCATGGAGGAGAAAACATTCATGCCAAAAAAAATCAAGGTGCTATTAATCCTCATCAGACAGGGCAGAGGGAAGACATTTAGATTCACTCTTCTGGCTGAAGCTTGAACTAGAAGGTTCTCCAACTTTGGGTGATGCATCAATAGCCTGGGTCGCAAAAAGGAGGCCGGTCATGCCTCACAATGGGACGAATCACTGTGGTACAAACACAGCTTTGACCATGCTGCTGCTTAGGCGTATGTCAAGGCTTTACTGAAGTGCAGCAAGGGGGCCGAAGTGGTGGGGACTGCCACAAGATTTCTGTAAGCAAATTAGCTTTGGTCTTCATAGGAATCAACTGCAGTTCCAACATCTCTGTGGACAAAAACCACAACAAAAGGGATTCTTTTGGGTAAGAGGGAACATGGGTGTTCATTTTCCTCTAGGGGTCAAATGATGATCCAAAAATAGACCAGCGATGGAGCATTCTGAAGACCTTCAAATGTATCTGAATAGAACAAAAAAATGCCCTATGTACTCAAGCCCACTGCAGTATTGGCATCACAGCTGTGAAGGCTGAGTCTTAGTAATCTCACACTCAAACATCAACCAAGATCTAGTTGAGCTCTGCTTCATGTCCTAGACTGGCATGGACTCTGCACAGGTACCTCCAAGGCAGAGGCTGGTGCTGAACCAGCATTGCCTTTTGCAAATGTGTAAAGACATGGCCTGGCAACAGCTGTGAGCCAGGCAGAGGCTGAATTGAATCAGTCGGTGTGGGAAGGTCCTGCCAATGGCATGTCTGACCCGTGGCCCCAACAGATTCATGGGGCTCAAAGGTGATCCAAAATCATATGAAAAAGCTGCAACATTGCCTCCCTCGAGGTCTCAACCTGCTGCAGAGTAGACTATAGATATTTAGGGCGCATTGGCTGCAGCTGTCACCAGGGTTGAGTCAGATAACTGACATGGTCCGGCCATTAACATGCCAACTTAGTGAACTCTCTCAAGTGGGAACAGCAAGGGGTAGACTCCCACCTGGCCTTGCGCTTCTGCTCAAACCGGTCCTTCAATTTCACTGTGAACTTGACTGAGGACAGCGACAGAAGCCGGCCCCTAAAATGCAGCACAACCAGCCTCATGTTTGTGCTCAGCAACATACAGCTTTACCAAACTCTCCCTGATGGCCTTCAAGGAACACTTTATTCTTGCTTGGACATGTGACCCCAGGCAAACGTCATACGGGTAAGTCGCAAATATCTGCATCCTAAAGTTGCGGCATGGTTTGATGCCTGTGGTCTTCAGGTGGGAGCAGGAGAATAGTCCCTAGCACACTGTTTAAGAAAAACTGTTGAAGGGTCTTGTTAGTCAAAGACAGTTTGGGAGCATAGCTCTGCACCTGCAAAGAGTGCAGAAGAAAACATCAGCGTGCAGTGGTGATGCCTCTGTATGTGTCGGCACCACCACTTCCGGCGTCCTGTTATAGTCGAGCTCCGGTCCTACAAGCTGTGTTGTTACGAAAACATCCCTTATCAAGGGGACATATACGAACTCTCTGAAATTTTAGTCCCCAATTGTGGTACTTCTACACTTTGGACTAATGGAATAATACATCACATCAACGAGTGATTGTCTTTATTGATTTACTCTTACCTTATCTACGTGTTATCTTACCAGTTGCTATACCTTCCATGTGCTTACCATCATCAGTGTCACACCATAATGGCCCTGAGGAAGTAGTTTCAGATGAAACTCATTTTGGCTGTGCTGTTTCCATCTTAAAACATTACCTCTTCCAGTTAATTACAACATGTGTTTTAACACAGAATTATTGCGAATAATGTCTTTTGCTGTATGTTCAAACACTAAGAACCAACATAATATTGTGGGGAACCAATGCATTTCACTAATACAGAAACTAATTAAGTCTTTTTTTCTTACAAAATTGCAAAGGACTATTTTTGTGTGCTCCAGACTATAATAAACTATTGTAGAAGTCTTTGCTTTCGCAGTTTACTTACTCATATCTCATTGCAGCAGGGGTGTAGTCTGTGGTAGCACTATGTAAATTTGTCGCCTTTTTTGTACTGACATCTGTAAGGAGACAAGTGTGGCTATATGCCTTCCACTGCTGTATCTTTGTAAGAGTAACCCCACTTCCGTAGGTAGGATGAAGACACAGTGGAGCCCATTGGTGCCACCTATTGGTGCGTGGGAGCACTTGCTATAAAATGTTTAAGATCCAGTCTGGTGCCCGGGGTAGTGGGCGAGAAGAATTCAAAAGGTGAGGGAATCCGAAGTTATGAGTATCATTTAATAAATAGAAAAAGTTACTTTCTTCAATGCTGAAATATCTATAAGCTTGAATTTTTCATAGTTTTTAGGCTGGGACTGCTTTGTGATCAATATATACATTGCAGTGTACCAGTGTGTACACACACAGTCAATTAACATTGAAACAGCCAGAAACTACTACTCTATCCATCTCATTGTAGGACTCAAGCTACAACCAATGAGGTGGAAAGACCGTTCCATTGTGAGAAACCAGATTTATTTAAGGAGTCCAATAGGAAGGTGGATGCCCTGACCCAGACACTGAACGAGTTTAGCACGATCTACAGGTTGAACGTTGACCACAATAAATCAGTGTTATTCCAATGGGCTTGCTGAGACAGGCTTGTAGCCTAGGTCTACCGGAAATGCCTTTTCCTTAAAAGACTGACTTTTCGGTAATAGGGAATACATACTGCACACACATGCAGACAAAAATTAAGACTGCAAAGCTAAACACTGAAATATCACATTCCCTTTTGTTCTTTCAAGCAACATGCCGCTAACTACGTGTACAGTCTTTTTAAGATCACTGTCTTTGAGTGCTCTTGCAAACCCTGCTGTCCCACATCTTTAAAGTAGCTGGACAGGACACGGACTGTGCTTCCATGGGGACATAAGAGGAGTAGGGTAAAAATGGGCACACTCACAGTGGTCTGAAGAGGGAGAGTTACAGGTTACTTAAAAGACGGCTGAAGCTGTAAGCCTGTTACTTAGTATATCTAGGTTTAAAACCAGGGCAGACTGTTAAAAAAGCCTAAATGAGCACTACTATTATCCAAAAGAAAAGTAGTGATCCGCCAAATGGCAAGTGAGGTACTCGGACTCAAGAGTGGATCAGAATGACAACTTGGAGAACTGGCGAATGTACACACGAGATCTGCTGTATACTCCTAAGGAACAACACCCCTTACAGTTTAGCAGCCGGCCTCAATATGGATATCGCAATACTAAAAGAATTACTATTTGGCGCTCTTCATTAACCTACCAGCGGCATCATGTGCTCAGTTATGTAATGTTAGAAAGCATTTCAATAGTGAGAAAATCGCTGATTATGTTGGACAATTATTAGAATGACAAACTGAAAAATGCATTTATTTTTGTAAACACCTAAGGAGTGTACTGGTGCAAGCACAACTCAACTAAATTGGCTGGTTAAAAAAACTTGCAAACATTCATTTCTTTTTTCAATATTGCAAAAAGGGGACATTTGTCTTCTACAGCCTTCTCACAAACACATGAAAGAGGCAGAAGTTCCTATCTCTGTGGACTTCCACTGGTTCTCTTGAGTGTGGGAGTCCAAGCAAGTAAATGTTTTCAATGAGCTCCGGCTATTTACAGGTAACAACTGAAACTGGAGTACTAGGACAATTTTGGAAGATACTGCCGCTAAAATGCCAGTGTGAAGCACCCGTCCTCTACCCTCAGTTATTAATCTCTGGGCACAAGGAACAAATGGCAATAACAAGTACTGTTGACAACTCTCCTGAAGAACTCTACCAGGTGGTTCCAGTGTTTTTGTCTGAAATTTTTCCAAAGGTGACTTTACTTTTGCGCTCAGTTTTTACTCATACAGGGAAAATGTAAGTTTGTTAAGTATGCCTTTTTGTTCATTCACCTGGGTTTCATGAGCATCATAATTCCAAACTGTACAGTTATCCTGGTCTCAGCCATACAAGCCCTCTGTTTCTTTGAGACCACCACAAGGACCATTGGCAAAATCTACTGAAACCATTTCCTCACTGGGTATACCGCAAAGGGTCCAATGTCTTCAACTGTTGGGACTGGAAGCGTCATGGGAAGGGACAGGCAGCCTCTGCCTCCATCCATCCATCCCACCAAATGCTCTGGGTGCCAACCAAGGAAGTGATTATAGAACTCCATTACCCACTAGCTTCCAGAGTCCCTGCTTTCTGTCAGAGGCCCATAGATTGAAGTGCTGCATGAACTCCACTTTCACAATACAGGAATGAAAACAGTGACTCATCACCCGAAGAGCAAGAACCCCCTTACAGTCCGGACTGACCAGAAGAACCACACGCGTCATAAGGTACTATGTTGTGCTTTACGTAGTTTCTTTCTTAATGGCATTTATCTCATAACCTTCTCCAATTGTGGCATTGTGGTTTAGGGTCCAACGAGTAAAAAAAAAAAAAAAGTGCCAGTCTGAGAAATGCAGCGCATATTATGTTGATGAAAAGCTGTTCAAATAGCAGTTCCAGAGGGCGACTTACAGTAGTATCAGAAAGACAGTTGTAAGATGATTAGTCGGCATAGTGCTTACCTCCATTTTGGTCTGTATCCATGGCCCCACAACATTAGCCTGCTTTGCAAACTGCAAGCGCAGGTGCTCATTCGATTGTTGCTTGTCCTGTTCACTCTGCAGTGCGCCATCACGCTTTGGCACCAACTGCTGAACCTGTACACACAAAAATATGCATGTAATCACAGGCCGGACGCTGGCATTAGCCACTTCAATGAACACCACTAAATTGACATGAACCAATTCACTCACAAACTACACTCTCATTCTACAAAACACTTAATATAAACACACAAAGCACTACTGTTCGTACCTTTTCCCACTTGGAGTTGATAGATTGTGGCGTAATTGAGGTGTATGGATTTCCACTGGAAAGTTTGATGTTATTGTAGTCTGCAATCTTCTGAGCCTCATTCTGGATGCCTAGGATTGCTTCTCTTTCCTTGTCGGCATCGGGCAGCGTGGACTTAAATTGTTCATGTGCTGCAATCAGACCCTTTTGAAGAAAAAAACATGATAAATAAAAATGCTATTATAACTCCGATAAAATATATCCACTTTGCATTACTTACCTACATTTACACACAAGCTCCTAGCGACAGTGCAAGAAAATATCGGAGGAGTAAACAGCCTAAAGTGGCCCAGAAAAATGTAGCCCTTCAGATCGAATTTTTGCCATTCAAAGCACCCACCCAAGATCATTTATTCACTATTTGGAAACCAATGCTTAGTCCTTGCACAATTCAAACCAATTAAACACACGAGAGCATTCATTAAATCATTGTTTGAGTTTCTCCATGCCTGCTGTTAAGCTCTTAACAACATACCTCAATCTCTTCAATGGTATGGACAATGAACATGTCTTGTAGATCTTCCATGGCTCCCTCCATCCAGTTGTTGAAAGGTGCTGCCCTTTTGGCATATTCAAGATACAGCTGGTCTATCGTCTCGAGCTGTTTCTCTGTTTTCTGTGAAAAAATACATTGAGGTAAGGCTAGAACAAACACTTTACTCATTGCATACCATGAAAATAATGCTGCATTGGGTAGCCAGCTAGGTTGCCCCTAGATACTTTACAAGCCTCCTGACCAATTAGGTGATATAGGATTATAAGAGTGGTGCCTGAGGAGATAAATACAAGCTTGGACTCATGGTAGTAGTGTAAGAGTGACGTCTTAGCTGTCCAAGTGGACCTAAGATATGGATTAATTGGACTTTTTGAGAGTGGGGCCTGCACTAGTAGTGCAGTCCAGCACAAACATGCCATATTGCATAGTAGCAAGTGGCAGGTAAGACTACCAACTGAACAAAACAAAGGTTTACAATCAACAAATAATGCAGCAATTGCCTGACAACATTAGCTATTTTGAGCTATGCTTCAATATGTAGATACAGAAAGACTACTCACTTCCAGTGACTCTCTCCTAGTGTGGGTCAATGATCCCAGAGCATCCCACTGGTCACAAATCTTCTGGCATCGTGTGTTGACACTAGGGGAATCATAGTAATCCAGCTCACTGCAAGAAAAAGTGGCCAATAGGTTAAGAGCCGGGAGGGAGAGGGGGGGGGTAGTATTTAGTCAGCACTAGACTGTCTTCACTTTTCCACTTAACAAGTAATAGGTTTATTTCAATGACTGGAAAGTTTTTATTGCCACAACTTTGGTATTCTATCGCAGGAGGTTAAGCTCATTTAATTCATTTTGTGCAAGTGTCAGTCTAAATCCTACTAATATATTGTTTACTCTTCATTTATCCCACCATCTAAAAGGCCAGCATGATATCTAATGGACATATTGAAATATAAATACACATCGTTTATGTAATCCTTGGAACAAACCACAAAAGCCTTTAAGTAGTAAGATGGTACAACTCATTCACCAAGCCCATTTGTTTCAATCAACTGGAATACTCAATAAATTATATTCATCAATGAAGGATTATATACTCTTGATCGAACATCAAGCTACTGGATTAGATTTATCAAATGACTGAAAAGTGTTTACCAGAACAACTTCTAAGACCCTGGATAGGTTGAACTGTAGACTCCAAACTAAACAACATTTTGATAAGCATGAGGTTTCCATCAACTATTAGAACAATGGAGCAAGAACATAAGTTTACAGACATCTGAAAAACTAATTATGAATACAGATCATGTGTGTGATGTCTGGACAGATGGAGATAGAAAACCTGATATTTTCTAGATACACCATGCAGTTGGACAGCTGCAATGTTCAGAATCAAATGCACTATAAATTTTTTTGTCCGCCGGACTGAAATATGGCTCAATGAGTAGTGGCAACAAAACACTCAAAATTGTTCTCATTAGGACGTTCTGGTAAGTATAGGCGATCTGATGATATAAAGTTAAAGAAATTTGAGTGCAAGTTTCAAGGAACGTCTATGGTGGTAAACTGAACAGATGAAACTGGACCCAGGTCAGTTTTCATGGCAAAATAAGGAGAAACTAAATTCACAAACGAGACAGGCTGTTACTGATCCCATGCATATTTGTTGATGAAAAGAGACATTGCAGGGAAATAGCCTCCAGAGAGAAACTGGGAATGTGTCATTGCAGAAAGATGTGTGTAAACAGAAGCTGCTGTATGGAATTCAAGAATTCTGACAGCAAGATATGTACAAAGTAAGTTAATGGAGGCAATGAATGGGAGAATGGGGAATGTACTGCCAAAACACTAAGGCGTATATCCCAATGTCAAGAAAGGCAGACAACAATAGTATAAAGCATTTTTCTAGGCGTCAAAACAGAGGATGTCCTGTCTTTAGCAGGCAGTCTATTTTTTGCTGGTTTTTAAGGGCTCACTATAGACAGCTTTACATGAAATTAATAAAGTGGATTCAGGTAAGTCCTCTTCAGCCATTAGCTTGTTTGGACAAGTGTGCTTCAGACGAGAGCTCAGTAGGCTGTGGGTCATGTTTTGGATCAGCCCCTGCTTGACCATAGCGAGTTTGTACATT
The DNA here is from genome assembly GCA_963921515.1 of Calotriton arnoldi. Classification (NCBI taxonomy): domain Eukaryota; kingdom Metazoa; phylum Chordata; class Amphibia; order Caudata; family Salamandridae; genus Calotriton; species Calotriton arnoldi. The sequence continues at coordinate 573,506 of CAWUFW010001110.1, forward strand.
TTCACACTGCACTGGTGACTGTTAAAGTAACCCTTTCTAACATGCACTTCCAGAGAATTGGGGCAGACTGGGCATTATTTACACCGGGCAAGCCTCTGGTAAGGCAGGGTTATGGAAGCCCTGTCACTCCCCAGGCCAACACCCCGCCCCCTTCACCTTGGGTTTGTTGCAGGATAGGCTGCGTGGCCCCCAGGCTACACTATCCTTCATAGCCAATGGCTTTGGCCAGTGCTATCAATCATGCATGTCACACAAAGCACTCCTAAAAGGCTGTTCTGGTCAGGGGCTATCACGAAGTCAACTTTTTAAAATGTCGCAGAGTCAAAAGACAGCAAGTCATGGCGGGTTTGCATGACATGCATGATAAATACCGTGGAGGGCCAGTCACTGCACACTTCTTTTCAACTCCTAGACTTTCAAATAGAATTATACTACATAGGAGCCCGCTATCCCTGTATGAAACCCAGTCTCAATGTTCTCATTACAGGAGGCCTGCGATGTCTATAGTCACCTGTAACAAGGAAATGACATATCTGTCCAACTGTAATACGTTATTGTAAAAGGCAGATCATGCAGCATCATTAGAGATGCATTTAAACAAAGCAGTGAAAAGGAAAACTGGTTGTTTATTCATCTGGTTTTTTTAAATCTCAAAGTAACTGATGAGCAGAAACGAGATATTTATGGAACACGTTTGTTTGCACGCTACAGGTAATTACAGGGAAAATTAACTATCTCTGCAGTTATCTTAAGAATGCGAGCTACATCACTTCTGTAACCTGACTCAGTCACACTAAATGGAGTCTAGTATTTTGGGACGAACGATCGTTTTCTCTCACTCCTGTTAGACCTGTGGTAGTGTAAAGCGCAGCGTGTTCAGCACAAGGCCTGCAGCGACATATGGACAAAGTAAATTGGCGCGTTTATTGACGCGGACAAGCATTTTGTAGCGTGTTGTAGAGTCACCTACACTGGCCTTCTCAGTGAGAACCATGGGGAGGAGAGAGAATATGGGGTGGACATAGGCACCACTGGACAGATTTAGAACTATATAACACGTGCATGGTTCAATGAATTAAAATATATAGCACAGGAGCATAACCATGGAAAAATAAGGTTATTTTGTAAATATTTGATTTTGTTCTTGTTCACCTTATTTAATCTAATCCTTTATGCGAATAATAAATTCCATGTATAATTTTCATGTCTGCCCCATTCTTAACTGTAATAAGACTTCGACTTCTTCTCTACTTCCTCTGGGGGTGCAGGCCAGCTAGACCCTATCAGTGCAATTCTGCCCTCTTTAACGTCATACCCAGGAGTATTAAACACTGGCAAAGCCAACAGCTCTCACTTGCATTTGGAGTTCTATTTAAAGTGTATTTAAAAAGCCCACTGCAGCAAAAAACTAAACTGTTTTTCTTGTACAATGCATCTATGACCGTGCTTCCCAAACTTTTTAAATTACAACCCACTGTTTAGCATGAAAATTTTATGCGACCCACCCAGCTTTAATGAACATGAGGCGGACAATTTTTTAATGGAACTAAAGCTACGTGTGGTAGCGCACTGCTGTTTACAAACAGCACATTTTCCATTGAAATTGCCACTAAATTTGCTCAGACGTACGGTTTCTGATAAAACTGTATTGATAAATGATAATCTGTGTAAATCTGGTTTCAGTGAAGGTTTATCATATGCTTATCGCCTGGAAAAATTGTCTTGATTTATTTTAATCCTATTAAAATCTTTGTTTCCATCATACTTCAGAATTACAAAAAAAAATGTGCTTCTTTTTTCCTTTCCAAACTGCTGAATGAATTAAGTTCATTTACAGGTATTTACATTTTGTGTGCTACAAAAAATTGCATCCTACATCTTTTCCTTTCACAATCTGTACACCAGCTAAACTGCCAAATATTTCACTTTTTTTCCTCCAACTACAAAGTGAGAGGAGTTTGTAAGCACTAATCCCCATGTTAAAAATATGTATGCAGCAATCTGTCAGAAGACATAGCCTAAATTGAACTCTGTCATAAAAGCGCTGCTAATTTGACAAGGTAAATACAGAATTTAAAGGCATCTTTATTTATTGCTTAGACTTTCACGAGCAACAAAATGCGGCTCCCGACCTTTTGGGAAACACTGATCTATGAGGGAGAGAAATTATTGTGTCTTGAGTCAGTGAGAGTCCCTCATGGATTCCAACGTAAACACTCCACAGGACGCGAAATGATGCATCAAACTACCAACAGCATGCAATGAGAGCACTACTCCTCTGGGTGGAGACAAAGTTCACTACCTATATTTTAAGGAACCGGAAACAGGTAATGCAGACAAAGGTGCTGTCAAACTAAACCTAAATTATCAAGGACCGCCTAACTAAAAGGGATGTCTCAGGAGTGGTGAAATGCGATTCATAACAGACATAAAATACCACGAGCAGTCTGTGGGAAGCAGAATGGGAATGGAAAGGATGTGGCGTAACGGCCAGAACTGCCGACTTTGGAGCTGGGAAATCAGGTTCGAGGCTCGGCTCAACAGCCTGTGATTCTGGGCAAATCACGTAATCTCCCCGTGCCTAACAAAAATGAATGTGTCCTCCTTGTGTAACGTAACTGGTGGTCATGTAAAGCGCTCCAACACCATCGGGTCGAGTTCGCGCTATATAAAAAAAAAATTTGCACAAAAAAACAAGGAGATTGGATGGAATGGAAAAGGCACCATAACCTGCGTTGTGAGACAATACAATAGAGTGGACGCGAAACATGAGTCCCAAACCCATGCAATACACTCTTGTTCAGCAGGCTCAGGGGGCCGGTGCAGTTAATTTGAGCCGGTGGTTTTCAGGTGCTTGGCACCGGCACTTAATTGTCAACACAGGCACTTATGACAGTCTGCTCTGCATGGTGGTGCGCTTTGTCTCATTTAGAGACGAGCATAACAGTCGTTTATTAATTCAATGCACTTTAAAAATGACTATTACCTGCTTCCAAAGCCATTCTTATAGCTTGGGGGTCTGGAACAGTCCGAATTGTCACACACATAGGTGTGTGGCGGTTAGTAGTTGTGTTGTTCCTGTTACTGGCAGCGCTGACAGCAGCAATGGGCGGTGCAAGCGGAAGCAGCCTCCTGAAGAGGGCTGTGGCACTTCTATATTTTTACAAATTAAGCTCTGGGCCGGTGGCAGCAGGCAAGCCATGCTAAACGTATTTCTGGGTATCCAGGGTGGGAAAAAGGCCCGGTTCTAGCGGGGGTCCGGGTGGGTCAGGCCCACACAAACATGAGCCTGGCCCACCCAAACATGAGCCTTGGCCCTCGCAGTGACGACGCAAAGGCCAATACAAAATGGCATCTTTAATTTAAAACGTTACTCCTAACGTGGTTTTCCTTCCTGTTCTTGGAGTTGAGTGATTTGGCCAGGGCTCTTTCTCACAGCCATCCCCAATCACCCAACTCCTTTTAGAATGGTGGGCTGTGTCGTGCAGGAACAATGGAGGCATGGCGAAGGGGACAAATTCTTTATTGGCACCGATTTTGCCTACCGTCCTGCTGTGCGGATATTTCCTTTTCTGTTCAGCGCTGGAGAAAATAAGTTTGTTTATTCCTATTCACCTTTCCTGACCCCTGCAGCTGCATATCAGATCAGGCTGTGACACAAAGTTTGACTAACGGAGTAAGTAAGAGAATGTGTTACTATTTTTATTTGTTAAATCTGCACAGGCCCAGCAAGGCACATACTTTGTTGTATGCTTCATTTAAATAGTTCTTATCATTATCATGGCCATGGAAGCAAGACAACAATAAAAATGTCCAGATAACTGGTGATTAATGATCCTGCTGGAGAGCAATCCTTTGCTGTTGGTAGTTTTGAAATGCAGATAAACTGTATTTTATGTGGTTAGCTCAGTGGGTTACTGCCTTTGTCACAGATTCTTGTGTTACTTGCAGTTCAGAAGTTACAATCCTAACATAGGACAGTGACCTATGAACTGTCAACAAAGAGCTGCATACAAACATGAATGGTATAGTTAGAACTTCACTTTTTTTGTGTTACTATATAGTTAGAACTTCCCCAGTCTTTCATTATTTTAATGTTGCTAAAAATAGTTTGGGCCGATATACATTTTTATTAGTAAAGCAAACCCCCAACCACTGGGGTATGCTTTAAATCCTGAATTTGTGCTTTCCCAGCCCAAACCCTCCTAAAATATACTGCCTACCAGTATGGATGACATGTGATTCCTACACCTTGTAATCCCCATTGGCTTATGCGGCATTCCCTATAGACTGATTTACATACTTGTAGGATTCATTGTCTCTGAATAATGTGTGCGTGGTGTAAAGTACTGTGACACCCTACACGGATATGAGTAGCGCTATACAACAAATGAAATGCAAATGAGAGAGTGGCTACGGAGAGATGAAGGGCACTGTTGGAGGGTGGTAGTAATGGTATCTGCGGAGAAAGAGGTCATTGGTGGGGCGCCAAAAAAGACTTTCACACTAGCGCTAAAGCTAGCCCTGTCATGGCCTTTCTGCTTTAATTTAATTAGCAGTCATGTCATTAGGGCAACAGTGGAACATATTAAAGTGTGTGATAATTATATTTACTGCTATACTCAATGTTTTAAGTTGATTCTACTAAAGTTTTTTTACGGGAATAATGAAAGTGGAGCTGGATGGTGGCTGATATGGGGCTGAGGCCCAAGGTCAGCTGTGAGATAAGGTGTGCAGGAGAGGGATGGTAGAAAAGTGGATAATCGGGCCTCGAAGTACTTGTTTTGAAGCCTGTCCGTTTGGAATTTGAGGGTTTGCACTTGGGTCCAGACATTGCTCTTACTTTCAAATAACTCTCCACATGCTCTGTATATACACAGAATCGATCCGTTGTATCATGGTGGCTGTTTGCAAGTAGAAATGTAATCTAGGGCTTGTAGGCTACCACAAGAAGTGACTAATTGGGCCCGCAGTGGCCCACCCAAATGCACCCTTGGCCCACCGAAAAAAAAATTCCTGGAGCCGGGCTTGGTGTGAAAACATCGGACCTGCAAGATGCATCAATGCACAGGCAGCCGCTCGCTATAACTACATCACCAGCTGCCCCGTCTGCTCTCAAATGAATTATGGGCACTCTGAGGAGCATCAAGAAAGGCACCAGGTCCTCCGCTTAATGACGGTGTCCAATAGCACTCCTCCTGCTCTCTAACTGTACTCACAGGAGAAACCAAGCCAAGAAAGCAAGGCTTTGGCAGTCCGGAATCCTTGAAGTAGAAAGACGTGAGCGAACCTAAAACAATTCGAGATTAACTCTGAACACACAGTCAGATGGAACACCTACATGAGCGGGAGCTCAAACAAAGCATTTTCACCTTGTTTATCAGTAACTCATGAGAAGTTGGCTTACAGATCCTAAAGCTCCACAAAGGACCACGTCCCTGCAAAGTCGAAATGCCGAGTTGGGGAGGATGACAGAGGGGAGGAGTTTTCATGAAGCAGCGTGCTTTGTGCGGCTACAATTACATAAGGGTGCCTTAGAGAACACTGAATAAACAAGCGCTCTTTCAGAGGAAGCCCCAACTTATGCCCAATCAAATCGTGTAAAATGGCATAAACATGTGGGCAGAGCCAAAGCTCTCTCTCCTGGTGATTATGACATATTGTTTGGTGGCAGCTGCGCTTTAGTGTCAGACCATAACAAGTCTAGGCAATGACCATAGGTTTGGCCTTTAAATAAAGGCAGTAGGGTAATATGAAGCATTACAAGTAAATAGCAAGGGAATAGATCTGTATCAGTGTGGAAGCAAAGAACTGTACAATAATATTGGTGTAGGTTAAAAGGTCAGTTAACAGTTGAACTGTCAAGCCAGGCCTAAAATTCCATGTAGGTTTAGGGCTGTCCTACCATCTGTGCTGCCAGAGAAAAACAAGTTATCTAGTTATCTAAGACACTTTAATAGCATCCAAAGTCGTGCGTGCTCTTGAAAGTTCAGGCCTAGGTAGCTGAATGAATAAACAAAATGATCACTGCTGTGGATGGCAACTGATTTTTTTGTGGAAACAACTGTCCAGTCAAAATGAAATGGTTACTTACCGTAGGAGTAGTTTTGCAGCTTGAAGAATTTTCTGGATTCACAAGCTGTGCATTATTCCGCCATCTAGTGGCTGGGTCCAGAATTGTCTCCTTGTAGTCGCTCTTCTTTTTTTCGTGAGCGTCGACCATTTAGGCTTAACCCTCTCCTTGAGTGATGTCCGATGTATGCCCCAGAGAAATCCTTCGATGCAATCACCATCTTCAGATTCCTTTTTCTCAGCGGGCTGCGATATATAGGTTTCCTTTATGTTGACTGATGTTCTCTCTGTATTGAGTTTGTAAATACACATCTACTAGTGGAGGTGGGTAGGTCGCATCTCAATACAAAAAATGCAACCTCCAAAACTATTCCCACCAGTATGTAATCATTTTGTTTTGCAGCTTCTTTTCAGGATTCATATGCTGTGCATAGATTATAAAGAGGCATTTCTTTCAGTGGGTAGGCTGGGTGTTGTAGTGTGTGGTTATAAAGAAATGTTTCATCACTCTGTCCCTCTTCTGCCTCCTTGTTGATGTGGATGTCCACATAGTAGTGACGTGTAAAGGTGTGTACCGATGACCATGTGGCAGCTTTGCAAATGTCTTCTAGCGCTACGCTACCCATGAAGGCGAGTGTTGCTCCCTTCTTCCTTGTCGAGTTTGCCTGTGTTTTTTCTGTATGTGTTGCTCCTTCTGCCTTGTAACAATATTATATTGGTTGCACTTTCCATCTCATAGTTCCTTTGGTGACTCGGGAACCCCTTCTTGCATGTACAAAAGACACAAAACTGTTCTCCTTTCCTTATGGGTTGTGACATTTCACAGTACTATAGTATTGCCCATTGGATGTCCAGTGTGTGCAGGGCCTTCTCTGCATGCGTTTTAGGTTGCTGAAAAAAGGCAGGTAAATGGACGACCTGGTTAATGTGGAATTTCAATACCACCTGTGATATGAACCGTGGGTTTGTTCTCAAAACCACTTTGAATTATGTATTTGAAGATACAGTTCTTGGGTGATGAGTGCTTGTATTTCACCGACCCGCCTTAGCGAGGTGACAGAGATGAGGAATGCAGTTTAAGAGTTAGGAATTTGAGCTATGCGTTGTGCATTGACTCGAAGGGTGATGTAATTAGTTGCTTAAGTACTACATTAGGTTCCATGTGGGCATGGATGCTTTCCTTAGAGGCGACACCTTCTTTGCTCCCTTAAGGAAGCTTTTTACCACTGGTGTGAAGCAACTTTTCCCTAGTATGCCTGTTGTATATGCTACAATGGCTGCTAGGTGTGAGAAAGTGCCCTCTTTCTGCATGGTTGCCCCCACTTTTTGCTGAATTGCTGATCTGCTTTGACTGAGTGTGCCCTGGGCTCCTGCTAATCAGGTACCCAGGGCCTATGTTCTTTCCCTAAAACTGCATTGAAGCCTAAACCCAATTGGCATCTCTGGCCACAGGTCAGCCCCTGGTAAATGGTACCACAGGTACCCAGGGCACTGTGACCAGAGAAGGCCTCTAAAGGCTGCAGCATTTATTGTGCCACCCTTAGAGGTCCTGTACCTTCACACTCACACACTGCCTTTGCAGGCTGCATTTGTTTGGTGCAGAACAAAGTGAAGAGTCGACATGGCACCCATCTCTGTGTGCCATGCCTACAACCCACTTCCCTGGCATAGGTCAGTCACTCCTCTAGCTGGGTGCAGTATACCAGTGGTGAGGGTACAGGTGCATGAGCCCTGTACCCCTACAGTGTCTAAGTCCATTCTTAGACATTGTAAGTGCAGTGCTGCCATTAAGAGTATATGGTGCTGGGAGGTTGTCATTACGAACTCCACAGCACCATAGTGGCTACACTGAAAACTGAGAAGTTTGGTATCAAACGTCTCAGCACATTAAACCCACACTGATGTCAGTGTGGGATTTAATGAAAAATGCACACAGAGGGCATCTTAGAGATGCCCCCTGAAAACTAACCTACCACTAGTGTCCAGGCTGAGTGGCTGCTTTCAGCTGCCACCACCAGACATGTTTCTGGACCCCTGGGTCGAGAGCCTGCTGCTCTCTGGGGCCTGAAACAATGCACATCCTGGGACGAGGTGCCAAGCCTCCTCCTCCAGGATGGGCATGGTTCACAAAGGGGAAGCTTCAAAGGCTTGCCGCCTTTGTGAGCTTCCCCAGGCCACTTGCTGCTTTCAGCAACTGGTCCCCATTGGTTATGACCCCCACTTTGGGCGGGAAAACCGGCGGGAAAAACAAGTGAGGAAGAGAGGTGTGCCCACCTGTGCCAACTCCACCCCTCAGGTGGGGGAGGCGAGGTGAAGCACAACTCTATCCCCGCCATCTTGCAGATGGGGGGAATCGGCCAACCAGGGAAAGGCTTATGCCACCCTCCCACTGGAGGGTGGCATAATAGGGGGTGTACCCACCCCAGGGAAGGGACCCATTGGTCCCAACCTTTTTACCTACCTGTAATGCCCCTAAATCTAGTATTTAGGGGCACCCCTGAACCTTGCTTCCTCAGACAAGAACCAACTACAAGGAAAGAAGAAGGACTGAACAGCCGTGCCGTAGCTAACAAGAGGAAGACGCCCCCAGCCCTACCGGCCTGTCTCCACCTCGAACCTGCTCCTGCGAAATCCCAGTGTGTCCTGCAGCCAGCAACCTCGAAAACCCCGGAGGACCTGTCTGCCTTCAACAACAAAGACTGTCTCCCGTGAACACCGGATTTGTTAATCTACAACCTCTGGCTCCGGCCGGACACCGCAAATCCGCACCACTCTGCACCCGCTGTCCACGGCCCGAGCGGGCAAACACCACAAGGAGGTACCCCCGGCGATCCTAACCCGAGATGGAGTGACCCCTGACCTGCCTCAAGCCTCCAGCCGACGCCTGCAGCCTAAACCCGGAAGGTTCCCCCAACTGCGACCAGGAGCTGGTAAGAAGATCCGACACTAAAAGGCACCCCTGCACCCAACGCCCCACGGCCTTGGGTGGCCCAACCGACCCCCAACTTACCTCTCAAAGTGGTGGTCGCACCCAGAAGACCTTCGTCCCCAAGCCTGCAGTGCCTTTGCAAACCGGAGGTTCCCCATTGCAAACAACAGGGCGACCGACGTCAAAACAGCACCCTGCACCCGGATGCCCTAGTGCCGCTGAGGGTGTAACGAGAGTGCATCCCTGACCCTGGGGGACCCCAGAGTCTACCCCCAGAACCTCAACTCCCACTACCAAATACTTACCTTTAAACCGATAACACTATCTTCCTCCATAGGATAACATTGACTGTTTTACTTGGAAAAGTTTCGAAGTGTGGAGTTTGAAAACCTAAAGAAATTCTTTAAAATTGTACTATTTAACAAAAACGATTTTACTTACCTGTTTACAGGAAATGTCCCAGAGTAGTATCCAGGTATACTACTCTGTGTAAGAAAAGTAATCTAAAAACTAACTTACCTGGTATTTTACTGAAAAGCCCATTCAAGTCTATGTACTTTATTTACTAAGTACTGCATTTCTCTGCAACCATACTGTAAGTCAAAACAAAGTGCATATGCATTACAATTCAAACGGTTTACAAACTGCATTACTACTATAAAGTATTTATTGCTTACCTGTGCCAGGCTTGCTTGGTTCTAGAAAATAAATTGGTCTGAAGTTCAGTCTGAGTGTGTGAATTCATTTGCTGACTGAGTGTGTACAACAAATGCTTAACACTGTCCTCTGATACTGCCTTACTGCTCGACCACACTACCACAAAAAGAGAGAGGTGCTATCTAACTTTACCTCGGCCTACCTTTGGGGTTCCACTGGACTGTGCACACTATACCTCACTTTGGTATAGTATATACAGAGCCAGCTTCCTACACTAGGTGAACCCTGATAGAGACAGAAGTGCTTGTCTAGCAGGTATGTCATGTATTGTGAGAGAGCGCCTCTTGATATGGTTAGTACCCCACTTTTTTCCTAGAAAATGATGTGGTTTCAATTGTAAGTGAACAGGGTCCCTGCCAACTTGGTCGCCTGTGCCAGAGCTCCTTCCCTAAAACTGTACCACTATTGGCGATTTCAGCCCCCTTTAAGTCCCTAGTAAATGGCACCCTTGGTACCTAGGGTATGGGGACTGAAGAGGGTCCCCTAGGGACCCCTCACCAAGGCCATGCCACTGCAGCTTGCATGCCTTGGTGCAGTGAAAAACGACAGTCGACATAGCACACTGCCTGTGTGCCATGTCAAGTAGCACTGCCCAATGTATAGGTAAGTCACCCCTCTAGCAGTATTTACAAGCCCTTAGGCAGGGTGCACTATATCTCAGGTGCGGTGATATATGCATGAGCAGATATGCCCCATCAATGTTTAAGTCTAGTCTATTCTTTAATATTGTACGTTCCAGGGAAGCCATAAAGAGTACATGGGCTGGAAACTCGACTTCCCCAGCACCATGATGGCTTCACTGAACCCAGGAGTGTTTGGTATCAAACAACTCCTCTTAATAAACCCACACTGATGCCAGAGTTGAATTTATTAAAAGATGTACTTAGAGATGCCCCCTGAAAACCTACCAACCCTGATGTGGTCTCTGACTGGCTTTAGGCAGCCTACCACCACCAAACATGATTCTGGACCCCTGGGTCAAGAGCCCCTGCTCTCTGAGGCCATTAACAAAGCACATCCTGGGTGGAGGTGTCATACCTCCTCCCCCAGGATGAGCACAGTGCTTGAGAGGGAAGCTTCAAAGGCAGTGTCATCTTTGTAATGCAACAACAGCCTCTGCTGCCAGCAGCAGCCCCCAGTTCAACCCCCACTTTTGGCAGGAGAACATAGTAAGAATAGGAGGTGTGCCCCCCCCCCCCCCCTTTGCCAATTCCACCCCTCAGGTGCTGCAGGTGAAGTACAGCACATTTTTCAGTGCCCACGATCTTGAAGATGGTGAGACTTAGCCAATCAGGGCTACGGCTATGCCCCCTCCCACAGGAGGGTGGCATAGGAGTGGGTGTAGACACCCCAGGTAAAGAACCCATTGGTCCCTTCCTGTTACTGCCCTAAATCTAGTATTTAGGTGGCTTCCCCAGACCCTGAAATCAGATTTGCGATGACCTACAAAGAAGAGAACAAAGAAGAGCCGCGCAGCCGCGAAGTCTGAAGACACCCACTGACTTGGCCCCAGCCCTACTGGCCTGGCTGCAGCCCTCAAAGACCCTGCTGAGGAGCGACTTGTCCCACAGCCTAGCAACCTCCATGCCGGCCTTCTAAAAAGACTCCTAATCTCCCATGGTCAGCGGACCTGTCCAGTAGAATCTAACTTTAAAGAACAAAACTCTACCTTGTGGAATCGCGAAACCACCGCCAGACCCACCTCTGCACCAGACGCCCATGGCCTGAGTCCAAGTGGCCCACCAGTTCTGTGAAGGCTACCCAGCACTTCTGAGCAAGAGCTCACCATGGGCTAACCCCTGCTGGACTCCACCTTGATGCCCGCAGCCTCAACTTGAAGACTCCCTCTGACCGCGACCTGCCCGGTAAGCTGTTTCCTGATGCCAAAGGACACCCCTGCACCCAAAGCCCCTGGGCCTTGGGTAGCTTGACAGACTGTCCTTACGTCCCCTAGCCTCTCTACTTACCTTGGCAGCTGGGTTTGTTTCGTGTGGCCTCCTGGCCTGAGCCTGCAGCCTTTCTTCAAGACTCATCTCCCCCATTGGTTAACATTGGGGTCCGATGTGTTGGCACTCTGTGCCGCTGGTAGTGCAGTTCTGGTGCCAATCTGAACCTTGCCTGGTGTTGAGCTAAAACCCCGAAGACTGGGCCTGTAAGTTGTGTACTTACCTGAAAAACTGCATTCTTGTTTTCCTTCCATAGGTTAACATTGCACAGCCTGAAAATTGCACGGTGTCCATTTTTTAAAGTATAAAGCATTTTTCCTGATAAAAGGTACTTACCTTTTTGCGTACAAATCAAACTTGAAAGAAGCTTATTTTTCTAAAAACGGTGTGCATCTCCTTTTTGGGCTCTGTGTCATTAGTCACTGGGTGCATAACAAATGTCTTACACTGCTCTGTGTTAGGCCCAAGGCTGCTCGCCCACACTACCACAACTAGAGCACTTTGGGTTAACATCGAGTGCTGTACACTTCTGGGGGAATCTCTGGACTCTGTGCATGGTATAACCCCTTAGTGGTATTGTTAGACTTGTCAGCCCTAGGGTGATCTTACCCTGTTTTTTTTCCCTTTTGCGCCTCATTTTTGCCACCGTATTTTTACTGGACCTAGGTCTCCGGGCGCCTTACCACTGCCAACCAGTGCTGAGGTGCAGGTGCTCTCTCACCCAAGATGGCTGCCACAGGCCCCTGCTACTGCAGAGTGGCCTTGCACACATACACATACTAGTAGCCAGGGTCAGGCTGGGACATAGGGATACAGTATCCATCCCGTCCCGCCTCTGGGCCACATAGCCAGACATGGTGGAAGGTTCCAGAACCTTCCGGGCTGTGGGAGGAGTTATGTTTTGCCGCCTTTAGGAGGGTCACCTGACCTAGGGGAATAAGAGGTTTGGAGGGAAATCTTTTAGTCAGTTGGGGCACCACTGATCCTGGGAGAACCTCTGCCGGAGTACAGGCTGTAGGGCCTAGGGGGGAGACCTACACTACTGCTACTGACAGGGCTAAGGCACTGCTGTAATAAGTTAGCTGAGGAACGCCCACCACCCACTGACCTTGCCCAGCGTGAGGGGACCCAGGGAACCATCTTCAGCGTGCTGGGAAGTACCATCCAGCACCCCAAGAACCACCAACTCATTCCCTCCCCCATACGGAGAAACCCCAAGAAGCAACCAACAAAGAACTGCCGCAAGTAACCTTAAATTGCAAGGCCTGACAGACCAGCAAGGCCAGAAACCTGAACTGCCAAACTGGGGATCACCAGGTAAAACGCCGTGCCTTGAAGCGCTAAACCTTCACCCCATCCACTCCTAGCTGACGCAGTGCTGCCCTGCTGCTGGGCTGCCCAAAGCACTTCTAGATCAGCCCCCTGCCAACTTGCTTCCAGCGCACCCCCGCGCTGCGCCTCCACGTGGGAGGAATCGACCCCCTCAAGCCAACTGACCGTGTGGCTGGGATCTGCACTCGGCCGTCGCTGCGTGTGAGGAACTGCCGAGGTGGGCGTGGCCTTCCCCGAGGCTGGGGAGGTGAGGTGCGCCGTCCGCGCCCCCACCGAAGGTCCGGAGTTGCTGAAAATCACCGCCGCGGCCCAGGGGCTCGCGCGAACGAAGTTGCGGCCTGGAAGTCACCGCCGGGGCCCAGAAGGAAGATCGAGGCCTCAGCCCCCACCGACGCCGTTGCTACGCGACCGGGGACGCCGACCGCGTCATCGGCCGCGCCCACGGGAAGGCCGTACAGCGATTGGGCGCCGGCTCCCGCCGCGACCCCAGCGCCGACGGAAGCCGCCGAGAGTCACCGCGTAGGCAGAGGGAGGCGGGAAGCCGGCCGGAGAGGACTGCCGGCTCCCGCTCCCTTCCCCGCATTGCTCAGCTGATCACGGGGGCCGGAGGAGAGTGATACCGGCCCCCAACGTCCCGCAATTCCGGCCGGAGGGCCGTAGTACCCAATCCGGGCCCCGCCCTACCAAACACGGGCCGGCCCGGGAGGAAGCCAGTCGCTTCGAAGAGCGACCAACGGAAACCATCTCAGGTGAGCCCAGGAGGCCCCTAGGGCCCACAGAGACGCCACTGGGGGCCGGGGGCCAGCATTAGCCTATGGAGAGAAGAGGGACACTCATAGTAACTATTTACACGAGGCGAGGCCCCGGAGAGGAGTGGGCCTAGCCTGATTTAACCCCGAAGCAGCCCCTGAGAACACAGAAGCCCTAATTGACAGGGAAGCCCCAGAGAGAAGGACAAGTTGAGGGGTTCCCTAAGCTATTCACTAGCCTAATTGTTACGCCTGCTTTAAATCCCTGTTTAGGCCTTATGCAGATCCGGACTAATGAAATGTCTTTGCCTAGTGTAAAGGTGCTTAACTGAATTGAGCTGAAGTGTACACCGCCAAGAGTTGAAGTGTTTTATGTTGCAGGTGTACCAGATTTGCGACGCCCACTGTACTGAATGTGGGTGCGCCTAGATTAACGCAGGCCCTGTTTGAAGTGCAACGTAAACTGCCTATTTACAAGTGATTGAATATTCCTGAGGTGAACTGCATGTTTTAGGCCCATGTTTTATTCTTGCACCCTGTGATCATTATTGGTGCTACGTTTAGGAGATGATTCCTGCGGCCTTTTAGTGGCCTACAATGTTGATGAGCTATGGTGCTTTAATGAGATGACGCACTAATTAAGTATTTCAAGGAGTTGAAATGTTGCCCTGAATTAATCTGCCTCATCTGATGCTGCATTGAGTTATATAAAAGAACTTGTTTTTAATATACATGCCTGGTGTGGTGTCACGTTATTGCGTCCGCATTACTGAGTCCAAGTGAGTGTGTGCTGCACAACTGCCTTACACATTGCCTTCGGGTGCTTTCCCGCCTCGCGCCATGCTACCGTGCCGGACTCGGTAACCCCGTTTCCAACAGGTATGCTATATACAAAGCCAGCTTCCTACATGTATCTAATGACAGTGGCGTCCTGTGCCCAGTCTCAGAGTTTCCCTGCTTTTTTTGCACCAGTGTAAAAATCTCTTCCACTTGTTGCTGTAGCATTTCCTTGCTTGTGGTTGTCTTGCTTCTTTCAGAATCTCCATTGTTCTCTTTGGCAAATGGAGGTGACCAATCTCTACATCCTCAGGAGCCATGCTGCCAAACAAATAAGCATGTCTGGCTCCGGGTGCCATACCTGCCCTGCCTGAATTGTCTGCATGGGTGCTGATAGTTAGATGTACTGTCCTTGGGATATCTCCATGAGGTCTGAGAACCATGTCGATCAGGATGAGGCTGAAATGCTCCTGCCTGCACTTCTGGATTACCTTTGGTGTCATTGAAATGGGTGGAAACACGTAAGCAAATCTCCCTGACCATCTTATCGATAGGGCATTCCCAAGTGACTCTGGATGGTAGAACCTGGATGCAAAGCTTTGACATTTCGCATTCTTGTGTGTTGCGAATAGGTCTATTTGTTGTGTACCCCATATTTGGAAGATCAGCATCAATCTTTCTTTCTTAAGCTCTCACTCGTGTGGTGCTTGCTTTTCTGCTTAGCCTGTCCGCTTCTGTATTTTCTTTTCCTGGTAGGTGTATCACTACTAGCAGCATTCTGTTCTGTAACGGTAATCTCCAAATCACCTGGGCCAAGGTCAATAGCAGATAGTACCTTGTTCCTCCTGGTTTGATCAGGTAGAACCATTGTCGTCATGTTGTCCATTTATACTAGAACTGTCCTATTTATTAGATATTTTTGGAAAGCCTTCAGTGCTAGGAAGACTGTATTCAGTTCCAGCACATTTATGTGTGGCACTGCTTCCTCAGACCTCAAGAGGCCTCTAATGTTAGGCGTGTCCAAGTGAGCTCCCTATCCTATGTGGGATGCACCTGTTGTGATGGTCATTGAGAGAGTTGGTGGTTTGAATGCTTTTCCCACTATGAGATTCTGTAGGTACTACCATTACATTTCTCTCTGAACCTTGTCCATAACCACCACTAGATCGTTTCAACTCCTGGTTGCATGTGGCCATTTTTGTTGGACCCATTCCTACATTGGTCTCATATGTAGTCTTTCGTGTGGTACTAGGGAAATGCAGGAGGCCATCATGCCCATCATTTTCCCCATTGTCCTCACCGTCGGACATTGCCCCTTGCGAAAGAGGAGACTGCTCCAAGATCGCTTGGACTCTTGACAACTGGCATCACCTTTGTGGTCAGAGTTCAAGATGGCTCCCAGGAATGTTTTCTTTATGTGTAGGTACTGGGATGATTTTTCGTAATTGATGGAGAAAGAGCGAGTGTGAGTGTTCTGTATCACCTTGTTGATATTCTTAGTCCACTGGGTGCTCATAGTCTTCACTTTCACTAGCTAGTAGTTCAAGTATGGATAGTAGCAGAAGTAACAGGGTGTCCCCGACCTCTGATGCCGGTACCCCATCTATGGCTTCCTTCTCCAAGAGAGCTTGAACTTACCTTTGTGGAATGGACACTGTCAGAAGTAATTGCAGGTGTCGGCCCAGGTGTAAGGGCGCACCCTCAAATGGGCTGGAGGCGCGTAGTCGGCGAAGGATCCGCCAGCGGTAACCCGGCTGGAAGACTCCTCGGACCAATGGGGCCCAGAGGTGCACAAGAGGGATGCAGAAGGGTACCAAAGATCCACAACATAGCATTCTTGAGGGCTTGAATCTGCTGCTGTTGGAATTGCTTCCGCGTCCCAGAGGACTTTGTGGTGTTCCTCCAGGGCCACCATGCACAGGCTTCGGCGGAGGTCGGTGCCGTATGGGGAGTCTGTGAGAACAAACTGAATGGTTCTGTGCGACTCTTTTGTTATGCTGTTAATACAACTCTCTTGACAACAAAACAAATTTACTTCATTTAGTCTCCAAAATAGGTATAATAGATCATATACAATCAAAATTAGTGCAGATGGCACAGTGCTCACAGATGCAGTGATGTGCAACATTAACAATGATACATATATACAAAAGGGATGACTCAAAGTTCTATAAAAACCAGCAGTTCGACATATATTCACTGATTAGTATGGGGAGTCTGTGCAAAAGCCCTGGAAGGACCCTAGAACGTGCTTGAGAGGCTGTAGTCTTCATCTAGGATGAATCTGCAAGTGGTAACCCGACTGGAAGCCTCTTAGGACCAATGTGGCCCAGAGGTGAGCATGAGGTATGGACAAGGGTACCAAAGACACTCAACATAGCCTTTTTGAGTGCTTGAATCTGTCGACGATCCCTCAAGGAACTCTGGCTGGATCAGGACTAGATCGGGTATTGCTTCCAAAATGGGGGACCAAGACTTGGAGGTATCCTGACATCCATGCAAATTTCTCCTGATGAAAGAGGCAGGAAGAAGAGGAGCCCTTTTTAGGTCTCGCTGAGCCAGCGCATGCGCTGCTCTGCGAGAAATTTAGTGAGTGGCTTTTGAAAGTGCTACCACAGGCTTTTCCTGGCCTCAAGCTTGCGTTCATGCGAGCGTGCACAGCCGCCTGTGGGTTTCTGTCAAGGCTCATTAAGCCTTGCGTGCCTCTCTCCGCCTTGCTTGCGCTTCAATTCCCTCCCCCACCACAGATCGCGTCACTCTGCTGGCCTCCACTACCCCCCCCACCCTGCCTCTCTATACTGCAGCATGCCACTCTCTCCTTTTCCCTGTTAAACTTTTTGCTTCTTTATTCTTCTTTCTATCTTTATTTCTGTTTTTTCTTTCATACACTTTCTCTTATACAGGTTTTCCTTCTCTCTAATGACTCACGTTCTTTCTCTTCCACAAATCGATAAACCAGTCAAATAGATACTGTTTTTCAAATTCATAAACATGATATTCATATCCGGTTCCATTAAACAACGCGGGGGAAATTCTAATTTCATATTTTTGGAGATGTAAGCTTAAGAGCAAACGTGTTTAACTCACGTGCAGGAAAATTATACAGTTTCATCGATTTTCACTCCAAATACATTTCCCGTTTTTTGCCACCGACTCGAGTCCGTACTCCTTCCCACTACTCTCACCCATTTGTAGCAGCGTCGAAAGGCACTTTAGGAGCTGGAAGCTGCGCCAGGGGCTTGCAGCCAGAACATGATTCCCAGCGCCTTCCAATACCACGCTGCATTCCCAGCAGTGACACTGACCTTGTCCCAAAACGCTGGAGACATTTCAATCTCTCTGTTCACTGAGTCGACACGCTGCGCATTGTGTTTAATGATGCACAGCATTTAATGCACTGGAGGGAAGGCTGCTTGGCGACGGCTTGAGCGCCACCGAGCTCAAACTCACTTTTGTTTTTTATTCAATATTTACATTTCATATAATTTGAAGTGTGTGCTGTGTGCACCTTTATTAAACACTGTAGGTAAAATAATTGCACATTTTCAAAAAAGAGCGACGAGTGATTCGATAGAAACTTGCCTCCACGCCCCTCACGTTATGATTTCCTAAAGTGACAGCTGAGACATTAGTCATCTTTCAAATCCGTGAATCTGACAGAATAGTCACATCTGAGAAGGGGACAAGCTTCTGTCCCGGGCCTTTGATGGCTTCAGATTACTGTTCAGAGGCTCGGAATATGCTTCATGCTATGACTCTTATTTCCATAGAGAATGCCACGGTATCAACATTAAGCGATGCTGTTTAAAGATAGGTTTGTCACTTTAATTGATCTTGAGTCATTGCTTCCACTGTCAGAGCTGTCTGCCTACTTACCCATAATCCTCATCACTTTGATTGACTCTCTGAATCAGGGGGCTGGCCTGGCTTCGCCTTCCCGAAGTCGTACTGGGAAATTGGAAGGGACACGTTCAGTGGCGCTAATCTTCATGGGAGATCAAAGCCTCGGGCCAAGGGGCTTGGTTTCTTGAGAGCTAAACTGTGACCGTCCACCAGGATGCTGGTCCTGCACAATACTTTCTATAGTGAAGAATATGTTGTATTGATTTATCCAATTATTCGCCTCACACCCGACTGTTGGTGGTGCACGGTGCCCTTAGACGATTTCAAACTACCTGTCTCTTAAGGTTACCTTTTATCCTCTGAGTACACTTTTGACTAATGGTGCCTTATGCAAGTGTTGCTTTACTCTGTCGTCATACACATCTTGTGTGCTTGTACGCTGGTTATTTGTAAACGCCCATTGGGCTCAAAGGGCTTTAGCCCCCCCCCACCAGTCGTGTGGCATCCCGGGCTGAGTCAGCTTCCCGGGCACACACACAGCCGCACCCGAGTACTTCACAGGTCTTTAAGACCATTTGCCTGTTAATGAGGCTTTGTTGTGTTTTTCACGCCTTCCTAGAGCTCCTCCATCCCCATTCGGCCTATTGCTGGGAGAATTAGCCCCCCCCCCCCCGACATTTTTTCTTAGCTGCATTCTTTCCTTGGATCATGTTACTAATGACAGCGCAGTCGCTTGGCTTTCACTTTTGCGGTCGCGTTTTTTTGTTTGTTTCTAAGTTTTAAGTTGCATTCCTAGTGGGCTATTTCAAGTTGTATATAACAGCGCCACCTACCGGCCGCATGTCTCTGTTCGCTCCTAGCTGATTCACTCACTCAAGGGCAACTTTCAGGAAACAACAATGAATATAGTTGGAAAAAAGTGTCAGTTTTCAAGACTGTAATACACCTTTCGAGTCAACATTCCTTTAGAATATACCTGCCAAGGACTCCTTTCACAAGCTGGAAAGAGAAACTGACGGACAAAATCTACAACGAGGTGGAAGCTCAAATTCCTTCTCCAGCTGGTAACAAGCACTTTAAGTTCTCTATTTTTATTTATTTGCGATGCAGCCTCTTGGTTTTTGTCAGCATTTTCAGATGGATTTACACAGCGCAATTAAAATACTAGGAAATCTAGTTTTTTCGTATCTGTAACCACCTCTTTGTGCGCGCGCTTTGTATGCGCTCGTATATGGCAATTGTTAACACGTAGTTGAAAATACCACCATTAGGACACACTCCTTGTTTGCTGGCTAAGCCTTCTTTCCTCATCGAACTCCTTACAAAACAAGCATTTGCAATGCAATAGGTCTCACATGTACGCATGTTTGACCTATTGACATTGCAAATAACAATGCCTTTTATTTTTGTTTTTAAAACATAAATAAACAAGCATTAGCAAAGCCAATAGGTCTCGCCTTTGGGACCTTATAAGTGTTTAGTTAACCAGCACAATATCCTTGGTGCAACAACATCAACTGTTGCATAGCTAAACACTTATAAGGTCCCAAAGGCGAGACCTATTGGCTATGCCAATGCTTGTTTGACTTTGTGTTTGTTTATCAACTTACCTGAAGTCTTGGAGTGGGATGATGACCTTGAGACACAGAATGCGCCCACGTCCTCTACTTTTAGCGAACCAGGCATTCCAAGTTTTCTTGCAGTGCTCAGTGACAGACTTTAGCCTCGCAGTCCTAGGTGGCCTTTGGGCTCATCTGAGCAAGTTTGCTGCACGACATCTAGTCATGCGAGGAGCCCAGACACTTGAGACAGACCTCATAAGGGTCCATCACTAACTTTGCTTTGTGGCAATTCTTGCAGGGTTTGAAATGTGCTATTTAATTGTCCCTTGCATAGTGGAAAAATAGCTTTGGAAAATGAACTCTGTATGATGACAGAATTTAAGGGAGCGAGCTCCAGATGAGAGTTGGAAGGCGTAGAAGAAAAAAACACTGATGTTAATGTGCAGAGGTGGCAGTTAGATTATGGCCCTAAGGTCACTTCCGGGGCTGGATGCATAAGATCTTCACTCATCTCACGGATGGTGACCGTATCTACTATTTTCTTCACTGTTGGAATGACTGCCTTCACAGAAATTGGTTATTTTTTCTTTCAAAAACTAAAAAAAGAAATTTCAGATAAGTGACCTTCAAAAATGTTTCTGAAGAATGAATATCTTTATAAAGAGCATTCCTGGATCCAGCATGTGGTTGGCTAGCTTCTAGTGTGTATAAAAATTGATAACGACCACATGACAGACAAAGGTGCATAATGAGAAGCAGCACGGAGGCAGCAGGCTGATAGTCACTGCAGAGAAGTGCAGTGTGAATACAGAAAAGAAGCAGGGGAAAGATCTACTGAAGTCCAATCTCTTAAGTAAATCTCGCTCAACTGGATGCAGTGATAAAGCAATTCATTAAACTGGAAAACGAACATTTTCCCAAGCTGATTAGGAGACATTTAAATTGCATGGAATCCCATGCAATGTGCCTTTACTATAAGTTAGCCAGTACAAAAGTTGTTCAATAAAAGGTTGCCATACTTCAGCTCCTGTGCAATGGCTGCAATCTGCTCCACTCGATCCTGATGAGCAGCCAGGTCACTTTCAAAAGCCTCGTGTTTTCTAATTAGGGCTTTAATGTCCGAAAGTGTGGCACTCTCGTAGTCCTTTTGCTTCAGCAGTGCTCCCTTGCCTGTTAAATAAAGATCATAATCACTGGATAACGCATTCATTCTGCATGGACACGTTCACCAAGAAATAAACAGCAAGGTAAAGGAATAGCGCACAAGCGCAGCAGTATATCAAAATCCACATATACACAGCATACTTAATTATCAGAGTCTCAAACAGGACATTTAACCCATGCTCAAATACATAAAAAGTGAAGTGGGGACCTAAACATAGAATAACACATACAGAAAGTGTTTTTCATCTGCAACAATTACTTTTGGAGCATGAGCCTTTCCTAGGTTCAGCCACTGTGCATTATTACACTTTGCAGTGGTTGGGCTAGGAACAGTACCTTTTAACTTAAACACAAAGTGTTGCGGGTTAATTGAAGCATATTCAGAGTGACTTTCAGCTTGGAAGGGATAATGCCTCGCACTGTAAAAGACAATCTCTTCAGTCTGAATGCTGAGCCAATGGGCTTGGAGTGTCATTTGGTACAAATGAAGTCCAGGAGCAGCTCATGGAGTTTACAACATCAGTCCTTGGCTTAACCAAAAAACTGTGGGATACAGGCAATAGAAGAACTAGTCTAATGTATTCATTTCACCGGTCTTCTATTTTATTGTCAAGAAAAGACAAACAGTCATTTATGTTCTGCCGAAGTGTTACCATCAATATTCCTGGTATAAATATAGGATCTCAACTATTGCCGGGCTTGTGAACAATTTACTACTAAGACCCTGTAAAGTGCTGTACTTTTAATGACATTGTATGGAAACTGGAACAAAGCTGTAGCCAGTTTACAAAACTGCAGCAAGACAAGACAGTAAAAGTCAAAACTCAAGAAGTTGAAGACACACAGTCTACTCAAACTTTCAAAACCTATTTTGGACGATGATGAAGAGGAACACGAGCAAGGAGTCCTCATGGATCACGTTGAAATGCATGAACAAACTTAATAAAAAAAAAAAAAGAAGAGGAGTCCTCATGGACTTGTGTACAATTGTACCTAGGGTCATTCTAACCATAACAAAAGTAACAAAGGCCACACACCACATTTTTAGGCCATGGGAAAAGCCATCCAAGAAGAGCCAGGAAAATATTGGACACATGCAAAATAAATATCCTAACTCGATCAGAAAGATTTCTTTCTGATGTTCACACCAAAAGAAAAACACCATGAGCAGAAGCTCCGCTCAACGCTATTCCAAAATGTGCTCTGTGAACACATTATTGAAAATACATTAAACTAGCTTTATACAGGTTCTTCAACCACAAATGGTGAAGGACAACTGTGTACGCAAATTACTCAGGATTTTGTTACAAAAATAACCTACATTTGAAAAATCAGATTCATATAATTTTTCCAGGAAACAGAAGTGATCACTGGGGGAGGGCTGTCCGTTCTAATGGTCATTAACAGCACATGAATGGAGATCACAAAAGAGAACTTGAGTTGCTTTTTTTGGTGCAAACTCCTACCCCTCATCTCAGAAAAAGACCACTCTTAATGCACCAACACATTCTACAGGATCCGACATCTATAAAAAGCATACTACTGCTCGATCTGACAATCAAAGTTCCACAAACTCCAGTTACATGAGAATACCAGTAGTAGACTTAAATGGATTAGGTATCCACAGCATGTTACACTACAAAGAGCTCACAGTGAAAAATGTGTGCATAAACAGCACAGACTTTTAAGTACTCTTAAATCAGAATTCTCTGTTCCACACTTGAGGGGGGATCATCGACCACCTTCATTCCATATAGGACAATCTTTGAGTATTCCACACGGATGTGAAATTTCACTAAACTGAAGGAGGTTGTGAGGTCGAGGGTGGAGGTAATGTAAGGCACATAGGAACAGATACGCTGGCAGCCAAAGCAACTGTGATGGGGAAAGCATGATAGAGGGAGCTCATGGGAAGGGAGAACGGGGAAGCCCTCTAAACAAGGAACTGCATTTATTGATACTGCCTGTATAGGGCTATCACCATCGACAATTATATTTTCCTAGTTAAGTTCCTTGCAATTTGTCTCCAGTTATTAAAACAGGAAGGTGAAGAGAATCACAATAAGAAATATTACCTAAAGAGTACATGAAAAATTGTTAGAACCACTTATGAAAAAAACCCAGCAGATCATTCACTAGGTAGTTCATGTTTCACTGAAGAATAAGTTACTTGCCTCTGGTAATGCTCTTTCTAGTGGATACTCCATCTAACTGCAGACATCTTACCTTGATAATCTTTCCCAGGTGCCAGACTGGATTCTGAAACTCTTACAACAGTTCCTGCATACTCTCACATGACGCTATCAGCCTCAGTGACAACTGTCCACCTCCGGACAGGACAACGTGGAGTTGTATATAAGTGCCACCTTTCCACATAGGCATCAATTTATTGATTGGACTTTTGGGCAGCCTCAGACACGGAGTGTGACTGACTGAGAACATGGCAGTGTGCAAACCAAATTTGGAGATGAACGTGTAAAAGCTTACTTCACAGAGAGGAGCTGGTTAGGCGGTTAGGAACTAAATGGTTACTTACCAGTAGGAGTAGTTTTGCAGCTTTAAGAATTTTCTGTAGTCACATGCTATGCATTATACCACAATCTAGTGGTTTGGTCCAGAATCTTCTTGTTAGCACTTTCCCCCCCGCCCCCCTCGAGAATAGTCTGTGGTCATTGGGTGCCACGTCATCAGATGTGCGCCCCGGGAGCCCTTCTGTGTGGACGGCATCTTCACATTCTATTTTTCCCTTTGGTGACTTTGTCTTGTCCTTTGTTAGCTTGCTTTGTGTCTTAAGATATCGCAGTATCTACCCCTCTTTGTTTCGCTTTATTTTCTGGTGCGATGGAGGGTCGCATGTGAATCCAGAAAATCTTTCTCACTGCAAAACTACTCCTAGTGGTAAGTAACCATATCGTTTTGCAGGATGGATCCTTTTCTGGATTCACATGCTGTGTACCGATTTTGTAGCTGTATATCTGGTCAGTTTTTGGGGGTGGGATTAAAATGAGGTTGAGCTTGCAAACATGTTTTAGTACTCTCTGTTCCACTTGTGACTTTGTGCACTTGGATGTCCACACACTAGCGTTTTGTGAAGGTGTGGACTGATGACCATGTGACTGCCATACGTATGTTTATTTGCACGTTTGCAAGGAATGCCAAGGTGGCTCCTTTTTTCCTTGTCTCCAAGTGCGCTCCTGCTTTTTGGTAGCAGAACTGTATAGTTTACCCTATCCATATTGCGATGGTGCCCTTCATCACTGGTGATCCTTTGCATGAGTCTACGAAAGATATGAAGAACTGGCTCCCCTTTCTAATCTCCCTTGCCCTTTCTGGGTATTACATCACAGCCCTGCGTACGTCCTGCCTATGTAGGTTTCCTTGGCTTGCGTTTTTGGTTGTTGGAAGAATCCTGGAAGTTGGATTGTTTCGTTTATGTGGAACTGTGATATGACCTTGGGGAGAAAGTGTGGGTTAGTCTGCATGACCTCCCTGTCCTTGTGTGTAAGCAGGTAGGGCTCTTGGGTGGTTAATGTCTACAACTCACTCACCCTGCGCAGTGATGTGATTGGGAAGACAGTCTTCAAGGTCAGCAACAGCAGTGCTGCCTTGTGTACTGGTTAAAAGGTTGCCTTAATTAATTGCGTTAATAACAGGTTGAGGTTCCACATTGGTGATGATCTAGGTAGAGCTATTTCCTTGGCTCGTTCTAGAAACCTTTTAATCATCGGTGTTGCGAATATGCTTCTTCCTAGGTGCCCTCTTGTGTAGGCTACTATTGCTGCCAAGTGTGCTTTTAGGCAATAGCCTGTTATCTAGCAGGTTCGTAAGGTATCAGATCACTGTGATGTCCTCTGTTTTACTGTGGAACAGTTCCTAGTCTCCACACTACAGGACATACCTCTGCCATTTTGCTGAGTAGCACTTTCTTGTACTAGGCCTTCTAATCTCTTTGAGGATCTACATGGATCGCTTTGGAAGGTTCATGTGTACAAACTATGTCCTCAGGAGCCAGGCCGCTGGGCTCAGGGTGCTTGCCACCAGGCAGTGGCTTTTTCATTCCCGCATGGAGAGGAGGTCATGTTTTGCTGGTAGTCTTTATATTTCCTTATGCCATCTCAACCAGGTCTGAGAACCACGTTTGTCTTGCCCACTGCGGAGCAATCAGTGTCATTCGAGACGGTCTGCACTTCTTTTTAGTTCCAGGACATTTATGTGCTGAATCTCTTATTCTGCTTTTCATAGTCCTGTGACCTTTAGTTCCACCATGTGTGGACCCCAGCCCATGTGGAACGCACCTGTTCTAGTCACAGCAGGAGTTGATTATGTGAAAGGTCTGCCCACTGTTATGCTGTCCACTTTTTACCATGTCATCTGTTTCTGAACTCTGTGTAACAGCCACTTGATTCCCCCCCCCCCCCCTCCCAACTCCACGTTGCCTGAGACCATAGGTATTGGATACACTATGAGTTGACTCATGTGTACTCTTGCTTATGGTAACAGGGGGAATGCATGATGCCATAATGCCCATCATTTCCCCCCACAGTCCTCACCGTCAGAGACTGACCCTTGCAGTAGCCTAGAGCCAGTTCTGTGATTGCCTGAATCCTCGTGAGGGTAGGGCAGGCTGTTGCCTTCACTGTGTTGATTATTGCTGCCAGGAAGATTTTTTTCTCTTTTTGGCTTTGTTGACTACTTTTCTCAGTTGATTGGGAACCCTAGTCTTTCAAGGGTGTCTGACAGTCCTGATGTGCCTCCTCCATTGAGAGAAGGAGCTTGCTTTGACTAGCCAGTGACTAGAAACAGATATACGTGGATATCATTCCTTCTTAGGTAGGCTACTACTGTGGCTAGGCACTTAGTGAATACACTGGGTGCAAACTTGATTCCGAAAGGAGGCACTCTGAATTGGTTGAGATTTTAGTTGACGACGAACCATAGGTAACTTGTGCTTGTAGTTCATAGGGATGTGTGGGTAGGCATCTTTTAGGTCTATGGTTGGCGTGTTGTCCTTCACCCGCAGTCAAGGGATAAGATCCTGTAGTATGGTCATTTTGAATTTTTGCATTTTTTAATGAACTTGTTTAAGAAGCGCCGGTCCAGAATCAGTTTTAGAGACCGGTCTGATTTTGGGGTGGGGAAGTATGCAGAGTATTTTCCTTGGTTGATTTCTGCTGAGGGCACATTCTATTGCCCTTTTTTCTAAGAGATCCTGCGCTTCGTGTTTCGGGCAACATCTTTCCTCTTCAGAGCGTGATATTTTCTTTGGTCTGACCCCGGGTGGTGTCTTTATATGTTCTATGCAGTACCCATGCTTGACTATGTTGATGATCCATTTGTCTGATGTAACCCTCATCCACTCCTGAAAGGAAGTTCTCTACTCGTCCCCCTACTGGTATGGTGAGGGGGGTTATTAAGCGGAGTTACTCTGTTAAAGAGCTGGCTCCTCTGAAGGGCTTTCCTCTTCCTCTCGCTCAGCCCCGAAAGGGCGGACGTTGGGCTGATTGGGACTGCCACTGTAGCATTGATGGCATTTACTGCCCTGCATGGTGGTAGGGTTACACTGGCAGTGAGCTTCCCTTCCAGTTGGTCTCCTCATGGGGTTTGTCCCCTACTTTTGCGGCTTCGAGCCTGCAACACTCCCATGGCCTTGTCTTTAAGTCGTTGCAGCACGTCATCAACCGCTGAGCCAAACGGGTGTTTTCCGGTGAAGGGAGTATTAATGATGCTTGCCTGCACCTTGCTCTTGATCCAGACACCATAACCAGATGTGCCTGGTCAGGGTTGTACCTGTGACCATCTGTCTCGTGGTTGTGTTTGAGGTGTGAAGGGCAGACTTCAGGCACATGCTGGCGATGGCCTTCCACTAGTGCGGCTGCCCATCTTTAGAACTTCTCTAAGAGATGTTTAACCAGCTCCCATTTCTTCCCAGTGTTTGTGGGTTATCGATTTAGGAGGGCACTAGAGTTTGCAACCCTTCACTGTGTTGTTGCACCTCTCTCCATTTTGCACCCCAACATTTCCACTCTCTAGCTCGCTTTCTCAGAGGGTGGACCTGTGGAGGTGGGAATGTTGACTACCTTTCTTGCTGTGGCCTGATTCTGGAAACCGGCGTAGCATTTGTTCAGATTTATAGTGGGTCCTTGGAGGAGTGCTTATATTTCTTTTTGACCCTCTGGGCTACAGTTGCAGGCTGCTGGCTCTCTGAAAACCTTTCTTCCCTGATCCAGAATGCAGAGTAGCATCTGGAGGTATTAGCTTCTGCTTTGCGAGAGTATGACAGTTTCAATGAGAAAGCACGTCTGTGCCTTCCCTTCCTTAAGTTGGACTGCATAACTGTCTGCCGCCCTTTTAACCACAGTTATACATGGTGACGTTGTCTGGAAGGGATGGCCTTGAGGGGTAGGAGGTGAGGTTTTGACACTGGTCGTTGATGCTTTCGAAGTCTGGGAATAATCTCTGGTCCTAGTTGAGCTCTTGTTCTTCCTCTGGAGTGGCCATTGGTTTTAGTTCGACCTCATTCATCTTTTGGCTCGGTTCCCCCGAAGCCTTCAAAGGGATTCGAAATTCCCAAAGGGATGCTTCAAAATCTTTCTTCTTCTGTAGAACTGCCACTATTTCAGCTTTAAGTCGCCTCTTCTTTCTTTCGACCTTGAGCACCTTCTTGTTGGTGTTGATCGCGGTCAGCGGTCTTTTCTTCAGAGTCTGGGCTTTGACGTCTGCTGGTTATTTCGCCCTCTTTTGCTGGTCTTTTGACCTAGAGCGCTTCTCAGGGGGGGGATGTCCTCCACTGGTATCCTGATGACGGGACCCGTGGTGCTCTTAGTTTGTCCGCTGCCCTTCGGTTGACAATTTTTCAGTGCTGAGACAATTGTGGTACTTCTAGTCTGATGTTTTATGGTTGGCTCCCCCCTGTTTTTTTGCTGGCTTCCTGAGGGAGTTTTCGAAATCCTCCCTCCTTATGTCTCATTGGCGGGGCCTGTGAAGTCGGTGACCTCTCTCTCGGCATCAGAACCTTCGGCTTATGCCGCTTATGTGCCCATATTGTCCTTCTCATTTAACAGTCTGAGCTCTATTAAGAATGGGTTCCCTTTCTCCTCTGCTTGGCTCTAGTCCTCAGCGTCTTTAGGAGGAACTTGTGACACACCTTGCAGCTTTCAGAGCTATGGCCTCTCTGCAAGCAAAGGTTACAGACCTAGTGGTTGTCTTCTGGGTGAGTAAACCTATGGTGATACTTGGGGCAAAATCTACAGGGAAGGGAGTGTTCTCCATTTCCCTCAATGGATTCTGCCCCCTGCAGGTGCATTTTCCGACCACATGGTCCTTCTTTCCCCTCACTCCCCCCTTTTCGGTGACGAGCTGCATTTTTCCTACACAGATGTCCTTAGTGGTGGATTGTTTTCTTTCTATCCTTGCCGATTCATCAACCTCAGTACTCTTCTTTCTTGCCATCCCCCGAGCTTTGACTGATGCTTCCAGACTCAATGGCACAAAAAAGAATTTGAAGATGGCGGCCACTTCAAAGGCTCCAGGGGGTACTCATCTGACATCATGGGAGGACGGACACAGCACCAAATGGCTACAACACTATGCCAGAGGGGAAAAAATAGAAGTGAGATGGGTACCAACAAGAAGAATCTGGTCCCAACTACTAGATGGCGAAAAAATGCACAGCATGTGAATCTAGGATTCATGCTGCAAAATCTAGGTACAGTAGCCACTAGAAAGAGTGTTAAAGTGAAGGCATTTATTCTTCTGACTGATACTCCTCATCATATATTCACTGCCTTGTAAAGAAATACCAAAGCAAAGCCTCCTCAAAGGCGGATGGTCTAAGGCGTGGACTGTATACCAGCAAGTCCTGCAGGACAGAGTGGGGAAAATTATTATTGCTGCAGACTTGATGATACTGTAATGCCTGGTGGAAATACAAACAGATGTATAAAATAGGGAGACCGGAGCCAGGGCTCTGGCTGCAATATTTTACCTTGTGGCATGATCCACAAGGCCTGCAAGAGGGTTCTTTTTGGCCAAGGCGTAGCAGTTTGACAAAGTGTCTATCCATCATAATAAGGTCCGTTTTGGTCCACTTTTTCTTTTTTTGCACCAATAAATCCAACAAAGTGCTCATCATCTACCAGATGCCATTAGTCTATCAATATAGAAGCTAAGAACCCATCATGGATCCAACTCTCCTCCTCCTAGATGTGGTGGAGAGAAGAATGTAGGGAGTTTGATGGACTTCGTCACAAGGAAAGGTGAAATTCCTTTCAGAAGAAAGGATGCAAAAGTCCTAAGCACAAGCTAGTAAGGGAAGTAGGCAGAGTAAGGAGGCTGGAATGCATGGCTATAGCTCACTGACGCATCAAGCAAAAGTGACTGCAATGAGAAATACAGGAGGCCAGAATCTCATAGAAGACTGAGCACTTCTTCTAGAAACCCCTGAGGAGGTTAACTCGAGTGGAAAAGGCGGGACACGGAGTATTTTCACAGGTAATGAAAAGATCTAAGAGGGTTCGCCCCATTTGGGCAAAGATACCATGTGCCTCTTTCGACTGCATACACCACTGTTCTGCTGAGCCTGTCAGTCACAATGCTGAGACATCCCACTAGGTGAATCATTGACAGGGTGACTATGTGAAGGTCCAGCCAACACCTTAGACTTCAGAGGGTACAGGACCCACTCCCACCTGCTGGTTGCAACACACCATGATCTCCAGATCCATGAGGCTGCCTCAGACTAAAGTGTACGCATCCATCACTATAATCCCTATGGAGGAGGGGAGTTCAATCTTCCAGGCATGAGGTTGTCCTACAACATCACTCACTGAAGGACCTAGGCCCCCTAGCGAGAGATCTGAATAGGTTTCATCTCCAATGCTGGGTTGATTGCAGGTGAAGGTTTCACGTATGTAAGTGAACCTAAGGCACCAGGACGATGCAAAATGCAAGAAGACCGAGCAGTCCCAGAATCATTAAAGCTGGGATAGTAGCTCATATGAAACAACTGCATCGCCTCAATGTCCTTGACTCTTTGCTGAAGTGGAAGACCTTCATGACAATAGTATACAGATTGGTCCTAATAATGGGAAGCCTCCGAGAAGGCCGATGGTGAGGCTTGGGCTTATTGATGGAAAATCTCAGAGTAGACCTATTGTCTGAATATGGTCTGACCAGTTGAGGCAAGCCTACCTTCAACAGCAGACAATAGGAGGCTGCCTGACCTGCAAAGATAAGCCGCTATCATCAACATAACATACATAACAACCAGAGTGGCCAAAGTATGGCCAAAGGGTAGCATAGTAAATAGGAAGTGGTCCGAAACCACTACAAAAGAGCAGTACCTCTGATGAGCCAGGAGGATAGTCACATGAAAGTAGAAGTACTGCAGACCTAGAGACACCACCCAGCCTTCACTATTTAAAGCCAACAGAACCAGGGTGTCATAGGAATGAGTTCCAGATTCTGATGTCCAAATTCAAGTTCAGGACCCAGTCCATCATGCGGACCAGAAGAATCGGGAATCGCAAATTGCTACCTTGTCAAGCAAAGCCACCTCAAGGGACAGAATAGCATCATGATCTGCGAAAATCTGAGCACAAACAAGAGTGATGCGAGGAAAGGTCACAAAAGTGGAAGGGCATAACCTTGTCGAACAATTTGAAGGACCAATTGGTCCAACCTTATACAGTGCTTATGGGGTAGATCATGCTGGATCCAGTCCTAAAAGGCTGATGAGGAAGCCAAAAGAGCTTGGTCATGGCAACAGAGTCAGGTGAGGAGGACTGCTGTTGCAAACTTATTCCACCATCATCCCTGGAGCCACAAACAGTTGGAAACTGGCAGTATTGGCTGTCAGGGTCTGCTTCTGATGATAGGCAAGGTCCATCAAATATCCCCTGAAGGAAAATGGTACTTTCTTTCTAACAATTGGTGTGCCGCTCGAAGTGCTGTATGTTCACATGCTATGCATATTCCTGCCATCTAGTGTAGGGCTAGGACACTGCAAGAAGTTTTCTTTGAAAAAGGAATTTCGGTTTCAAAAGGACTAATACAGCCCTTGAAACACACAGGACACAGCATTCACCTTAGATTGTGTTTGCCACCTACCCGTAAAGAGGTAGAACGGAGATACAAAGCAATTTAATGTCAGAAGTAGAGAAATAACATGCACTGGTAAAGTAGATAAGCATTACTGTAAGTTCCAAACATGCTGCTTGAGCTCATATCCAGGAAGGCGAGTAGGAAGCATGTAAAACTATATCATGAACAAGCTGAAAACTAATTGTTACGATTAAGCAACATTTTCTGCTTGGAGCAGGTTCTGTTTGAGATCACTTTCTGTGCACTGAAGGAAAAGCAGTACCTTATCCCTAACACAGTGGCTTGCAAACAGCAGCTGGAGATATGTGGAGCAATACTTTAAGTACAGTTTGTCAGACTTGTGCATCTTAACAGACATGAATGCTCATTCAGTAACGCTTAGTGAATGTGTGGGTAGACTACGGAGTAGCAACTTTGCAGCTCTCTCTCAATGGGATGTTTCCTAACAGGTTTCACTGTGGCAGGCACAGAGTGTAATGTGTGTTTGACTGGCATAACAAACAACGCATTTCCCATTCCAACTGGCAAGGCCAGCTTTGAAAATGGGTTCTCAAGGTGTGACTGGGCAAACAACAGTTGCTTGGTTTTTCTGATATCTTAGAGGGAACATTGACAGTCAACATTATACCTAATGGTTCATCTAAAATATGTAACACTCCTCGCATAACTGAATGTGATTAGAAAGAAGAGGAATGCAAGTCAATGGACTTGTTGATATGAAAAGGAGAAACTACTTTTGGCAAGAAACAAGAGGACAGTATAAAGGACAACTCTGCCTTTGTGCACTTGGGTAGAAGGTTCTTCAATGGACAAGGCCAGCATTTCACTTACTTTGCGAAGGGAATAGCTACAGGAAAGCCATCTTCCAGAAGAGTAACTGCTGCAGCGATAACTGCAGGAGCTGAAAAGGAGGCCCCATAAGTCAAGTAAGGAAATATTAAGATCCAAAGAACAGTGGTCTAATCTAGGGCAGATTACTTCCTTAAACCGAGCCATAAAACCTCGAACAGGACTGCTGTTCTGTTAGTAGAGAGCTGCTGCTGCCGGGTTACACATACTGACTAGTGTAGGAAGCTGGCTCTTTATGTGACATATCAAACAGTTGATATACCGTGTAAAGAGTCCAGAGGTTCCCTTTTGAGTGGACAGGTGCTTGCTATGCAATCCCAAAGTGCTATGTCGAGGGGTAGTGTGGCCGAGCAGCTTAACGCTTAACACAGAGGAGTGCAAGACATTTGCAAATACACACAATGATTAATAAATGGCACACGACTCAGGAAGGAGATCCATAGCAATTTATAAAAATAGCAAGTATCTTTATATATATTTAGGCATCAGAGAAAAATCGTCGAGGTAAGTAAGTTTTTAAATATAATTTCTTTTTACTTTAAAAAGTGGACATGAGTGCAATTTCTGAATTCTGCAATGTTATCCTATGGAAGGAAGAACAGGTTCTGCAAACAGGCATAGTACAGCAACTAACAAGACCGGAGTTAAGGTGAGTGGTGGGCAAGGTCCAAAGCAGCACCAGTAGTACACCACAAGCAGAAACCGGGGCGGCCGTGTGCAAAACAGCATTGGGAGCCCATAGGTTTCTATAGAGATCGGTCACTGCGAAAAAAAGGCTCTGGCTGGAAGGCCAGTTGTCGTGAACCAACAGGGGGGTTCAAGGCTTGCAATGCTCGGGGGTTTAGGGACACCTCGTGTCTTCTCCACGGCCTGGGGGCGACGGATGCTGAGGTGTCTTTAGGCATCGGGTTTCCTTACCGGGAGCAGTCAAGGGGGCATGCATGCAGAGACTGCAGGCAACGTTGGGGAGTCCACGACAGGTGAAATTATGATGAACTCTATCTGGAAGGCTGGGGGACCTTGTTGACACCAGTGGCCCACTTCAACTCGAGCCGGATGTGACAGTTGCAGTGGTGGCTTCAGATGTCTGGTTTTAGCAGTTCCAGAGGTCTCAGTCTTTGCTTTTGGAGTTCCAAATGGATCCAGGTGGAACAGGTCACTGTTCATGGAAGGTCTTGGTCTTTATTGAAGGCGGCAGTCCTCCTAATGTTCTGGAGTCACAGGTGCAGGACGAGTCGACTTTGGCGTAGTTTTAAACGAGGGATGCAGACAGGCCGGCAGGGTTGGTACCAGGCTCTCCTTGCTGCTTTTGCAGCTCTTCTGTGTCCTCTCGCTTCTTAGGTCATCAGGATCGGCTTCTCTGGATCCAGGGGTTTCCCTAAATACTCAATTATGGGGTGTTAGGAGAGTGTAGGGTAGTAGCCAATGGGTTATTGTTCCTTGGGGTCACTACACTCCCTATTTCACCACTTCCTGTGGGAAGTAGGCCTAACCCTGTGCCAGAATTCCTAAGTATGCCATCACAAAGATGGCTACTTCTGAAAATCGTGTCCACCTCACAGTAGCCCACCTTAGGGGTGGTACTAGCCTGGAGGTGGCACACCTCCCTGACTAGCTGATTTTCCCACCTGTCCAGGTGCCAAGGAGGCCCTGGACAAAGGGGTCGGCTTCCTCTCCTGCGAGAGGGGAGCCAGATTTGCATTTCAAAGGCGACAGCCCTTTGAGGCTTGCCGCCCAAGGAAGAATAATCAGCAGGTCATCCTGTGGGAGGTGGTGTTACACCCTCTTCCCGGACAGGCTTTTGTTCTGGGTCTACTGAGAGCAGAGGCTCTCACCCTAGGAGGTCAGAACAGCTCCCGGGTGGCAGGCTGGTAGAAACCAGTCAGGAGACACCAGAGACTGGTAGGTTTTTAGGGGGGCACTTCCATCCAAGGTGCCCTCTGGGTGCATGTATTGGTCAATCCAACACTAGTATCAGTGTGGGTTTACCAATACGAGATGTTTGATACCAAACATTCCTATTTTCAATGAAGCCATCATGTAGCTGGGAAAGTCGTTTTCACCAATGTCCAGCACTTGTTTTAAAATGGCTTCCCTGGTCACGTGTACTGGCAGTAATAGAACTGACCAGCACAGGGGCATATCTGCTCATGAAGGTATGCCCTCACATGTAATAGTCAGCTCCCTGCCTTAGGGCGGTCAGGCCTGCTGTAGGTGTGACTTGCAAATATTACATGTAGTGTTAGGGAACATGGCACACAGGGATGTGTGACATGTCGTGTTTTCACTTTTGTCTGCACAAAGACACGCAGCCTGTGATAGCAGCCCTACATGCGCTTGGTCAGGGGTCCCTTAGGGTGGCACAATTCATCCTGCTGCCCTTGGGCACCCTCTTTAGTACCTTAGGCCCTAGGTACCAGAGGTGCCATTTACTAGGGACTTACAGAAGGTGCCAAAGGTTTTTGTCAATTGAGGGAAACAATTGTACAGTTTTTGGGAAGGAGCTCTGGCACTGGGGACCTGGTTAGCAGGAACCCAGTGCACTTCCAGTCGAAAACACATCATTTACCAGGCAAAAAGTGGGGGTGACCCGGTCAAAAAAGGGGCACTTTGCTACAAATAGGCCTGCACTGATCTTTGGAGGTAACATCTTGGACAGTGGCCGTTGAGGGCTGTATTGTTAGTTACAGTAGTGATCATATCACTTTCATTTAGCTGCACAGCATGCTCATGTGGTAAGGTTTCTAGCCTCTGAAAATTCTAGGACTTCAGGTGCCCCGAGGTCCCTTGCCCATCCTCATTTCTGTGATGTGTGTATGTGTGCGCATTCACTATAACGAGCAAGACTCAACAGAAAAAGGGATTGAAGTATTCCATTTGAGAAAATATGCAATAACTCCACAAGATTGTGGTGTCTCTGCTAACAGCACTTTATCCAAAGTGGCATTGACAAGCTGCTCCAGCCTTTTCTCAAGACCTCTAAACCAAAACCAGTTTTCCCTCATTGAGGCAAATTAGTTATGATGGCTCCTTTACTTTTTCCTTCAGTTCAGAGTAGTTTTCCTCTTCTTCGGACTCAACCACTCACTGCCATTGTGCTGTCACCAGGTAACAGTCTCCTTCTGCTGGACTCCATCTGAAACTAATAAACCCCTTGAGCAGTACCTCTGCTGGAAGCCGATCCTCCCTAATGATGAGGCTAGGTTGAAATGAGTATGTAATTGCAACTTTTGCCCCACATGCTCTTCCTTGTTAGCTTGAAAGTTCATCCAGTAATAATTTGTGAAGGTGTGCACAGGAAGACCATGTAGGCACCATGCAGATGCCGTTTATAGACACGTCAGCAATGAAAGCGAGTGCATCTCCCTTCTTTCTTGTATAGTGTGCCCTTGGGTTTTCTCCCAGTGCCACTCCTGCTGTATTGTAGCATGTCTTGATAGTCTGGACTATCCATCTTGCGATAGTCCACCTGGTGACTGGAGAACCCTTGTTTGGTAGGACAAAAATATAAATGAAAACTTAATTTGTTTCCCAATTGTTTTTTCTTCCTCTAGGTAATATACGACTGCTCTGCTGATTGAGGATATGAAGGGTCCTTTCTGCTTGTGATGTTGATTGTTGGACAAACGCAGTTAACTGAATGGCTTGGCTGCCACCTCTGGGAGAAGCTGTGGGTTCGTTCTCATTGCCACTCTGTCTTCGTGCATTTCCAGGTAAGGTTGTGTTGCTGTGAGTGTCTGAAGTTCACTACACCTTCGTAAAGACTTTATGGTAATCCAGCTGTGTCAGCATTTGGTTTAAGTTCCATATTGGTGTGGGGTTGACCTTGGAGGCGCAATGCACTTTGCTTCCTACAGAAATCTCTTAATAAAAGGTGCGATGAAAAAAACACTTCCTAGGGCACCCTTGTGTACACTATAACTGTCAAGTGTACCTTAAATGAGGTGTAGGAAAATCCCTCAGCTAGCAGGCAAGAGAGGTGCTTGACAAGAGCTGTATCTTGTGTCCCTTTTTAAATAAGTCCTTGTCTGTTACACCCATGCATTAATCTGTTCCAATTTGTGGTGTAGATTTGTGTGTTAGTACTTCTGGCTTCCTTTAGGAACCTCATGTCCTTTAGAAGTAGACCGAGAGAACTAAACTCTAGGTCTTTAAGAGCCATGCCACTAGGCTGTTGGTGGGTTTGGTTTGGGTGGTAAAGCTGGTCCCTTTGTATTATTGTTGCAGAGTCCAGATAAGCTGGCAGTCTCATAAGCTGATCCTGTGCCATCTCCACCAGGTCAAAGAATCATGTTTATCTGGCCAACTGGGGTGCTACCAGGATTAGAGTCATGGGTTCTTGCCTGCTTTTCTCGAACACCAGTGCCATTAGTAGGACTGGGGGGAAATCATATGCAAATTTCTGTGACCATTCCCTAGAAACCAGTGATGTGGGTGGTGGCCCTGTGCACGACGGAGGGCCTGTCTGCGGCTGATTGGTGTTGCTGGGGTCAGACAGGCTCCTATTCCTTTTTTCAGATGATTTGGGCCGTACATTGCCCGAGGCCCTGTGTGTGCCCCCTAAGGACTCCCCTGAAGGGGATGATGTTTGTCCCACTGCTTCCCCCCTTCCTCTGGGGCACCGGAAGCCCATTTTTGATGCTGCGTTTCCTTCTCTCTCCGCATGTGTGGCACCTGTGGATGCTCACCCCCCCCCCCCCCATCTCGCTTTACTGCTGCCACAGTGAAGGTTTTATTGTGGTGTTCTGCTTTTTCTTTGGTTAGTTCTTTCCTACTGGAGTTGTACTGTATGCTTCATATACTCCTATGCGTGTATGCCTTGTGTTATGATATGCCTGGGCTAGTCGCTGCGCCAGGCGGCGATGCAAACTGCAAAGAATCCAAAACGCCTCTGCACGCCTGATCCTCGACATTCCACGCCACAGCCACATCACCCCCCACCTGAAAAACCTGCACTGGCTCCCCGTCGACAAGAGAATCTCCTTCAAACTCCTGATCCACGCACACAAGGCACTCCACAAAACCGGCCCAGCCTACCTCAACAGTCGACTCTCCTACGTTCCCAACCGTCAGCTCCGCCGACCTCTCCCTGGCCACCGTCCCGCGCATCCGGTGAACCACCACCGGAGGCAGATCCTTCTCTCACTGCGCCGCCAAGATCTGGAACACCCTTCCCCTCAACCTACGACAGACCCAAGACCTGCTGACCTTCAGGAGACGACTCAAGACCTGGCTATTCGACCAGTAGCGGCAACACCCCCCCTCCTCTCCCTCAGCGCCTTGAGACCCTCGCGGGTAAGTAGTGCGCTTTACAAATCTTGTGATTGATTGATTCTTGCATTGTTTTACTGCTCTTTTTCCCCCTGTATGTGGTAACGTATGCTGTACCTATTTTTTTTATAACTCTGATTAAAGTCAAGTTACCAAAAAAAACTGATGTGGGTAACTGGATGCAAAGCTTTGACAGTTTGTTCTCTTGAGTTGTGAAGAGATCGGTTTGTGTTGTGCCAAACACACGAAAGATTCTCTCGACTATTTGTGTTAGTTTCCACATGTGAAAGCCATTTGCCTGTCTGCTTCAGTTTGTGCTCTGCATGCACGGTAGGTGTGTTGTTACTAGTGTTATCCTTCTCCAATATGGCCCATAAACATATGTTCTGTACTATCTTGGACAGCACATGAACCTTGTCCCTCCCTGCTTTGTGGTAGAACATGACAGTTATGTTGTCTGTCGGGATTTGAAATGTGTTCGCCCCATCTGTGTCTGGCAGGCTCTTTAGAGCTACGACAACAGTCTTCAGTTCTAACACATTTATGTGTTTCACTGCCTCCTCCTACCGTGTTCAGTTTTCCCAAGTGGGATTCTCATCTCATGTGGGATGCATCTATTGTGATGGTTGCAGAGGAAGTTGGCTGTTTGTAAGGTCTGCTCACCATGATATTGTGTTCCATAACTGTAACTCCTGCTGTACTCTTTGTGAATACTAGATCCTCCCAACTCCCATCTGCAAGTGACCACTGCTGCTGCAGCCATTCCTGGAGTGAAGTCTGTGATGGCGTATTAGAAGTATGAAAGAAGCCATCATGCGCATTAGCTTCCCTACTGTACCGACAGTCAGAGGTTGACCTTTTTGTAAAGATGAAATTGCTCAGTCAGTGCCTGGATCCTCTTTGCCCTTGGGAAGGCTTTGGCTGACATGAAATTTGGACATGTTCCCAAAAAAGTCTTCCTCTCTCTGGGACCTGGGTCAATTTCTCACGGTTCAGAGAAAACTCTGGCCTGAGGAATGTCTATTCCAGAGCCAACCACTAGATGGTGAAATAATGCTCAGCATGTGAATCCCAAAAATATTAAAGTCGAAAAAAGCATGGATCACTCGTCTCCTCAGGTGTGCTACCATTAAGCAAAGCATTTTCCTTAAACCCTCAGCACAGATTTTTCCCCAAAAGGCAGTGCCCAGAACTGGTAATGTACCTGGTCTACAATAAACTTCAGGAACTTCTCATGTTCACTGTTCGCAGACACGTTCATGTAGGCATCATGTCTGTAGTTGCTATAGAGTCCCCTTTTTTGTAGATGCAGACTGACCTCTTGTAGTGTTGCTAACTTGAACTTGTGTCTTGACTAGTTTAGTGCCCGTAGATCTAAGGTGGGTCTGAGTGTCTTGTCCGGTTTTGGTACCAGGAAGTATACTAAGCACAATCCCAGGTACTTTTCTCTTGTTGATACTTATCGCCTTCTTGTTTAAGAGATCTGTGACCTTGTTGCAGATGCAGCAGTTCTTCCTTGCTGCTGTTCTTGTTCTGATCATTGTGGGTTTACAGAATAGTTCTATACAATAGCAATGTTGGATAATGATTAGGATCCACTTGTCAGAGGGGATGGTCTTCCACCACTACAGGAATCCTCCAATCCTGCCCCCTACTGGTATTGTGTGTAAGGTGGGCATTTGCAAGTCACATGCTGACTAGTCTATACCCCGTTGGATTATTCCTCTCCCACTGGCCCCCACTTGAAAGGGCTGTTTCGGTAAAGTGGGATACAGCAATGGTTCTGGTGCAACATGTGTGCCAATCTGCAGTGTGAAGTTGGCTTGAGTGGTGGTAGGATCTGATCCTCACCTTGTGGGCAATTTCTTCATGGGCATTATCTGTCCTCAGAACGAGCCTCCGAACTGCAGGGTTCTCATCGCCTCTGCAGTCTTGTTGTCCTTTAATCTTTGCAGTGATTTGTTCACAGCATTTTCAAAGTGACTCTACCCTGTGAAGGGCATGCTTATCTCTGCTGCTTGCACTTCATACTTGACGCCAGATACCCTTAGACAGGAGTGCCTCCCTAGGGTGACTCCCGAGCAATCTGTCTGCTGGCTCTGCCAGCACAGTCTAAAGCTGATTTCAGACACATATGGACACAGGTTTTGCATTCCTGAATTACTGTCTTTCTTCTCATTTCATACTGGTCTGGGAGGTGTTTCGACTAGCATGTTGCATAATGTCACGCTGTGGGATTGAGGGTTTCGAGGGGGTAAGTGTCGACACCTTCCACAGGTGAATCCGGGTCCAGATATTACCACCTCTCCTCTGTTTCCAGTGTGTTGCTCAAACTGTCCCGATTCCATTTTCTATTCATATTCAAATCATGCTTCCTCTTGGGGTTGTAATATGGGCAGAGCTCCAGCTATGTGTGCTCTTCTTCCCTCAGAAGGATTTGAAAGGCTTTAAAAGGAGTCATTGAAAAACTCCTTCCTCTTCATGAGGGCTTCAAATTCAGCCTTAAAGTTGAGTTTCTTTCTTTCAACATTTAGAACTTTTTCAGTATTCAGTGTCAAAGTATTTCTTTTTGCTGAACCTGCTCATGAGATTCCTTGACCCTCCCACACTCTTTATTGCCTTTCAGAGTTGAGGCCAGTTCAAGGGTTTACTGCCTACAATGTCTTTCAACTCTGACCCGTTGGGTCCTTTTTCCTTGTGCTTCCCCCTCGAGGGCCAGTGTTTTTCGCCAAGGGCAGCCTTTAAGGACATAGAATCTGAGGATTTCAGCTCAGCTCCACTGCACTCATGTGGTGTTGATAGGTGGTTTTTTGTGTTGCTCTCCTTTGACACACTCTTCGGCGTCTATCACTCAACCTAGACCACCCCACCCCCTCTGCGTCAGAGCCTTCCCCTTGTGCCAGCCCTGCTTTTTCAGCCTTTTCCTCGCCTCTCAACAGCCCCAGGTCTTTGAGCAAAGAGTTTCTGCTGAGACCGTGCCATGGCTTAGTGTGCCCCACCTCTGTTTTACCCTAGTCTTTAGGGTCTTGGGCTGAAATTCAGCGCAAGTTTGACACCCCTTTGAACTATGATCTTTCAGCAGACAAAGCTTACACA
This sequence comes from Calotriton arnoldi, assembly GCA_963921515.1. Taxonomy (NCBI): domain Eukaryota; kingdom Metazoa; phylum Chordata; class Amphibia; order Caudata; family Salamandridae; genus Calotriton; species Calotriton arnoldi. The sequence goes on from CAWUFW010001110.1 coordinate 613,914, forward strand.
TTTTCTGGCAGTCTTTCTGGGTGAACTTGTCCTGGGACTTTGTGCAGAATCTAAAGGGGTATCCTCTATACCGGTTGTTCATTTTCCAACTCACATGGCTGAGGTACTGGACACTACCGGAAGGCATCCAAAAGGTGTATACTTGTTGCTGTGAACAGATTTGAGCGGACGTCAGAATCCTTGCTAGAACTGTAGGATGAGAGAGCTTGCCCAACAATCAGACGAAAGGTGATGGGAGGAATGCTTGCAAATCTGTAATCATCTTGTTCCTAACAGGAACAGTCCATCCCGAACTGCCAGAAATGGATCCCTCCAGAAGAGAGCAGATACACTTGCTATTGTTCTGATCTTGAGGGGGCCTCAGCTAGCAGTTCAGGGTGGACTGTTACCATATGGAGAAAGGTCAATACCAATTTGTAAAAGGCAGGCCTCTGTCTAAAGTGAGAGTGGCCAACAACTATGGGCTGTTATGCCACTCAAAGTGACTGTCAGTTGTTTAGACTATTTACAAGTATTCTTTACATCACCTTTTTGGAGACTGTTAGTAAGCTTGAAGTGGTCAAGTATATGCCCAGACGGGGGTCCCTCACGCAGTGTGCCACAGGATCCAAGACATAGGTCACTGACTAGGCTTACTAGGACGAAAACCTATCTGAGGTTGCTTGTGTGCCTTCTGAAGGGGGCCTTACCTAGCAGTTCAGGATGGGCTGTGCCCAGGGTCAGTAGTGATTTGCATAAGGTGGAAGCTCGGTCTAGAGTTACGCAATGGGTGAAAAATGTGGCGTATGAATGCTACACAGGAAGACTGCCAGTGGTTTAAACAATTTGCAGGTATTCCTCCCATCACCTTTGGTGTGTCTGAGGCCCATCATACATGCTTTACAGAAGTTCACTCATTTTTCAAGAGAACTGCTAAGCTCAAGTGCGGCCTATTACCCACTGAGCTCTTACATGTGTTTTCTGTAATAAGCATGCTGATGTATGTAGACGCACCAGAGACAAGGGCTCCGTTACAGGGCGTTTCATTCGCCCGTCATTGCTGCCTTTCCTGCCAGATCCGTTCCCGTGGACCGGCGTTTTGTTTGGAAGCACCACAGGCGTGGGCTCTATTACGGGACGCTTCACCCGCCCGTTCCCGCTGCTTTATCCTGCCAACTTCCTAGTCGCGGACTTCTAAGGACTGCTCCTCCACATAAGGCCTCTGGACCGCGTTACAGTTGTGGTTCATTGAAACCTGACCCCTGGATCCCGCAATCTTGCCATTGGTCCACTACGATTAATTCTACATGGATCTAGACCACTGACTGTGGCCTTATGCTCCTCCCCCACAGAGCCAGCGAGGACCCTTCAATCTGCGAACTCTGTCCAGCTGGACTCTCAACTACTTTTGCAGCACTATATCAACCTAAGTAACCCGGTCCTGATGATGGCCTGGAATCATACAGGTCGAAACGCCGTCGACCACTCAGCATAACCTCTGGCATTACTGTGGTCAACCAAAGCAATTTAACCAAATACCTGCCTTGTATATATTCTTCATTGTATCGTTGGCCTATAAGTTTTCTGTATTTTTTGCGCCGTTCACGCTGTTTTTCACCTTATTGTGTCACTGCGCCGTTCACCATCACGAGCACGGTATGTGCACACCCACTTTTTTGGGTTATTTATGCATACACTGTATTGTAGTGCTGATATAACTACTTGCAAATAAGAATCTATTTTTTCTTACATTCTTCCTTGTGGGCTCCCCCTTTTGTTGATCTCCTCTTCGATGGATTAATTATTTTCATGTATTTGCCCTTTGAAATGATTACCAGTTGAGACATTGTTGTTTTGCTACATACTCTACCCGGGTCTCGACTGGGTTAACTAGTTAACTCAGTGGTTCCCAAACCTTTTTGACCCGCGGCTCCCTTGACCCATTGGCCATTGCCTGTGGCTCCCCACTGTTACTTTTTATGGAGGTTGGGGCGGGGGGGGGGGGGGATGTAAGCCCGGCCTCGGGAGTGCTTGCATTTTTCTCTCTGAAAATAATTGGATTGAAGCTGCTGAAGGTTTTATAATCATATACGCAGGGTGTTTTTTAAATTTTACTAAGGCGGCGCCTCTAATAAAATATTCCTAGTTACACTTCTTTGCCCCTGCCTTTTTTTGAGTACCCTCTCAAACTCTTTTATCCCACTTAAAGTGCTAGATAGCATCCATATGCATGTAGGCCCCATTGCTAAAGTGTTTCTGCGCTTGAAGAATATTTGCATGCACTTCCATTTCTACCCATGTCATACGTGGCAACACACCTTTCTCAGCAGGGTGACTCACGATTTTTTAAACCACATACAGCTTTATTTTTGCTGTCTCCTCCCTAAAATTGCCTTCAAATCAATGCAGGTAAAATAAATTCCTGTTTTTTTTTTTTTTTTAAACGTCCCTATTTCTTGCTTCCAAATGTTGGCATTATGCCGTATATGGTGTTTTACTTTCCTAAGCTCAAGGAGAGAGCAGGCCTGTCTGGAAATGTGTGTATACTGAAAGAAATGTGTACTGGAAGTACCTATGGTTCAAGTACAAATGTCAATATTTAATAATACTTAGTGTGTTTAATAGGCAGGACAACTGTACTTTCCTGATAACTTGCATTGGTGTAAAATGCATTTGGAAAAAACAAACTATCAACGAGTCTAACAAAATAAATCAGGCATCTTCCGCTTACTTTGGAAGCGTTGGAACGTGGGGATCCAGTGAAATATGGAGGTCATCTCCCTTGACATGCCATCAATTAAGCACTACGTTTACAGCTTTAGGCATGTCACTTACAAATCATCGACATCATGCGTTTAAGTCTAATTAGTTTTAACTGCAGCCAACAGACCCTTCAACATTAAATGCATTAAAGTGCTTGGTGCCACGGTGCACAGTTTGGGAACCACTGGGTTAACTCCTGTTTTTCGATTCGATGTATGCAGGGTAGCACCAGTGGATTAAGGAGTCTAGGAAGTATATACAACTTGTTTTAGTCCCTGGTAAGCCTGGATAGCACCGACCACAAATACATTTTGATAAACACTAGTCCGTATACAGGATACAGTGCCAAGCAGAGCAGCCAAGCCGAAGCTCAGCCAGAGACCAATGATTACACAGTAAATAGGGTTTAAGCCACAGGCTCAATTGGTGACTCCAAGAGAGAGGAAGCGAGCTAGCTGAAAGCACAGAGTCATGCAATATTACAAGAAGCCACAGTGCCACATTTTGCTGCCCATTCTCCTTTTTCACCGATTCTATAGGTCTCTTACTACCTTAGGGGTTAAGAGGCAAGATAACAGTTTCAGCTGCTGGCACTTCGCCTTGCTGATTAATAAGAGGAGAGAAACTGGTGGGCGATTCAGGGGCAGCAAGGCACAAGCACACCAGATAAAAGCTGCAAAGTTGCAAAAATTAAATGGAAATACTTGAAATAGGTATGCGCAGGCGGTGATCTGCAAATTACATCAGGCAGCTATATGGCAAGTAAGACATTCAAGTTATGCAATACAGAAGCATCTTCAGCTCAAGCTAGGGAATGCGTACAAGACCAGAGTGAGTCGTCACATGAGTTCAGTGTTTTGGTCGAGCTACAGAGTGTTGACCAGGGCACAAGGCCTGATGGGAACACCATGCATTCCAGAAGTCGAGCTGCAAGCAATATTGTGAGTAACAGTATTGGTACAACTCTTACCCACCTGCCCGCAATCTCTTGGTGCTGGGTATAAAAAACTACCCGCCTAAAGAAGCTTAGTAGAGAGATTAATGTTTAGCAGTGAAGAGTTTCATAGTAAAGATGTCTGAACGGGAAAAGATTGCACAAAGCATCAGCCTTTTCTAACATTCAGGCCAGTGAGGGGGGGAGGCAATTCTAGAACAATAGTTGACAAGGGCTGTGATAAACAAAAGAGTCTGATGGGGGAGTTACCACTGAGCAAGGGACCAGACAGTCCTTGATTGAGAAGATAAGATGTTGAATAACTGGATCAAAGAGCTTGGGTTATTGCTGGATATGCCATGTACGTAAGAGTCTAAAATTGAACCAATAGGTTACAGGCAGGTTAGACTTGATGAGATCTCTTCCAGCAGACTCACTGGAGTAAGTTGGAGTTTGTTAGAATGAGAGAGCTGGGCAGTTGCAATGTTCTTGAAATTGAGATTAAGGGGAATATCTCAAATGATGGCTTTACTAGTCCCAGCTGAGCATACTGGTTCACTGATGAGATCAGGAGCCACCTGCATGGTCACATCAAAAATTTAGAATGGCTTACTAACAAACCTGAACAAAAGCTTCAGTACTGCTGTCAGCATTAGCCTTAAATGCAGACAATTGCACTCTGCAGAAGTCAGTCGCCTTGCCATGAAAACAGTGTTCTAGGTGGCCCATGACCTGCGTTAAGGCATTTTGTAAACCCTCTAAGTCAATGCATTGTCATATGAAAGTACCATGAAGTGTAAATTCTCATTTTAGTCCTGATGTACAAGTATTTTCTGTGCTTTAGCTGAATGAACATTCAAAGTTAAGGGAACAAGTATGTCCATATGCTTAAAACATGGAATCTTTCTTAGATACTTCCCTCAGCTTTTGAAAATCCAATACGGGACTCCAACTGATTCACTTCTGTACCAAAAAGGGGGAAAACACCCATTATTTGCAAATGTAAGGGTAATTTTTCATCTAATGAAGCTTTAGTATGAAAATGTTTGACACTCCTTTCTTGCCATGTGAAAAGGTTGAGCTGACTGGAAGATATTGTTCTTCATTTCTGTATGAACCCTGCTATCTTTCCTACTACCAGGGTCAAAAGTAAGGAAAAAGCAGATTATTGTACTCTCTAAAATTTGTTGCAGGTCTTTCAGATCTGTTATTGCCCGGAATATAGGAGAATTTATAAACATCAAGTTTCATTAACATGGGCACAATTGTGTCATCCTGACGAGCTTTCAAACTCTTCCCAAATTAAAATGTGAACGAGCTAACAATTTGTTAGCTTTAATTAAAGCTTGGGTGTGAAACTCCTGGCCCAAAATCACTCCTGACTTGGTAAGAGTGATAGTCTCCTTTTGGCTGAATCCTCCTTCAGGGAGATGTAGTGAGGTTTCTTGTTGCACAAGTTACTACTTGTGTAACGATATAGCTGTAAGAGACATTAGTTAGTGATAGATTCCTTACCTTAGAATATCCCCAGGCGTCAGACTGGATCCGGAAAGTTTTGCTAGCAGTACCCCTGCGCGCCAGTAGGTGGCGTCGTGCGGCTCCGCGTCCGTCGCTGGCGTTGTCAGCGCCGCGATGACGTCACGGAGACTACTTAGGCGCCACCCATGCGCGCTGACGTCAGTTCTGTACACGACTTTCCGTGCCAGGAACGCAGAGCCATGCAAGAAACTGACCACTGGTGCCATGAAACTAGGGCCCTAAAAGGGATGACCTTAACCCTAGAAATCAGGTCGCAGAACGGGGAGGATGGGTGGGGCGGTAAGGAATCTGTCACTAACTACTGTCTCTTACAGATATATCGTTACACAAGTAGTAACTTGTGCATCTGAAAGAGACACGTTAGTGATAGATTCCTTACCTTAGAATAGATAACCCAGCAATACCAACCCCGGTGGTGGGTCTGCGAACAAGATTACAACAGAAAGTCACGGAGAACAGAACGGCCAAAGAAGCCGTCTCTCCGGACTTGACTGTCAAGGCAGTAATGCTTGGTAAACGTGTGCAGCGAAGCCCACGTAGCTGCCTGACAAATGTCCTGCAAGGGAACGCCGCGTCCCAAGGCAGTAGTGGCTGCCGTCGCCCTGGTAGAATGGGCACGCAGCCCCACAGGAGGCTCCTTCTTAGCCAACGAGTAACAGGCTTTGATGCAGAGAACGACCCACCGAGAGATGGTCCGTTTGTGCACGGCCCGACCATTTTTGGCGCCCAAGTAGCCAACAAAGAGCTGGTCATCCACCCGGAACTGTTGCGTGCGCTTCAGGTAGAACGAGAGCGCACGTTTTGGGTCCAGACGGTGGAGCCTCTCCTCCTCTTTTGAAGGATGCGGAAAGAAGGTGGGCAAAGTGATGGTCTGCCCGATGTGGAAGGGAGTGACAACCTTTGGCAAGAAAGAAGGACGGGTCCTTAAAACCACCTCGTCCGGATGAACAGAAAGGAAAGGAGGTTTGAAAGAAAGAGCCTGGAGCTCACTCACTCTTCTGGCAGAGGTGATAGCTACCAGGAAAGCCATCTTGAGAGTGAGAAGACGCAAAGGACAGGTATGAAGGGACTCGAATGGAGCGCACATCAGATATGTCAAGACAAGGTTTAAATCCCATTGAGGCATAATGAACGGCACGGGAGGAAACGTGTGCGTAATGCCCTTCAGGAAACGGTTAACAACCGGGGACTTAAAAAGAGAAGGCTGATCTGGAAGCCGGAGATGGCCGCCTTCTCTTTGGCCCAGCAGAGCCCTGCTGGGCCAAAGAAAGAAGGAACAGAAGGACCTCGGAAAGAGGGGCAGAAAGGGGATCCACAGCCTTAGCTGTGCACCATGCCACAAACTTGTTCCACCTGCAGGCGTATACCGTTTTAGTGGAGGGACGCCTGGCTGCCAGAATGACATCACAGACTTCGGGAGGAAGATCGAAAGCTGTCAACTGTCGCCGCTCAATCTCCACGCATGGAGGGGGAGGCTGGACAGGTTCGGATGGAGGACCGTCCCCTGCTGCTGCGATAGAAGATCCTCCCAAAGAGGCAGTCGGATCGGGGGATCGATCGCCATGTTGAGTAGCTCGGGATACCAGTATCTTCGTGCCCAATCCGGAGCCACAAGGATGACTTGGGCCCGGTCGCGCCGAATCTTCTTCAGCATTCTGGGCAGAAGTGGTATAGGCGGAAAGGCGTACAACAGACCGCAACTCCACTCGTGACGAAAAGCGTCGCCGAGCGAGTGCCGCCTTGGAAATTCCAACGCGCAGAACTGATGACATTGCACGTTCTCTTCGGTGGCGAATAGATCTAACCAAGGCTCTCCCCACTGCAGAAAGAGACCTTGCGCCACGTCCGAGTTCAGACGCCATTCGTGATCCATCAAGCACCGGCGACTGAGTTCGTCCGCCCTGGCGTTCAGAGAACCTGCCAGGTGTTGAACCACCAAGGTAATGCCTTGATGTTCCAGCCATGTCCAGAGGCGCAGAGCCTCCTGACATAGGTTCCACGACCCCACCCCGCCCTGCTTGCTGCAATACCACATGGCGGTGGTGTTGTCCGTGAACACCTGCACTACACTTCCCCGGACAGAGGGAAGGAATGCCTTCAGTGCAAGTAGGATCGCCCGAAGCTCCAAAAGATTGATATGGAGCCGGGACTCCGCCGGAGACCAGAGGCCTCTGATCTCCGCCTCTCCCAAGTGGCCGCCCCATCCCAGGAGGGACGCATCCGTCACCACTGGGTGCTCCGGTTGGGGAAGGGAGAGGGATCTGCCATTGACCCAATCACGGTTCGTGAGCCACCACTGCAATTGTCGTGCTGTGCCCTCCGAGATCTGGACATGATCGGACAGGTTGCCCTGATGCTGTGCCCACTGGAACTTCAGGTCCCACTGCAGAGCCCGCATGGGCCATCTGGCATGTTGCACCAGCAGGATGCAGGAGGCCATCAGGCCCAGGAGCCGGAGGGTCATCCTGACTGAAACCCGGGAGAGAGGCTGAAAGATCGGAATCAGCCTGAATAGCCCGGACTGGCTGCTTGGGAGGATAAACCCGAAACAGCATCGAATCCAGAACCGCTCCGATGAAGGGGAGCTTCTGAGAGGGACTCAGGTGCGACTTCGGCACGTTGATGGAGAACCCCAGCAAATGCAGGAGGTCGGCCGTAGTCTGAAGGTGGGAGACGACTGCCTGAGGCAAACCCGCCTTCAACAACCAGTCGTCGAGGTAGGGGAAGACCGACACCCCTGACCTGCGCAGATGAGCTGCGACCACCGTCATCACCTTCGTGAACACCCGAGGGGCGCTGGTAAGGCCGAAGGGGAGCACGGCAAATTGAAAATGCTCCTGGCCTACCGTGAACCGCAGGTAACTCCGGTGGGCCGGCAGGACGGGGATGTGAAAATAGGCGTCCTGCAAGTTCAACGCTACCATCCAGTCTCCAGGGTCGAGGACAGCCAAGACCTGAGCCAGAGTCAACATCTTGAACTTCTCCTTCCGGAGGAAACGATTGACGTCCCTGAGGTCCAAGATGGGGCGCAAGCCCCCCCTTGTCCTTCTTGGGGACCAGAAAGTAGTGGGAATAACAACCACTCCCTACTTCTGGCCCAGGAACGCGCTCGATGGCCCCCTTGGCCAAGAGGGCCGCAACTTCCTGCAGGAGAAGTGCCAAGTGGTCCCCCGACATGCGGTGGAACTGAGGTGGCATGGCTGGAGGGGTGGACTGAAAGGGAAGGGGGTAACCTTGCGGATGATCTGCAACACCCACTTGTCCGATGTGATAGCATGCCAGTGGGGGAGATGATGGCGGATCCTGCCACCCACTGGCGTGGGGTGCCCCCCAAAGCTCGGATTAGGAAGGTTTGGAGGCAGACGCAGCGGGGGCGGAGGTGGACTGACCCCCACGCTGCGTCTCAGACCTGCCCCTGCGGAAACCGCATCAGCGGCCGCGTTGAGGCTGGGTCTGCACAGGCTTGCTGAAGGAACGTGCCTGGGTGCCCTTTCCGTGTCCACGAAAGGAACGAAAACCAGGAGTGGCGGGGCTTCTCGTGGAAAGACCTAAGGACTTGGCCGTGGCCCGCGAGTCCTTAAAACGCTCCAGCGCACTGTCGGCCTTATCGCCAAACAGGCGAGTGCCATCAAAGGGCATGTCCATGAGTGAGTTTTGGACATCTGGCGAGAACCCGGTAGATCTGAGCCAGGCGTGGCGACGAAGCGCCACAGTCGTAGAAATCGCTCTACCTAAGGAGTCCGTGGTGTCTAAACCACACCGAATGGCGAACTTAGCCGCATCTTTACCTTCTGCAATGGCTTGGGACAATACAGCTTGGGTCTCCTCAGGACACTGAGGTAACACCTGCACAACTGTGTCCCACACCGCGTGGGAATAGCAGCCCAATAGGCAGGCGGTATTCACTGACCGCAGCCCCAAGCTGGCCGAAGAGAACAAACGTTTACCGAACTGTTCCAGCTTCTTAGAGTCCTTATCCGGCGGAGCCGTGGGAAAGGCACTCTGCGACGTCGAAGCTTGGATGACCAGACTCTCAGGCGTAGGATGAGAGGTAAAAAAAGCGGGGTCACCCGGCGCCGGGCGATGACGCCTGGCGACATTCTTATCCACAGGGGCCCCAGTGGATGGTCGCGACCAAGTGCCCAGCAAGACGTCGGTAAGGGCGTCGTTAAATGGGAGCAGGGGCTCCGCCGAGGTGGTCGCCGTCTGGAGCACCTCAGTAAGGTGGTTAGTCTTGAGGGCCACCATAGGGAGATCAAGGTTGAGGACCTCAGCTGCCCGACGGAGCACCATCTTGTAGGAGGCGCCCTCCTCCATAGTAGGCGGGGGAGAGGCAAAACCCGGGTCAGAAGAGACGTCGAGGTCGCCGGCGTCCTCCAAGTCGTCCGCCCAGTCCTGCTCGGAGTCACACTGACGGGCGAGGGGGTCCTCGGACCCCTCCCAGTCATCCTCCACCTCCGCCACCGGTGGTACCGACCGCGGCGGCAGGGCAGGAGCCGGAGAGGGAACATACGGCGTCAGAAACGGCGACGAGAACGGCGCCGGTCGGGGCCGAACCGGAGCCGTGTCCCAATGCGGATTCCAGGTAGGAACAAAATGGTCCTGGAACCTGGGTAATGGCGGGACGAAAGGCACCCACTGCGGCGCCGGAGGCGGAGCCGAGGGCGGCGCTGGGGCCGGAGCCGGCAGCATTGGACCTTGTGGCGCCTTGGCCGGAGCCAGCGGCGCAGGATTCTGTGGCGCCGAAGCTGGATCCGCCAGCGGCGGTCCAACAGGATCCAGACACGGGACGGCGGGGCCCGAGGGCATGCCGGCGGGAGCCCGAGGCCTCAAAAGGCGGTCCATGGTAGCAAGAAATTCTTGCACCTGTGCGGGAGTCGCCGACGGACCCGGGTAAGGCAGGTAGGCCACGGGACTCTCGAGCTCCAAAGGAGCCGCAGGGGCAAGGCCCCTGTCCCCCTCATCCGAGGACCGGCGGGGGGACGTCGGAGAGCGAACACGCTTCTTCGACTTCTTTTTAGGTCGTCTCTTACCCGAATCCGAGGGTGAAGACCTGGAGCCCGAGGAGCGATGGCTGTGGCCCCGCGAGCGTTCCCTGGAACGGCCTCTGGACCGGGAACGGCGCGGGGACGAGTGCCGGACCTCCAGCAGTTTCCGGCGCCGCTCCCGCAAGGCCTTCAGGGCCATGGCCCGACAATCCGGACAAGACCGAGAGTCGTGGTCGGTCTCCAGGCAGTAGAGGCAGACATCGTGGGGGTCCGCCACCGACATGTTGCGATGGCAGGCCCCACAAGACTTAAATCCAGGCATCCCTACGTGCACCAGGAAACCAACTGGAAAAAGGGAGACAAAAGTCTCAAAAGAGAGTGTCAAAAAGCGACTAGGGTACGTGCTCTAACCGGATCTGCGCTTTCTGGCGCGGAAAAAGAAAGAACTGACGTCAGCGCGCCTGGGTGGCGCCTAAGTAGTCTCCGTGACGTAATCTCGGCGCTTACGACGCCAGCAACGGACGCGGAGCCGCACGACGCCACCTACTGGCGCGCAGGGGTACTGCTAGCAAAACTTTCCGGATCCAGTCTGACGCCTGGGGATATTCTAAGGTAAGGAATCTATCACTAACGTGTCTCTTTCAGATTTATTAAGCACTAGCGGTCAGTTCTCTTCAAAAACACTACAGGTTCCTTCTGATAGGTTTGGAGTATTAGAGCAACAATGTTTTCAGCTTTTGCAGTATCTCTCCTTCACAAATATAGCAGCAATAATTTATTTGCTGCCACTGTAAAAAATGAGTCAGTCTCACTATAAAAGATGCAAATGTTTTCACCATAATCTGGGGCACTCTTCTGGGCGACCCATGCATGCCTTTTAGTTCTTACCGAAAATTCCTAGGATTTTCAATCCTCCTCCCCAGGCCACGTTGCTTCTTCACGGTTATTTTAAGTCTCTACTTCTGGAAGGACAGGCACTCTTTTCAAGCAAAGAAAATTTCATGGCAATGGTCTGCAAGGCTCCTATATTGATGAGAATCCTGGGCACTTGGTATCAGAACATGCTATCACTAGGCCCCAGAGAGGGAAAACTTCCTAAAACAAAATATTCTCAATGTATAAACAGGTCCTTGGATTAGTTCTAGTTTTGGTCAAAGAAGACCGGTTTCTTGGAAGACTTTAATCTAAGAGCACCATGCTGTTGCTTCTGACGTTCAGTTAATGTCAAATGCAATTAAAATCAATATCCAGATTGTTTTGTAACTGATTTACAGAGTACCCAAGGCTCCGTGGTGCCATGGAGTCTCATGGGCTTTGAATTGAAAGATTACCATAATCTGTGAATTTTTGTCTAAATTCCGCTACTGGACATTCATCATGTATCTACTTATTTGGTAAAAACAGTCTATCTGGCAAAACAGGATGCAATTTTCCAATCTCCCCAAATTTCAGTATAATATGGACAGGCTTGTTAACAAGTGAGCAGCTCCTCTGGTCAAAAGAGGTAAAGTGGCTAGTAGTAGCGTGGGTCTACCAGCTTTGTTATCTTTCTTTGCTAGCCAAGGGATAGAGATAGCATTTAAGGGATTAATTGAACTTCTGGCCACAGGGGACCTCAGGCATAGGAGTTCAAAATTGAAATAACTACAATTACATTTAATTTGGCTTGGAAATTAGAATTACAATGAACAGTTGTGCCTTCATCTGAAACCGACTGCCATACTGGGTCCAAAGTGAGGATAATCAGGACATTAGTAAAAATAAATGGTACGTTTTTCACAGCTCTACCAGAGAAACAAATGATTATGAAGCTGGCCTCAGAATGAGTTCTTCTCTCATTGTTTTCAGTAAAGTGAGCATGGCACAGTTCCAAGTATTCTCACAGATTACACAAATGTATTGAAAAGTTTAGTAGTCAGCCAGTCACTAGCAATCAAGCGTAAGTTTCAGTTTAACTTAACATGCTATTTAGTTGGCACTAATTACAAATTCTTGCAGATTCCTGGCTTTCAAAGGAATTGTCAGTAAATAATGAAAATCTATCATACGTCCAATGCTGGAGAACAGTTTACTGCAAGTCACTCATAAGATACTAAATTTCAATTGTTATATTAAAAGTCATGGCTCATTTTGAATTCCCTTATAACATTCACTGACAAGAATGCAACACACGATTAAACATCAAGGGCTGCCTGTCCCCATTCTGCCCACCTGGTCCACCATGCACAAGTAGTGAACTTACCCTCCGTCCATGCCTCGTGGATTGAAGCTTTCTGTCGAAACTTCTCAGCCAAGTGGTCCAGTCTCTCCAGTCTTCTAATCTCATACAGAAGCCACTCTTCATGGCCCTTCTCTGCCTGTTCGAGATGCTGCCAGCAGCCATTAATGTCCTGGAAAAATTAAATTGTAAAAATAAATGTTTATAATCCCCTCTAAACACTGAAAACAAAGGTACAGGTTACAACCATGCCAATCTTTTAGAGAACATCAGCAAGACTGCCCCACCACCTCCAGATAAATAGCAACTGACATCTCATTGTCTAAAAAAGATATCTAGTCACAATCCTCCTCTTTTACATAGGGAAAGCATTACTAACTTCTAACAATCACCCCTTCTTTGTAGGATATTCAGCTACATGACAAGGTAGAAAGATGCTTACTTGTGATACTTTGTCTCAATCTTACAAATCGTCTGAATTCATGAACTATTTAATATCTGAGCATGTGCGCAATCGAGGATTTTGTTCTTAAAGTAGATGTTTTCAATTGGTTTAATTTTCAACACAAACATGCATACTTGAATCAAGATATTCAGTTTATCATAAACCAAAAGCCAAATCAAGCATATTAAATAGAGTTAAAGCACTACCCTAGAGCAGTGACCATGCCTACTTTAATATTGTAGAAGCTGTTCTATTCTTTTCTACGAAGCAGGTAGCCTTTTAGGCACTTCATTTGAGGGTCAGATTTAAAAAGGATCAAGCAAGACTCTTATTTAAAACTATAATACAGATCCACAGGGCACAGGTGTAGCGTAATCGTCAAAAACATCACCCATGATAAATGATTAGGATTGAAGACAAGCCATTTTAACTCCTCAATTACCTTTGGCAATGTTCTTTCTGACATATGATACAGCTTCCACAAATTTATGCTTCAACTTCTTTCCTGGGCACGCGGCTGGGTCTGAAAATCCTTCTGTCTATCAGTACAAAGTCAACACCGCCAAGTGGTGCTATTCAGTGTCAAAAATCGAGCTGCGTAAATTTACTTGAAATGACATGCCATCTTACTTGGAAAAGAGGCACTTTTTGGCCTGTGGATCTATGATTTAAAGCGCTTTAGCCAATGTTGTGAGGGGCTGGGTTTTGGATCTGGACACCATCATTACAAGGTGATGCAGACTTGCCCCACCTTGACGATTTGAGCTTGATAACTCTTTTGGAACGAGAGGAACAAGAAAGAATACACATGGAAAAAGGCCAGCCCGGCTAATCATTTGGAATTACATTTCTCTTCGAGTTGAGTTCTGGAAATCTTGACGGCATATCTTTGAACTGTTTTCTTTTTTGTGGCATAAGGTACAGTTAGGAGAGTTCCTATGACTAAATAATTCGGCAATTACTTCGCCATGTGTTGGGACAGAAATGTTTTCCTTTGCCCAAGTGCATGCATCGGTTATCATGATTTTTGATTTTGGCACAAATGGGATTCTAATGTACATGCAGAGGCCTAGTCCTGTACATTGACATGAGTATGGTCTTGGACGTGTTCTGTGACCTGAAGGGCCACACAGAGGGTGTCCTCAATGAAACAATGACCTACTGTTCCTGTCATGGGTTTAAGGCAGACTAGTGGTGGCAGCATATTGTGTTTTGGGAATCTATATTTGTAACCAGAATTTACCTGTGTCACAGGAGTGGAGGTCTACTGGCCCCTAACCAGATCCTACTGTTAAGATCTCAAGTGCATGTCGTGCAGGTTCATGTGCATGGTACAGGCATGGAGTGTTCAAGTGAGAGAGTAACGATGGTCTTTGGGATTAATTTCAGACAGCACTGGCCTGGCCTTTGCACAAGATGGAGGTAGGGGTTGTTTTCCCAGACAGTGAAAGTGTATTGCTCACATTTCTGAAGTTGGAGAGAGGGGACCTAGATTATAGAGTGAGAGTGAGAGTGAGAGAGAGTGAGAGAGAGTGAGAGAGAGTGAGAGAGAACAGGGCTCGTCCAGAAACTTGATTAGGTATTTTGTTAGCAAGGAGCTGCTAATTCGCCTTGTTGAACCCTGTCAGCTGGTGAATGGTAGACGAGAGGGGTGGGATTGCAGACTGTCATGGAAGGTGTGGAAACCTTTTGATGAGGCCAGTCTTTTTGCCCTTCCACATTACTCCAGTTTGGCGGATGACAGCCAAGTACACACAATGCTCCTCTTTGCGCCATTGTCGTGGATGCCCCAAGTAGGAAGCAAGCCTGCAGTGAGGAGCATCACTCTACAAAGTGAAGAGCAGCCTGGAAAGGACACTTAAAAGGAGAATTGACTTGACTTGTTCTGCAGTTAGACGGTGGATACACATCTGCTTGATTTTGGTGTATAAAAGTGAGACCTTATTGCTCCACTGCTTGTTCCAGTTGCAAATCCTCTATGACCAAAGAAGGGAGAGTGCCGCAGAGTACTCAGTGGGCTGCTGTGTAGCCAGGGCAGTTGTCTGTCTGACCACCACTCTTCCATAAGAATACCAGAGTCTGGATCAGGGATGAAGAACAGAGATAAGGGAAAGGTGCATGGGTACGTGAATAGTGCCCAGAGACACAAAATTGCATTCTATGCAAGTAGTGTGTAGTATTATGTTATAGTGCATATTAAAGTACATTTCCTTCTACAAAGATAAGGATTGGTTTGCACATTCTTTTACTGAGTTATTGTATGATTACTAACCTCGAGTATCACCACACTTTCTCTCTGAGAAATCTGTGCCAGCTCGCGATTGCTACCACAGTCCGGTGCAGAAGAGGTTGTACTTTGTGCAATTTGTAGAGCCATAGTAGGATGCACCCCAGAAAATCCAAGGCAAAAGACCTAAAGTGCTATGGTTGAGGCCCAGCAGCCCTAGCTTGCCCTGAGGTACCCCAGAAGGGGGTCAGACACTATATAAGACCCATTTGTTTTCTAATAAGGTTCTTTTGAGCTGGTCTGTCGTCACATTTTCTAAGTCTGCGAGATAAAACAAGTAATCATTCCATTTCTAAGAAGGGGCCAATTCCAAATGTTATAAGCTTACCTCTAGAAGGGTTAGTGCCTAGACTCCCTGCTATTCAGATAACAGTCGTGTTGTGTTTTGTGTCTGAATCATGACTGCTAAGGAGGAGTGTTGGAAACCAATAAGAGCACAAAGGGTATCCATTACTTTCAGCATTCGGACTGTGCACATTTTCACCCCATGAGATTATATACCTTGAGGGATCCCCAACTATAAAAAAAATGTCAGATTCAGGAAGGTAATTCTGTGACAGTCGCTTTTCTGGGGGCCTCAGAAAGCGAACAAGCTTTGCTTAAATAAATGCCAGAATTGCCTTCAGTTTTAGCAGTATTCTGCCCTGCTGATCTTCAAAGCATTCTTAGAGAAGCAATATGGGACGACAAAATGGTATTTTTTTCAAACATGTGCCACTACCACTGGCTCGCATATGGATAAAGCCATTTAAGTCTTCAGATCAAAGGGAAAAACTCTGTACTGGCAGTTCAGGTATTTGATCTTGGACCATAAAACATTTGAGCGTTGCCACGTACAAATATGCAGACTGGGGGTCTACTGCTCACGCAGTGTACCAGTGATGAGCCAGACTGGACATCTGGTGCTAGCCCAGTATTTTGAAATTTTATGTTAGAGAATGGATCTAAACTCACTTTGAGACTCTCCTTTACAAAGAAATAGTATTCACAGACTTTTATTGCTTTACTTCAAAACCTCATTTGTCCCTGGTGTTCAAAGAAAATTCTATCTCTTGAATCAGCTAGTTGAAATGGAGAAGATTGATATTTGTAAAGTGGGTTTTTGAATGAACTATCTATTCTGTGCAATGTCTAGCTCCCACTTATCTGTAAATCTACTTGGCCAGGATTGAAGATTGAATGATATTTTTCCTCCCACTGAAATAATTTCTGGTGATGTTGAAAGGGGCTGGGGGTTAATGAAGGTGGTTACCAGGGGGTCTGTCAAGAGCTACTGATGAGCCAGACTACCTCCTTGTGGATCCCATATAGGGGTCTACTGTAACTCTTCTTGAGACCAATAGATTTCAGAGAGTCTGTCACAGTCTACAGCTTAGTAATCTTGATGTATGCATTACAGCAGTGTGGAAATGGATATTGCATGTCAGGTTTAATCTAGACATCCCAAAACATAAGTGACACAAGATGACAACATATATATACATATATAACCTCCGTAAGAAACGGGTCTTTTATGTCTATTAATCACAACCAATCAAATGTAACGTATAGCACTTAAAAAGGTCATGATAACGTAGCAGCGTCGTCATGTGATCAAGGTCCGGCTAGACCGAAACGCGTTATGGCCGACATTAAAACTATTTGAGAAGCACTTACTTTGTGGTCCGCGTCTGCTTCGTTGGAACTTGGAGTGAAAGTGAGGAGCAGCTTTCGTGAATATTTAGACTGATGAGGCTTTGATCAGTCTACGCGGACCCCCACTCAGGAAGAGGCGACGGCAAACTAAAGCCACCTTTTCCGGTCTAGCACCGGAAGTTTTTCTAAATCCGGAAGGAATCTGGACTGTCAGCCCCCTGCTACCGTGGATTGAGCTGCCCGAGTCGGAAGCGGCGCTCGATGTGTCTGAGGACCCACGAGACGCCGGTAAAGCGAGAGAGGTAGGACCAACTGGTATTGCGGGGAGAGTGGTGTGCAAGCGGAGTGCGGGACAGAAGCGGCATTGCTGAGTTTACTTTTGTCCGCAACACACCGTTACTAATTTAAAAGCATTATCAAGATCCAAAATGTCGGCGGAGACGCTGAGAGACCCGGGAGGCGGCAGCCTCCGAAATGTTTCAGAACGTCCCATCTACCAGTACTGGTTTTCAACGAAATGCCAAACCCATGCCTGCGGAAGCAAATGTTAAAGAGAAAATGCGGGCATTGGAGAAATTGATGCGTGCTGAACAGGGAAAGTGGTGGGAGCACAAGTCCCTGCAAAGGTACCTTGACGTAGGGAGAATCCCAAGGGGGTTAAGGATTTTAACAGCACCGAGTTACGATCAACCGAATCCAGACATGTTGCGAGACTGGGCACATTGTAATCTTGATTCATCTAAGAGACTTGTGGAAATTCTAGTGAAATATGCAGAAATAGACAGAGCTGCACTGCAAATTCGCGTAGAGCAACTAAATGAGGAAATTGAAAAAATGGGCCAGAACGAGGAAGTAATCAAACTAAGACAAGAGATGTCAGTCAGGCTTCGTAAGGAGGAAGATAAAGTGAAGGAACGCAAGGCTTTCAAGTTTCACCGTGATAGGGTGGATTACGAAACAGGACGCGTCTTCACCTTCTCGAGGAAATATGATGCCATGAAATCAAATAAATTTGCGGCAAAAAATACCCAACCATCGGGGGCTTCCACCAGCAAACAGGGCACAATAGATACATCTAATTCTGACTTAAGCTCCGCAATAGAAAGCGAGGTGGAAAGTGAAAACGCTCAAGCAATAACAAGTGGAACACGTCGCCGAATATCCCCGGCAGAGGAATTGAATTTTTTAGCGGAGGAGCGGAGACAAACCCTCCGCCCAAGACCACAAAAGAAATCAGTAGAAAGAGGCGAAACCACCGGCGCCGACAGAGGCGAAAGGCAAGAAGACAGGCCGACCTCCAGCAGAAGACGAGGGAGGGGCTGGTGGAATCGAAAATAAATAATGATGAAGAAATTGAGCAAACAGTAGTCAATTTAACCAACATTGATTTAAATAAGGCCGAAAAACAAATACTGGCGCTCGGCTTATCCTACTGTCCGGAATCAAACTTTAATTATGCAAACACGAGAATGGATGTATATAGATTTGTCCGCAAATTAAAATTACAAAAATATCACGCTCTACAAAAACAAAAACCAAGAGCAGATTTAGACAATCCAAGTACTAATCCAAATGACTGCTCTCAAGAATCAAACTTCACAGTGGATTCATCCCTCCTGGAAAATCTATTGGAACTTCAAGCAGAAAATGAATGCACTGAAAGTCAGGGGAACTTTCAAATATCAATTTTGGATGAGGGTTCCACATCTACCAAGTTTAAAAAAGACTCCATTCAAGAAAAAGTCCACTTTTACTCCGATAGCCTTAAGGGATGGTATAGATATTTTCAGTGAAAATGTTGTCAATGAAATTAAAAACTGAATTTCAAAATCTTAAATATGAAGAAGAAAATTAACAACAGAAATAGACAGTACCACCAATTAATGACTAAATTAAGAAAAAACAAAAATATCATCATTAGAAATTCGGACAAAGGTGGTAACGTGGTCCTATGGGCCAGAATAAATTATATGGAGGAAGCCATGTCTCAACTAAACGATAGGGCATGTTATCGGATCAGTAATGCTTTGGCCCTAAAAGGAATCTCCAATGAATTTTACGGAAAATTGATAGCATGGAAAAGTGCTGGACTTTTAACCATGGATGAATATCAATTTATCAAAAAAGATCATCCAATTGTCCCAAACATCTATTTTATTCCTAAGATCCATAAAAATGCACTGAACCCTCCTGGAAGACCAATCATCTCTGCACAACAAAGTTTACTTGAAAATGCTTCCAAGTACATTGATTTTCATTTACAGGACCTAGTCCATCAATTGCCAACGTACATTAGGGACACCAGCGATTTTATTTCAAAAGTGAAACATTTTAGATGGAGCAGTAATTATATGCTGTTAACGCTGGATGTTGCATCCCTTTACACTTGTATCAACCATAAGGATGGGATACGTGCAATTGAATACTTCCTAGGGAAAAACAAAATGACTTTGCCTCAACACAATGTGATGCTAATGAACATGATAAACTTGTCTAAACAACAACATATTCATGTTTGACAAAACTCATTACCAACAGATGCGAGGGGTGGCTATGGGGGCCAGCTTCTCTCCCAGCTATGCTTGTTTGTTCATGGGCTGGTGGGAGGAGCTGGTCCTCGGAGACACACAAACAATACATGGACAAAAATGTTAAAATGTTTTATCGTTACATTGATGATTTGTTCATTGTGTGGGAGGGTTCTCAAATGGAAGCTATGGAGTTTGTGTCTGATATAAACAAGAACAATATCAATTTAAATTTCACGTCTACTATCAGTGACACTAACATTCATTTTTTAGATGTTGAAGTATACCCCGTAGAAAACAGATTAGAGACTAGAGTATACAGAAAAGAAACAGCCGGAAACTCAGTTCTCCACTCCTCGAGTTCCCACCCTAGACACTTAATTCAAAGTATTCCCTATGGAGAAATGTTACGCCTAAAGAGAATCTGCAGTAACCCCTCAGATCTGGTTAAAGCCCAGCAAGACAGCAAGAAAAGATTCTTATTGAGGGGATACTCTAGCAAAATTATAGAGGCAGCTATCCGCAAAACTAATAACCTAGATAGAGAACAACTTTTAATGACCAATAGAAACAAGACCACAACCTCCAACCTGAATCTAAACTCTAATGAACTTACTCATTACAGAGTTTAGTGCCCAAGAAAAAACGATCAAGAAAATCGTGCACCATAATTGGCCTGCAGTAAAAAATGACCCAGTGATAGGATTGAATTTGCCTCAAAAACCAAGCATCACCTACAGGAGGGCACCCTCGATGCATAGTAGCCTGGTTTCGAGTGGTTTAGAAACAATGGAAACTCTTAAGTGGTGGGCACAACCAAATGGGTTCATTAAGTGTAGGAACTGTAAAGCTTGCCAGTACGGCATTAATAAAAAAACTTATTGCACAGCTTTCAGTGAGAAGGAAATCAATATCACAAAACCTCTCCACTGTAAAACAGAATATGCCATTTACATCTTAGAGTGCTCATGCAAGCTCAGATACGTAGGAAGTACTAAACTTCCAGTGAATAAAAGAATCCTTCAACACATTAGAGCCATTAACAACTGTGACCCGTCGTACCCTGTCGCCAGACATTTTCGAGAGGTGCATGAAAACAATTTAAAAGACTTCTCGTATTACGTCATCGATTGTATACCCAAACCTAAAAGGGGAGGAGAAAGGGAGGGACGTCTTAGAAAACTGGAGACGAGGTATATTTTAAATCTAGACAGCAAATCCCCCGGGGGGCTAAATAACACAGAGGACCTCTACACATGCTTGTAACAGTAACTTTATTGAAAACCCCTGTCCCTCAAACAGCACATTTTTCTCATATATGAATAGTATATATATATTTTTTTTAAATTCAATGGATTAAGAATTTCGAAACTCTCTTATTTATAGTAGTAACCAGTTTATGATTAATGGGGACGAAACATAGTGAGCCATTTTGGGCCATTTCTTGAGGGAGGCTGCCTGCTTACCTTAACCATTTGACATTATGGTTTTTTATTCAACTGCACGTTTACACAGATTTTTTAGCATTATTAGACACATATTTTAAGGGGGAAAAATCAGAAAAGATGGAAAAAAGAATTCACTTAACTATTTACTGCATGAGCACTTTATATAACTAAACACTTAGTGGACCCATTGGCGGATGAATTTAATTGACAGAACTAACCTGCATTAAGGCAATAATGTAATTTCATCTAGCAGACATGTGATAGTAAAGTATGGTTTAGCAGCGAAATATTGTAATGTAACAGTGGGCCATTACGTTTCTCAAATGTAAAAAGGTAATACAGGGATTTATCCGTGAGATATTTTAGTGGAAAAACCATGATAGAGTATTTTATATTTACTTGTTTATTTAAATCATGTTTGGTATTTACTGCACTGCTTTTAACAAAATGACTTTTACTTTATTTATGTATTATCAATTATGCTAGACCATTGAGTTATTCATGTTACCATTCAATGTGCCTTAACCTCCGTAAGAAACGGGTCTTTTATGTCTATTAATCACAACCAATCAAATGTAACGTATAGCACTTAAAAAGGTCATGATAACGTAGCAGCGTAGTCATGTGATCAAGGTCCGGCTGGACCGAAACGCGTTATGGCAGACATTAAACTATTTGAGAAGCACTTACTTTGTGGTCCGCGTCTGCTTCGTTGGAACTTGGAGTGAAAGTGAGGAGCAGCTTTCGTGAATATATATATATATATATATATATATATATACACACATACACATATATATATATATATATATATATGTGTGTGTGTGTGTGTGTAAAAGACCATCATTTTATGCAGAGTTTTGGGCTAGCTATGAAAACGCAAAAATGGAGTCAGTCCCATACTATGACAATAAAAGGGCTCGACATCCTTATTACCTTTTTCATCATTACGACCACATAGCAGGACGTCCACCGCGTCCCGTTATAGTGGACTCAATACCCCTGATGCCGGCATGTACACAGAGACACCTGATTAGTGTCACTGCGAGTTTACTCTGACTTTATGTGTGCACTGCCTTTATCGTACATTCTATTTACATAAGATCCTTGCCGGTTCTGGGTGACCCCTGCACCACTCCAAGATGGCCACCATATACGGAGTGCTCTACTAAACCTTCTCCATGGCACACCCCTTGATACCACGTCAAATCCGCCTTCCGATCTGCCTCCCGGCCCGGTCGACATGTGGATCTACTCACCTGATCTCTTTATAACCAGGCCACCGCTGCCATCACCTTACCTCCGGCGGCAGCAGACGTGGGTAGGTGCGATTGCCACACACTACCAAGGGTAACTGCAAGTACCGAGTCTGCACGCTGTACCTCTTTTATGGACGACACGTATCTCCATGTGTCAGCACTGGCCTGTTTTGTTACCGTTATCCCACTTCACCTTTAGGTAACCCTCAGGGAAGCCTGCTATCCCCCATAAAGGCCCTCCCCTCCATCCTCTGGGGTAAGCGAGTTTTTCCTTAATACTTGTGTCACACACTTACCTTTGTACATGCACTGAAGTTTGTAATCAGCGGTAGGGCAACAATTAACCTCTTTTGTCAGTGGCGATTGATCCCCCTGTGGGTTACTTATCATTACACCTCACTGGAGATAACGATTAGTGACTACAGACGATTTAGCACATCTTGCATGCTATTAGCCACTCGACTTTTTGCAGCTCGCCCACATTTTAATTTTACCTTTAATTTTATTTCTACTTACACATGCATTCGCTCTATTGTCTCTTGTAGGTTGGATAACTAATCTGAGGTGTTCGTGGAATACTATCTCCCGACAACACCACCACAAGCCTAACTTAGGCTTGTCCCACAGGGTATATACCTATCCTTTAACCCTGTATGTTTTTGATGCACACTCACTTTATAACTCTTTTCGGTCCTAAAGAAACGCCAAGGATCCTGTCTGGACCACCAGGGCATGAAACATGTCGACCCTATGACCTTTATCACTATTTCACTTTCTTAGAACCAGACTACACTTCATTGGTGGAAGTTCAAAAGTTTGTTTTTCTGTTTTTAACCATACCGAATGGACCCAGGAGTAAACTACCTTTTGGGGCACCATCACAGTATTTTTAACCCACCCTTGGTCTTTTTCCACACACCCACACTCACCACAACGGCGTTCTCCTTTGAAAAGATCTCCGTTAAAGAGCCCTCTTGCGAGGCCCATGGGGGACTGCAGCGCCAACCCCACGAGGAGCAAAACACCCTATGATGAAGCATGACACCTTAACGGGTGTGTGAGGGCAACTCTTCAAATGTGAGGAATTTCCCCACTATCTATTGTTGGACTTGGCCCTTTTTGCAGGGTTATCCCCAAACGTTTTGCTTCTTCCTCCTATTTTTTCCTGACCTGTTGTTGCTGGTGGTTTTAGGACTCTGGGCACTTTACCACTGCTGATCAGTGCTAAAGTGCATATGCTCTCTGTGTAAATTGTTATTTGCTTTGTGCTGTGACCCCTGCTGGAGGAAAGTCTCCAAGGCCTTGAGTAGAGCTTGCCTCCGGTTTTGAAGTCTCAGGAACACAAAGACTTCACCCCCAGCTCCCCTGAACTTTCTTGCTGGGAGTTCTGACCTACCAGGAGTGCCTGTGGCTGTGTGTGGCCTCTGGAGGTTGTTTCTGCTACTGGGAGCTGGAAAGCAACGCAACAACAACAAATTCAACGCATCGCTCTTCTTGCAGCAGTTTTTCCGACAACGCCGTGGTGCGAGAAGAATCTCCCCGCAGCGCCGCTGCTGAAACCGACACAGCGCCTGTCGCCGCTGCAAGAATCGATACCTCGAGGGATCGTGGCTGAAGAAATCGACAGTGCCGCTCGACGCCGATGCATCCCAGATTTCCACGCATCGTCCCTGTGCGGCAAGTTTTCCCCAACACATCACCCGCGGATCAGAGCCGTCTCAGAATCGACGCATCGCTTACCCCTACAGACCGGACCCGACGCACCGCTCCACTGTGTCCAGCGGAACGGTCATCGCATCCACAAAGGTCTCAGGAATCGGCGCATCTTTGTTTGACGCTCCCCATCGCTGCGGCTGTTTGGCTTGGTGAATTTTGTCACAACAACAGGTACTTTGCAAGAAATCACGCATCCATAGTTTTCTATGGACTCAGTTGCTAAAACCTTTTGAAAGTCATTTTTCTTAATACTTGTATGTTGGATTTTAGTCGTTTTGGTCTTGTTAAGTTTAGATAAAGATACTTTATTTTTCTAAACCGGTATGGTGTCCATTTGTGGGGTTATCACTATGTTACTGTGAGTGTTGGTACAAATACTTTACACATTGGCTTTGGGATAAGACTGTCTGCTCGTGCCAAGCTACCAAGGTGGTGAGAAGGGATTATCTAGAGTGTGTATCCCCCTTACCCTGACTAGAAGCAAGGGTCCCTATTTGGACAAAGGTACCAACCTCTGCCAACTAGAGACCCCCATTTCTAACAAATTATATCCAACCTGAGACCTATTCATCTTGGATGCGTCATCTCCACTCTTCTATCTCTTCTCCAAGACAATCCGTAGCCGAATCGGCCGGTTTACCTCCTTAGGAACAGTTACCCTTCAGTGTGTTTGATATGCGTTCTTGGGAGCACGGGTACTGGCCCCTTCTTTGTCTGCTCCCTGTCCTGCTCTTTGTGAATTGTGTCTTTAACCAACTTACAGTCCCACAATTACTTATTGCAATGGTCTGGCTAAGGCATCAAGGTGGTGATGAATGTACCATCTAACTTGTTCCCAAATTAAACCATTTCAATATGGGACAGCAGTCATAGTAGCTCGTGGATGATGGCAACCTTAAACAAATAAGCCAGTTTCTGATAAATAGGTTTCACAAACCAGTTAGTTAACCACCTGTATCACATAATAGCTGCTGGACCAAATATTTCAGGTCCAGAGCAGCCAATTTAATTCATTTGAGGACTAAGCCAATTGCATTTTAGGTCAGTTCATGTTTTTAAGTCAACAAAACTGGCTTGAAATCTTCAGGATCTTTCAGAGCAAACATACCTAAAACGAGTGCTTTAAAACTCAATGGGCACATAAGACACAGGTTTGTTTTCTCATGCCTAATTAAGTGCAACCCCAAGCAGATATTACACAGAGACCCTCCTCCATATTTCTTTCCCCTGTTCGATCTGCCCTCTGTCCACGAGGTATCTCCATACTACCTTCAAGGATCAATAAAAGTGAAATATGTGTTTTTTGAACTAGCTGTGCAAATCTGTCAAGCGATGACAATCTAATCACAAAGTCGCTTTTGACATGGCAATTAAGGCAGCAACCTTTGAACTTTCCATAAGCTTTTTTTGTACTTACTGACAAAAAGTAAGTGAGCAGAGGCTGGTTTCTCTCCCCCAAAAGGCTCAGGAGGTAACTGGCTTTATTTTGAACTTTGACTGGATCTTACTCTTAAAGACTAATCACCAAAATAATTTACTCTCAGTTTTTGGGAAGACTTGCGGGTCGTACATTCAGTACAGAGTCCAATGACGAAAAAAGAAAATGTTACCTTACTACTTGTAGGGTTTTAGATTAACATGCAGGTGTTACACGAAGGGCCGAATTCAAATGACTTTGGTTCGATATTCCACCTGTCTGCTCCTTCCACCCAAACCCCCTACCCTGTAATCCTCTCTCATTTGACCTTATCAGAACCACTGAAAAGCTTTTACATGGTGTAAAAATGAAGTTTGGTAACCCCAGCTTCTGACGCCGCTTGAGTGTCTTCAGGACACATCCAAGTCCGTCAATGTGCAGCGCTGGTAAACATATCTGACCCTGGTGGCAGAAACAAAATTACCTGGAGTCTGTGTCCCTGTGCACATTGGGTTTCTAAAGACGGGATGTCAAGTCATGCATCAAACAAAAGAAACACTTTGACGTGAAAAACTTGCAATATTCCAAAACTCAGATTACAAGTAACTTTTCCTTCTCAATCACATTTGTCAAAGCTACAGCAAACAAATCCTCATCAGTTGAAGTGGGAAAAAGTGGATCAGAGAGAGGTGGGTGGTAGGACAGTAATAACGAAAATGCCAACTAGGTTTCACAAAGAAGGTAAACCTATTTGGGGCGTGTGCTCTCGAGTTAGAGTCTAGGCCTAAGGTCTTCAATCTGGGGGGCGCGACCCCCAGGGGGGCTGTGAAGGCATGGGAAGGGGGTCACGCTCTTCCTTCGCTAAAAGAAAACGCCCCAGACGGTTGACACCGGTAGTCAAAATGCTTTCCCTGGAGTGTTATTCAGGGACTCTCCTGTGCTGGGAAAACAAAGCCAGATAGACAGCTGAACACGCCTTTCTACCAGTGTGTTGCTGGCCTGAAAGAAATGCAAATGTGCACAACGAGTTAATCTGCAAATGTAAAGGATTTGTAGATTAACTAATTGTGCACATTTGCATTTCTTTCAGGCCAGCAGCACACTGGCAGAAAGATGTGTTTAGCCGTCTGCCTGGCTTTGATTTCTCAGGACAGGCGAGTGCTGTTGCAGTTAATTGATCAAATCACTTGAAGCTTTTTGAGTAGTAGTGTAGAGTTTACTGAGCTGTGAAGTGCTTGCTTTTAATTGTCATTGTGTGTACAAAGCGCTTACTATCCCTGAGAATGTGTTGATGGGACAGTTATGTAAAAAAAAGTGCATTACATAGGGTCTGGATATTACTAGAATCTATGGGTCTCATTTACAATGAAATGGTGTAGGGCAACTCCGCCAACATTTTTGCTGCGCTGATCTATGCCAATTCAAAAGGGCAGGATTCGACTGGATTTGTAAGATATGGTGCACTCCTGTCCTTTCTGCCGGTGCACAATTTGGTGCCAAGCACCAACGCAGGCACCCTTGCACCATGGTGCAAGGGTGTCTGCATTGTTGGCAGGATTGTTTTTGTGCAAGAAGGCACTCCTTCCTGCACAAAAACAACCCATGGAGGCCCTTTCCACTTTGTGTGTGCTACACATAGAAAGAGGAAACAATTGAGGAGAAATAAAGACATTTCTCCTTGTTACACATCCCCTAGGGCAGCGTACAGTTTTGATGCATCCTCAGGTTTACAGATCCTTGTAAATCTAGGAATGTGTTAAAACCCATGGGAAAACCCACAGCAACGCCCATGGGACGCCCCCCTGACGCAGTGTAAGGCAATGCACCGACTTGCGCTGCGTTGCCTTACACCATAGCTAGGAGGCCATGAAAAGCCACACAAAGTGACTTTGCGTGGCCTCGTAGATATGGGTCTGCTCTCTGCGCAACCACAGCGGCATAAAAAATGACGCACCAGCAGCACAAGGGGCTTATAAATAAGCCCCTATATTTTGGGAGCAGCCCGTATATTTTGGAATTATCATTTTATCGTAAAACATTTTGCACATTTTGTAGCGGTCTATCTTATACTGTGTGTAATGCATGTAGGAATAAAGACTTACATATTCACAGTGCTTTCTGTCACAGGCTGAGACCTCATAGCACTAAAAATACACAAGTCACTATTCTCCACTACACCAACCATGATTTAATTCTGTGGCTCTCTGGTTTTACACAGACTTTTGCAGTGCATTAACTAATAGAGGTTTCATAATTTATTATAGTGCACTTCCCACTGAGTAACAACTTTTTAAAATGTATTTATTATTCATTGAAGCTGCCCGTTGTTTTATATGTAGCTACCCGACTGTGAAAGACCTAAAAAAAAAGTACGTATGTTTTAATGATGATGAATGATGTTCAGCTACCTCCAGTTACATGCAGCTGTAAATGGCAAGCCGTCAGCATCCCAAGAAATATAGTTTGATTTTCCTCTAATGCCGTGCAATAAAGTTGCAGCCCATGCATTACAGCTATTATACCAAGGGCCACTGGAATTATGTGATTGTGCGGCCGCAGCGATCTTAGCATAGTTATAGATTTGCCGCATTTGCCACATAATCCATCATCTGTTGAATAATCTGCTGATTTTAGCAAAAAAAATGTATTTACTCAAAAGGTTCAAAAGTGACTAAAAAGCAGCAACAGGTGTTGCCGCTCTGTAGAAGGCCGTTTGTAAAGCTGTACTGGTCACCTTTTTGTTGCTTATTTGGGTGTTAAACTGGTACTAATGAGGTGCAACCACAGATTGACAGTTTCTCTGGAGAACATTTATGGTTGTCAATGATAAGGACTACCAGGTTCTAGAAATTGTCGGGAGGGGGGTCCTTACGCCTTAAACATTTTGATGGGTGGTCTCAGCATTTAAAAGTTTGAAGACCAGTGGTCTAGGCAGTGGTGCCAGGCAACATCTGAGCTACTCTCCATGTAGGTGTGCTGTAAATCGCATTAATCGGGACATTTCTAAAACAGCTGAAGAAGCTGCTGTACCACTTGACGCCCTGAAAGAAATGTGGATTGCTTTTATGCAGCAACGTTTTATAGAGGATTGGATCCAGCTGGCTGTGGGCGACATGGGTGGCTCACCTGAACTGATAACTAGCAGTCTCTTTCAATAATGTACGAAAACCCCCTTCACATTGACGTTTGTAAGATTTTCCGGTGACAAGGAAGGATACCAAAAGACGGTAAGCAGAGATATACTCGGATTTAAACAAACAATGAAGTGATCTAATGAATTCTTAAACACAAAACAATGTTGCTGTTGTAGAATACCACGAAAGGCTCACTCCAATTCAGGCCCAGACCTCTCCAACTCTAATCTGCAGGCATAGTTGCCACTAAGGAATCAACTTTTCTGAACAGATGATGCAGGCTGGCTTAGCGCATGGGTGCACATGAAGGGCAGATAGACAAGAAAATAAATGGGAGCCTTAAGTGCCACATTTACAGGATTACAACTGATAAAGTAAGAGATATAATCTGGTCCTCACCATTCAGAGACAGAAAAGAAACCCACAGTTATCAAGAGCAAACTGAACAAAATAATGAGAGATTAAACACGGGCTAAGAATACGGAGGTCAAGGTCCTGTTTCTCCACAGTTCAAGGCATGGTCAATAAATGTCAATTTTGAACTCTGAAAAGAAGTCCATGCGCTACCACCATCCCACTAATTTCCAAGCAATATCAGAGGCAAACGTCACTGTTTTTTAAATGTTAAAAGGGAGCATTCACAAGTTGCTACCTTCCGAGTGGAATATCCTGCACAAACCAACTTTGAAAGCAATGGACGAATGCCAAAAACCGTTTGTCTGCCCAATTTACATACTAGAATGCATACATTATTGTTATACTGTTTTCATTGCGGTCGTTCCACAACTGAGAGCAATGCCTTGCTCTTAGCATTCCTTTAGGGAACAAATATCAGCCTTTGTCGAGTTTTATTATTACAAATTGCATATTTCTGAAAACATTCATTTAAAGTATTTTACTGGCATTTACCTTTTGTAGCAAAAGGATAATATATCAACCATTATACTCAAGAGACGGACACTAACGCATTTAGCCATCGAAGCAAGAACATCCAAAAGTGTATTTTGATATGCAAAATTAGTAGCTATGGTAGGGAGAATTGTGTGAAACTGTCTGAGAAATGTCCGATATGTATGAGATCGCTCTAATCTATGAAGTCTTTAATGTGGCAATAAATGTAGAATGCCTAGCATGCATGGGATATTGTCCTACTGTAGAATGTATTGTGTGACAGGGAATGGCTCCTTCCAATGCTAAATGTGTCTTATGTTTGCAATGTATTTTCCTATTGAGTGATGCCCTCTTTGGACAGGACATTTTTCTAATGGGGTATGCTATAAGAGACAGAACAAAATCACATTTATTGATTAATGAGAAGTCTTCTAATGACTTTTTCAAAATCAGAATGTTTGTGAATACGTCCCTTCTTGTCATGTACTGATTCCCGCAACATCTGTCCACTTACCGAAACCATCTTCCCCTCAGAGGGCATAAAGGCTGGCCTGTTGCTAAGTCGCAGTTTAGTCTGCAAGGTATTGAAGTTTATTTCTAGCTGGCATTTCTCCTGGACTTTTGGTGGTTTCTGAACTCGACGATAATCCCGGAAATCCTCCAGTTTCTGCTGCATCTCATGCATTGTCTTCTCTGGAACACGGTCTTCGAGCCAGGGAATTGTACGGCGAATCCATTCTAGCAACTGCAGAGACACAAAAGATTAAGCTCAAGTAAGCCAGTTAGGAATATGCAAAGACTCAGTTGGCGCAAACGCCCTCATGCAGGCAGTGCAAGACAATAAATGTTGAAAACAAGAAGAGCACAAATCCTGCACTATATGATTACTGAGGCAGATGCAACAGTCCAATATGCATGATAGAGCAGACAGAGGCCCTTCTCTGTGAATATTCATTTTTCCCTGACTAGAAAGGATACAGTCAATCTAACATTCGATTTACTGCACAGGTACTCTCTTTCCAATGCCAAGTTTACATCTGGCAAGCAGAGCACAAATGCTAGGTACTCACATCGCTGGCAAGCTTCTCATAATCCTCCATCAGGTGCTCATTCTCCTGGTTCACAGCCAGCACTTTACAGATCCTGTTTGCAGCAGTCTCAGCCTGAGGAGTTTAAGAAAGGAGCCCATCAGAAACACTGAAATTAAACTAAAATTGAAAACTAATTTGTTAAACTATGCATAATATTTCCAAAGCAAAAAGGAAAGGTGCAATATAATTAAGCAATTTCATACAAGCACATACACACATTTCTAAAGCCCTAAAAACTGATAGCCAAGATCCCAAATAAATAAGATAGTTCACTTTAATGTCTCCATTGCCCTCCATCCAGAAGAGAAAATCCCTAGCCACAACTTCTTAATGGAAAAGTTGTGAGGAATTTCAGGTAAACATTTATCCATGTACACCAAGATCAGCATCACAATGTATGCTTGTAGACTACTATGCGCTACAAACAATCAAGCTATGACATCGAGCATTTTGGAATGATGGCAAACTCCCCCTTTCATTGCCTTTCAGCGATTCTCTATACCTGGGTAGGGTGCAGAGATTTAGAGTAGTGTATCTGGTAGGAACACAATCATGATTAGGTAGAATGATAGCTCTGTACACTTCTTGACCTCTAAACTGTAATTAAACATATGCAATGTTTCAATCTTCAGCACTAAATGGTTTTCAAAGCGCCACATGCTATGAACAGCAAGCACCTCTGACCAGTGAAGGCAAAATGTTGAAGAGTGGTCATCAAATGAATAAATGCTACTGCTGTCTCTGTGCAAATATCTACATCAACACAGCAATGTTCCATCTGGCACTTTGGGTGCTGAACTGACCTACTTTTCAGCTGCTCATGGGAAAAGGTCTGTTGGTTTTGAGGTAACAGTTTTATAAATGCCAATATCCATCTGGCAATTTATCTGTAGAGAAGCTGTACTTTAGGTACTATAAACAGTAACTGCGATCTAGGACTATGTTTGATAATTATATAGTACTCAAATTGACTCCAAAAAGAGGTATCATGGTGCTTCCGAGTGTGTGCAGATGGATCCGAGCAGATTACCGTCAGAAAGAACAACAAGTAAAGGGAGGTTACATCTGCAAATTGAACAAATATGACTTCACTTATTTATTTATTTTAACTTAAGAGGGTTGGCTTGGGATCTCAGCTCTAATGGTACTGAATTCTAAGCCTATGGTGTGATTACTGAGAGCCATCACACATGAGCCAGTCAGAACTGTTCCGAGTGTGGATACTGGGCAGGAAGCCTGCAAATTCTGACTAGCAACAAAATGATGCTTTAGGGTGAGAGCAGTTCATAACCCTTTAAAAATGGCCAATAAACATGATTAGTTGTGAGAGCCAGAAAAATCCACTGTGACTGGGAGAGGTACTTGACCCCAAAGCTATAATTTCTTTTGTCTATGTCAACGGAGATGGGTGCCTCATTGCTCCCCCTGTAAAATATTAAAAGATTGTACCTGCTCTGACTGCGCATGGACTCCTAACAAACAAATTAACAATAACATTTCCTCCATCGCCCGCAAGCACAGTTTTCTGCAGCTTTACTAAATGGAAGGTCTCTTCAGAAACATGAATTACAGGTCGTTGACATTCTAAACGATGGGAAGCTGGACTCCCTGTTCCTTACCGAAACCTGGCTCTCAGAGTCAGCCAACCTGACCTTAGCCACAGCAATCCCTCATGGCTTTAAAATCCTTAGGAAAGACCGCAAAACAGGCAGAGGGGGGTGGGATAGCAGTAGTCTACAAAATGGAATATGATTGGGTAACCTTCCCACTTGAGGTATCTCGGGGAGGTGGAAGCAATGGGCTTTTGCCTGACCCTAACCCCTCAACAGTCACTGGCAGGTGCCCTTATTTACAGACCCCCGGGTCATGCTAACCCAAGCTTGAAACCATTAGGCAGTGCCCTATCTTCGTGGGCCCTCAGGAATACTCATTTCATTCTCGTGGGGGACTTCAACGTCCATCTGGAAAATCCTTCTGACCCAGCAGCCTCCGTACTCCTAGACACCATGGCTCCTTTGCACTCAAGCAACATGCCTTTGGCTCAACCCCTTCAAGCAGGCCATACACTAGACTAGATATTCTCCAACGTAAGCCAGGGGTATCGGATTTGACCCCCCTGGTATGGTCTGATCACCACCTCATCTCATTCACGTGGCCGCAAGCATCTAAGGGGCCTTCCCTTCGGAAAAATACACAGGCCTTTTCCTGGGCCTTTCACAAAATCCAGCAAAGTGACCTAACTCAAGCACTGATAGCAAAGTCCCCATTCCTCTCTGGCACTCTTGAAGAGAATGCTGCATACCTAGATAGCTGGATTCAAGAGACTATTAATGAACTGGCCCCTATCTCGGCACGCCATTCTCCCAGACTAAACCAACAGCTCCCCGGTTTAATGAAGACCTCAGAAAAAAAACAATGGAAACACAGAAAGGAAATGGAGGTGTAATTACAATCTAGAGGATAAATCGACCTAGAAGTTTGCATTAAAGAACTATTACAGAACGAGACCTAGAGTACTGGGGACACGTGTTGGAAGAGCTGCGAAGGCCAGACTCAACTAGAACCTGAATCGGATAACACACAAGTGACGCCACCTAACTCCTCTTTGCCACATGCAGAGACTGGGGATAGCCCGGTCACCCGCGCGTAAGGAGGCCAGACATTGCTAAGCAGTGAGGTTTCCGCCCCCGGGGTGCTGGGGTTTGATAATAACGATATTTAGAGTAATTCCGTCACCAGTCACTGCTGCGCAATGTTATAGGTTTGTTTTTCTCTTACTGTATGGTTCTTACCACTTTTTTTTGTGCACATATAAAGCGCTCCGATACCCCCGGGTCGAGCCAGCGCTATATAAAACCTTTCAAATGTGGCCTGTAATGAACACTACTGCACACAAATGGTGCTTGGGTGAGTAAACCCTGGTACACTACGCATACCGTAATGTAAGCCTTGATAATTGCCCAGTGGGCAGATATGAGAATTGTAGTATGTGCTAATTCTGGTGATAAATAATGCAGTATAATAATAATAAAAATAAGTTTAAAAAAAACAAAAAAACTAATACTCAGAGGTGCATCTGGCCGAAAAGGCCTTCTTTGGAAGGAAGATTGATGAAGCTGGTAATAAATCTAAGGAGATCTTTAAAAATGTGAAATCCTTTCTTACACCGGATGTCATTTCTAGAGATTGCCAAGGGTCGGCAGAATAGTGCGAGGAGCTGGAATCATTCTTTCATGACAAGATCACTACCATTCAGGCAGATCTTCTTAAAAACGTGCAACCGGACTCTACCCTTCCTGATCTAACTGAAGCTCCTACCTCTATTACGAGAGGCTTCCCTTTGGCCAGTTTCTGCCCTATATCCCTGGATGAGTCCTTGTCAGCCATTAAGAGCTTGAAGTCGGGTTCTCCTTCTGACCCATGCCCTACTGATATGCTGACTAAGGTAGCTTAGGTCATCAATCTGACTGGTAACAATATATAAAACACCTCTGTCATCAGGCAAGGTTCCAGCACACTGGAAAAGGGCAAAAGTGCTACGTCTGCTAAAAAAAAAAAAAAAAAAAAGCTGCAGCAGATTTAAAACAGCCAACAAGCTACAGACCTATCTCCCTCCTTCCTGCCTTTTACAAAATATTGGTAAAATCGGTTAATGGACAACTGTTGCAATTCCTCAAGGAGAATAAACTTTTACATCCTAGTCAATCAGGCTTTAGTCCACACTGCAGTATGGAAACAGCGCTCTTGGAAGTAGCTGAATATTTTAGAGGCATCCTGGACAGGGGAGGTAAGACCATATTGATTATGCTGGATCTATCTGCGGCCTTTGATTCCGTTCCTCATTTAAGGCTGCTCAAACGTCTTCAGGCAATAGGGATTAGGAACACAGCCCTGAAGTGGTTTTCCTCTTTTTTGGACAACAAAAGCCACGAAGTCTGGCTGCCTCCTTTTTCATCCAAAGCTGGCACACTGACAGTAGGCATTCCTCAGGGTTCAGCAATCAGCCCAACCCTGTTTAATGTCTATCTTACACCACTGGTGGCACTGGCAGAGTCGTTGGGCGCGAAAGTAATCTCTTATGCAGATGACACCCAGCTTCTCTTCTCCTGTGGAAAAGGAAAGGAGCTCGATGGTGAGGCTATCACAAACTGCCTCTCCAAGGTATTTCAGTGATTGGACTGGAACCAACTAAAATGCAACCTGGATAAGACCGAGATCATGATCTTTGGTGAATCTTTCCCTTACCTCTGGAAATGTTTTTTGCCGGAGGAGGCTCCGCTTCCGGGCCCCCAAAAGAGTTCTGTAAGGAACCTAGGGATTAAATGCAACATCGCCCTATCCTTTCAACCACAGATTCAGGCTCGGACTAGCTTTTGCTTTGGAATGCTTAGGATGCTGAAAACATTTCTACCCCTTCTGCCGAAAGCGGCTAGGAAGACTGTCATCCAGGCGCTAATAACCTCAAGACTGGACTATGGTAATACTCTTTATCTTGGCCTCCCAGAGTACCTTCTGTGTAGACTTAAGGTGGTTCAGAACTCAGCCGCTAAGCTGTTACTCAACCTCCCCCCCCACCCCCCCATAGATCACACATGACCGATCATTGGAGGCTCTTAATTGGCTCCCAGTGAGAAATAGGATTAGTTTAAAGGCTATGGTTCAAATGCACAAGGCCCTGCACGGCTCAGGGGACGGCTATCTGAGAGAGATGATTCACAACTACATTCCAGTCCGCACCTTGCGCTCCTCCTCTAAAAATCTGGCTATAGTCCTGGGCATCTGCCGACTCAGAACAGGCGGCAGATCATTTTCGTATTTATGACTGCTTAACTGGAGCATGCTCCCTAGGGATCTGCATCTTACACAAGACCTTCCAGTTTTAAAAAAGATATTGAAAACTTGTCTTTTCACACAATCTACATAGGTTTCATTGGTAGGTGCCGTCATGCCTTTAGCGCCGGGGCACTCTTGTTAGTAGCTGTGCGCTGTATAAATCTTTATAACATCTGAACACAAAGAACACAGTGAAGGGTGAGAAGACACCAAATCAGGAGTGGAACCTGTGGTAGTTGACATTCTCCTTTCAGAATGTACCCAAGTCTGGAAAGTTATGCAGAGGTGCCTTGCTGCTGTAAACTGGCAAGAAAGTGAAGTCCAACCAGTTGTTAATAACTTGAATGTACCTGCCACAAGAAGTGACCTAAATCCCAACAAGACCATAGCAAGGAACAGCTAAGTGGACGGACCTGCAAGTAGACAGCTTGACAGACTGCCCAAGAACCAAAAGGATGCACAGGAGAAGGAAGGTAGACATCTGGAGTTGTATTATCAAAAGTGCCCAGGCACAACAGGCATGCAGGGCATTTTGGTATTAAAGAGGGGACTCAGACTTGTATGGCGCCCTCTGTAATACAGATTCCACCAGTGCAATCTCTATGGGACTTTCCTTCATTAGCAGATCGCCATGGCCTAATGAAAATGAGGAAACACTTTAGTGCTAAGGCAAAGATACCTTTAGGAGGCACACTGACAGTGCGGTCAAAGAGGTGGCACATAGTAGGCCATCCTAAGGTGCCCCTTGAAAAGTAGGAAAGGATTTGCTCTGGAACTGCCCGGATATTCTCTCACACTCATTTCAAATTAAGGCAAAGTTGCTGCCTGCACAGTGAAAGACAAATTAGCTGCTTTTAACAGCCAGTCCACCTTTCACTAATGTGGTGCACCCAGCGCAGACACAAGTTGGCAGATGCACGGGGACCAAGCATTCATTGTGATATAACTCAATGTCCAGGTCTGCGACCAGTGCACCAATTTAAAGGTGTGCCATGGCACAGACCAGGACAGTGTCCCCAATCTGCAATAATGGTGCTGGTAAACAAGTGGCTCGAACGTCTTGACATGTCAAGAAGAGCAAGTCGACTTCGTCCCAGACAATTCTGAGTAGTTCTACTATCCCCACTACCCATTCTTCTGCCTGAAAGGGGCTGAGAGACTTTACACCCCCAGAATGTCATGTCCCAAGCCATTCCACATGCCATTCTCCTCTAACATGACCTCTGATCAGTGTGCCTAGGGATTGACATTTGCACTGGTATATGCCACAGAGCACTGGCTGCTCCAATCTGCTGCTTATTGCATACATATTGTATTGGAAAATGCCCCAAGCACAGGCTGCTTTTTTCTCTTTTTCACAGTATGCTGCAATATGCCCAGAATGTTGCCTAATAATATTCCTATGTTTTTCTGTTTATGCATTTACTTTGTACCTTTGTTAGCTGTTCGCAGAGTACTGGATGCCTTTTTGTTGGCATTGCCGCTAGTTGTTAGAGATGCCAAGACAGTGTGAGATCTCTGCCTTCTTGGTGACCATATTGGGTGAGGTATTGTGTGGTCATGGACTAGCAGTCTATTTAAACCACACCTATGCAGAAAAGTTCGCTTTGGCTTAAGGACATCAGCGTGTGTGGATCATCACTGAAGCCTGTCAGGAGCCACGCCCTCACAAGAAAATCACTCGCTCACCACCCGATAGCCACCTTGCCCTCGACAGAGCCTGAACAGGCCCTCCTGCCACAAGAAATGTAATCCGGCTTTAACCTAGACACAAGTGATACAGGTATCAAGCGCATGTATGTACAAAACCAGCGTTAATGCTAGCAATCATCCCAGAGCAACTGCCCAGTTTTTGTTTCACGCTTTATACCGCAACAAAAAGACATGCTTTTTTTAAGCCGAACATTGAAAAGACTAATGCTGCAACACTAAGGCAATTACTAATCTCTGTTGATGCGCATTAATACGAGGTGCCATTTATTTGTGAAAGGAACAATGGGAAGTAACATTACATCAGTCACAAGCCTATAGGTGATTAATGCTTGAAGTGTGCTGTTGTGTATTTAGAGATTATATTGAGATCATGAGAGTATCCATATGTGCAATTATGGTGAATGTGGCACAATTCTGTTTCCCTTTTACAGACCCGATGTAAACCTGATGCAAATCATTCAAAAGAAATGAGATCCAAAACCCTGGTGAGAAGCATCACCATCCCCTTGTCAGGGCACCACTATAAAATAGAGGCCAGATTGCTGTAGGTATTGAGTGTATCATTTTACACACATAAGGGGATCATAGGGGAACATATCCTTCGCATTGAGAGATCCAGAGCTTAGAAGTGGCCTGTTGGGACTCCTAAAAGGTACGACGACAGCAAAACGTGGAAATTGCATTCTATATCATAGTCCCCAGACAGGATCTCCTCCATCTGTCTTCCTTGCAGAAAGAGGTAGGGCTTAAGCATCAGTAACGGACCGTCGAAAGCTCTAATGTAGGTCCATATCATCTCTGCGGGGCCACGTTGTGGACTATTAAGTTAAGTCCATGTCGCTTGACACGGACTGAAGGAAGTTTATCAGATTCTAAAACCATCTTAACCATCAGTCTAGCTCTCATACTTCAAGAGATCGATGGTTAAATAAACGGCACAGTTCAACTTCATTGTGGCTAGTAGGTTCTAAGGTGTCAAATTGTAAATTCTAGGCTTTCTGGTTTTCCAACATTTGAAAGTGCAATTGGCAAAGCAGACTCACCTTTAAGTACAGCTGCTTTGTAGTCAGACCAATAAACTGCTTGAACAACAACTTTTGTTCCCATGGCATGAACGGATAGTGTTAGCACAGGATATGGTCTCAATCAATCAATCAGTGGTTTATAGAGCGCGCTACTCACCCGTGAGGGTCTCAAGGCGCTGGGGGGGGGGGGGGGGAGAGGGAAGCAGATCCGGGTCAGTCAAAGAGCCAGGTCTTGAGGTCCTTCCAGAAAGTGTGGAGGGTTAGGGAGCGTCTGATGTTGACCGGGAGCTCGTTCCAGGTTTTGGCTGCGATGTAGGAGAAAGCTCTCCCGCCGGTTCTGTTCCTGCGGATGCGGGGGACCTCTGCCATGGCGAGGTCGGCGGAGCGGAGGTTCGAATTGGGTACGTGGAAGCATACTCGGTCATTGAGGTATTTGGGTCCGATGTTGTTGAGGGATTTGTAGGCGTGGGTGAGGAGTTTGAAGGTGACCCTCTTCTCGACGGGGAGCCAGTGGATGCTTCGTAGGAGTTGGGTCATATGTTCGTGGCGCGGTGTCCCTAGGATGAGCCTGGTTGCGGCGTTCTGGATGGTTTGGAGTTTGTGTAGAAGAGTTTTGTTGATTCCGGCGTAGAGGGCGTTGCCGTAGTCTAGTCTGCTGGTTATGAGTGCGTGGGTGACGGTCTTTCTGCAGTCGGGGGGGGGATCCATTTGAAGGTCTTTCGGAGGCAGTTGAAACTGGTGGACGCGACGGTGTTGATCTGGCGGTGCATGGAGAGGGAGGAGTCGAGGATTATGCCGAGGTTCCGAGCGTAGTCTGTCGGGGTGGGCTTCCGAGGGCGGAGGGCCACCAGGTGCTGTCCCAGGCGGAGGTGCAGGGTCCGAGGATGAGGACCTCGGTCTTCTCAGAGTTGAGCTTTAGGCAGCTGTCCTTCATCCAGGCTGCTACGTTTCTGATTCCTTCCTGGAAGCAGAGTCTGGTGTCTTCTGGGTTCTTGAGGGAGAGGATGAGCTGGGTGTCGTTGGCGTAGGATACGATGCTAAGCCCGTGCTGTCGGACGATGGTGGTGATGGGGGCCATATAGATGTTGAAGAGCGTTGGGCTTAGTGAAGATCCTTGGGGTACTCCGCAGATGATGTCCGTGGGATCGGAGAGAAGGGGGGGGGGGAGGGGGGGGGGGAGTCTGATCCTCTGGGTTCTGCCGGAGAGGAAGGATTGGATCCAGTCGAGGGCGGATCCCTGTATTCCTGCTTTGTGGAGTCTGGCGGCTAGCGTGCGATGTGGTAGCTGTCGCGCTTTACAAGTGTCTGTATTATTATTATTATTCAATTGTACTTAACTTAAGGGCATGGCCTTCTGGAACACCAACTTCAATGGAACAGCCCTCCACTGTCTTGAGCTTTAAATACTAAAGCAGTGTGATGATTTGCAACACTTCTTCTGTCCCTCCTCCTCAATATGTACCAAGAAGCAATTGATAGGGGACAATTCCCGCCGGAACTGGATTTGACCACCGCAGTAGTACTGCACAAACCTGGCAAACTCTACAGACCGTTGAGAATCCTACTGGTCCATATCTCTTAATTAATACAGAGCTTAAGATTTACGCCAATGCTTTGACCAAAAAGCTTCTCCCTATGCAATCCCACCTGGTCCACACAGTCCAAAGCAGGTTCATGCCATATCGAAGCACCAGGCACTGTATTCCCTAGGTGCAACAAGCTTTGGCCCATTTATCGGACATACGAGGGCCAGTTACCCTAATGTTACTGGATTTTGAGGTGGCTTTAGACTGTTGACTGGGCCTTCATGGAGGACGCTCTCTTACAAATGGGCTTTGGATAGAAATTTTGCTCATATGACAAGATCCTATACTCCCATCCAAAGGGCACAGGTCTGAATCAATGGCACTCTCTTGGACCCTTTCCCCGATTGGGCAAGGTACCAGACAGGGATATCCACTCTTGCTCCGTTTGAATGCTCTGACCATAGAGCCGCTGGCAACATGCGTCTAATGTGACACCCAGATATGGGGCTTTGACTGGGGCCTGCGTGGATGACATCCTCCTGTTTCTTGCACAGCCGTCCCTCACGAATCCCCACCACATCCAAATGCTTTCCCTGTATGGAGAGGCATCTGGCATGCGGGTCAATTGGTCTAGGTCTCTCTTGGTTCCACTTAAGGGCGATGTGTAGTGGATTGACAGGTGCAATTGCCAATCTGAAGATTAAGCTTCCAATAATTGGAAACGCATATTGCCCTAGAACCAAGCTTGCGTGGAGCCCAAACTTCACCGCCTAGAGTCTAAACTGTGTACGGCCCTCACCACATAGTCCAAACTCCAGCGTAACATTCGGCAGGGTGGCATTATCTAAAATGCTTATGCTCCTGCAAATCCTATATACAATCCTAAACTACCCCCACACAATTCCCAGGGACTGAGTTCAGGAAAAAGCCAAACTCTGCTCCTTCCTCTGGATAAACAGGCCTGCGAGAGTGACATACACATACAGTACCCACGTATGAATTACATGCGAGAGGGGGGGGGAGTTGGGCATGGCAGAAGTTTGCTTATACTATAGGGCCTCACAACTTCTGAATGTGAATGATTGCCTGTGTGGAGGAAGGCAAGACCCGGCGTTTTGAATCAATGTGGCCCAAATTGGAGAGGATCAAATACTTGTTGGGTTGTTTGGATTTGTAAAACGCAGGTTATTACCCCAAGGTAACTTGCTTTATGGAGGTCTGATCCCTCTGACTTTACCAGAGAGATTAACGAATTGTGGCGCTCAGCCCAGAATGGATAGGCTGGGACCGGAAACTTACTTTCGAAACCCCCTTATGGACAAGCACATGGCTACACCACACTTTGACTTCAAGGGTTCAGAAAGTGTGACAGCATAGGGATTTACAAAGTAGGCGATATATGGCAGTATTCCCATCTAAAGTCCTTCGCGGAGCTCCAAAGTGAATATTCCTTGCTTAAATCCCAATTTTACTAATACTTGCACATGCGGCATGCCATTCATCCCCAGTACACTCCTGCAATCCGCACCAGATTACAGCCCCCTCCAGGCACACATTCTTATCAACATACTGTAATAGTAAGAACACTAATTCATCAAAAATAGTCCTGGATCACACTTACAACCAATGAACACTGTATGACTTATATAATAATTAATTGTATGCATCTGAATTAATTTGAAAATGAATTCTACTCATGGGTAATGTACCCCAAAGAAACATAGATCACTGCCTCTCTACTGTACGATTTGAAATTTGGAATCATGTGCCATATCAAGTGATCAATGTATGTTGATTATGACGGTACATTACCGACAATGAATTGCACTTACATGCTTCATCACTATGCACTTGCATTGTGACAATAAGAGACAATGGGGATTGCAGATTGTGTAACGGACAGGTATGAGCATGCATTTGCGATATCAATTAGCTTTTTATTCTGCTATTGTGTGCAACATCAGTTACATTGGATTCACTGCTCTATTACGATGTCCATTACAACGGTACATTAACGAGTAAGAAGCGCACATGCGTTGCCAGCATTTTCCCAATGTATTATGGTCTTGATAGGAATTTCTACACCGTTAACCGTATCTGACATGTACAATTCAGAATAATTGATGGGATTGTAAAATTGCATTTTGGATTTATTTATAGTTCATTTGGGATGATGACATGATTTATGGGGCAAAATTAATTTTAATATTGCTCACAAAGCGCA
This sequence comes from Calotriton arnoldi, assembly GCA_963921515.1. Taxonomy (NCBI): domain Eukaryota; kingdom Metazoa; phylum Chordata; class Amphibia; order Caudata; family Salamandridae; genus Calotriton; species Calotriton arnoldi. Next base: position 655,507 of record CAWUFW010001110.1, read on the forward strand.
GATCGTATTGCAGTATGTTTTCACTGTTTGTTAACTGTGACCCGTATTTCTAAGGGGGATTGGGCACAGGTCATTTACTTGAAAAAGACTTTGCCGAAACGCGTCGTTCGTGGACACAATAAATGAATTGTGTTGTCCTTTGGTGTGCCGCTTCACTTATTTGGGACTTCTCAAACAAGGATAGATAGATAATCACCACTCATTTGGCAGTAATCATCCAGCACTCCATGGGGCAATTTTCACTCTGTTTTTATTTTATTTACAGTGACGGTGTGTGTGTGTATATATATATATATATATATATATATATATATATATATATATATATATATATACATACACACATACATACACATATACATATACATATTAAGGCATATAATATTGCTTGTCGGAAAATGGAGCATCAACATTTCCACTCCTATGACTGCTTTAAGACGAGAGGGGGTCATTGTGAGGAAATGGGGTGTATTATACGGTGTGGTTGTGTGACCTCAACATATAATACACTTACCAACTCCTTCAGGTTCAATACGTTTCGTCTGGAAAACCTTCAGCTCAGCCTTGTGTAGCTGTGGCACTGAAAAGCAAGGCTTACATAAAGAAACATGTTTTAAGCATTTAAACAGCACCAAAACAATTGAAGAAGAAATCGACAAAACTCAAGAAATCCAACACTAACTTATAAAAATAGGCTGCATTTTTATGAGAATTTAGACAGCAGAAAGAAAATGACCCACCACAGGGTTCCACAGATATAAATTTTACAAGCAAAAATAGATCAGTGCAATTTTACTGAGCCGCAAAAAAGTCTTGGCAAAGTTAACAAATGGGGAGGCCTTAAATTTTTGTCTGTGTTATAACCCTAGCTCTAATAAGGTCTTTAAAAATGTCCTCAGTGTCTCTTAGCATGTCTTTTAGCATTAGTAGATACTGAGCAGCTCTATGGGTAGAAGAAAGAGTCGGAAAGAGGAAATCCTCTTTTAAGGGTTCCTTGTGGAGCTGCACATCGTGAAAGGCAGCAGCTCTACATCAGAACTCTTGATATATTTTGAGTCGTCAGGAGGGGAGGGACGGTTAGGATAGAAGTCTGCGTCAGGTCTTGGTCTCGGTGTGCATGGCGGCGGTGGTAGCAACTTGTAGACTTTGGGCTACCAACTTGCCCCAGCAGGCTTCTTCAGCTGTTGTGTCCCTGTGCTGCGAAAAGGAGGCCAGTCAGCTGGACCTTGGAGTTCTTTTGGTAGGACTGGGCTATGGAGACTACTACTCCTTGAGCAAGACACAGGAGGCACAGTCCCTCTATTCGCTAGCCACCAGGTGCAGCCCTCGTCAGTGCAGCCTCCCTTTGCTGGTCCTTCTTCTGACTCGGTTGAGATATGAGGTCTGGGTGCCAGGGGTGCCCCCTTTATACCTGGAAAGTGCCCTCAGGGCAGGATGCAGTTGGTAGCCAATGGGCTACCAGGTTCCCTCTCACTTGGTAACCACTTCCTGTGGAATGCGGCATCTGGCTATTCCAGGATGCACCACTCTGCCCACTCCCAAGATGGCGAAACCCCTCTCCTGGTGTAGAGATCTCACTAGCCCACCCCGAGGTGTGGCTACCTCAGGACTACATGCCCCTGGGGAAACCGGTTTGGCAACTGGTTTCCCGTCGCTGCTCCCAGTGCCAGCCTGTCTACATCAACAATGGAGCAGACATCCCCACCTGGGGTCCCTCCAGGAGGGCAGAAAGCTGTCTCATGGAGTAGACTCCATGTGTGCCTAGGAAGGCACAAGAGTTTTAAAGGCTAAAGCTGCACACTGCAACGAGTTAAATTAATTTCAACATGAGATACAAGTCGGGCTTAATGTAACGAGTTGTTTGATACCTTGAGTGCCCACTTTGGTTGCACTGTTAAGGAGTTAGCACAGCTAAGGGGTCGGCATGTAACCCTGTACTAACCAATTGGGCATTCATAGTAAAAACGGTCGTTTCACGTGTTTTACTGTCAGGACATGTAACGTGCATGTCTTGCCCGTCTCATACGTTGCACACTGCCTTTAGGGTTCGGTAGGCCTGCCAGAGAGGTGTCTTACACACGTTAGGGGAAGTGGTGGCTTTGCCATTGCTTTCAAAGGCATAGCAGTGCACGACTGCTCTACCAGTCTGCAGTGGCAGACTGGGGGACTGGTTTTTCTTGGGGGACCTCCAGGGTGGCACCATCAGTGCTGCACGCCCTGGGGTACCACTCTAACGTAGATGCCCTCGGTACCAGGGTACCATTTACTAGAGACTAACAGGCAAGTTAGCCATTTCCAATTGGGTATATCCAATTCGACATACACTTTAGGGTCAGGGCACTGGCACAGAGGTCTGGTTAGCAACCTCGGTGCACTCTCACAGCAGGATACGGTGAAGCCATCTGAATTTCCTGTCATGCCTTACAAATGAAATGTGGAAATAATTATGACATATCAAATTTGTTTGATGGGTATGGTGTTAACTGGTGATTTGCCAGCATTCTCCACTTCTGTTTGATGAATTTGTTTGTGGTCTTTAAATTGAGAATGGGTTTAAACACTAGATTCAGATTTCCAATCTAACAAAAATACCGAGAATAAAACCACTTGCATTTTTGGCATGAATAATTTCTTCCTCTTGCTTCTGAACTAAGATGCTGGCTTGTGCTTGAAGACTGCTGGGGTGATAGACTGCCTTCAGTGGAATGGACACATTACTATTGAATCGTTCAGGCTAGCCATTTTGCACTACGTTTATCAGCATGTTTCTTTAATATTGTGCCACTCAGTGGTGAGACAATACTCTGCCTCCTAGTTACTCCTCTCCCTTGAATTGGCTTGAGTCTCATATTGCAACAGTAATCATGCTCACAAATGTGATGGTTTCCCAAGCACAAGTTTTCAGTAGTTAACGATCTGTTCAAAGGATTATGTTACTTACCCTGTAAGCATCTGTTTATGGCATGTAGTGTAGTAGATTCACGCTTTGTATACTCCTGCCACCTAGTGTTGGGTCCGGATGTGTGCAAGTTGTTTTTCATCAAAGAAGTCTTTCGAGTCACGCGTTCGAGTGACTCCTCCTGGTGAAAATGCGCATGGGCATCGACTCCACTGTTAGATTGTTTTCCCACAGGCGGGTGAGTATGGAGTGTAAAGTAAGTGTACGTAAAGAGATGTCAATCGTATTAAAAGGGAAACTGCAACGGCCACAGGTGCCTGGGGAGAATGGTGGGTGGGTGCACGTGAATCCACAGCACTACATGCCATGACCAGATACTTACAGGGTAAGTAACAATCTGTTCGAGGCATGTGTGACTAAATACACATGCTTTGCAAAGCTTGTAAAGCAGTGCCCTTCAAAAGCGGTAGCTAACCTGTGGGGGTTGCAGATTGAAAGGGTGCACTTAGCACTGCCTGACCTACATTAGCTTGTTGGCGTGCTAGAACATCCACACAAAAATGTTTAGTGAAGGTGTGTGGTGTAGACCATGCAGCTGATTTGCATATGTCAGCTTTGGAATGTTGTCTAAGAAAGACATAGAAGCCCCCATCTTTCGAGTAGAGTGTGCTGTAGGGGGTGAAGGTAAAGTTCTCTTGGCTTTAACATAACATGTTTGAATGCACTTCACTATCCATCTGGCAATCTCAGATTTGGATACAGACTCCTTTATGAGGAGGCAAAAAAGCAACAAATAGTTGTTTTGTCTTTTGAAAAGTTTTAGTTACATCAATGTAGTACATAAGGGCTCTAATGTATGGAGAGCCCTTTCTGCAACGGAGTCTGGTTGAGGGAAAAAAATTGGCAACTCGATTGATTGAGGTGAAAATGGAAAACAACCTTTAAAAGGAATCTGAGGTTGGTGTAAAGAACCACCTTTTCCTGGTGGAGTAGGAAGATAGGTTCTTCTAAAGTTAATGCTTTGAGCTCACTAACATGCAGTCCGGTAATGGCAATTAAAAAAACCACTTTCCAATAACGAAATTGAAGGGGGCAACTATGTAGAGGTTCGAATGGAGGACCCATCAGTCGTGTGAGAACAATGTTAATATTGGAGTAATGTGTGGGTGGAACCACTCCCAAGTCCTTCCATGAAGGCTTTTTAATGGCTGGCATTTTGAATAAACAGAGGTGTTGTCTATTCTGCAGATAAGCAGCAATTGCAGCAAGATGCAACCATATGGAAGTGAATACGGGCCCAGAGAGCTGTAAATGCAGCAAGTATCAAACAATGTTTTGTACTGAGGCACTGAATGGATGAATTTGTTTAGTGTGACAATAGCAAACAAATCTTTTCCATTTAACCGCATAGCGTGCTCTAGTGGTAGGCTTACGGGATTCTTTGAAAAACGTCATACATTCAGGTGGGAGATAGAGGTAACCTAATTCTATGATCTCATGAGCCAGATTGCCAGGTTGAGTGCCTTGGTATCTGGGTGCCCGATTTCTCCATGATTGAGTGAGAAAGTCCGGCCTGATGGGAAGCTTCTTGCTGAGAACTACTGAGCAGTCTAGCAGCATTGTGAACCAGGGCTGACGGGTCCATGTGGGAGCCACTAGTATGAGCGACAGATGTTTGATTGAGTTTCCGAAGCAGAAATGGAAGAGGGAGAGGTGGAAAAGCATAGGCAAATATCCCTGAACAATTCATCCATAGAGCATTGCCCTTGGATAGTGGATGAGGGAACCTGGAGGCCAAGTCTGGGCATTTGGCATAATCTGCAGTTGCAAACAGAGGTATTTGAGGGAACCACCACCTGTGGAATTAAGGGAGGAGGGGCTTGGGGGTGGTGGTCCCATTTGTGGAGTTGTTGCCACATCCTGCAGAGATCGGCAAAATCGTGGTCTGTTCCTGGGAGGTGTTCCGTTAACAAATGAATGTTGTGATATAGAGCCCAGAACCAAATGGTGTGAGATAGGTGCGATAACTGCGGAGGATGTGACCCCCCCCACCCCCTATTGTTGTTTGTAGATAGTGCATGGCTGTCATATTGTCAGTCTAGACTAGGACAACCTTGCCAATCAGATGAGGTAGGAATGCGTTCAATGCTAGGTGAACAGCTTGAAGCTCTAGGTATTTGATGTGGAGATTCAGGTGTTTGGCGTCCCAAAGACCCTGTACTGCGAGATGCTGCAAGTGTGCACCCCAGCCTGTGAGTGATGCGTCCATTGTCCAGAGTGATGTGGGGAACAGGGTCGAGGAAAGGCCACCCTTGTAACAGGTTGTTGGTGTTGCACCACTGCAGAGAGTGACGAGTGTGGCGGTCTATCAACACTAGACCTTCTAATTGACCCTGTGACTGAGACCACTGTTGCACTAGGCATTCATGTAATGGACGCATGTGTAGTCGTGCATATGGTACTAAGGCAATGCAGGAAGCGATCATACCTCGGAGCCGCTTGACTGTTTTCCCCTCGAGCTGTTGATTGGTCTGGAAGTGGGGTATCAAGGTCTACAAATTTTGGATTTGCACAGTATTGGCATTGGCTAATCCAACTTGTGAATTTAGAATAGCTCCTAGATAAGGTTGAAGCTGCAGTGGTTGAAGTTGAGATTTGGCGACATTAATGGTGAAACCTAAGCAATGGAGCAGATCTATGGTAGGTTGAGTAAATTGCTGGCACGGATGATTAGTGCTGGCCTTGATAAGCCAATCGTCCAGGTATGGGATTAAGTGGGCGTTTTGACTGTATAGATGGGCTGCTACCACTGCTAGACACTTGGTAAATACCCAAGCTGCAGTTGTCACCCCGAAAGGGAGGACTTTGAACTGATGTTTGCCAGCTATCACAATTCTTGAGTATTTGCGATGTGCTGGGTCTATTTTTATGTGAAAATAGGTGTCCCTTAGGTCTAGTACAGCTAGAAAGTTGCCTTGTTGGAGAAGTAGGATCACTTCTTGGAGAATGACCATATGGAATTGCTCCGACAGGATGTACTGATTTAGGGGCCAGAGGTCTAAATTTGGCCATAATGATCCGTTCTTTTTGGGGATTATGAAGTATAGGGAGTATACCCCTGAACCTTGATGACATAGTGGGACAGGTTATATAGCTCCTTTGAGAAGAGCTTGAACTCCAGTTTGAGCAGTGTTTGATGTACTAGTGTTAGCCTGTGGGTGGAAGGTAGAATGTTGGGAGGTGTGGTAATGAGCTCCAGACAATAACCATGTTGGTAAATATCCAACAACCACTGGTTAGATGTGATTGATTGCAATGTGGGTAGAAAATCCTGAAAATGACCCCGACTAGTGTTATACGGTCAGGGGAGGAGAGGGTGGTCATTGCTTGGCAGTGGGTGTTGAACCGTGTGTGGAAGCACCTTTGCCTCTACCCTCGACATTGTTGCCCCTGAAGTAACCTCTTGGAGAGGAGTGTTGACTTTGACTACGGTGGTAAGAGATAGGGGTGTCCAAAGAGGTGGTTTTGGAAACTCCACTATAGTTTGAGTGGTGAAAGGAACCACGGGGAGTAAGTGTTTGAAGGGCCCCAATTGCTTTCTTTTTAAATTTGAAATTTTCTGTAAGGTCTGGTCAACTTGTGGACCAAAGAGATGTTTTGTCAAAAGATACATTTAATAGATTTAAAACCAGAAATACGAAGCTATGAGTGGCGTCACAGCAAGATGCTGATATTGATGCTCCTAGCTGCAGAGCTAGCAGAGTCTAGGGCACCCCCTATGGAGGTATTCGATATTAGCTTGCTCTCTGTGACAAGTTCTTGTACTCTGGTTCTATACTCTTCTGGGAGATATTGGAGCAGGTCCATCTCATCCCAGTGAGCACGGTAATAGCGAGCAACCCCACTGAGTTGGCAATATGCCAATGAATCGCAGATTGCACTGCAATTTTTTCCCCGCTGCATCAATGCGCTTGCTCTCAGTCAGGCGGCGGGGCATCTTCGCTAGCTTGTGAGTTAACACCCTTGCTAACAGTGGTAATCATTAGGAAGTCTGGTGGTAATTGGCCCTTAATGTATATAGGATCAGATGGGGAGGCCTTAAATTTTTTAACTACTGTCTGTGTTATAACCCTAGCTCTAATAAGGTCTTTAAAAATGTCCTCAGTGTGTCTTAGCATGTCTTTTAGCATTAGTAGATACTGAGTAGCTCTATGGGTAAAAGAAAGAGTCGGAAAGAGGAAATCCTCCTCTAAGGGTTCCTTGTGGAGCTGCACATCGTGAAAGGCAGCAGCTCTACATCAGAACTCTTGATATATTTTGAGTCGTCAGGAGGGGAGGGACGGGTAGGATAGAAGTCTGGGTCCATGTCCCCAGGAGGGTCAATATCGTAGGTGGACCAGGGGTTGGGGCGTGGTGGTGTCCCAAAGGTGTTGTGTTCTCCACCGTGCCCACCTAGATCGTATTGTGGAGACCCCTGAGGGGAGATGTCTAGTGCGTCTCCAACAGACTGTGCTGGAGAAGGAGAGTCTGGTCCTGGTGGAAGTTGTAAAGGTGGTGAGGATGGTGGAGGAGACAAAGGGCTAGTGGCTTTTTCCTATTTGTTCAATTTTTTTGATGGTATCAGTGAGTCAAAAGCCTCCTGGAAAGACAGCTGTCTTTTCGGTGGTGGAGGAATCAGAGCCGAAGGCTTGGCAAGGATAGGGCAAGCAAGAGGCTGGATGTGGATTTGTTTTTGTCTAGCATCCAGCTTTTCCTGGAGTCTGTGAAGAATGGGCTCCACTGGCTTGTCAGAAACGGGTTTCGAAGCCTGCTTCAAAGCTTTTGGATCCGACCCAGGTTTTAGTTTTGGCGCCGAAGTTCCGCTCGGTGTGAAAGTGGTGGCCACCGAGAGTCTGCTCGGTATCGATGGTCAGCTCGGCACCGAGGTGGTCGACGCCGAAGGCTTTAGCTTTAGTTGGTGTTTCAGTGCTGAGTCGCAGGGTGGGACGCCCGAACCAGTCGCCCAGTGCCGACCATGGCCAGAAGGCAGTAGTGGCCTCTTGATCAAGAGGGGCAGAGTGTCTCTTGTAGTGTTCGACACGGTGTTGAGAGACAGGAGCTACATACTCACGGGCTGTTGAGCTGGTGTGACTTCCTCCATGTCCAGGTCGATCTCAAGGTCAGAGCCTCAACTGAGAATGCCTCCTCTTCCACAACCGATGATTGAGTGTGTTCTTCGTGTTCTTGGATGTCTTCATAGCCGAAGACGTCTGGAGTGTCCTCGTGCTTCTCCGTTGTATCTTGAGCCGACATGCTCGACGGTCTCGGAGGGTTTTCCTGGAGCTGAAGGAGCAACAGGCTTCATAATCTGCCTCTCTGTGTTCTGGTGACAAACACAGTTTACAGACCTGATGCAAGTCAGTGTGGGGATATTTTGCATGGCAGCAAGGGCAGTAACGGAAGGGCGTCCATGCCATCACCAGCAGGGCTTTCTATGCAGAACCTGATAGAGACTAAGGAAATATCCCCAAAGGGCAATGCCCTGTAGGGGCCCGAGATCGAAGCGCATCGACTGGAAGAGCAATGTAGCTATACCTTGATACATAGAATTGGAAATGCGATCGAAACAATACCAACGAGGTTGAATGTTGCATGAACCGAAAAGAGCACCGTAACGGCCTCGAACCGGAGCGCAGGCACACATGTCCAAACCACACAGTGGAAAGAAAACAATCTAACAAAGGAGTCGATGCACATGTGCATTATCACCAGGAGGAGGAGTCACTTGAACCCATGACTCAAAAGTCTTCTTCGAAGAAAAACAACTTGCACACATCCAGAGCCAAAACTAGTTGGCAGGAGTATGCAAAACATATGCATCTACAGCCACACATGCCTCGAACATACACCTAACTAAACTGATAAGCCAAACCTGAACGCCACCTACTTATTGGTAAGTATCTCATCAGGCCGCCAATTCAGATTAGACATATCTATGGAGGAAACAGGAACATAGATAATTCCATGGTAGCTTTGCCTTTGGTGCAAAAAAGATAAATAAATAATTTCTAAGAAGAACATCATGCGATACCCAGGGTATGTATGTATCCCATCTCTGGCACACAAAAACGAGCTATCCTTACAAGTCTTCAGCAAATGTTTCACAAAATTCCAAATCCGCTCAGGACATTATGCTATTTCATGCTTGCATCTAAGAAGTTAACTTCACAAGAATTAGGATAGTAACTTAATACTGCAGTGGCTTAAGAAGGGACTTAAAGAAAGACTGCCTTATTGTCAGTGCAGAAAGGGCATGTCAAAGACTCTTGCGCTAAGTTTTTTTTAAAGTGTCCTACTCAGATGAAACACAAACCAATACATTCAGAGGCAAGGCTCTTAGCACTGGGAAGATTGAAAATGATAGACTTAATTACACACAATAGCTGCTCACACATTTTCCTTGGAATGAATATTTGTCCCTATACAACAAGCAAGTCTGTGCTTAACACATCAGTTAACATGCATATCAGTAATTAACATGCTCAAACATGCTTTTGTTATGAATTAGGTTCAACTTTCATGCAAGACATTTCAATGCGCTATATTTGACAGACAAGCAAGAGCCAAAACAGAGGTAGACAGTGTAGCAGAAAGTTGCACCCACCAGCAGCTCACCTTTTGAGCACCTGAGAAAGCGTGGTAGAAGCAGGACACATATGTCATGATGGCCTTCTCATCCGGCCTCAGAGTGCCTACAATATCTGCGCAGGAGAGAGAGAGAGAGAAGGAAGGAAAGAATGAAAAAAGCAGACCCAGCCCATGCAGCTATCTTGCGCCCTGGCAGGCAGCACAGGAAAGCATTGCTCCAGGACAGCTGAAACCAGGACCTCAGTCTGTGTCGGGACTCTGCTCACAGAGTACTGTCCACAACAAATCTGTGGTAGAGTTTATAATAAGGGCCAACTCTGTGTAGAGGACTTTCAAAGGCAAACACAACAAATACATTGAGTGCTATATGAAAATAATTGTGATGAACAACAAAGCACTTATATGCCAATACCTTCATATGCTTTTCCACTCTCCAGTTTGTGTACCCTGCATTATCCCTTATCTTGCAAAGGTTTTCGTATGTCAAATGACTTGACTGTCACAATTTATGATTTCAAGCAAAGTGACCAAAAAAGTCCAGAAGAAAGACCTGTAGCTATATCAAATCATTTGGAATATTTATTTTCATGATTCTTTGGTGCAAAAAGACTGACAGCATTAAACTGCAAGTAAACTCCAAGGAGACGTCTAGGTAAGAATACAAAAGTGCATATTTACCAGGAACCCTAGCCTAGACAGACAATCGCCATAGAAAAGAACAGCACACCAACTGCCTAAAATGTTCTGTGCTAGTGCCAGGTTTTTCACAACAATTTGCAGTGTAACTATTCTAATTAGAATAAGGCCAATTAATTCCCAATTTTTTAAAACTAGTTCAGTCCACATTAAAAAGAAGCACATTCAACATCCCAAACACTTAAAATTGCAGGTGCAATTTAGAATGGCATAAGTTAATGTGGTAGAAACATGATTAATTCCGGAAAAAATACCTCAAGGATAACCAAAAGACAACCTCGAGTCACATTTTTAAAATCCATAATCTGATCTTTTAAAGTCCAAAGAAAAAATGTTTGCCCATGAATCACCCCAGAAAAAACTAAATATCTACAAACACAGACAGATACTATTTTTTTTTAAAAGACTAAACTGTGTCTCACTATCACCCGATAGAGCATTTCCCAGTAAAGCCAGTCAGAATGCCTTGCTCTTGGCTCCTCCTCTGCTTCTAGACATTTTACTTTGCCTGCCCTATTAACTAGTCCAATACAATTAATTTAAATGTGTTAATAGACTAGCAGCATTCGCCCAAGGGACCACTTTGATGATCACAGTGTAAGCAGGTCTGGACACAAACAGAGATTCAGGGGACCAGCTAAAGTTCACCACCATCTGCAAGAGAGAAAGGAAGTAAGCAAGTGACGTTGCCATGGGGCAGCCCAGCAAGAGATGCTGCCCAGACATCGGATACCTTCTGAGCTCCAGAAAAGGCGTGGTAGAAGGAAGACACGTAAGTCATGATGGCCTTCTCATCAGGACGAGCTGTGTTGACAATGTCTGCAATTCAATGACAAACGTTAAATCATAAGAAAGGAGAGTGGGACCTCCAGGTTTCCATATTCTGCCAGCCACTTGGGTTGCAAACAATATAGGCACCATGATGGCAATCCCCCTACTCCTAAAAAAATACACAAGACTCACCTTCTGCATCTAACATCTTGGGAATGTCAAGATACTTTTCAGCTACTTCAAAGGCATTGTTCAGGTTGGTAACCGGATCATCCTAAAAGACAGATCAGCTAGATGAGCAAGGATTAATGAGTCTATGTAGCTGAACAGATTCAGAACTGTTTCAGAATCACAAAACAAAGGAAAAAAGCAATACATGAAAAAAAGAACTACATTGGAACATGTGGTGAATTTGTGTAAACAGCCTCAACTACTCTTAGTTTCAACTGTATTGACTAGTTGCACCTTTGGGTACATTTGTTAAGTATATAAACTGTACCTGAATGAGACAATGACATATGCATGCCTCTTTTATGAACCCTTGCTCAACCATGCTAAATTACTTCAGAACTCCAAATAAATGTTCCTTGTTAAGGTGCCCTTCTGCCCCAAAAGCAAACGTATGAAGACTCAGTACAGATTCATTCGAAGACTTCAGAAGTGAAGGAAAGCTGGAGTCCTTATGGACAACTATATACTATCGACAAAAGTGTATAAAACTAACTTTGGTCATGTTGAGGGGAGAGTAATTAAAAGGCTTTAGTCCAGCAAAAACTGTAGGTCACAGAACATTAGTTACAACCCTGTTCTGGGGAAACATCATTAGATCAGGGTTTAAGTCATATTGTGCATGGGGTTCCCTTATAGCAAGAAATATGAGCAACAGATTATCATCAAAGATAGTCATATTTTCAAAATAGTATCATACTCCTATCCCTTCAAAAGATCAAGATAATGAATTCACATTGAAGCAAGACTCAAAGTGTTCTGTGGGTGAACAGGTAAAAGAAAGCAAGAAAAGTTACTTAAGTGTTACTAGTTTCATATTTATCACCACATATTAAAAGGAAATGAATTTCCAACTATCTGTTCAGGCCTTTACAACTCTTGCAAATAGTCGGGATTGGCTTTATGATCCACTACATTATTTTTTTTTTAAACAGTCCTTATTGCATTTAAGCGATATACAGCAACATTGATACGTACTTCTGTTTAGTCATGTTGACATTTAGCATATGATAATGCATTACATTTACAGTTCGACAATTTAGACAAATATTGTTTTGCGTGCAAAGCAATATGCAATTCAAACAATCATAACCCACCCTCCCCTCCCACCTACAAACTAGACTGTCACCTATTGAGAGGGTCTGCAATTGGGAGGCTGTGTGTGTGGGAATAAGTCATTAGGTGCATTCTGTAGGAGGCGTTGATTAAATTAGTGTTACTGCAGAAAATGCATCGATGGGGGGCTCTGTCACTATTGAAGTGTGTGTTTGAAGGGGTATTATGTACGGTATCAACCATAGGGAACAGTGGGGAGGGGGTGGGGCATAACGAGGAATCTCCCAAAGGAGCCTATGTAGGAAGTCAAGAGTTTTTCACTCGCCCACGCCTCCTCATCTTGTGCACAGAACCCCTCTAATAATGCGTCCTATTCAAGTGATATGGGTTTTTACGGAGACTTCTATACTCCTCTCGATGTAAGGCCCCACTTTCAGCTAGACCCCAGTGCAATACCTCCTCCCGCCATTGAGCCAACCATAAAGCCTGCGGGGACTTTTAACATCTCATTATCAGCCTCTTTGCCAACAGCAATGCTAGGTCCGTAAAGCGTGTTATCACTTTGGAGCCTTTGGGCCGTGGATGTAGCCATAAGACAGTGTTCTGGTGCATTAGGGTGATCCAGGCTATTCAATTCCAATAGCGCTGCAGAGATACCCTCCCAGTAGGTGGATAGGGAGGGACATGTCCATAACATGTGCATTAGGTCAGGATCCAAAGTATGACACCAAGGGCACATTGAGGAAGCCATGAGAACATTTTATTAGTTCTATGTGGTGTGAAATCTGCTCGATGTTGGAAGGAGAACTGAATAAATTTAAAGCTAGAGTTGCAAGAGATTTTTTGGGGATATTCCAATAAACAGGTCCATTCTTTGGATGATATCTCACGGGTTAGGATCATTTCCCATTTAGTTTTTAGGGAAGTGGAAAGTATCATGGGGTGTGCATGGAGGCTCCAATAGAGCCATTGTATTAGGTATCTGCCATGTCCCATGGTATGTAGCGCTTGAAGCAGCTCATGCATTGCGGGTTCCCTCTCATCTGGAGCCCAGTGCTGAAGAACATAGCAGAGGATGCTGGCATGTGTTAAAAAGAGTGTTTCTGGTACCCCATGATGGGGCCCAAAATTGGTGTGTGCAGCATTAGTGTGCAAACCGCTAACTGACCGTCATCACTCCCTTCTATTCACTAGGGCTGAGCCTATGCGCCGTCAGTGTGTCTGAAGATGTGGTGAGACCACATAATGGGATATTCGACGCACAAGGCGCTAGGGAAGCAGTGTATCTCATAACAGTCCTCCAATAGGCCAGGGCAAGGCGCAACAAAAATTACCTTGTTCGGGGTAATGCGGCTTCTAGACACGCCAATTTATGGAGCTGACCCCGGCTAAGTTGTTTCTCTGTAACCTATTTCTAGCAGAGTATGCCCGGCCAGCCAATAGGATAACGACTGTAGTTGTTCGGCTACACAATAAAGTCTGGGGCCCCATGCCACCTCTGTCCATTGGCAAGTGTAGTTTAGGTAGACTTACCCTACGGTGCCCACCACCCCAGGTTAGTTCAACCTGTATGGAGATAAGCATCCTGAATACACATGCAGGTACCATGATCAGAAAGTTCACTAAGTGATACAACAAACGCAGTAACAACCATTTTTGTCGGGGCCAGGCGGCCCGCTACAGACCGAGGCAGCGTGACCCAAAAACCCACCTGCGATTTGAGTGCGTTAATCGTGCGCATGAGGTTACCTTCCAACAAGTCCTGTGCCTCTCTATATATTTGAATCCCTAGATAGCGAAATATATGTGGAGACATGTGTATGTGTGTGCTACTGAATGAAAGTGTAAGTTCCATATGAGTGGCAGCAAAGGAGAAGGCACACAACTTATGTTCATTTATATGAAGACCAGACAGTTCCCCGATTGTGGATAATAATTGGGCTAACCCTTCCGGCCCCCCACGGAGGTCTCTCATATAGAGATTCATATTATCTGCATATAATGATACGGAATGTATTGTGCGGTCTATAGGGATCCCCCACTCCAGGGCCGGACTGGGAACACAAACCAGCCCTAGCAATTCAGCTGGACCGGCCCCGGGGCGGGGCGGAGGGGGTGCTAGTGAGAATCCCTGCTGCTGCTTTTGTTACAGGGGGCATATATTGCAGCACAGCTGCAAAACCGGCCCCAAGTAACAAAACCAGCTCCCACCGTGCAAAAACCGTCCCCCATCCTTACGACCCACCGGGAAAACGCCCAGTGCCCGCAACGGCCAGTCCGGCCCTACCCCACTCCTCGGCCTCTAGACAGATTTGCTACGCTATGGGCTCAATTGCAAATACAAAAAGGAGCAGCGAAAGGGGGCAGCCCTGACACACCCAACGCCATACCTGATAGCAGTCTGAAATATAAGGCCCGTTCGGGCCCTAGTTGTAGGCGCTGTGTACAACAGTCTTACCCACTGGATATAGGGGGGGTATTCGGTATTGAGCTAACACTGCTACCATGAAGTCCCACCCTATGGTATCAAAGGCTTGTTGGATATCTTAGGATAGACAACCAGTGTATGGACAATGCCCTCTGGCGGCCTCCATTATTCTAAGCAAATGCCAGATATTCAGAGACGTGTTGCATCGAGGAACAAATCTGCACTGGTCGGTACATAGCAGTTGCGGAAGCAGTGGGAACAACCTACACGCAAGGACTTTACTAAAGATTTTTTATTCTGTGTTTAATAATGATAGAGGTCTGTAAAAGGAGAGCTCTGCTGGCGATTTTCCGGGTTTTAACAGAGAAGTCACTAGAGCTTCTCTGGTGGGGGGGGGAGAGCAAACCCTTCTCTAGGGAGGCATTGTACAGTTTGTCTAGCTGTGGAACCAGCAGTGTGACATACGCAGAATAAAATTCCACCGTAATCCCATCAGAGCCTGTCGTTTGTTTTTTTCCGAGCAAGATCTTTGATGGCTCCTCAAATTTCACTCTCAGTAACCTGGAGCCACCCTGGGTAATATTGTGTGGTGCAGAAATTAGGCTGTCTCAGCCGGGTCAGGAGATGGCGAGGCAGTGTACAACAGTGTAGAAGTCTCGGAATTACGTATTGATCCCCAGTTGGGTCACCACTGTTCCCTGCTCTGATGCATTTATCAACAGAATTGGGGTGGGAGATTGGTCTGGCCGGATTAAGCGAGCTAAAGTGTACCCAACTTGTCAGCTTCAGTGTGTGTTTTCTGCATATATGATCTATAGTCAATTACTCGAAGGCGCTCGAGAATTCAGCGTGGGCGATTCTGGCATCCTGTAATTTAGTTGCAGCTTCAGCGTTCCCAGCCGCTTCCTGCTCTAATGGGCCAAAACCATTCTCTAGCTGCGCGAGTTCCCAAAGGATCTCTCTTCTAGCACCCACCACAGTGTTAATACATGTTCCTCGTATCACCACCTTAAAGGCCTCCCACTCCCCACCAGTGGAGAGGAGGCTATACCAGGGTTTTCGGAGAAGTATGCATCAATAGTAGTGACTAGGGTCTCCCTGAACATCGAATCCTCTAAAAGCAGTGGCTGCAGGCGCCAGGTGGGGATTGGGGCTGGCACTCGGCACCATGATAAAGTTATTTCTAGTGAGTTATGATCTGATAGTGTCTTCCCCAAGTACGTGGCATGGGTAATGCTCGATTGAAGGTGTGAAGGTAGGGGGAATCCATCAAGGCGGTAATGGAGTGTTTGGGGCGTGAGTAAAAGGAGTATTCCCTCATAGCTATGTTACAGCTACGCCATACACCCAATAGAAACCAACCCTCCACCAAGTGTAGCAACTTAGCATGTCACACTGGCCCCAAACCTGGCAAAGAGGGGTGTGAGCGATCCAGAGTTGTATCTAGCACCACATTAAAATTGTCACCCAGAACCCACGTATATGGAGCCAAATCCGCCAACACCAAAGATAAATGGGACAGGAAGGAGTCTTGTTCGGTTTTGGGCGCATATATACATCAGAGCAGAATCAGCGCACCACACAACATTCCCCTAAGCAGCAATGAACAACCCTGTGTATCAATCCTAGCATCTAGTGCCACAAATGGGACACCCACCCCAAGCCAGACTGCAGTGCCCCGTGCAAAAGCGGAGAAGGATGTATGGAAGAGCTGACCTCTCCATTTCTTACGTAGCTTATAAAGCAGAGAGGTGGATTTCCTGCTAGAAGGTGATCTGTGCAAGGTGACTATGTAGCTGGGCCAATATCCTAGGTCTTTTATGCACCGAGCCCATGCCCCGCACGCTCCAAGTAATAATGTTGTAAGTACTCACTACAGTAGCCATTGCTTGCATAATAAGAATGTGTTAAATGCAACTTTCACCACATATACCACATTGCCCCCCTCGAATAAATCAGGTCACTGTGTCAAACAATGAAATACATTCCCCAATACTTGGTCCAGCTATGTTCTTTCGTTTGACCAAACTGCATAACAAACAAACATAATAACCATAGAAAACCATGAGCCTTTGCTTATAGGGTCTGCATTTCCAAACCTATTAGGTATTCTGCAGCTACGTAATGAGCTCATGACAACAACTGTAAGTCATCTGGACCTGGGGCCCCAATATTGTACACAACTAGAAGGAATATTATCGACAGATAATGAGACCTATGCATCACAGCTACAAAGGGAAACACAAACAGAATCCTTTAAAACGTGTGCTCGATTTAGCTGTGCAGTCTAATTAGTATGTGGCCACTACTGTGGACATGCAGCAGCCTACTGTTAATTGAGTCTGAGGCACAGCCCTGTGATGAGCTGGTACTGACAGGCAGTTTGGCAGCTCAGAGGGTGGCAGCTTAACGGATCACCGCCAGCTAACTCTACAGAGCCTGCTGTGGGAAGGGTGTCACCCCTGAACTGTCCCGGGTGGCTGCCCCTGGGAATAACAGTGTATACGCGAGACCAGCTGTGCGCATTTGTTTTTTCTCTTCTTGGAAGGAGAAGAGTCTACGGTGGACCGCAAGTGTATAGTACGGGATCAGAGAGATCCTTGCATTTTCCATGAGGATGGGCGATTTTTCATAAGCCGCTCACAGTAGGGTATCCTGTCCTTTAAGTTAAGGATCTTTGCCACATTGGGGCTCGGCGGGGCTCCAGGTCCAGGCTTCCTTGTAGGGACTTGGTGCGCTCTGTTGACTGTACACAGATCGGACAAGCCGGTTGGGGCCACCACTGTCCGGAGCCAGTCCTCTATATACTGAGTGGGGTGAGGAGCCTCCGCACCCTCCGGGACACCAAGGATCCAGACATTGTTCTTTTGGGCCCTCCCTGGTGCATCTTCCGCACGGACTTCGAGCTGATCTACCTGTCTGCGGAGCTGGGCAATTTGTGCAGTGTGTTCTTTTTGGCTTCAGGACAGCGTGGAGTGCATCAGCTCATTTGTTTTGACCCTGTCCGCCAACTTGCATTGGTTATCTTTAAGCAGGCTGATGTCTTTTGTGATGACCCCCCAGGCGCTGCTTGCAGGTCACACAAGAGTCACGTATTTCCTGGAGAAGAATGTCTAGTTTATCCATGGGGGGGGGTGCCGCTATGGTGGTATGGTATTAAGTCTTCGGGTGTCGGGTCGAGGAGCACTCTGAGGGGGTGGAACGGGTGTGGGCAGCCGATTTATCAAGTTTAGTTCGGGTGCGTCCCATAGCTCTTGTTGTTGGTTCTCAGTTTCAGCAACCATAGGATGGACAGGGAACATCTCACAGTCTGCCCACAGCGAAGGGGCATCTCGCTCCCCCCAGGGGCTCACAGGCTTTCGGCAGCAATGGGCGCTTGTGCATGCACAAATTACTTTATCCCGAGGCCGATGGCTGGTGGGGAACAGTTAGCTGAGAAGACAAACCAGGGCTCCATTCCCGGTGTTGTACAGAGTGTGTTTGCAGGTCTTAAGTGTCCCTGTGATCTGCCCAAATAGCCTCACAGCGGGCGCTTCACACAGCCGGGAAACAGGGCCGCAACCCAGTACCGCAAATAATACAGCAAACTAGGTCTTTGGGTGCACTGTAGACTACCCGGGCACCCATCACGACATACGTGGGGTCCAGTCTTGTAGTATCGTTCCTGGAATGTGTCAGTGTCGACTGCACCTCTGCAGCGACCACTGGAGGGCCAAACTCCACACCTTAGGGATGCCGGCTCCCCCAGTAGGACGAACCACATCCCCTCAAAGCTGTCCACTAGGCAGTGGGCCCCTGAACCCTTTAACTGCTTATGGCCATATCGCAGCCACTCCTTGTAGGCCTTGAGGACTCCTTAATGGTCATCCATGTGCACTGGAGCCAGCCCGATTTACTAAGAGCTGGGGTGTCTTGGAGTAATATGACAGAGCGCTTCTTTGCTACGGAGAAACCCAGCACGTTGGTGAGCAGCACAATTCACCCATTCAGCCCTCCAAGACAGTGTCACCAATATGTTAAAAGTGTCTCCCTCAGGCCCACAGTCTGCCTGCGCTGCAGCTTATTCCAAGGCAGTCATTGTGGTGTGCCACCATGATTTGCCGGGCTGTACAACACTGCAGCCTCGGTGTGCCCAGCCCAGTCGCCCGCAGTGATTGCCAATTTCTCTTGGCGTCGGTATGCACCCCCGCTCACCTTCTATTGTGGTGTCATGTGTGGCAACAGGACAAACTTCAATCCCCTGGGCGCAGAGGCTTGCGCGCTGTCTGGCGCGGCCGCGCTAGCAGGCCTGTCCACACCGCGCCCAGTCAGTAGCGAGCATCCCGTGTGACGGTCACCCCAGCCACTCTGAGCAACTCACCGCCGAACCCGGGCTCCTATGCCATCCATGGGCCAAAGGACCGCATGTTTCCAGCCACCATCATCTCCGTGTGGTGGCGGTCAGCCCAATAAGCAGCTCCAGGCCGTCTGCTGAGCGGTGTTCGCAGGAAGCAGCTTATCGACCATTCGGGGTCAGCTTTGTGATATAGTCAGAGCCCAATGTCACTGCCAGATAGTTATTTAATAAGATGACAGGGCCCAGAGGCCTCCGAGCTAGGAGTCCGCCATCTTGGCCAGTTGGCCACGCCCCCCTTAAGTTCCACCACATGAAGCCATCTCCAGATTCAAAAGCATGAGCTTGCTTATAGTACTACTGCCTCACCAATGATGCCAGGGGGTTGCATGCAAATCTGTTAAAATGCTGGAGAACTAGAATTCCATCCAAGTGACCTTGAAACCTAGAAACACTATGAAGATAAATGGCTCATACCCAGCCCAGCTCAGCTCACAGAATCAATCAGATACCACAGGCCAAATTTATTGGGTAGGAGAACCACTCTTTATTGACCAAGCTTCATGAAAATAGAATGCTTAGCACTTCCTAGCAAAACCCCCAAAACTTTCTAGAGCCCATGAGAAGTAGCCCATAAACGTCATTTTACTCTGGTGAAGAGAGAATTTGGGGAGTCAGCATTTAACTGATTCTGTTGGAAACTTTGGTATAAAACAAGGGACCACCCGAGGGACTAATTTGGACTTGTGTGAGGCAACACAATGGTCTTTGTTATCTAAAGGCATAGGCTCACCAAGAAAGACTATCTTCTTGGTTAACTGATCAGTGTCATTTCAAGGGCTTTTCCATTGAATCTTTAATGAAAAGCTACACTTCTCTTTTGAGAAAGCAGTACATCGAACAAGGCTGAATGTTGCAAAGCCCTCTTTGTTAAGCTCCTTTACTAAGCTCAGCACAAGAGTGATCAAAGGCTAAATCTAGCAAAAGGACATCTCAAACAGTCCTATTAAGTACTGTGACTCTGGAGTGCGACTTCATTTGGTTAGAGGAAATATAAACATGTTGAAAAGATTTAAGCTTCTCTTTCTATCTATCACATTATAGTAAGCCGTCGATCTGTATTTGCCAACGTTCATTAAATGCACTCTTGAACATTTAAACAATTGTGTTAGGTGATTGTGCCAACACTATAATGGGATTAATAAACGTGGATTGCAATGATTTGCTTACTCCATTTTGCCTTATTTTGAAGTGCTAGTTTGTCAAAGGAAATTGAAATCACAATAAGAAAATCTGATGTTAACCTTTTTAAAGCAAAAAACATGTTAAAATATTAATAAGTTTCAACATTGGTGTAAAGTACTGCCACACTTGGGTTGCTTTAACAGCTGAACCAATACACTAGCATTATGCATAATAGTTTACATTTGTTATTGAAGCAGTAACTTTTGCATGAACTATTCATAGTTGAGGATGGCCAAACTGGGTGCTCTTTTTCCTTCCTGCACCCCAGCTCGTCCACCCA
This sequence comes from Calotriton arnoldi, assembly GCA_963921515.1. Classification (NCBI taxonomy): domain Eukaryota; kingdom Metazoa; phylum Chordata; class Amphibia; order Caudata; family Salamandridae; genus Calotriton; species Calotriton arnoldi. The sequence continues at coordinate 676,070 of CAWUFW010001110.1, forward strand.
TGCCACGCACACCTCCATGTCATCCAGATTCATCTCTCCCTTCCCCCAAACAATCTGAATGTTACTGGTGAGAAACACTAGAAAAGAACCTTGTGTAGGTTTGTTCCACAGCCCAACAGGTTGTGTGCCACATTCTGGGAATTAAGCGCATGGACAAAGGTAATACTGGGGTGCCCCACCACAGCCTGTGGAACGTTTAATAGGGATGAGTGGTATGGAGACAAGCAACCAATGAAATGTGAATATATACACCGTGTAGCCCTCCTCCAACCAATACTAACACTAACCTTTCTCAGCTTCTCATATTCAATGAGTTCTGGCCGATGTCTGTGGATCAGAGCATTGAACGCCAAGCCATCCTTCCAGCTAGATAAGAAAAAAAACATTAAGAAATCAAGCACAGAAGAAATTAATGTCCCTCTCCATAACCCTGAATTAAATCTCCTCTGCCCAACACAAAAAAAAGTATTTTGACCGAGATATGAAGCCCAACTCCAGGAGTGATGCAACCTGCACATTTAGTACATTGCAGCTCCCTTATCAGATGAATTTACCTTCACCTTCGCATAAGCGCAGCAGAAAGAAGAGAAAAAAACCCTTGCGCTGTTCAATGCCTCATGTGATGACTAACTATGTCTAAGACATCCATGCTGCTTAGATCCAAAAGGAACAGTAGTGTTTTATTAGGCTGTTAGACAATAGTGCTGCCACCCCATCTGTAATCGTTCATTATTCAAGCCTTTACCTGATGTGGAAGTTCTGAACATTGACATTCTTGTATGGCGCGGTCTTTCTCTGACACCACAGGAGTAACCCTTCCTTCGCAGAGGTTTCTGCAGAGAAAAATTTATGGTCACCATATAAATATCAAGTATTGATGCTCAGCTGGCATATTTGAGAGTTTAACTCAGTACCTGTTCAATAGACTTATTATTCTTAATTATTCACCACTTTCAACCAGAACTGAGAAGCAGCAATGAAAAACGGAATGAATCTTACACTTAACGTGTTAGGTTATGTAATGTTACTGAGTACCTGTGTAACAAAGTATTCACCAATTAACTGTCCCTTTGTGCAAACATCAGCCTGCACCTGTGATTCGAGTTTAGGTTCTCCACAGAGCCATTCATTTACCCAACCACGTGTGTGGGTGGGTGGTTTGGGCGATGATGGATATCCTAATGGAGTGGTTCTGTAAGGAGGGCTGCACAAATCGTATTAAAATGAATACCATATTCTCCTTCTGATACTTTCTTTGAACAATAACTTGTTACTTAAATAATCTTTGAACAGGTCATTTGTAGAGCCACAAGCTTTATAGGTCATGAGAACATCCCTAAACAATACAGTCTTTGGTTGACTAAGAGATCACAGATATCGCTACAGGCTTGCACGATGGTTATTCAGCAATTCTAGGTATACACACTTTGTAGGCATTTTGGTAGCTATTAAATCAGATTTAAAACAGACAGTACATCTGGTTCTTTTTCTTTTTTTTAAAGGGTATGTTCTGAATAACAGCTTAAATTTTACATTACAAAGTTCTTAAAGTTAGATTCAAGATTTTCCAAATAATTTTGGGGTACAGCATTGAATCTCTAAACTAGCTTGTTATACATCGTTTAGGGCAAACAAATAATTAAATGACCATTCACCACCAATGGTTTTAGAAGCTTCAGCAACATGCAGATGAAAATTGTTCTTGCACAGTCTCAGCTCTTGAGATTTATGGAGATAACAGGTCATAACCCCACTGATGAAAAAAATAGTTGTTCTGAGGCTTATGGATTGATGAGGGCTTTATTAAAGCTCGGATGATAAAAGCGTACTATAATTTCTAAAGGAGTACCCACAATAATCTAACCAATGCAAATAAATCGTAGGAAGATACCAGGCAAAACACTGATGTTAGTTTGAACACGAAATCATACTACGATACATTCAAATGACCAAATTCCATCCAGAGCGATATAATAAACTGTTTCCCTCATGTGTGCCACACTGTTTAATTTAAGAAAATAGGGACAGGCCAAAGGCACTAACAGCATCAAGTAAAATACTAATGAAGCACAAGTAGAACAGATATCACAATCATGCTCACCTTTAATACAGTTTTGGCACTACGTATTTGAGGAAAATTCTAAATCATGCTATGTAAAGAAACTCTAAGCCAAGATCTACAAGCAGTATGTCTGTGGAGTTAAAATCTAGCATGCGCGCTGAAATTCCATTTTCATTGTGGACAGGATGGCTAGAATGCTGCTTCCACAAGCAAGGCTGAAATTACTCCGTAAGATTCTGATGGACCTAGGTTAACTTTTGCAGTAGTCTATAAAATACGAGTAACAATCTTTTAGTGAGAACACAATCTTGCAGATTTCAATCAATGTAGTCACTTAAAAAAAAAATTGTTGTTGAGTATGCAATTAACCATGCTGTTTAGTATTTATTAACGGAATACTCTAATCCATAATTAGATATGGTTAGTGGTTTAAAAAAATGGCTTGATAGGAGGTGGGTGGGTTGGAGAATGGGAGTGTATTAGGGCAGTGAGGCAGGTGCTTTAGAGGACTCCTATCTTCTAGGAGTGGACATCTCTCTTCATTCTGGCCCTTAACCCTGATCTTGCAAATATTTTTCGTCTTGCACCTCATCATCTCTCTCCCACTATGTACTACAAGGGTAGTGAATCTGTAAATGGCTTCTGGGCGCAGATCTTTAGGCCCACTCACTATATTGGCTTAAGCAGAAAATGCCTGAATTAAGGGGCTAGAGGATGGCAGCCTTATGGGTGCAACAGATGAAAACAACTGTCTAGAGCAATGGGTGCCTCAAAAACAGACTAAGTTGATGAAATTGTAAAAGGTGAGGAGGTTATATCTATTATAGAAGGCGAGTGATATGAAATGTGCATAGTACCAAGAGTAGCAAGAAGAATGATAGCAAGAATTTAAGATATAAAACAATTGCGTAGGACAAGCCAAGTACATTACCTTCCACAGAGATATCTTGAATAGCAAATCGAAGGATAATTGTCCATATCATGCCAAGCGTCATCTTGGAATTGCCATCAACAATTTCTAGAAGACAAGAAAAAGGCTACTTTTAACAATCAGTCACTAGCATATTTCAACATTTCGATTCAGAGGATCTAGTGGAAAGAAGTAACCTACCTGTAAGCTCGCTTTTCCAATAATAGCTTATGCATCACATTCATAAATACTGATTTGCCTCCATTTTCTCAGCCACTTCGACCCTCTTAGCAGAAGTTTGTCAGAGCATGCATCCGGGATAAAATCTACACTAAACTTTTGCTTTGAGACTTGGTGTGTTAAAAAAAAAAAAAAAAAAAAAAAAAATCGGGCCTGCTATATATGTTCATACAAAGTGGTTTATCAGCAGCGAGCTCTTGCTGCTGGTGCAGCGTGGGGGGTAAAGACCACCAACCCTCAAGATACGGTCACCTGAGAACGCTGCACTCCCAGTGCATGCGTCATTGCATAGTGTTGTTGCACTATGGTGGTTGAATAAACACTAAAAAAAAAGGAGACTACTTGTCAAGTCCTCTCCTTATGGTGCCGTGAAACCCTTGCTGTGTGGAGGCTTCGAATACGTGAGAATATTATATATATATATATATATATATATATATATACATATATATATACACACTGAAAAAAACCATAGGTTTCAGGGGCGTTATAGTTAGTTGGACATTCCACTCGTACAAAACCATAGAAATTCCCCCGTTATAGTTAGTTCAGCTAACTATAACTCGCGCGCCCGCAATGCACTGCTGATGACGTCACATATTACATCATTCATGACATGGTCAGTGACATCACTGATGACATCTCAAATGACATCACTGATGACATCACTGATGACATCACTGATGACATCACTGATGACATCATCCTTGTGATAGAGTGGCAGACCTCCTCTCACCCCAATATAACCTTTGATACACACACTCAAAAATACAAACTAACATTTTCAAAACAATGGACATACCAATACCAGTTACAACACACCTATTCAGTAATTCCAAGATCTACACACACATCCACTCATTCACCAACAGTCCCTATACAGTCACTCATACATGTACTCACTCATCATATGTACTCATACACCTATACATCCTGTTACACACCGCCACTCATCCATAGAGTTACTCACACACACAGTCACACATGCAAACAAAGTATCAAACATCCATTTACTTGCATATACAGTTATACACACACTACCACACTTACTTCTACAGAAACTTACACATACTTACTCTCTTAAACAATCACTTATAGAAACACCTACTTATTTGTACAGGAACTCTTCCAATCTCTCACTCTCACATACTCACTTATATTACACCAATACTCACATATACTAGTTTAAAACATATGTAGTTACTCATAAAGACACTATTGAGACAGTCATTCACTCACTAACACACCCATACACATACTCATCCACCTATACAGTCCTGCACACATGCTGTCTTCAACACATACAAACAGTGAGTCACTCATTCATGCATCTATGCACTAAGTAATACCCCCACCGAACCATACAGACACTCATACTGATACTCAAAAAACCAACTAATAACCCATATAGACACTCGTGTAGCTACTCACCAACCCATGCAGCCACTTATACACAAAGTGAGAGACTGATACAGATATTTTCATATTTAAACATTACTCACTAACCCATGTATTCACTAAGATACACTTAGTCAGTTATACAATCAATTTTACAAAACAAAATCATCCATTTAGACACTTATATACCCATTTATTCTTCCATCGACCTTGAGATATACATATATAAAACATATTTAATTTTCAGAAAAACACACATTCACTGGATGATGTCATCAGTGATGTCATCAGTGATGTCACTGATCATGTCATGAGTGATGTAATATGTGACGTCATCAGCAGTGCATTGTGGGCGTGCGAGTTATAGTTAGCTGAACTAACTATAACGGGGAATTTCTATGGTTTTGTACGAGTGAAATGTCCAACTAACTATAATGCCCCTGAAACCTATGGTTTTTTCAGTGAATTTCTAAGGTTTTTAAATGCTAATTTCTAACTATAACGTGCCTGAAACCTATGGTTTTTTCAGTGAATTTCTAAGGTTTTTTAAATGCTAATTTCTAACTATAACGTGCCTGAAACCTATGGTTTTTTCAGTGAATATATATATATATTTATTATACTATGTATACATGTGAAAATGTCTCGGTCCCCTGTTTGCCTCGGTGGCACGGAAAAAATGGGTGGAACTGACGTCAGCACGCCGACGAGGTTCTCTTATGGCTCCGATGACGTCATACGGTGTCGCGAGCGGAGCCGTGCTATTATGACGTCCTCGTTGACGTGGGAGAGCTAGGAAAGAATTTCCGTGGAATGCTGGTGCAGGGGATATTCACCTAAGTGTTCAGGCTAGTCCTTTGGGAGCAACTGTTTATGTTGCCACTCCAGAAACCGAAACTGTGATCCGAGGGCAGAGGCCCTGCAGATGGCACACGAGGTGGGGTGCCCAGTCGTGTGCACCGGCGGGGCAGCGAAGTGACAAGCACCACAACCCACAAAAAGGTAACGAGGGCACTGAATAACACAGGATCTTCTCTTTGTATCTGGCAGGAACAACGAAGTTAAAATGCCCTAGTACCAAAATGTAGAATTAGTGCTACAACGGTCTTCAAGAGGACCTGCGATGCCGCTTCTGCCTCCCGTACCCTGGAGGTGGCACATGGGTCACGCGGTACGGTCATACTGCGGTGGGACGCACACTCGTTGACCTCTCATGGCACTGCTCCACACTTCAGGGAGGACGCTTTCCATTAGCTATGTTTTCTGATGACATGTCGCGCCGGCCCCGTCCAACAACAGAACTCCTTTAGATCCAAACAGACTCTTCCACTCTCTCACCGGAAGTGAAACCAGGCCACGCGGACACTTTCACAATACAACAGCCGGGAATGCACTTTTCGGTAAAAAAACACATTCCTTCCTCCTAATTAATCAAATAAACGTCTCACTGAAGAACAGGGGCCAGCTTCGATCGGTAATCAGCCGTTACAACGACTTTTTACTTTGCGATACCATTACAACGCATGCATTACCACGCATGCGTTGTACATCACGAAGTCATTACTACGCATTTTTAGAACGCATGGTCATTTACCACGCATGCCTTTACAACGAATTTTGTTGTAAAGGTATGTATGGTAAATGACCATGCGTTCTAAAAACATGTAGATCGATCCATGTCGTTGTAAGGAAACAGAGGCTGTTCCGTTTCCTCACAACGACGTGCACCGCCCCTCAGACGACGTGAAGCAGGAACCACGAGGAGAGAGGAACCACGAGGAGTGAGAGGTAAGGGGGATTGGGCATGGGGTGGGGTTTCTTTTCTAGGGTTTAGGGTAGTGCAGTGGTGTTTGGGTGGTGTAGGGGGTCGTGCTGGGGGTAGTGTTTTAGGGTTTAGGGTAGTGCAGTGGTGTTTGGGTAGTGTAGGGGGTCGTGCTGGGGGTAGTGTTTTAGGGTTTAGGGTAGTGCAGTAGTGTAGGGGGTCGTGCTGGGGGTAGTGTTTTAGGCTTTAGGGTAGTGCAGTGGTGTATGGGTAGTGTAGGGGTTGTGCTGGGTTAGTGTTTTAGGGTAGTGCAGTGGTGTTTGGGTACTGTAGGGGGTCGTGCTGGGGGTAGATTTAGGGTTTAGGGTAGTGCAGTGGTGTTTGGGTAGTGTAGGGAGTCGTGCTGGGGGTAGTGTTTTAGGGTTTAGGGTAGTGCAGTGGTGTTTGTGTAATGTAGGGGATTGTGATGGGGGTAGTGTTTTAGGGTTTAGGGTAGTGCAGTGGTGTTTGGGTAGTGTAGGGGGGTCGTGCTGGGGGTCGATTTAGGGTTTAGAGTAATGCAGTGGTGTTTGTATAGTGTAGGGGGTTTAGGGTAGTGCAGTGGTGTTTGTGTAGTGTAGGGGGTCATGCTGGGGGTTGTGGTTTAGGGTAGGGCAGTGGTGTTTGTGTAGTGCAGGGGTAGTGTTTTAGGGTAGTGCAGTGGTCTTTGTGTAGTGTAGGGGGTCATTCATGCTGTGGGTAGTGTTTTAGGGTTTAGGGTAGTGCAGTTGTGTTTGTGTAGTGTACGGGTTGTGTTTTAGGGTATAGGGTAGTGCAGTGGTGTTTGGGTAGTGTAGGGGGTCGTGCTGGGGGTAGTGTTTTAGGGTTTAGGGTAGTGCAGTGGTGTTTGTGTAGTGTGGGAGGTCATGCTGGGGGTAGATTTAGGGTTTAGTGTAGTGCAGTGGTGTTTAGGTAGTGTAGGGAGTCGTGCTGGGGGTAGTGTTTTAGGGTTTAGGGTAGTGCAGTGGTGTTTGGGTAGTGTAGGGGGTCGTGCTGGGGTAGTGTTTTAGGGTTTAGGGTAGTGCAGTGGTGTTTGTGTAGTGTAGGGGGTCATGCTGGGGGTAGTGTTTTAGGGTAGTGCAATGGTGTTTGTGTAGTGTAGGGGGTAGTGTTTTAGGCTTTAGGGTAGTGCAGTGGTATTTGTGTAGTGTAGGGGGTAGATTTAGGGTTTAGGGTAGTGCAGTGGTGTTTGGGTAGTGTAGGGGGTCGTGTTGGGGTAGTGTTTTTGAGTTTAGGGTAGTGCAGTTGTGTTTGGGTAGTGAAGGGGGTCGTGCTGGGGGTAGTGTTTTAGGGTAGTGCAGTGGTGTTTGGGTAGTGTAGGGGTCAACCAACATGAATTTGTCCTTGTGTGATGTAACCAATGCTCATGTAAAGCACTCCAATACCTGACCAGTCTGCACTATATAAAACTGCAAAAACAAAAAATAAAAAGTGTTTTGCACACTTCTGTCATTGGGCTATACGTGGGCTACCTCTGGGTGATATTTGTGCTACATTTGGGCTCTTTTTTCTCTGGTGGCCATCTTGGGAGACTTATTTGTAATGAAGTTTCCTAATTTCCTCATTTACTACAGTCTCCTCAGTAGGAAATGCTTTCAGTTTTTACTTTGATTCCATCAAGAAGGCATTCAGATGTGTCACACATTTGCCATAAATTCAGAATGTTAGCACTCTAGTTGTTCATTAGATCACTGTAGTAAAGCTACTGCTCACCAAGGAGTTAACTGGAAGTCTACTGCTGGTATTGAAAGTGATTGTTTCAGTCTGCATGTCAGAATTTTCTAATGAAATAGAAGAGGATTTGAGATCTCACTTAAAACATGCCCTAAATTTTCTTTTTGCAGCACTAACCATAATTTCTATGGCAAAATGAACCCCCTCATTTTGTTCCTTTTTAAATTAAATGTTTTAAGTGTTACCAGTTTATTCCAATCAAGATGGCTTCAGGTGTGCCATACTTCTGTCATAAGTAAGGCTGTTAGCACTCTAGTTGTTCTTTAGAACACTCTGGGAAGCTGCAGTAGAACACAAAGGCATCAACTGACAGGCTGCTCCTGTTGAAATATAACAGGAAGATATTTGAGATCTCACTTAAAACATGTCCTATTTTTTCTTTCTACAGCACTAACCATAATTTCTATGGCAAAATGAACCCTCATTTTGTTCCTTTTTAAATTAAATGTTTTAAGTGTTACCAGTTTATTCCAATCAAGATGGCTTCAGGTGTGCCATACTTTTGTCATAAGTAAGACTGTTAGCACTCTAGTTGTTCTTTAGAACACTCTGGGAAGCTGCAGTAGAACACAAAGGAATCAACTGACAGTCTCTGCCATTGTTGGATGTACATGTTTTACTGAGAATGTCAGACTTCATTCTCACATGACTGAGAAAGATAATGTGAATTTACAGAAAATATGCTCTCATTTTAGCTTCTGGAGCACCTTCCAAAACTGTATGGGACAAGCATGTGAAAATAGTTCTCTCTCAAACATGATTCATGATATCCCAGCAGAAGGTTTTTCACAGGGTAAAATCACCTTAGAACACACCACAATTCCTGAAATTAGTATGGTACCATCAACAAATGAATTCTAATGTAACTAAAGTCTGTTATCACCCTTTATAGTTCTCCTTTTGGTAACCCTCAAAATCTTCGATTCACTACAATGCATTTCAATGGGGTACTATCATTTATATTGGTCCCAAGATGGCTGCCAGCAATTCCAGGAAGAAGTGCTGACAGCCAATCAGATCTCACGATGACATGTGTGGTTAGGCTCCGCCCAGATATATATGTGTTTTTACTTTTGATTTTCTCAGCAACTACTGAACGGATTTACACCATTTAACAAAAGGGTTCTTTCTGAACCAAGAACTACCTCTTTGCCAAATTTGGTGTAATTCCGTTCAGCAGTTCGGGCTGTAGCCGTGGCTAAAGTTTCCTATGGGAAAATGAATGGGGAAAACACGTTTTGGGACCCCTTTTTCTCGGCCCCCGCTTGACGAATCACCCCGAAACTTTTAGGGTAGGAGCGGGCCATAAAGTTTGAAAATTTCGCGAAGATTCGTCAACCGACGCAAGAGTTATTTCAAATAGAATGTTGCGGATTTCCTATGGAAAATAGGTCCTAACTATAACTATCTACTGGCGACCGCCAGTAGATAATATATATATATATACACACATATACACATATATATATATATATATATATATACACACACACACACACACACACACACACACACACACACACACACACACACACACTTACAAGGCTTTGCAAAACAAAACTGACAGGCCAGACAAAAGCAACACCAATGGCTTTAGTCCTACTTCTATGTCTGACCTGTCCGATGTTTTTGCGTCTCTAAATCTGGTCACCCTACTGCAAAGGCTTCTTTTGCAAGGCCACCTTTCAGAGCATACTGCACTGCCTTTAAATAATAAGATCCTGCAGGCCCTTTTGTGCTATGGCCTCCAACCAACATCAAAAGCTCTGTCTCTCGACTTTGAGGGCTCCTCCTCAACTTCATGGCCTTCCTTGGTAAACTTTTGAGACACAAAAGCCTCAGAGGGACCTTAATGGAGTAGCAGTAGTTGAACCAGCAAGACATACAGTAGGAAAAGAGCCTCTCCAATGGCCCATTCTCTGCATTTGCAATTTTCAGATTAGTGTAGAAAAACTGTTATTAAAAAACTATATCTCATCAGCTAAGCAATGACTAGCGAGGTCTCCTCTGATAGCCCAATAGAGAAAAACCCTTTTTCACAAAGCAATGTTACAGTATAAATGATAGAAAAAAGATTGTTTTCTGACAAATTCCTGTCAAAAGGAGGGTGCCAAGTGGCTAAAAAAAAGAAGAAAGACAAATTGACTTCAAAATGAGCTAAAGCAGGGAGTATAAATACTAATGAAGCTCAAAGGAAATGCTTACTAAAAGCTCTCACCACAGGCCATCTCTTAACCTGTACCACTATTTAGAGTTTGTAGTTAGGAAAGCTATTATAAAGTTACCCATGCTTGCTACAGAAATTGAAGCAGGCAGGCAATTCTTATCCCCAGTCTCTATAATTGGTAAGCTCCATTTAAAAAATTAAATATTCCATATGAAAAAACCTCAATCAACTTTAGCTTTATGGACCCGCCTGAAGCAAACCCCACTTTATGGAAAGCTATGTCACCCCTCCCCTTTTTCCTTACCTCTCCCAATTCACTGTAACCATAGTCAGTCCAGATAATTCTTTCACCCTAAGCATCTACTTTAAGTAGCGCCCCCTTTTAAGCAAGAGACATTTTAAAGGTAATGTCAGTCTTTCAAGTCAACCAAAATAAATCAAACTTTTCCCCTCACTTAGACACTTCAGAGAATGAAAGGCCTCTAGACCAGGGTTAAGAAAACCTGTGGGTACCACCCCCCCGACCCCCCCAGTGATTTATGTGGAAGTCTAAAGAGGGCAGTAGATTGGAATTTGTATAACCCCTCACGAAGTACAAGCAATAAAGAGTCATATGTAACTTCGGTGCATTGCAAATGGATGTATCCGAGTAAGTAAGATGTCTAACTAGAGTTAGCCAAGGATAACTTGGGTCATATTTGAGGAAGTATGCTCTAGACAAAAAGAAAAGTATAGAAACATAAGTTTACATCCTCTACCTGGAAATTGGCCCTCATATTTATATGATCAGTCGCCATTTACTTCCTATTAGACGTGTTCTTGGAGTCCCTTTGTTTTAGCTGGGGGATTCTTTTGCAGAGCATTTTTCAAATCATCAATCCCCCTCTAGGATATTAGGAACTATGAAGACAGAGGCGAAGTGGCTCAAACAGACAAACGCTTCACAATACACACTTCTGATACAAATCCAATTCAGCTTATTAAACTGCCGCTCTTTCACGTGGACCACATTCAGAGCAACTTCATTTTAGGTCATCTGTCTGCAATGCACTCGTTTTCTGCTTATTGGACACTCACTAAAACTCATCGTTAACAGACTATCCATCTCGCCAGGCATCTTAACTCCATTTACTAATTTCATCCTGTAATTCCAGTGCTAGCCAGAATTATATTAGAATCCTAAATGGGCCAAAAAAGGTAACATTATCCACCTCGCCTTACATTTACTTCGCCCATGGGAAGAGGATACAGTGGAACTCAGAATTTGCCAAATTTTACCATGTGACCAACAACGTTTGCAAAGTCCAGATTGAACAAAAGCAGGAACAGCAGCCTAGTGAAGGCAGGGGTAATAATTTACATATGTTAACAACCGCAAAGCCAAATGATGTAAGTTTACGTTTTTTTTTTTAATGAATCTTCCACAAAAAAGAAAGGGGGCAATAAATTAAGGGCTCCGTATTTAGTTTTGTTAGATTTACTGTTGCCTCACTCGCACTACTATTCAGTATGAGACAATCACAATTTTGTCTGCTTACCTATCTAATACAATTCCTGCAAAGGCACCAGAATGAGGCTACCGGTGACTCAAAGACCTCACATCTCTCTTAAATCTTGCTTTAGTTCCCCGATACCTGAAGAATGACATTCATAATTGTTCGACACTATTAATTAACGTTAATTCAAGTTTATTCAAGATTGATTTAGACTCCAAAAGAGATCACCAATCCAACCATAAAACTAAAGATAAAATATAAAATGTATACTATTTTCTGTTAACATATCTCCCAAAAACTCTTAGAAAATGTAAATAAATTAAAACACATTCATTGGGAGCAGACAATATAAAAGACAAAAATTCATCCATAATAGTTAAATTGTATCTGCAATAAAAGGGAGTTGAGAACGGATTTCCAGGCACAGCAAGTGCCGGGCAGAAAAAGACACGATTTAAATCCTGTTTCTCACTATTGCAGAGTTGACATTTGAAGGGGTCACTTTCCTGGTCAGCCCATTTACCTATAAATAATCCAGCTTCTTAGAACAGGTTATTTTGCTGATAAAAGATGCATACATTTTCAGGTTACCACAGTATTCAATCAATAAATCAATATATATCTTTATTCGGTTATGTGATAGCCATAAAAGCACACAATAAAAGGCAAAAACTGTACATGAAAAAACATCATATTTCATAAGCCATTAAATAAGTATTCAATATATAATGCAAAACAGTCTTGGGATAATCTGTTTTAAATATAGATGCATCACCCAGGGGACAATGAATCCAGGAGAGAAGGTACATCCACATTTTTTTTAATACTATTTGAAAATTTAGAGTAAAACAGTTGTACTTCTACAAAACTGATAAAACCTCCTGTCTTAATAGTTCTCAGAGCGATCCTTCATCTGCATGCATTAGGCTATACGCCCATCTTATTAGGTTTGCGACTGCCATGGCAAATGTACTAGTAAGACCTAGCTCTGAGTATAAGGCCTGCACAGAAATTGCAGTGCTAACTGAACAAAACTTCCTTAAGATTTTCCCCTCATAGAAATTAAAAGGAGACCATGTTGCTATAGGTATGTATTCTACGGCATAGCTTAAGGTAGATGGAAGTTTCACCTTGTAGGTTTCTAATAGGTGATTAAGATGTCTTCTCTACATAGTCACAGAATGTATTTAATACACCTGGCATGTGCTAATGCATTACTACAATTCCGGGAAAAAAAGCTGCTTGTTGTCAAGGTTGTGAGATAAAAGATTCTGTCTAGATAGGTGTAAGATTTAACTTGTTCTAATTTCTCACTGCCTATAGACCAACAATAAGGTTTACTTTATTTTCGCCCCTTGAAAGCGGATTTCTTAGTTTTAGTGATATTAATTTTAACATGATGTTTTTCTCTATAAATAAAAAGCACTTCCAAGTTTCTCTGCAGCCCTATTGGAGTCAAGTAAAACCACATCAAAAGATGGCAGGGACATGCTTCCCAATCTAGGGAGAAAGTTCATAAATTGCAAGGCAAAATTATGCAGAAACAGTGAACATAAGAGGGGTGCCAATATACATCCCGGTTTCAATTCATGCTTTTTCTGATCTTGTAAGTTAACCCTTTATACCCACCCACCAAAATTTTACACCATGTAGAAGTATGGAGTGCAATTATTCTTAGGAGATTAGATGAAATTCTCGGATCTACAAGTTTTTCCCCCCAAATACAATAGGTCTGTCAACTCAGTCAAAGGCCGCAGAAAAGTCGATCAAAGCAGTATAAATATGAGATTTAAAATGTACATATTTATCAATTAATGTTTTAACAGCTGCAATATTATTCAATAAAGAATGCTTACATCTAAAACCTGATTGTTCTAAAGGAACTATTCCATTTCCATAAGTCCAGTCTTGCTAATTATCTAAAATGCTTCTTGCACAAATCTTGCCAGTTGAATCCAGTAGTGAAATTTGCCAATAGTTGCTTGGACTTAATCTGTATTCTCTTTTCAGCAGTGGGATAATAATACTTGCATTCCATGAATTAGGAATGCATTGTGTATTATAACAGTAATCATATAATGGGGCTAAAATTGTTCCCCATATTTCTGGGTTAGCTTTTAAGACCAGTACCAGAATCTAATCTGGACCCATAGCAAGGGAAGATGTGGCACCTTTTATGTATTTAATGATCTGAGGAACTGTAAGGAGTGAGACATCCTTAGAATCTTGGGTTGATGTTAAATATTGGTCAAGAAACAGAGCCAGTGCTGGGTCATTTGCAGCACACAACTGAACAATGTAGTCAGACCATGTCGATGGAGAAATGGAAGTAACTAAAATATTCCTTTTGGCCAGCAATTAAAGGCCACTAGCATCCAGTATTTTCCAGAATTTCTGGTAGCTGTGGCTTGATGCAAGTCAATCAAGTTTTGAGCATGTAATCTCCTTTCGGAAGAGAATGAGGTCTCTTTTTTTTCCTTAACGCCGGAATTGTTTTGCTCCACAGTTACATTGGATACAAAAACTGTTTCCTTGTTAATTTATTCATTTCTTTGGAACGCTTTGTATCTAGAACATCTCTGCTGCCAGAGTCTTTTTTTTGCAGTTTTTCAAGACTCAGTATATCCTCTGTGACCATAGCGACAAATTTCTCGAACACTACAATTATATTGAAATCCATGCCATTATCTAACAAACAAACCTCCTAGAATTTTCCCATTAAACAAATTTATATTTCTAGAGTTCCAGTGACGGCGACCCTGCTTAGGAGCTACATCAACGTGACCATTACAGAATTCCAGGGACCAATCTGATGTATACTGAAATAAGAGCATAATTGAATCTTTCAAAATTGTATGATCACTATAATTTTGATCAACCCTGCTCAATTTGGATATTAGATCAAAAAAAAAAATCACAGCTCTACAATATAATCAAATGTTGATGATGCTGTTATACCAGTTCTAGTATGTCTTGCAGAAATGTCTGATAAGATTCTTCCACTGATTACTATTCCCCTAATAATTTTTAGGAATTCAAGCAATTGTCTAACTCTACTATCGACTAAACAGTTATTTGCAAATAAGGATTTTGGGATATCCCAAGTTTCCTTGAACTCTTTATTCCTACATTTTCTCAGAAGAGTATTATATATTTTTCCATCAAACACTCCTACTATTAAAAAATGAGACCTAGAATTATTTTTAATTGCGTTTGATAAAATAAAAAGAACTGACCAGGAGTGAGTCATTTTCTTCACCTGGGGGTATATAAAGATTAAACAGAAGGAGCGTTTTTTACTACCACAATTCTGATCGTGCAATTCAATTTTTACACATGGAATATAATTACCTGGTCCTAACAGAGATATGAAGTTCCATCTGTACAATGTTAATAAGGCTAAACCTCACTTTGCATGGCCTTTGTTAGAATGGAGTGAAAGACTCTCGATTACATAGTAGTCATCAAGTTCTAGTTTGTTTGAACACCAGGTCTCCTGTAGACAAAATAATATAAGCTTTCAGGCTCATTAGAAAGTTAGTTTTTTCACCATGCCAGACCGCTAGATTTCATGATAAAAGCTGGAAGCTAGTGTTAAAATGGCAATTTAAAAGCCCTATTTATTTTATTGCATTCAGCGGTCCAAATAGCCAGGCCTAAGATACTTCATCATTGAAAAGTTTCTGTCCAGTATGCTCGCAAGTACAGACACTTCTGCCATCCATGTCAACTCAGATGCCAAAAGAGTTAGGCGACTTATAAGCTTTATTATTAGATAATTTGAAACAATGAGCGTGGGTAGTCATCTCTACTATAGGAGAGCTATTTGACTCCACTCCCACAAAAGGTAGTTTAGACGGAAGAAATGTCAAAGCCCCTCCTTCATAATAAATCAACATCATTCAGAATAATTGCTGGAACTAACCTTAAATATTGGTCAAGAGACAAAACCAGTAATGGGTCATTTGCAGCATACAACTGAACAATGTAGTCAGACCATGTCGATGGAAGAATGGAATTAACCAAAATATTTTTTTTTGGCCTGCAATTAAAGGCCAATAGCATCCAGTATTTTCTAGAATTTCTGGAAGCTGCGGCTCGATGCAAGTCACTCAAGTTTTGATTATGTAATCTCCTTTTGCAAGAGAAGTGATGTCTTTCTTTTTTTTTTCTTAACTGAATTGTTTTGCTCCCGCAGTTCCGTTTGACAAAAACTATTTCCTTGTTATTTATTCATTTCTTTGGACTCTGCATCTAGGACATCTTTGCTGCCAAAGTCTCTTTTTTTTGCATTTTTTCAAGGCTTGGTATATCCTCTGTGACCATAGCGACAAATTTCTCGAACTCTACAATTATATTGAAATCCTTGCCATTATCTAACAAACAAACCTCCTAAAATCTTCCCATTAAACAAATTTATATTTCTAAGAGTTCCAGTGAAGGCAATCCTGCTTAGGAGTTACATCAACCGGATCATTACAGAAGCCCAATCCGATGAATACTGAAATAAGAGCATAATTGAAACTTAAAAAATTGTATGATCAGTATAATTTTGATCAACCCTGCTCAATTTGGATATTAGAGCACATAAACCCCAGCTCCACATTATATAATCAAATGCTGATGATGCAGTTATACCAGTTCTAGTTGGTCTTGCAGAAATATCTGGTAAGATTTTTGCATCGATTACTATTCCCCTAATAATTTTAAGGAATTCAAGCAATTGTCTACCTCTACTATCGGCTAAACAGGTATTTGGAAATAAGGACTCTAGGATATCCAGGCTTCCTCGAGCGCTTTATTCCTAATGTTCTCAGGAGAGTATTAGATATTTTTGCATTAAACTCTTCTACTATTCGAAACTGAGAACTAGAATTATTTTCAATTGTGCTTTCGATAAAATTGCAATTAGGGCTCCCGGTTTTATGGTATTTTTTGGGGGGAAATTTCAGTCTGTATTTATCCATATTTATGTTTTGTTAATTTTAACTGTATTTATCCATATTTATTTGGGGAGAAAATGAAGCTGAAATGAGTATTTTCTACATTTATTTGACCGATAAATATGCACTCATGCCTGAACGATTAACAGGTTTCAGGGATATAAACACACTCAGATGATAAAATATGCTCTTATAAGAAAATATGCAAATTTTAATATCAAGGTTGTACATGTCTATTGCTGTTTAAGGCTCTTTACTAAAATTCTTTTTTTTTTTTTCTTTTTTCTTTTTTTAACTCCCTCACCTTTTGATCAACAGAGCTACTGGCCTGGTAGTCATGACTGACAGCATTTAGAATCACTCAAATACAACCCAATTTCCGTTTTTATCCACATTTAAAAATACATACAAACAGGAAAATAAATGGTTTTTGGTCTGTATTTATCTGTAAAAATCAGTAAAAACGGAAAACAGGGAGTCCTGATTACAATCTGTGTGAAAGAGTCATTGATATCAACAGTTGATGTAATAATACAGGAATTAAAATGTAACTGAGAGACTAAGGGAATTGCTTTACTCTGAACTCTTTCACTGTGGAAGAAAATAATTGTTTAACTACACTTTGGGAGGTAAACTCAGTAGCTAGAGGATTGAGACCATAGAAAGGCCGTTCTAGATCCTGCATGGCTGGAGAACTATCAGATTGTAGGCCCTGGGAAATTTCCAGACTATTAGAACTAACAGATTGAAGGGCCTAAGGAATTTCTGGAGTATTAGAATGTGCAACTTCAGAAAAAACCCCGAAAGATCCTATTAAACAGTGTTAGATGGAGGGATTGGAGTTGCTTTTTGTATCAAATTTAAATTAAATCTGATATGACAAGAACTTTTTCTAGTAATTCTACACTTGTTCCTGTTCCTTTTACTCTCAGTACTTTTCCTTCAAGGTTTCACTTTACCACACCCCTGTAACATGTCCACCTCTACCGACTGACATAATTCATTTTGATCTTTATTAAAGATTGAAAAATAAGGTATATCAGAACTAGATTTAACACTTAAAGGGGTTTGTGGCTTTATGGAGTTTTACAAAAATAATTATTTAAGGAAAAAACCTTCTCTTGGTTGGACACTATCAAAGATCTGTTCTGTACTATATTTGGTTTTCCAGCTTGAGTTCCCATGCTTCTTTTGATACTAGTCGAAATAATGGAAAGGGTAAGGGTAAAGAACCTGTAAATTCGAAGGCATTGGTTTCCACTTTTTGTTGCTCAATTGGAGCTTGAAGATTTCTCAAGGGGACACTATGGATGCTAAGTAGTTTTAAAATAGAGGACAGCATTTCAAGGAAGTGATCTGAATTTAATGTTGTCTTTTCTAATAATGATAAAAATAGACTCGAAGATTCTCTGTAAACTTTGTAGAGCTTCTGAAAACTGTACATATTCTCTGGTAGGTTGAGAAGTGACAATCGAAGAAACATCTGGAGTATTAAATAGTTCATTAATAACTTCATTAGTTGGTGTACTATTAAATGGTTCCAGTGTCTCTTTCGCTTCCCTTTTCCCTGGAGGAAGTGCTGTATTACAAATTTTGATATCAGAAAGCATAAAATTCATCAGAGGCAGAGACTTCTTATTTAATATTTTTGGTCCATTGGAACAAGTGGAAGATGAGATCCCAGGACTGGATCATTCTCCGATAATAACCAAAGGGAAGTGTCATTGAAAGAAGAAATTACTTCCTTTGGTTTAGATAGATGACAAGACTATCTCCTAAACTTTTAACTTTGGAAAAAATGTTGGAATAGAAGGTAAACCAACAAGAGATCCAACATGTAGGGATTTTCTCCGCCCTCCATTTAACCTTTGCAGAGGCTGTTGTCTCTTCAAATGAATGGTACGATTCCGAAGCATTTTAATCGTCATTCTTCAACATTTCCCAGGAGAGTAGGGCAAAACAGAGTGGGAAGTGGAGCAAAGTCTAAAATAAACACTTTCCAAGTGAATCAAGATGAAGAAGCCAATAAAATAGTCCACTCAACTCCTCACAGCGGAAGAGAACCTTTGCTGCCAACACCACCCACAGACAGAAATACAGACTAATAGTGCGTAAAGAAAACAATCCTCCAGGAAGGAAACTCATATCCTCCACGGAGCTCTCTCCAATTCGACTCCCTCCACCTGCTCGCACAACTACAACACTCCCAACCTGGCTGCTGACTGGGGCTGATCACCATCCTGCCACACTCCTGGCTCCGGCTCCCCAGGGTCAGGCACAGTGATGGTTCAGCACACCCAAGTCCAGAAGGCACGGTACGGGGGGTGTATGGGGAGGGCCAGCACTTTCAGACTGCACCAGCAGCCGCACCTAAGCAGAAACAATAATTCACTGCTGGTTTACAGTTCCCATGGCAAAAGAAGATAGATGCTGTGGATTGGAGTGTACATAATTCTGAATCACTGCTTTGGCAGCACCAAGCTTAATTTTGGAAACCTTCAACACGTCCTTCATGTCACCACATGACAACAAACTCTGATGACAGGCCTGTGTCTAGCTAGCGACCCTCCTCTGCACCTCACTTTGCAGGGGTGATGCTAAACCAAGGCGATCATACACTCCACAACACCTGACCGTTCCCTCTGATCACCCTTTCCTCCTTCTGCCCAACCCGCAAAAGGTCAGCTAGACTCAGCTCTCACCCCACCGCTACCACTACTGCCCACAGTTAGTCCCCCACAACACTCTCACCAGAGCCAAGGACCTCCCTCACCGGCGTGATGAAGTGCTGAGACGAGGTCCGGAAAACTGAAGGGCAGGGCGAATACTGCAGGTACCGGGGGGTCAAAAGAGCAAACTTGCTAGGGCCCCCCCCAGCCTGATTTACTGAAAGTGTGTCGTAATAAGAGATACATGCTGTGCCCACCCCGAAAGAGATGCAGCCAAAGGACAGATGTGGCAAGTGAGTGCTCTACTGTGTCTCAATGTACGAGAGGGCAGTGGAATTGCCCATGAATCTCACCATCACCTTGGTACTCAGCCCTGGAAAGAAAGCCTTCAATGCCAAAAAGATAGCTTTCAGCTCCAACAATTTTTGTTCAACAAGGCACTCATGGGAAAGCTCTAGTGTCCCACAAACCCATATAGCAGGCCATGCTATAGATGGCACATTTTCAAATTTAAGAATCAAAGGGGAATCCCTCCTGCCAGTGGTATGGTCAGGTCACTTTCTTCTGCCTTTTATGTGGCAGTTTGAGTATTTAAACATTCCCCGACCTCCCCTGCTGCAGAATGAGAACAGATGCTGGAGTAAGGTGCCCTTGGATGAGTTTAAGTGTACCCTGCTGGATTCATTACCGGTTAATTCAGACTACATCAAGGATGAGGATACTGCAATTAGTTCATGGCTTAGGAGAGCGACCGACACTGTAGCCCCCTTTATGGTCTTAAAAAAAGCTAATAAGATTCATTCAGCACGCTGGTTCTCGCAGGAACTGGCCTCTGAAAGAGAAGCTTGTAAGAAATTAGAAAGACTCTGGAGGTCTTTGTATCAGGACGCTGATAAAGTCCACAATAAATCAGCTTTGAAATTCTATCATAGAAATGTTAAGACCTTTTCAATGCATTGTATCAGGAAGGCTGAGAATGATGGGAAGGAGATTTTTTATATTGTGGCTAACTATACAGATCCTAAAATTACATGTCCCCCGTTGGAGCCTAGTCAGTTCCTATGCTCACGAGTAAGTGATTTTTTTTTTTTTTTAGGAGAAAACCATCGAAATTCATTTTACTCTGTCGGGGGGGGAATAATACTCTGGGACAGTTAGAATTAGGTGACTCAGTTGGTTTAACATCTCAGTCGACATTGACAACCTTTCTGGTGCCATCTGTGAAGAATGGGACTGCTTCTTTTGTGAATTGTAAGTCTGGGTCCCCAATAGATCCCATTCCGCCTCACATTTTAAAGTCCATTGCGGACATTATTGCTCCACTGTATCAGGAACTATATGTGATCTCCCTTCATTCAGGGGCAGTACCAGATGACTCGAAAAGAGCCATTGTGATCCCTTTTGAAAAATGCCAACACTGATCCCGATTCCTTAAGTTATAGCTAGTTATAGGTCACTACTTTTAATAGCTTCTAAAGTGCTTGAGAAGGTAGTAAACCAGCAACTGACCACCTTCTTGACAGAGGATAATCTACTTCACCCCTCTCAGTCAGGGTTTAGAGCCCGATATAGCTTCGGTCCATACTGTTAGAGGTCTCAGAGTCCATTAGGTTTAGTTTAAATTCGGGTCTCAATGTGGCTCTGATGCTGTTGGACCGGTCAGCGGCGTTTGATACTGTGGATCATAACATCTTGCTGAACATTTTGGGGTAACAGGTTCTGCACAGGGCTGGCTGAGCTTCTTCTTGGAAGGACGTCAGCAGGTGATATGGATAAAGCCATATGCCTCAGGTGGAAAAATGTTGAAATAGGGGGTGCCGCTAGGCTCCTCCAATAGTCCCACTCTCACCAACGTTCATATGCCGCCTTTGGCATATTTAGTGGAATCCTATAACCTCAAGATCATCTCATACACAGATGATACTCAACTCCTGCTCACATATGATGGGGATCCTGGGTTCCACAACGTTTTAGGTACAAAGCACTGTCATCAAGCGCTCCGCAATAGAGGACCCATGTACTTGAATGAACACATTTTGGCATACAGCCCTGGGAGGTCTCTGCGTTCCAGCTCTGCAGGCCTATTTGTGGTTTTCAGAAACAAAGGAGGGGAGGCTCCTCTTTTACTGTTAAAGCAGCAGGTCTGTGGAATAGACTGCCTGAATACTTTAGATTTATCACGAATGAGACAATTTTAAAAATAATTGAAAACACGCTTATGTCTAGTGATGATGTTTAGGGGACGTACTTTTCATACTATACTCTTTGGGAAGCCCAGAAAAAGCGCCGGGACACTCCTTGGAGTAGCTGTGCGCTATAGAAATTATTTCATTCATTCACAAACTTACTCTATAGCTGGGTTTACTGCCCCCAGCACTCAAAGCTCGTAACCAAGGACGGCTGGATTGTGATGTGCTTAGACTTGTGATCTTTTAGCTAAATCCAGTGCTCCTTCTGATGTAATGCTGGGGAGCTTGGTGTGGACAGATGCCTGTCATTCAAGAATTCTCTGGAACAGCCAGCCTATCACAGTTTTGCTGAAACTGATCCAGTGCCTGGCTGCAACTCTCTGGAGTAGAAAAGGCTAGACTTCAAAATTATCTCTATGACCTCTTTCTGAAGGGAACCACAAAGATATTTTGTACAGGACAGATGAAAGTCCAGTCTGCTGCGCCCCAGGGCAACTTGCACTGTCCCTTTATAGAGAAGAAAAAAACGAAGGTTAAGGAGAAGCTAGAAACCAGCCCTTAACAGCCACTAACTGATTATTGCTATGTGTATTACTATGTGGTTGTCCAACTAGTTCTGTTTTTAAAGCAGTGGGACCAGAATTAGTATTTAAATACCCTACTCCCAGTGTCCTCCAACTTTGCTCGCATAAATGAGTGCCCAGCCACCCAGGAACAGACTAGCTGACTATACCTCGCCTTTCTCAAAACTTTCAAGTAGCTCATCGGCCTCCGTAGTGATCTAACATTATGCATTTTATTCTTGTGCATAACTTTCAAGGTCGCTGGAAATTTGAGTTGGGCCACTGCACCTAGCTTTTTAAAATCATCCAGCTTCTTGCCCAGCTCCCATTGCCTATCAAGAGTGACTCTGGCAAGGTGAGAACGTGTTTCAAATGAGAAATCCCTGGCCTTCAATGATTTTACCTTCAGAGCCATATTAAGGATCTTTTCCTTCAGGGAGTAAGTGTGGAAATTTAAGACGATTTTCCTGGGCTTTGTTCTATTGGGGTTCCTTCTAAAAGGATCCCTGTGCGCCCTTTGAATATCCTTCCTCAGATCTTCTTCTGTTTCCTCTATCTGTAATGTCTCCTTTAATAGAGAGACAATGTAGGATTTGAGGTCATCCCCCTCCCTCCCCTCGGGAATATTCAAAATACGGAGATTGCTGCTTCAGGAGTTATTCTCTAGGGACTCCAGCTTATCACAAAGAACCTCATCCTCCCTCTTGAGAGCTAGTATGTCCGCTTTTCCTGCACCAAGGTCATCCTTTAGTTTTCCCACAGTATTTTCCAATGTGTCTGTTCTTGTGTTGAGGAGATCGATCTTCTTTTCCAGGGACTCACAGAAGTTCCTGATCTCTCCTTGATTGGCCTCAGATACTGAAAACCCCTTTTTAATGTCCTCCGAGAGGGTAGAAAATAGAGCCTCCAGGGATGCTACCGAGGGCCCCATTGCGTCTTGATCTTTAGAGCCTTTGTCAACCCCCACGGCACAGCTCCCTCCCACACCCTGAGATGCTGAGTCACTCTGCCTTTCATTATCTTTTTCCCTTTTCCTTTTCAGGGACCCCAACTGGACCACTCCCCGTGGTTGAGGTAGATGCTGATAGCCGGGGGCCTCCCCCAAAGCCTCCATCTCCTCCGGAATGGGTCCTGATCCATGCGGAGCTGCTGACCCCCTTCTGAGTACCTCAGCCTATTTTACCACATCGAGCACGATCGGTTGAACTTTAAAGTATGACCTGAGTGAGGGAGTAATCCTAACTTTGTGATCCAGGGGGTTTATTTTAGCCTTCCCAGCCTTTATGCTCCTACTTTTGACCTCACACCGCTGAAAGGTGGAGCAGCTGCTGTCTATGCCAGTGTCAATCCCCTGACACCCAGTCTGAAAAAGGGGATGGGGGGAGCTCTTCCTACTGCCTCCAATGGCAGACTTCTCCTTCCTGGGAGCCTGCTTGCTTCCTTTTGCACCCGACTTTAGTGGCCCCTGGGAAGCCCCTCCATGCCCTTTACCTTTCTTTGCTCCCTTTACCGGGAGCGCAGTGCCTGGTGTCCCTTGGATCAATGGACTCGCCTGTACCCGCTGCAAAGGAGTCCCAGAAAAAACACTGCCGCCGAAATCCTGCTCCTCCTCAGCCTCCCTTACTGTAGCAACCTTCTCCAGGATAGAGTGGGTGCGACAGGTGCTGCCGCTGCCCGCGCTGACCCGGAGGAGACCGCGAGCCGCTGCTCTGCGGCCCCTCCTCAGCTCCAGGGCGGCCGCCACCCACCGGGATGAAACAACGGAGGCAGCCAACACGCGGGTCTCTCCAGGCGCCGGAGCTCCAAAACACATCCCCCACCACAGGAAAGGCCAGAAAAAAGAAAAGGAGTGAAGCGACCACCACACATGAGGAACCACCAGCAAAAGGTGAGCCGGATTCCTAACTTCGCCTACTCATTAAATCGCGGGACAGAAGTGCATCCGGGGAGCAAGAGGCAGCTCACGTAGCGGCCGCAATGCTCTCCCTCCGAATTAGGATTATTGTTAATCCTCCAACTGTTAATCCTTAGGAGGGGGGGGGGGGGGGTTTCTCCAGGGAGGGGTTCGCAGAGGGGGGGGGAGGGGGGTGCACTGGGTGGGGAGCATAGGGGTAAAATACAAAAAATTTCCTCATTCACCTTAGCCTGTTTGTTTTTCTTTTTCTTCGTTCAGACTGCTCTAGTTATGTTAATGCCGTACTACTCGGTCTGGCGCTGGCAATCTCTGCTTCTTAAACGATTTATAGGCCCTGTGTTTAAACCTCCATGAGAATGGTTCAGTTCCTGTCTTGGGACGTGAATGGCCTACGCGTGAAATCCAGAAGGGCAAAAATTCTACAATATATTAGAGATTCCCCTGCGCAGGTCATTATCCTTCTGGAAACTCACCTCCTGAAGGAGGAGTTAACCGAGATATTTTAAAAATCAAAATGGTTGGACTATTTGATCTGCTCTAATCAGAGTGCCAACATTAGGGGGGTCGCTATACTAATTAAAAAGCAAGCAAAAGCCTGCATCTTAGATTCTTTGATTGACCCTTGTGGCAGGTGGGTTATTCTGAAGGTGATTATTTCAGGCTCTCTCTTTACTCTTGTGGGCTATTATAGCCCAAATCAAGACGACCCCTCCTCCCTTAAAACCATCTTTTCAAAAGTATTGGATTACCCAGATCCAGTAATCATGGCTGGGGATTTCAATATCGTTCTGAATCCTAAATTGGATAAGTCTGCAAATAGCAGAGCCCGGGCACTTTCTAAATCTCGGACATATCTCCACTCTATGATGGCGCAGACAGGACTCTGCGACATATGGAGAGACAGATCCGGCCATCAGCTAGGAGTCTCGTATTATAACAGCAAATACGGTCACAAATCAAGAATCGATTACATCTTGGTTAGCCATAGTCTGAGGGGGGGAAAGTCAAGGATATCGGCTATTCGACACCCCATCTATCTGACCATTCAGGGGTATGGATGGACTTGGATCTGGAAGGCAGGCAGAACATCAGGGCCTGGACTTTCGATCGCACTCTGCTTCTTGACAGTGAGGAGATGAAGTACCTATCCCAGGAGACGGAGAGCTTTTTGGGTTATAATATAGGATCAGCTGTGACCTCTGTTGTTTGGGACTCTCTGAAGGCTTTCTTAAGGGGGACGATCATGAGTAGGGTGTGCTTCAGGAACAAAATATACAGAGGAGAGGTGGCACACAAGGAAGCAGAGATGAAGGTAGCAGTTTTTGGCCTGAAAACTGGGGCTGATCCTGAGAAACAGCAGGAAAATTTTGATAGACAAAGAATTAAAGGAGCAGCTAGATACCATCCTCCAGACTAGGGTTACACGCAGATGGGAGGCGAGCAAGCTTGCCCACTTGGAGTATGGCGAGGGTGCGGGCAAGTTGCTGGCTTGGAAGGCAAAGTCAGACAGGACGCGTAACTTGATTAAACAAATTGACAACATAGATGGGGTTACTGTCCTGTCTACAGACGAGGAGATAGGGGGCACCTTCTTTGATTTTTTCCAGGATTTATACCGAGAAGATAGGGTGGTGGACAGATCCGAGGCTGTGGAATGGTTGAGTGGGAGCACGCTCAGTTCCCTGAATTTAATTCAGCAGGAAGATCTTGAGCAGGACATCTCACAAGAAGAGGCGAAAAAGGCCATCCTAGCCTGTAAGGGGGGGGGGAGCCGCTGGCCCTGACGGGCTGCCAATAGAGCTCTATAGATCACTGGGGGAAGTGATGGTTCCAATCCTGACACAGCTTTTTAACGAGATTCTATGTGTTGGAACAAAGCTGCCAGGATCTTGGGGAGAGGCAACCATCACTTTGATATTGAAAGCGGGGAAGAACCCAGCGAGTTGCGGGTCATATAGACCCATCTCGCTGCTAAACGCAGATTATAAAATCTTTGCCAGGATCTTGACGAGCAGGTTGGGATCAGTAGCAGGAGATATGCTACACTCCAACCAAAAAGGTTTTGTCAAGGGCAGAAATCTATATGACCTCACATATGACTTTATAGGTGCTATTGATCTGGCCACAACCTACTCGCTTCCCCTCGCAGCAATGACTTTAGACGCCACTAAGGCCTTTGATAGGGTCAACTGGGTGTATCTAGCTGCGGTTTTGGAGAAATTCAATCTGGGTGAGAAGTTCCGCAAAGCCATCCAGCTGATCTATCAAGACCCGTCAGCTAAATTGCTGGTAAATGGTAATCTAACTGGTTCTTTTAAAATCACAAGGGGCACCAGGCAGGGTTGCCCCCATTTCCCCTTTTTTTTTACCTGTATATTGAGCCATTTGCCCAGCGGTTAAGAGAGGATCCGAGCATTCTGCCATTTAAGCATGGGGGGTGGGAGAGGAAGGTGGCCCTTTATACTGACATCTTGGTTCTTTCCTCGGACCTCTCTACGGCCTTTCCGGCAGTTATAAAGCTTACGCAGGACTTTGGTCAGATATCTGGGTACGAGATAAACGCTGGGAAGACCGAGGTCAGGGCATGGAATTTGGGGGAGTGCCAACATCAGACCAAGCGTGACATGAGGTACCTGGGGGGTCAGAATAGTTCAGGATATGAATAAGGTCTCAGAGACCAATCTGGCCCAAGTAACAATGGAGTGTCAAAAGCTCATGAAGTCCTGGGTCCACCTCCCTCTTTCCATCTTCGGCAGGATAAATCTGGTCAAGATGGTAGTACTCCCTAAAATCACCTTCCTCTTTAATGTCATTCCTTTACACTTCGACAAATTGCTTATAGTCAAGCTTCAGCAGGCCATTAACTCATTCATATGGGTCTATAGGGGGACCAGGATTGCCTGGAAGAAGTTGAGACGCAGGAGGGAGAAGTGAGGACTCTCGCTGCCTGACCTGCAATATTATGCCTGGGCCTTTCAACTATCCCATTCTAGGATGCTTTTAAAAATTCCGGAGAGCACTGGGGTAGGTGCAATGCTCTCCGCAATGCTAAAGGGTGCCAGTCTGTCTCAGGAGGGTTTTTTGTTTAAATACGGAGAACCTAAATTCTTCAAGAAGATAAAGTTAAAAGTCCTACAGGGAATGGCAAGAACATGGGCTAATATCAAACGGCTGATGGGTCTTAAATATATCTCGAGTCTGGCCCCCCTGTGGGACTCTCCTGGTGCACCGGAGTGCCTGAAGGACAGACTGGCACTACCACTCAGAGCGGCTGGGCTGAAGGTGTGGGGGGGGGACTTGGCTCAAGAGGGCACGCTCTTATCTTGGCCATCACTTCATAGCATGGCGGAAGGGGGTTTATCCAAATTCAAATACATCCAGCTGCAGAGTTGGGCCCAAAATTTGAAAATACCTATAGGCAAAGGCAACACCTTAGAGGAACAGCTGTTGGTAAGACCTATAGGAAAGAAGGAGGTCTCCACTTGGTACTAGGGCATCAAGGAGGCAACCGAAGAGGAATTTAAATTGGCCGAAGAACTGTGGGGTGCCAGCCTACCAAATGAACCCTGGGAACACCTTTGGCAAACATCTTTCAGCACTCTGTTTGCCATTGTAAAACCAGCATGGCTGAGAAGGAATCACCTGTTTACGGTTCACAGGGCCTATCTAACCCCGTTAAGGCTGTCAAAGATGACGGACGGGCCCCCAGTCAGTTGCAAGAAATGTGGCTTGGAGAGAGCCTCTGACCTACACAGGTTTAAGGAGTGCCCGGCCATTGCGGACTTCTGGGAAAAAGTAGGCAAAACCACCTCAGATATTCTAGGCCTTCAAATTCAAATAAATCTTACTTTGATTATTTTCGGAATATCTAGTGAAGCTACGGGCTCGGCAAGGTCTTTCCTTTTCTATGCTATGGGCCAGGAGGGAAATATGTAAAAGATGGGTAGAATGTGCACCTCCTCTGCATGCTGAGTGGTTGTCATCGGTGTTCGCAATATCTAAGTTGGATCTGAGCGGGACCCAGAGCAGGAGGAAGAAAGCAGTATGGGATTCTTTATTGAAATGGTCAAATGCTGAGTCTTGTGAGACTGGATAACACTATTTAAAAAGAAAAAAAATCATGGATCCTATGATTATGCCTCTTTGGACCTCTCCTGACTGCGTTGGGCACTCTCCGTTCCTGCATTGCCAACATCAACAGTCGCCAGGGTTACCTGGACTACATGGGAGAGTGACCGTGCCCTTTCCTTTGGGACAGTGTCATCCTTGTCTGCTGATGTACCGGTAGGCGGGGCGCTTTCTTCCCCCCACCAGCCTACGCTTCTCTAATAACGAGCAACGGTACGGGCTGCTAGTATGCCCACTGTGGTCTGAGGCGAATGAGGATATAAGAAAGAAAAAAAAAAAAGGATATTTTGTACAGCACTAAGAACCCAAGCATGTATTGGGGTCTATACTGTAGAGTCAAATCTGATGCCACACATTGCTTGCACGTCACTTGAAGGAAACTGTCATTTAGATAAGGATGTAAGGGAATTTTCTGGCGATTAAGTAAGGTCACTACCCTGGCCAGAATCATTCTAAAGACCAGAGAGGATGCACAAGACCCCAATGACGCGGTCCTTTACTAGTAATGCTGGCATCCTACGTGAACTAGAGGTATTTCCATTGCCCTTTCAACAGGTATGAATGTAGGAATCTACACGGTCCTTTGTGCACATCCAGTCCTCCTTACAAAAACCATAGTGGAGTGTATGTGCCCCTTCCTCCTTTCTGAGTCAGGACTGGGGCCGAGGCTGCATGGACAGGGGAGACCATGGACGTTTTATTGAACTGAAATTGCATTTATAGAGCCCTTACCACCCCTGACGAAGCTTTGAAACGCTTTGGTAAAGCATAGGTGTTCTTCTAAAATGATAAAGGAGTTTATGGTTATCTGGGTCCAGTAGTAGTAGTAGTAGTAGGGTAGGGAAAATCTCTCCCTACTAACCCACTCTAAGGCATGTTAGCCTCATGAGATGGTGCAGAGAAGGGTGCCTGGTCTATAGGGATGCGACAGCGACTTCATGGTCTTGACTGAGCAGCTGGGTCAAAAGGACTTCCTAACTTTGGATGACGGGACAGCACTGGCCGACAATAGGATGGGGGAGCTAGGTGGTACCACTTTATGACACTCGCCCTTCATGGAATTCAATAAGGTCTACTCTTCGAAAGAGGTTGATAATTTTTCTTGGGTCTATGACTCGAATTCTGAGTCACAACTGCAGATGCATGGGGAAGGAATGGAGCAACACATGATGGCAAATTCTGCAGCAAGATTCAATGTGCCAGACGCTTTGTGGCATAGACTCCACAACTATAACTGGTTCAAATGATTGGCTTAATCCAACCTTTGTGCTATGAAGTTCACAACATATGAGAGTGAGACACACTGGGATGAATTATTTAGAATCCTCCTGAAGTAGCATACCACCAGTAAGAGGCCACACTCCTGACAGTTGCATTGCCATGGAATCTCTGCCAATTACTCTCCTGAAGAAGTGCACCAGCAGAGCAGAAGATGGGCTACATACTTCTCGTTATGGTGCTCCTCCAGAATTGGGCAGCTTTCCAACAGAGCAGAAGAACTTCCAAGTAAACTAAGTCAGGATAGGTGCTCTCACTTCTTTTTAAGTAAGTTCCGCTTCACATGCGAGACATGCTTAATCATTTGATCCAACTATGGCCTAGTCCCTCTGCAGGGCACAATCTTCTGCTCCCAGGAACCACATGTACTTCCCCACCCCATGACAAGAGTCCAGCAAGAACACAACATCAACCAGTAGAGTATAGGGACTTCGAACCAGGTGCTATCACAATGCTCAGGTTTGCTTCCATATGAACACTAAGCAAGGCCTCCAAAGGAAGGCAGAGGTTCACTCTGAGGGATGTCTCACTATCTGACCAGCACAGAGGGTGCTTGTTCTGCAGCTAAGAATTGTATGTACTATTAGAGTATAATTCTGTGTCTCCTCTTTCAAGATCCATCATTTCGTACTCTGCAAACAAGTCAAAAGGTTCCGGAGGAAGCTTGTACCGATGGTAGCAAAGAGCATCGACATGCACCAGATGTCTATTTTCCAAGCACAAAATGCAGAGGATATGCAAATCAGTCGCTGTAAACAGCTGCTGGCACGTTGATTATGGCTTGAAGTCAGAGCTGTGGCGTAAGCTACAAAATCCGAAGACAAAGGGAGATATGGGGTGGGGTGCAGCAAACAACTAAACTCAAAATAGATCCATGCAAGTAAAATTTAATTAACCTGACAAAAACTGGTTCCAATCCATGCACCTAAAGAGATGCTGTGGTGGAGAAGCAGTACTTAAGAAGGTGCGTATACATGGGGCTTGCCATGCATAACGTTTGGCTGAGTTGCCTTCTCCAACAGCATATGAACATGATCTAGAGACAGACAGCTGGAATTATATGAAATCTGGTTCAGATCTAGCAACACAATCTGGTCTCCAAGGACTTTGAAAATAAAACAAACATGGAATAAATAATAATAATAATAATAAATAATAGGTGCATCCAACAATAAAAAAAAATGTAATAGCAAAAATGCTATATAAAGTCATGTGCGATAAACAGTTGCCAGAATATTTTTAAACACAATTTAAAGAGTCAATGAATAAGGGACAAAGAGGGAAGCTGCACCCCAATGGGCAAATTATTCTAAGCCTACGTACCAAAAGTGTAAAAAGATTAAAGCCATGAAGCTGTAGAAATGGAACAAGGGTCAGGCATCGATTATCAGAAAGAACAGACTGACAAGGAAAATGGAGCAATGAAATAATATAGCAACACAACTAAGATGAGTAGCAAAATAAGCATTGGGCAAGAGTTCAACGAAGAAATTGCAATGCTGAAAATGGATGGAGCATGTAATCTTTTGAATATTAAAGAAGATGTTACTGATTAGCATCACAATAAAGATTTCCAGTAGGCAAGATAAACTTAAACAATCCAGCCCATCACTTTTTTCTCTTAAATGCTACGCCCTAAGTGTGACAGGCAAGTCCTGACATGGGACACATGCTTACTGCGCCTCTCAACGCAAGCAGCACTCTAGTGACCATGTCTAAATAAGCCAAAATAGGCCTGGGGTTCCTAGTGTTCCTGTTTAAAGGGACAGGGCATGGCAGTTCAACCTTGACTGTTCCTACTGAAGCAGGATCAAAGTTGATTTGTACTCAGCTGGTTTGAGTGTGAGGTGTCGTTTTGGGCACATAAAAAAATAAAACGGACTAATTCAACGCATGATAATTAGCCAGCACTGAAATTAATTCAAGCAATCCATCCTTCACTTTTTTATTCGAAAATGAAGATCTGGACAGAATTGTCAGAAGATAAATTAGAAAATTCCAAGCTGGAGAGATAAAAAGTAAATGAATAATATTTAGATAGAAAATAGGAGACAGAGAAACAAAATGAGTAGTAGCATGAAAGAAGAGGGAACTTCATTCTTTTCAGCACAGAGCTTTAAAAATATAGAACACAACCATGACTCAAATATTGAAAGACCAGGACAGATGTGATTAAGCAATGAGTCAGAAAAATAAGTCAAAGAACGGAATCTTGAGTAACAACATTGTGTACAAAATAATAGTGAACTGAGAACCTTTAAGGAGCGCGAAAGCAAGACGACTAGGGTAGTCACTGTCAAATGCTGCAGATAAGTCCATTACAGATTCATGTATTTGATGTAAGCAATGCAACGGAACACCTCAGAGTAGCCAGGATAGAAACGAGGCTGATAAGATCATAGAGTCTTAGTACGACAAAAACAATAGTTTTGATAAAGACTAAAGTGAGAGACTAGTCAAGGGGACCAAGATGCACCTTGTTGTCCTTGTAAGTCAAGGACCTTGTTGTCCTTGTAAGTCAAGGAAGAACAGTTTCAGACTTTGGGATTTGTAAATGTAAACAGGCGAAAATAAAAACAGACTAAAAGTAAAACGAGCATACACAAACTTGACTACTCAACCTTATACAGCGATCAAGAAGAGACAACAGGACTGACGACGTGAGGAAAAAGATTATTCGCATCAGGAAAGAATAATCTTTCCTGTCCTTTTTGAGCACCAGAAAGTAGTAGGGACAACAACCACAACCTACTTCTGGCGTTGGCACCCTCTCTACGGCTCCCTTGGCCAAGAGAGCTGCCACTTCCTGGCGGAGTAAGGATAGATGGTCCCCCATCAGCCTGTTGCAAGTGGATGGCATGGGTGGAGGGGTAGTCACGAAGGGGAGGGAGTAGCCCCTTCGAGCAATCTGGAGAACCCAGCGGTCTGATGTTATCGACCTCCAGTGGTGCTGGCATATGCAGTCTCCCACTGGTTGCCAATGATGGTTGGAGGGTGAACGAAAGGGGTTTGGAGGCTGCAGCTGCTGGGGCAATGGGGGGGGTGGACTAGACCAATCTCTGGCGGACTGGGATTGGCAGAGGCCATGGCAAGGCCCAAGGACCTGGCCATAGCTCTGCTATCCTTGAAGCACTCCAGCGCTGAGTCCACTTTGTCTCAGAAGAGACAGGAGCCATCAAAGGGCATGTCCATAAGAGAAGCTTGGACATCCCCTGAAAAGCAAGTCATTCTCAGCCAGGTGTGGTGCCGTAAGATCACCGAAGAAGAAACCGCTCTACCTAGTAAGTCTGTCGTATCCAGCCCACATTCGAGCATGAACTTTGCTGCATCCCTCCCATCTGCCATAGCTTGGGAGAGTACGGCCTGGACCTCCTCTGGGATCATGGGCAGCACATGAGCAACCGAATTCCACAGTGCATGGGAGTAATGGCCCAAAAGGCACGCAGTGTTCACAGACCACAGTGTCAGGCTGTTGAAATAAAGCATTTTCTTGCTTAAGGTGTCCAGCCTCTTGGATTCCCTATCCGCTGGAGTGATATGGAAGGAGCCAGGGTTTACACAGGAAGGAGGCTTGGCCCATCTCGCTCTCTGGGACAGGGTGTTGAGTGAGGAAATTAGGGACCCCTGGGATCGGGCAATGGCGGCGTGCAGTTGTCCTGTTCACAGGACCCACTTTGCTGGGCTTGGACCAGGTCCCAAGCAGGACGTCCATAAGGGTTTCATTAAAGGTGAGAAGCTGTTCCGAGGAGTTCACTCCTGGCTGAAGCACCTCTATCGAGACACCAGTCTTGACTGCCACTGAGGACAGGTTAAGGTCCATGACCTCAGCCACCCTTCTCACCAACATAGCAAAAGAAATTCCCTACAGTGTAGCCACGGTAAGAGGAGAGACCATGCCATTA
This sequence comes from Calotriton arnoldi, assembly GCA_963921515.1. Classification (NCBI taxonomy): domain Eukaryota; kingdom Metazoa; phylum Chordata; class Amphibia; order Caudata; family Salamandridae; genus Calotriton; species Calotriton arnoldi. The sequence goes on from CAWUFW010001110.1 coordinate 709,465, forward strand.
TCCAGAGATGTCCAGTCCACTGGTATGCACCAATTCCTCACACCAGTCCATGCTGGGGTCTGGGGACTGGCATTCCTCAGGTTCTAGTGGCCCCACCCATTCCTCCCCAAGTAGCAGCCCATACGATAGGGCTCAGGCTCTGGATTTTCGGGCAAGGCTCCAGTTGGCGTCAGACGCCCCCCTCCTCCCACCAGCTTTGTGTCGGAGTCAGGGATGAGGCACTGGGGAAGGTCAAAATGGCACGACCAGCACCTGTCCAGATCCATGCATGGATCCAAGGGGACCGATGAGCGCAGGGGTGGACCCGCCAGCGGGGAACCAGTAGGGGTCCCTCCTTAATCTGCAGGGCCCAAAGGCGTGCCAGCAGGGATGGGACGCCCAAATATGAGATGCATGGCCTCAAAATTCTTGGAGTTGGGTAGGGGACTTTCAGCGAAGCGCGGAGCCAGCCCAGGCGCAGGCTTAACGGCAGAGCTAGGACTTGAAGGAGGACACTTCCTTGTCTCGTCGAAGAACTTCAGCGGAGGCAGTGAAGCCGAAGACCTCTTCGACTTCTTACTTTTCTTCTTTTTGTAGGACTTATCCAAACAACTTCAACGCCGATTAAGATCGATGGCTCTGCGATCAATCCCTTGGACCCTCCTCCCGACCAGGATTGAGAGAGTCACAGCATCGCACGGCAAGGAACTTGGGGGACTTCTCCCTCAAGGCCTTGGGCTGCATGGCACAGCAGTTGACACAGGTCTTTGTGCCGTGGTCGAGCTCCAGGCACCAGAGGCAAATAAGAGGTGGGGCTGTCACTGGCATCGGTTGGTGACAGATGCCACAGAGCTTAAAGCCAGCTTTCCTAGGGACATCCCTGCCATACCAGAAGAAAGATCTCAAAAGACTGACAAAAAGTCGAAAAAAGGTCAGTCAAAAAATGACTGGGGGCATCTCTTCGGATCTGTGCTGACCGGTGCGAAATGTAAAAAACTGACGTCAGCGCACTACGGTGGCGCCTATATAAGCACAGCACATGTCACTTATGGCATGGACAACGACACCACTAGCACCACGCAGTGCTGAAGGACTCCACCTATCGGCACGCAGGGGTACTGCTCACTAAAGATTCCGAGGTTCTGTCTGACATCTGGGGATAATTCTAAGGTAAGGAATCTGCGGCTATAAGCCTCCATCAGATTAATTATCCAAAAGCTGAACTTCAGGTTTTTGAATTGCATTCTAAATCCGCTACTTTTAAGGCCGTCTACCCCTTCATGCCACATAAGATTAGAATGACGCCTGACTCAGTTATCTGCTGTGGTTGATATCAAAAAAGGTTTCTGGTAAAGTTGCTGGTAGGTTATAATCTCCCCTCGATGGCGACCCTAGCATCTGTGTCTAGACCAGCTCGAAAGTTTAGAATTACGGTTTTGACTCCCTTTTTCAATACTGACTAGGGACACTGAGGCAGCATCTATATATAAACATCATAGGTACACCACAGAAACCTTTTCTTGTTTAAGGATACCCTATCTCAATTTTAATATGCAGCCCCAGGAGAAGATTGCCTTCATGCGATTTCGGATTTTTTTTCTCCCTCTTTCAAGGATTTCAATGGTGTTTGGAAATCAAAGAGTCAAACTGACAGTTTGTGCAGGATGTGCAAGTCAGCCCAGGAATCCATCAAACACAATGTGCCTGTTTCCAGCTCTAATAGACACTCGAAGAAAAAGGCCATGTTTAACGCAGAAGGTATATCATCATCAGAGGCACTATTATTTTTCTTTTAGGGTGGTACTGTAAACGCTGTAGGCAACTGTGTAAAATTCCTTAAGCAGGCCATCAAGCTCTGGGAGGAGAATAGTCAGCCTGACTGAATGATACTGGCCTGAAGCATCAGGATTAAAACCATCGTTATTTTGACATGCAATGCATTTATTTTTTTATTATTTTAATGCCTTTTTAAACTATTAATCTGTGGTGTGTGCATTTATGTAAATTATTTTGTATATAGTTTTGGGTAAACTAAAACAATAAAATTTCTACTACTAATTTTGAACTGAACAGTACGAACAGCAAGGCTTTCAGTGTCCCATACACTGAAGCAAATTGAAGCACAGGGTTGCATTTCTTAGTTTCTAGTCTTTTACAGATTTTCTTTACTTAGTATGAGGGGGAAACAGATTGGAGAAAGAGGCACAGTTTGGGTACAAAGTCTTTGGCACAAAGGTGCAAGTAGGAGAAAGATTTTAATTTTGCAATATTTAAGTTTAGACAAATTCATGAAGGTAGCAGGCACACACCAAAGTTGGTGCAAAATAACAAGGCTTCCCCCAGCCACCTGTCAGCATTAGATCAGTGAAGAGTAGAAGAAATGTAAAACAGAGAAACAAAAATCAGCAGATACGCTTGTGTCGCAAGGGGATAGGTACATTTAGATAATGTATAGAAACCGGCGATTGAAAGAAGTTGGTTCAAAGTGACTGACAAGCATTAAAAGTAGCACAGAAAACTGCAGTTGAGGAAAGGAGGAACAATTAATATTAAAATTGTAACATTTCCAAGAAGATATTCTTCAAGAAATCATAGGGCTCATAAATAAATTAAAAACAGGAGCTATGGACTGTGATACACCACCTGCGTGGTGCTACCAGTAATTTGCTCCTGCCATCAGGAAACTAGTCGATCCGTCCCTTAAAGTAGGTACGGTTCTCAGTCCTTGTGAACATACAATTATTACCCCTATCTTACTAGCCCCTACATTTCTGCAGAATCAACCTATTGTGAACCTCCTTGCATTTAGTCAGATCCTTGGAAAAGAGGTAGACAGGCCAATTTCAGAGCCATTGGGAGAAGTGTGGGCTGTTGGGCCAAGATGATTTAAGTATCAGGGCCAGCTACAGTTCAGGTGATACTATGGAAGACAGCAGACCATTAAGGTTGCTATTTCTGGTGGAATCTGATTGTGTTCTACTTTCATACAACTCAAGTAGGAGGGGTTTCAGTTCTCAAATTCTCTTGGTTCCACTCATTCCTTTCAGGATTAAGATGCATAGTCAAACTGGGGCACTCTAATTGTAGAGAACTTAATTGAGGGGTCCCTTAGTGATCATAGTTATCGCTGGTCCTTCGCAACGTGCAAATCAGGCATCGCCTGACTGTTCAAGCAATAATTCTGCAGTATCACTTGTGCTGATGATACTCTGTTGTATTGGTTAACTTTCCCCAGAAGCAGCAATCTGCATAGCTGGCTGATGGAAACCTGCACCTGGGTAAATACCAACTGGCTGCAATTGATCAGGTGTCAAGACTAATATTATATTGTAAGAAGGGTGGGTGGTTGAGGGCGGAGGGGTGCACTGCTCTGTGAACAGACCAACCTTTGCAGTATTCCCACCTCCTGGGACAAAATATTCAACACAAACTGTCAACGGCAAGATTCTCAAAAGACAACTACAGGAGGTGGGCATTTGCAGCAACATGCTAGACTGGTTTACTTCCATTTAGATGGCATAACTTAACAGGTGCTTCTCCGTTTTGATAGACAAAACAAGATCGCTTGTGGATTCCCTCAAAACGCCTATGTACTCAATGTGTATGCGAGCCAACTAGCCACTCTTATTTGATCATATAATCCCAATTTATACATATATGTGGTTCATACAAATCTAATTTTTCAGATAATGGATGCTCTTGCACTTCAAGGTTGCCTACTAGCAGTGTGTAATTGCATAGGCCTACATTTGCTAAAGCTTAATAAGGACAAAATTGAAGTTTTGGGAAATAGGTTCTTAGGCAACCCAGAGAATAGTTAGTAGAATAGTGAAGTTGGTCCTTGACCAGCTAATGGAATGAAAATCCTGGGTGTCAAGTTGGTCACATTATTACAAATAGATTAAGTGGCACCAGATGCTCATCTCGCATATTTCACACAAGGCAACTTTGTCCCAAACTTCCTCTCCTCTCTATGGACTGCACACGAGCTTTAGTCACTGCTACGACTGGATCCAGACTAGATTACTGTAATAGTTCCTATTTACGTTCAAGTTACGATCAAGTGGTGCAAACTCAAACTATGGTATTCCCGTAATTTCTAGTTTTATAGCAGGCCTTCCTTTGAATATTGAGTCAGTGTCAAGCGAACCCTATGGGTGTTGGTGCACATAATCAAGTTCAAATTTAAAATTTAAACAAGCAGTTAACCATTAAAAAAGTAGGAATACATGTGAATACAAAACAAAACACTGCATGAATCACCAAATAAACTAAGAAGTAAAATACTTCTTTTCATTGCTCAGAAGTAGAGATGATTATTCCAATACATCCACAAGTATTACACATCATTGTTAGAGACAACATTAAAAAGTATCTGAAATGCGTCAATAGCCTTTATGGCATGATCTCCAAATATCTGTTTAAGAACGTAAGGAAGAACAGCTCTGCATTGTCATGAATTCAACCATGTACTGTATGAGGGGGGTGTTTATAAATCATTCTATCCGCTGCATGTAGATGATTGGATTCAGGTCACAAGTCCACTGTATTTTTACCAAACCCTTCAAGAGAAGCGATCAAGTTATCTTACAGCCATCTAGAGGCCTTGAGTTGCCCGAGATTTGTGAAATACACCAGAAAGAAAATCCGTTGGTTACTGATCGAGCTAGTCATGCGCAATAAGGATGCATCAGGTTATCCGGAAGGACGCAACGTAGTACGCTTTCCAGTAAAGCTTTGCTTTAAATAGGCAAGGAGGTTTGGATCATTTATTGATCCCGAACTGTACGCGTACGCGCCGTGCGAAGGTAAGACGAACTAAGAAGCGAGTTGAATCTGCGTTAATATCGGTTTACTACAAGGGGGAATAAATAGCCAACTATGAGGTGTAGCCCGCTTTCCCTCCAGTTTCGAAGATGAGCGAATTGAAGTAAAGAAATGTACCCTCTTTTTTAACAGGCCTGCGAATCTCCCGGTCACATTGTTACTACCGAGGCCATAACAGCATAGCGGCCTGCATAGGCGGCTGAAAAAACTTTAGAAATTAAGGTTGGCCTTAAAATCGAACATTAAAAGCCACTAGTATTAGATAAGATTGGTGTTGCTTTTAAATGGCAGTATAATTAAGTATCTTCTTCCATCTGCCCGCTATAATCACGTCAACTAAACATTTGTGGGGTGATGTTCTTTGTGTTTTAGCAAAAAACGTTATCCTTTATTGGCCACTTCTCGTGTGGAATGAAACCGGAGTAAGGGTGCATCGTCTCCCAGTGGCTGCTAAACAACAGGAGAACTAGTTTCCCTGTATTTAAAAAGGAAACACAAAGAGGTCATTGGAAAATAAAATCAGCATTTGGGAGGTAAGAAATGTAGTAATCTTCCCCTATAAAAGATAGCACAAACAAAAATTCCCAAGTACGGAGTATAAGTTGTTGTCCTTTCTTTTTTATTATAGTAATTATGCAATAGTGATTTTAACTAAGACGACAAGGGACAGTTGTGAGCAGTCAATACGTCACAAAACTTGACCATGGTCTAAACAAGAAACACTACATCAGGAGTGGTGAGTGTCAATACTTTCGTGGTCCTGTCCCCTCCCCCTTCCCTCTTGTCCCTTTCCCTTTTCTGAATGATGCAAGAATGTGGATGAAGATGTGGGTTATATGTAGGCTATTGATAGATAGAGGTTTATGAGTTACCTATGGGTGACTTGTTCATATACCACCGAGGCTAGACATTAAGCATACATGGATTATTGTTCTTTACACATGAAGATGTTGAAAGATGGGTTTTCCTCTTTCCCCCCTCTTCTTTTTCAGTGTTGGGGTAAAAATGGAGTACTATTATGGAGAACAGGGAGGGATGGGCAAAGAGACTGATAGTCTAGAAACTAAAACCCCTTTCCTATATGTTTTTCCCCCATTTAGATTAACGTTTCAAATATTTGATGGAGAAACAGTCCCCTTAAAATGGAGTCCTGAGGAAAGTGGCTTTAAAATAAAGTGATGTACCACCGAAACGCGTTGACGCAAACTAAATTTTGAATCCGACCACAAGAACTTTGGGGAAGGAACAAATTGAAACACCTACCTGAATACGAACTTGATGTATAGTGTTGGATCAATCTGTATAACAGTCAGTTTGCTACTGTGTAGATAGGGTCTCCTATTTTTATTGTATTCTTGTTTTATTATCATTATGTTTCTGATTGACAATTTTCGGCGGATTTGAATATTACTGTATATTGGATTAGATTAAATACTGTATGCCATATATGAACTTTATATTTTGTCTACATGTGTTAAATATTTCTGTTTCCGAAAAAGAAGACACGTTGTTTGAGGGAACAAGGTTTTCAATGAAATGTAATAAATAACCCTTGAGCGCTGTATTTCTGGTTTGGTGGTATATTATAGAGTGGAATTTACTATTTGGGTTTGTTTATTGCATCATATAACCTGTGAGAATGATAGGTGAGTGTGTTGTATAATTTTATAATAATTGATTACCAAGGGGAAATCTTTTTTCTCTACTACTGATCGAGATCAACATCAAGTATTTGGGGCGGGAGCATGGGAGAAGTTTTTAACTCCTAGCCCCAACATTCCAGAACGCTCAGCTACACAGTCAGAAAGGAGGATTTATATTTTAATCAACAGTGAAAACACTTCACTCCTAATTTAATGAAAGGTAACTGCTAAACACACAAGTACAAATAGGCAACATGGCACACTACTGCCTAGAGACATGAGATAGTGCACACTATAGAAATGCATTATACAATAAAACATTCACATTGGGATGTTGCAAGATAGGGCAACAGAAAATAAATCTTTTATAGGCAAGGAACAGACGAGAAAGCATAAGATTGCATGGTGGTTTTTAGTGTATAAATGAAGTGAATATACAAGCAAGGTAATGTACCCAGGCTTGAACATTGATAAGCAGAAAGGAGGAAATTTAGTCGCATTCTCCCTTTGCAAATGACCAGTGGGGAGGGGCCACCTGCGAGAGGGACGCAAGTACAGAAGAAATGGGATATGTCCTCCAAACTCAAGTGATGTTACTACTACTTGGGAGCTGACCTGAGAACAGCAGCTCAAGCGGAGTAAACAAGACAACAGAAGGAGCCGACTCAAGCCCTCTAACCTGCAAAAGTCTAAGAGCAAATGAAGGTTGGCAGGGTAGTATTCTGGTTCAGTTGAACTGTCGCCCCATCTTCCTCATCCCTCATGTCACGTGTGAGTGTACAGCCCCAGCGAAAGGATATTTTTGGCAAACAAACTGGTATACGCGTGCAAAACTATATTTATTAAGCAAGCCTAAATTCAGTTACATTTAATCTGGACAGGTTCCCAGACAGCGCCCTTCAGCCAAAGGGTATGCATCATATCAAGATACAGAACATACAAGCACAGGGCATAAGCCCTTTTCAAGTCCGACGTTAACCAATACATTTGGATTTTCCCAAATTTATATGTATAATTAACTTACTTATAGGGGCCTTCTGCCAGCCCCCTTTATACACTGCTCTGTTGTGCCAGTCGCATTTTTCTTCTACCCATTACAGCATGGGATCGTGGGTCAGCCCATTTCAACCACTGGCTAACTTCACTGTGATTGACAGATTCTGCCCTTTCACAAGCAGCACATCGACACACAATGCAGCTCCTTATGCGTCACAAACTATTAAGACCCCAAACTATTAAGACCCCAAACTATTAAGACCCAAAACTATTAAGACCCAAAACTATGAAGACCCAAAACTATGAAGACCCAAAACTATGAAGACCCAAAACTATGAAGACCCAAAACTATGAAGACCCAAAACTATGAAGACCCAAAACTATTAAGACCCAAAACTATTAAGACCCAAAACTATTAAGACCCAAAACTATTTTTCCTTTTAACCAATTTTGATGAGGGTCCAGCAGCTTTCCCAACATAGTTTTGCAAAACCCGTAACAATGCAAAACAATCATTGACAAATTAAAAAGGGTGTCCGCCAATACCAGACCAACAGGCTTTACCAATGCTTTTTAGATACTTGCAACACCTACAGCTCAATAGGGGCCAAACGCAAAGGGAGAGATCATCTGCCTAAGTATTAAAGTGTGCCAATTCAAAAGCAAATATATGCAAAAGCTAATATAGCCTGTTCCTTTAGGTCGCCCAAACAACTCAACCAAGCACAAAAACCACAATTAGTATCACAGTTGCATTTAAAATGCTTTTGTTTTTTAACCAAGACAAGGTGCCAAAGCGATTTGCGGGCGTGTCACTTTGGCTATGCTGTGCTAAAATAAAAGATAAGATTCTGAGAAAAACCACAGACATAAAAAAGTAAGCATGGACTGCTTGAAAAAGGAAACTGATTTAGTGTGTCAGTCATCACACCATCATGGCCTTGAAAACCACAGAAAGCAAACATGCTAGGCGATATATATATATATATATATATATATATATATATATTTCCTCACAATCCTTCAGCCAGAAGGAAAAAGGGGACGCACTCCCGTAGTTCAGTGCAACAACGATTTTTATTCCTTTTAGTTGTTAATTCATGGGATAGCAAGAACGATCTACGCGTTTCGGTTTTACAAAAACCTTGTTCTGGCTGAAGGATTGTGAGGAAGTATTGAGCGGCGTGGTTCTGCCGCAGGGAGCCGCACCCGTGATGAGCGCTGCACTTCCCGGTGTAAGGGAACCAATTTGGAGGAATATATATATATATATATATAAATGCTCAATTTTAACTGCATATGCTTTGCAGCAAATACAACAGCAGAAATAGGTTTGAGTACTATGTGATGGCAGTAATCTGAATTATGACCAAAAGTACTCCAATAAATCAAAAATAAAGGAGGTTTGGTTTACCAATAAGCATTCTCAAATTCTCTCACCCCACCTTCTTTAACAGAACCTGGACTACTGAGAGTACTCAATTAAAACATCTTTAGAACACTCAAACAGCAGCTATATTGCAGACCCTGACGGCATGCAAAAAAACATAGAACCCTCGTCTAGCATTACAATATATATAAATCTCTAGAAAATGTAAAACTGCTTTATTTCCTGAAAGTTCCGCTTACCTATGAGAAAAATTCCAAATCTATTCTGCTGGCGAATATCAGGTACATCCTCAAAACAATGGTCATCCATCAGAAGGTGCACCAGGGCAACAGTCATCTGATGCCCCAACAAACTAACCCACGCCTATTCAAAAAGAGGCCCAAGGCACTTATTAATCACATACACCATGATACAGCAATGTTTGTGCCATTAAATGAACTTCAAGTTTACATCTGCACCCTATCTTAAGACTACACTTAATCACTCTTCTCAAGCTGAAAAAAATGTGCTTTGGACAACGGTTTGCCCCCTTTTAACAATGCATATTGGAAAGCGTTTTCAAAAGACAAATACTGCTTTCACTGATCTAAGGACAGGAGGCCACACTTTCGGACTTTCTCTGACAGATTCTAATCTAAATGAAGAATTGTCCATGCAACCCGTGCTTCCTCACAGCATGAGAGCAAAGGTTACAGCATCAATTTGTCCAACAGCTTGGATCCTAGGACAGAGTGTTGAGCATTATGGAAGGCCATAATTATCAATCTTTCCCAGGACAAGAAGAATCAAGCTTATTGGCAGAGAGGAAATTCCAGCCAATTGTCTCATCTCCCAAAGAACCCAGAGGAAGTATATATCACTTTTTGTTAACATCAGTGCAAAGACATCGAGGTGCAGTACAATCCAAACTGAGAAAATCTCCTAGCACTTCCCAGAGCAGCTCTCCTATAGAGGATTGCCTTCTGCCAACAAGTGTTCATCATAATGTTCAGGTATCCTGCTAAGTGGGTTAACATAATGGAAATACAGAGGTCCAGGACAACATGGAATTACTGGCATTCTTTAAGAAGTGCACAGTCACCTTATTACTTGCAAAGATAGGAGGTAAAAAGTGCATTGCTCTTCCAAAGATAGATCACCATCACTCCAGGGCCACGATCCTTTGTGAACAAAGGTCCACCCAAATGTAAAATGACTGAAGCACCAGTGCTTCCCTATCATGAAAAACAAATGTCACATTGGTCGATCAAGAGTACAAGACTATGGTGATCATTTACTCTACGACATACCCTAAGTTTTCAAGACAGGGCGATTACGTTTGATCCACTTTAACAAAAACATATGTTCAACAAGTAGAGACCATTTTACTGTGCCAGATGACCGATTAAGCCTCTTTCACACACACCCTTTGCAGACTAACAAGTATCTAGTTGACCGTTTCTTCCTTTTGTACTTCAGAGGCATAATTGTGTCCTCCAGGAGTGACTTTCTCTTCCTTTATTAAGACATGGCATTGAGGAAGACGGTAGATAATTTACTCCTCTTCATAAAAGAATCGTCAACCTGCATTCCACTAACGTCTGCTGATTTAATGAAACTTCACCAAAAAAAACAAGCACTGGATGGTCTAGTTGTGAGGATCAAATCAATCGTACCAATACCCCAAATGAGTATTCTGCCTTTTATAAACATATAATATTGTTGTAAATCAAGGTTGTTTTCTGTGTCAGTGCTAGAAGGACTGGCTAAGCGGGATTTTTGTTTTATTCCCTTGCATTCTTTGCTCTCAATGCAAGTGGTGTAGCTATTTACATTTTTCAAGACTCTTATCACCACCAGGGGTGCTACCAGACAAACTCTTGGTGGGGAGAAAGGGTGGGAGTGGTGGTCCACTGTAACAAATAGTTGGGACAGGACCATCTTCAGAGCTTAAGTCAAACATAATTGTGGGGCCCTTCTTCTCTGTTCGTGTCCCTGTGCAATTAGGGGATAATTTATCTGGACAATAGGTGCAGAACTGTGCATTTATCAAAATAAAATGGGTCATTAAAAATGATTCCCGCCTAAAATGGGTTAATATTTACTGGGGATGTTGGACGCTCTTCAATAAGGAAATTTAGCAAGATGATTGGCAAACATTACACTTTAAAATACATTAAAATGAGAAGACCTGGCACGACGTAGAATGTCTTGTTCTAATGTCTTGCATTATCAGTGACAACTGGGAGTATTCGAAAGCATACTAGGCGAGTTGCATTGGTCTCAGCCTAACATGACTTTAAAAAAGTTTACAAGATGTTTGGGTATCTTTTGCCCCAAAGGAGTTTTGGAAAAGTGGTGGTAAATGGTACAATTTACACACTTTTAAAATTATTTTTTATTTAAATTTTAGTTATTTATTTTAATGCTTGTATCATTTAGTTATTGGTCTGTTAGTACAGAATTGACAGGCATACAATACCTTACACTACTTGCAGACTGGGCTGCTACTACAAAAGACAACTCTTTATCTGTCATTGGGGAAGGGTATTTGAAGCACCAGCACTAGAACAGACAGAATGTGCAATATGTACTCCTTGTTACTACATGGCAACAAAGTTCCATCTCCAATCAAATATTCTTGGTTTTGATATGTTTTGTCTCTGAATTGTTGAAATGTTACCCACATTTGGAAAGATGTTTGCAGCAGCAACACACATTAAGTACAGAAATCAAGCACAACCAAGACTTTGCATTGTGCTCCTGCAGCACAAAACCTACAACCAAACTTGCAACAAAAACATTAAAAGGTAATATCTTTCATGAAAATAATTGGCAGCAGTGCTTTAAGAATAATTTGGCTACTAGCTACAACTGATGTGGACTTTTTACGTAGGTTTTGAAAAATGGCATTGTGAGGGTCAGATTTATGACGTACGTCAGTGAGCTCACTGCATAAATCTAAGAAAGATGAAAAGCAGAGATGCCCCTGCTGGGATTCAAATGTCCTGTGGGTCACATACAGATTTCTGCATAAGTTACAATATGGGCACAGACACCCACAATGTCTGGGTGAAATTTGCATTAAAAAGATGAAAGCTTGTATAGTTCACGAATTTTGTGTTACGGGAATTTCACAAAATATTTTTGCCATTTCACTGGTGTTAAATTTTGCATAATATTCGCCCAAGGCACAGTAGTCCGAGGCAAAACAGGTCTTGCAGGAACAGCAAAACCACAGTACAAAGATTTTCTCCTCTAACTAGTCACGTATTGCTATCTTGAGTTACTTTTGTAAGTGGGATACGTCAGTGCTTTTAATTTTCATGCAAGATACCAGCCAAGTACACTTCATAAAATATTTGAGATTTTTGCAAAAATCTATGGATATTTGAAAACGTTTCATTTTGCCCACCCTTAAACAAGTAACTTGCATATTATGAGCATTAAGTAGAATGAAAGATAGAATCCTATGACAGAATGTAACGTTACTTTTGCGCAGTTACAGTTAAAATAGTGCCATATGTTAGGAACGCCCTCAGACCACCAATAAAAAAAAATACAGATACCACACAATATGAAGCATTTTTTTGCCCAATGGGTGTTGCAAAAGTGGCCACCACTGCACCGTTGGCATCAACACACGGTTTTATCCTGTGGTAGCAACACCATTCTTCTGCTGCTTCTCCGAATCAAAGGAAGAAAGGGGTTGTCATAAAGAAGCACTTTGCAAGGATCTGAAAAATAACCTCTTAAATAGTGGCGTCTGTGTAACCGACTGATGCCCAGAGGGTTTAGACTGACACCTGAGTAAGTATGAGAGTGGCTACCCTTGTGCCATCAATCGTTGGGAGTGAAACCCGCAGTCGCCTTCTTACAAAAGCTCTTCCTTTGCAAACAAATATGGAAATAAGAATAAGCCTATGCCTCACGACCAAAGCCGATGGAGGATCAGGATTCATTTAATAAAAGAAAAGGAAATAATACACTAAAGATCTGACACAGTAAAAAAAAAAAAAATACAAAATAAAAGGCAAAAACGGTGGTAACTTTGAAAACTTGGAGTCTGTGGCAAGAAAAGAAGGCACAGCTATCTGGCTCCATATCTGATGGAACTGACCTCAGCGTTTGGCAACGAAACTTACACAGAAAATGCCCCGACACCACCTGTTGCCAGTGCAAGGGCTTTCAAATCCACTCCGCTCTGCGAGAAACGATATCTATTACAATTATCATTTATATTTCATACAGCCTAAAAAGCAGAGAACCCCCCCATGAAATGGCCCTCTTCTCTCAAATCCACCATAATATGCCGGCTGAGACAGAGCTTCATTTAAATAGAATTTGTTTTAAAAAAGTGAGATGTCATCCTAGGTCTCCCACGCTGGAATTTAGTTCAGCACAAAAGGTCATTTGTGGAATTTTAATGAACGGCCCGACAGTTTTTTTTTTTTTTTTTAAACCAGCATTGCTCAATTAGCAAAAGCTTCATGTGAACCTTTCTTGGTAGCTATTTTACTATGTATGGGGATCCTTTTCAACAAACTAAGCAGCTGTTAGACAGGAGCTGGAGCTGGGCCAGCGTTAGAAAAATCCGAAATACATCAAATCTGTCTTCCAAACAAGCAGCAAGAAGGTCAAGCAGAGTACAGAAAGGGAAACCGTGCCAGAAGAAAGGGTCCAATGTCGGGCTGGGGGAAAGAAGGTTGAAAGGAGAAGGCATTACAACAGCGAGCTGTGGAGAAACTGGGTTGGTAAAATAGTCGCATGATTTCAACAATAAACATTTCATATGGACCAATACATTGTGCACGCACACATTCAACTTCTTCCTTGTATTGGAGTATTTCTAAAGTGCTTTCCTAGCATTTGTCGAGGTCTAAAAGTGCTTTACAGACCAAAAGTAAATGGTATTGATTGCAATATGTATGGATGCGATGAAAGGTGTTTGTTTTGATGTAGAGTAACAGTGCTTGGTATTTGCGTCATGCATGATGTCCAGAGCATGCTCCAAACTTGATGTAACGGAGTGTGGCCACATTTTTCACCCGAGAGAGAGGATTCAGAGGATGGCATCACAAGCAGCATATGGAAGCCAGTGTGGACAGAGGATTTTGAGGTACTAGAGCATTGGTTAAGGGAAGAACACTGATTGCACAAGGCTGTTCATAGATCTAATTTTAATATTTTATTTCTTAATTTTTATGTCTGTAGTGGGAAGTGGCTGCCTACTGTGTGTTCTTTCTGGGGAAAAATTAATTAAGATCAGTGGGGCTATTCTTTATCTGAGGTTTCTCATTTGGTTGCATAGTCTGAGTTTGAGTTGTAAAAACTGAATCCCAGCCCAAGGTGTGGAATGAAGAAGGCACTGGAGGATACACTGGCCAATCATGCAGTACTTTGAAAGCAGGTGAGATATGGTCTCAACTGTTTAGAGAGAGGACTTTTCCAGGTGCAGTACTCTGTATTCCTTGTAATTTAGCGACTGTCTTTAAAGTCAGCTCAATGTAAATACTAATAATGAAATCCAGTCTTGATCTCACTAGATCATCTTAGGTGAGTTAGTCCTATATCTTATTCTTTTATCTTAAATCAGAATCTCCGAGTAGGGGTAAATATGCTGTCGGGACTCTCATAGTGTAGGAAGAGGCTCTCGTCACTGTTGTTTTGGAATTAAAGTAGGAGGTTGTAGCCCATAATTACAACAAAGATTTTTTTTCACTGCAGTCAAAATGGCAAGCGTCTGCCCCATTACTAAGGGCCGGGAGTGTACATGGCTATAATTGTGTCACGATCTGCAGGAGAGTATTTTGGTTTTTGAGGAGTTCAGATTGGGATGCTTCTAATCTATAGCACCCATTGTTATAGGGCCAAAAGGCATTAATTGAGTCTTGGTTTCAACCTGTGATGGAGGGTCTAATTCAAAGATGACCAGATTATAAGTCTCTTAATTGTAGCAGGCGAAATTAAAAAATTCACTACTTTCAGAAAACGGGCTAGGTAAAAGAAGATTAAAAGCGCAATATTTGAGCCTTAAGGAACAATTACTCAACTTATGTAAGGTTGGAAAAATAATTGTGACAACAAGACAATTTGGGGGAAATCGTTAAAGAAGCATTTTGTTCAATTGAGCACTGTACCTTCTTTCCCTGTTTCATATAGCATTTGGGCAAGTAGTTGGTGGTCATCTGTGTATAAAACTGATGACAGGTCAAATAGCAGCTAGGCACAGCAACTCCACTGTTGTCATCACAGGTTTTGGGGTAGACCCGGATGGAGATTAGTGCAGATTCTGTGGTTCTTTCAGGTCAAAAGACATTTTGTCTGCTTAAAATAAGTATTTTTTTCAACAAAGTTTAATACCTGGGCGAAGGCTACATTTCAACAACCATACAAAATACAAGTTCACTCAATAAGGATCCATTAGCTATAAGAATGTAGTTGGTTGGGTCAGTCTGATGGAGAGCCTGCTCATTTAGACTAGGCTTAATATGCTTTTTAGGTCACATGGCAATTACCCAGTTGATAAGGAGTTGATGTTTTCTCTTGCTGGTACTTAAGAAGAGAATCGGTTTGAATATGTTTGGTGGGCAAGGATTAGCAGTGGAACTAGCCATATTTGTAGCTTTAAATTAGAATGGTGGTTTTATTTGGTTTAGGCAGATTGACGGACATTAGTATGGGTTGGGATCAGGATAATGGTTTTGGTGGGGGTGGAGACAAAAGTTCGGAGAGGACATTGCATGGTTTTCAGTGGAAGAAAGCATGTAGGTTAGTGGCCTTCTTGATGGAGTAATATGCTGTAGTCTGAGATCCTGGGAGGGTTTTACATTTGATAAGTGGCTGCATTTGAAATCATTGATTCTGAATACCGCTTTAGTACAGCATGTAGCCACTGAGATGCATGGGTTTTAGTGTAACTTCCTGGACTTTTTGATGAAGGATCTGTGGAATCAGTATTGCCTTTGGAGCTACGTTTTATCATCAAGGTTGAAAGTTTACCTGCAAAATATTTCAAGGGATCTAGTGTCTGTATTTCGGAGTTTTACATCTGAATGGAACCAACCAGCTCTTCTTCCATTAGTGTGCAGACGTGTGATTTTCAGTGAGACCACCATGTCGAAAGCCTCGGTCCGTCAATGATGGAATTGCTTTCCAGATATTTCTGGGCCTGAGAGGGGAATTTCTTCCAGGGTCTAGTCACTGGTTATGCTCAGGTCCGTAGAAATTCGGATGCCAAGGGAAAGATCAGAAAGAAATGATGTAACGATTCTTCCTTATAATTAGGTTGGAGAGGGAGCATTGTGAAGGCTGAGATTAAGCCATTCAATATCGAGGTTTCTATCAATTTCAATACATTTAATGAAGTATGTGCATGTCATCAGGAAAGTAAATAGGCTAAGTTTGAGGCAAGTACATCAAGGGTGTGGGCGGGTGTTTGAGTGGAACTACTGATCAGTTGGTGGAACCCAGATGTTTCCTTGATAGAGAGGAGATTAAAAGGGGCAGCTTAACGCTGATTTGCAACACCAAAAGTTGATACCAGCTAATACATCGGGTTCTGGCGATTCATTGCAATGTTGGCTATGGAGTCAAAGAAAGCAGTTTCGAAAGCAACATAATGTGGAGTGGTTGATGAAGAATGATGCAAAGAAGTTTGTTGATGGAGCAGCAAACTAACACTCATTCACATCCTCGGACGGTTAATTTACTGCCATCCTTTTCTGAATCAGTAATTAACTATAAACAATGCCCTGGGGTGTTAACAAAAACCCCTACAACAACATAGTGTCCTCTATGCAAATATGTTGTGAACATTTTGAGTTCGAAAAGCAAACAATCATGGTCTGGTTAAGTGACTGCTCAAGTTACTCCTCTTTGGTTTCTCTCCCTATAATCTTCTTTACCTTCTCACTAAAACTGGGGAGGTCCACCATAAAAACTACACTTCACTCTCCAAATTCAACAAAAGTCAATAATGGTTTACATTTTCTTTTTAAGGTTTTACTGATAAATAAAGACAACCCCCCTATACCGAATAAGAAACCAAAATAAATAACCCCCATCAAGCACATCTAGCAGCATTGTACAATTGTCGCTCACCCAAACTTTGGCCTGTGACTGCTTCAAATGGTCTTTCATTATTAATGCCCACTCCATAGCTACTCCATTTGCCCCTCAGCTCCCTGCGATCACAGTTAGACAGGATACCTTCCAAATGAACACTATGCCATGCACAGTCCAACCCTTGCAATCCAGAAACTGGGAGGTTGTAATTAGGAAGGCAGTACATCTTCTCTGTGATAAAAGGGTCTTTTCACATGATGGTAATAGGGACTACTTGCCAGGAAGGCATCTCCTATACTTATCTTCTTTACCGCTGTACTTATATTTCTCTTTACTCTTTATATTTCTATTCTTTTTGCTCATCTTGTGCGGATAATTGAACTCCATTTATTCATACAAGATAAGTCAAAAAGAGGAATGGTGAGCCAGATTACAAGTAAAACAAGCATTGGCATAGCCAATAGGTCTCGCCTTTGGGGCCTTATAAGTGTTTAGCCAGAGCTATTGACTTTGCCAATGTCTTCAAGCTGTGCTGTAGAGAAGTGTGGCTGCTGTGCAGCATGCTGAAAAGTTATAATAAAAAAGTGTCAGAAGCATTTTTGTTACTTTATATATGACCAAGAAGGCATTATGTAAAACTGAACGACCATATTAAAAAAAGTATTTACAATAAAAAATGTCCTCAGTTTTCTTTTGTTCTTGCAATGCTGGCAACTTGTTTCTGCCTATTGCAATGGTTGTTTGTTAAAGCTTTTTTTTTTGAGGGGGCATAAACAATCGGAGGGTGAAGGTTGGGAACTAGTACCTGTATTATAACACTAGCAGCGGCCAGACGCTAGGGGAGAATCAACAGATGCCAGATTCCGAGAGCAGGCTGAGGTGATGATGCTGTGGTGGCGCCGAGTGGTGCTGTGGTGGCGCCGAGTGGTGCTGTGGTGGCGCCGAGCCGTGCTGTGGTGGCGCCGAGCCGTGCTGTGGTGGCGCCGAGCCGTGCAGTGGTGGCGCCGAGCCGTGCTGTGGTGGCGCCGAGCCGTGCTGTGGTGGCGCCGAGCCGTGCTGTGGTGGCCCCGAGCCACGCAGTGGTGGCCCCGAGCCACGCAGTGGTGGCCCCGAGCCACGCAGTGGTGGCCCCGAGCCACGCAGTGGTGGCCCCGAGCCACGCAGTGGTGGCCCCGAGCCACGTGGCCCCGAGCCACGCGGTGGTGGCCCCGAGCCACGCGGTGGTGGCCCCGAGCCACGCTGTGGTGGCCCCGAGCCACGCTGTGGTGGCGCCGAGCCACACTGTGGTGGCGCCGAGCCACACTGTGGTTGTGCTGAGCCACGCTGTGGTTGTGCTGAGTGATGCTGTGATGGCGTTGAGTGATGCTGTGATGGCGTTGAGTGATGCTGTGATGGCGTTGAGTGATGCTGTGATGGTGCTGAGTGATGCTGTGCTGGCTCCGATTGATGCTGTGGTTGCGCTGAGTGCTGCTGCGGTCATGCGGAGTGATGCTGTGGTGTTGCCGAGTGAGAGATAGAGTGAAGATATAATGCCCAATTAGAGAGGGTGGTGAGAGAGAAAGAGAGAGAAAGGGTGTACATAGAATAAAGAGTGGAGCGGGATAGAGAAAGCAGGGGAGAGAGAGTGAATGAAGGAGTTTGAAAGAGAAACAGATAAAGGGGTGAGAGAATGAAAGGCTAAAAAAGATAGAGAGGGGAGAGTTAATTAAGTAGAGAGAATTAGAGAGGGGAGAGAGAGAGAAGGAGAGAGACAATAAGAGTGGGGGGTGTGGAGTTTAAATAGAGTGAAGTGGGGGGCGCTAGAGGGCGCACTGCGGAATGGCTGCCTTCTAAGACAGCTCCGCCGGTCAGGCGCAATATCAGCTAATAAAGCATATCCAGCGGACTCAAAAACGGCCGCAAATGCACAATCTGAGGATCGGAAGGTGCCGGCACCGCAGTGAACAGAGCGAGAGAGCAGCAACATGCAGCAAACACCGATAAATTGAAAACGACAGCCGGACGCGAGACGGGACCAGCCAGACACAAGATGGCGGCGCCCAGAAGTGCGGGCGACTCGGTGAAAGAGAGGAGCGACATATGGAACTGAGCCATATTCCGGTGTGTGTACGCCCTGTGTACTGTGCAAATATGTGTAGGGGCTCGTGCTGAACCGCCAAAGCGCATTGGATGCATTATATGTAGAGTGTGGGACATTTGATATTGTGGAATCCCGTGAGTGAGTTCAAAATGGCGGACAGTGGTGATGCTGGCGATCGTTACTGTGTGAAGCGCACGCAGTGGGGAGTTCCAACAAACACGACACCCGGGTTGGTGATTAGCCTGCGCCTGGCTTTGCAGTAGTGACATAAAAAGCGTAGCCCATGCAGGCGAGGACCGTATCCCCGACACATGTGACTGCGCCATGATCCTAGCGCCCACGGCATCGCGCTTATAAATGGAAGGTGTGTGGAGGTAAACAGCGACAAGCACTATACGTAAATTGCTACGCAGTAAATACCCCCCAGCAACGCTGTGAATTCCTATACAGGCGCCTTACGAGGTGGTGAATGGGGCGTGTACTGCTGATGCCTGGTCACGAAGAGGGCAAGAGAGTGAAATGTGCTGCCTGAACACTTACCAGTCCAGAGGCCCCTGCTCAGCGCGCCGTGCTACATGTGCACGATGGGATTGAGGTGAATTACTGATTGCAGCGAGGGACAGGCAGGAGAGGGTCACACTGTCGGAGAGCCTGCATGCCTGACCGTCTCGCCGGGTGATATCGCTCTGGGGCTTGGAGGACCGGCACTGAAGTGGCGCGTCACTAACGACTATGCACCGCTTCTGCTGAAGGTGAGACGTATGTTGCGCTGTGCTGGGGCGGTGCACTAGCGGAAGAGGGGCTAAGGAGACAAGGCGGCCGTTTCTCGGCGAAGTGGTGCGTTGCGCGACGCTGCGCAGACACCAAGACAGTTGGTGATACTTTCCCTCCAAAATTGCTAGGCCCAAAAACGCAGCAATGGGGAAGCCAGACAAGCAACAACCCAAAATATCATTTGACACCAGACGACACACCAAGGGTGCGACGGCTCATTCAGACACCGAACTTGATACCGACAACACAACTCGGACTGGCATGGAAGGTGTCCTACAGGCAATCCAACAAAGTCTACAGGACATTAATGGGAAATTAGACACCATCACCCAACGGGTCGACAATATGGCGGCTAAGCTGGACAAACACGGAGAGCGTCTGGTCGAGGCCGAAAATCGCATCACGGCGGTGGAGGACGAGTCACATGACACGACACAAAAATGCACTGAGATGGAGAAACTATTGGAAGTCATCAAAAATAAGGCGGAGGATTTAGAAGCGAGATCTCGACGCAACAACATCAGAATAGCGGGAGTTCCGGAGTCCACAAACACAGGGCGGATGGAAACGTACGTGGAGGAAATGCTACGAGGCGTGTTTGGCGCGGAACACCTTTCAGCGGTATTTTTAATAGAACGAGCGCATCGATCGATGGCCCCGAGACCAAAGCCTGGCGCCACTCCGAGACCTATCATTGCCCGTGTCCTCAATTATAGAGACCGTGATGTCATTTTGAGGCTAGCCCGAGAGAAACAGCAGATCAACTACCAGGGCAATGCATTGGAGTTCTACCCAGACTTCACTTTGACGGTCCAGCTAGCACGAAAGGAGTTCAACCCAGCGAAAAAGAAACTGCGAGAATTAGGAATAGAGTATGCTATGCTCTATCCAGCCCGGCTGAGAGTAACACATGATGGCCAATTCACGCTTCTACTGTCACCGAAAGCAGCACAGGACTTTCTTAAAAAAATCAACAGTAAACGTAAGGAACGTAAACGAGCGGAGCAAAACCAAGACTCGGAATAAGTACTCATGGGAAGGACGGAAATCCTCGGCAATCGGACATTATAAGCTGATGAAGCACATGGGAGTAATGGGATAACAGATGGAACTGTGGGCACACCGGTGCAGCTGCGTCGTCACAGGCTGTAGATGCCGCCCGGAGCCTAATGCAGGTGCCTAAGGACAGACATTTGTTTCTGCCAAAACTGAGTTGCCCTGGGACCCGGGGGGATGTGGGGCCCTATGGCTAGCCAGTACGCTTGGGATCACGTAAAAGGGCGCCGTCTGCCCTGGCTGGGAGCAGGTATAACGCATATATGTGTGCTGGCCTTGGCAGGAATGAGGGATGCCGAATGCTAGAATATATAGACTACCTGATTGATCCTGTAGCTCTACAGTTACCAGACAGGAATGTAGCTATGGATAGAGAGCAGAGGGAGAATACTGCAGATTAAGCTAATATGTTGGTACTAAACACACAGAGGTAGAAACTATAGCAATGTTGCCGGTCTGGACCTGCAGGTAGTACCTCACTGTTAGTATTATTGTGTATAAGGGCGGTACCTGGCAATACGCTACAGCCGGTTGTGCTAACTAGATATAGGCATATGGCTGTCAAAAATGGTAACCCACAGGTTGGAGGAGTTGTTTCTAGTCTGCAACACTAATGTATACCTGACCACATCCACTAGGTTGGATGGAGTTGTGTGCACTTGGCGGACCCCCAAGCGGGAGTTCCCCAATCAAAGTTAGATTATGTTGTTACTACTTTCAGGGGTATGTCTTTGGCATGGTTGGGATGCCGAAGTGGGTGGCGGGAGGAAGGGGGGTGTTGGGGAAGGTTATATAGGCCAATGTACTTGAGAAACGTCGCTGAAATCCAGAGTTACGTACAGTTAAACAATGCCATCAGTTTCATTTTAGAAAACGGGAGAAGTGCATGCTGCACGAATTGTACTTCAATACACTGCACACAAGTAACCAGCAATGACCACTGAGAGATTACAACCTAAGCACTTAAACTTGTTAACTTGGAATGTGAGAGGGCTCAATAACCCGAAAAAGATCCGGCAAATATTTGCTACCTTGGACAGGCTACACATTGACATCGCGTTCCTGCAGGAAACGCATCTTGCACCCAATTCTAGCACTCGCATCGGACATAGATGGGCGGAGACAATACACAGTTCACCATACTCCTCCTACTCTAGAGGGGTCATCATATTGATTAAAAAAGGATTGCAATTTAATATAGATGCCACCATCACAGATGAGCTAGGGCGCTATGTTATCATTACGGGAACACTAAGAGGGCAGAGACTCGCTTTAATTAATACATATGGCCCAAATATAGATGATCCGGACTTTTACCATGCATTATGGCGCAAACTCATCGATTTACCGAACATCCCCTTAATTTGGGGGGGAGATTTTAATATTGCATTACATGACGACCTTGATAGGTCGGGTTCATCATTGGAACCTCACAAAAGGGCGAGGGGCAAACTAAACGATATTATGACTGATAAACGGCTTACTGATATTTGGAGAACCCGAAATCCAGAACGTATGGAAGCCACGCATACATCAGCAGCGCACAATAGTTGGTCCCGTATTGATTATTGGCTGGTATCGGACGATATAGCACTATAGACACGAGCTGTGAATCACCTACCCAAAACAATATCCGATCATAACCCGGTGCTCATTTCCATGGCTATGCCAAACTATGTGCCGCCCCTTATAGCTGGAGGTTCAATGCGAAAGCATTACTAGACTCAATATATACGGACACCATTAGTCAAGCTATCACAGAGTACTTTGTCATCAATAAACCCACAACTGAGGACCCCGGCCTACTATGGGAGGCTTTCAAAGCTACTATCAGGGGAGTCTGCATAAGTACTAATGCTGGCATTCTCAAAGATATACGCAGGCAGCTCGAAGTGCGTGAAGACCAACTACGCACGCTGGAGAAGGAATACGAGCGCACACAAAACACAAAGATATTGGGAGACATCAGGACCACACTGACAGAATACCAAACTTATGCTGATGACGAACTCAAATATGTAGCAAGGCGACAGATAGCGAGATCCTACGGTGAGGGTGGTAGACCGGGTAGGATACTGGCAGCTAAAATATGTACAGGGCATACTCCGCAGGTTGTCCGGGCGGTCAGGGATGCAAATGGGGAACTGCAATATACTGCACAGGGCATATTGAGGGAATTCATGAATACATATGGACAGCTCTACACTTCGCAGCCCACAGCCTCACCAGACACAATAGGGGACTACCTCGCAGATGTAGCGATAGCGTGGTTGTCGGATGCGCAAAGAGACTACCTGTGCTCACCGATTACAGTGGAAGAAGTAATAACAGTCATAAAATCACTGCCAAATGGTAAAGCGCCAGGCCCTGATGGGTTCACAGGTGAATTTTATAAATCATTTGCCGATCAGCTAGCGCCCCACCTGGTAGAGATGTACGGAGCAGCTCATGATAAACAGATGTTACCACCAACATTGAGAGAAGCCATGCTTATAGCACTTTTAAAGCCTAACAAAGATCCGGAATATTGCGACTCATATAGGCCACTGTCCCTAATTAATGTAGACACAAAAATACTGGCCAAGCTATTAGCTACTCGACTACAACCACTGATGACCAATTTAATAATGCCGGATCAATCAGGGTTTATTCCCTCAAGGTCAACAGCCCATAATACTAGAACGCTCTTTGCGCTTTCGCATTACTTAAGCCCCACTACTAAAGCTGCCGCAATTCTTCTAGATGCTGCTAAAGCATTCGACTCTATTGAATGGGTATACCTGCACACGATTTTACGGAGAATGGGATTCCCCCTATGTTCCTGCAGTGGATACAAATACTATATACTGCACCGATGGCGCGTATTAAAGTCAATAAATACATATCTGAGGCCATACCGATAGCTAGGGGGACGCGGCAAGGTTGCCCATTGTCCCCGTTATTATTCGCAATAGCGATTGAACCATTGGCATGTAAGATTCGACAGGGACATCACTACTCAGCGCTCCAATTCCCGCAGAGGCCTTTGCATATATCGTTATATGCAGACGACATGACGCTATATGTACGAGACCCTGAAATGAATCTGAATCCTCTACTGAGGGAGTATATTAAATTTGGGCAGCAGTCGGGGCTAAAAATAAATTGGGCCAAATCAATAATTATACCATTAACAGACACCACGCACCCGCATTCAACCGAATTTCCCTTAGAATGGCAGTCAGAGCCAGTTAAATATTTGGGTGTTTGGTATCACCGTGACCCAGAAGTTGTAATCCGCGCCAATTATGGCAGGGCGATTAGTGTGCTGGAAGAAAAAATAGGGCGATGGATTCAACTACCATTATCGCTGGCTGACCGAATAGCCATTGTAAAGATGGTTGTCTTGCCAAAATTGCTGTACCTGTTTAATAACATTCCGATTAAGCCCCCGGCAGAGGTGTTTCGTAGGATAACCACCATGACACTGCGCCTGATATGGGCGGGTAAACAGGCCCGGATAGAACTACGCGCTCTTACACTACCTTACTCAAAGGGTGGATTCAAGGTTCCGGACTTCTTACTTTATTATTTATGTGCACAAGCGCAATATGCACATTTTTGGTATCATAAGATCCCTTACCTCACACATGTCGCTATTGAAGAAGGCGATGCCTTAGCAACTCCGTTAAATGCGATTATAACGCACCGTAGGCCACCACTTCATAAACAAGACAAACACAATAGATACAACAAACAATGCATGGCGTGTAATGGGTCAAAAAGCGCATAAATTACCACTATACGCCCCTGCACCGAAATAACATTACCATCCGGAACTATCAGTTACCCAGGAACAAGTGGGCATGGGTCTGCTGAGACAAGTGGGTATCGATACCATGGGGGATATATACCACAATGGAGCTTTTAGGTCACTTGATGAGCTATCATACATAAGCAACCAGACATTACTGTTTAGATTTACGTATCACAGATTACAGGAAGCAATAAAGAGGTTGTACCCATCCTACCCTGAGGAACCACCACAGCTGTCCACGCTACAGCTACTGATCACAACACCCGCTGCTAAACACATGGTGTCTAGACTATATGTCAAGCTACAGGACGACATAGCGGATAATACACACAGGGCATTGGAGAAGTGGAACGATGGGCTAGATATACCATTGACAGAGGAGGAATGGGCTATAACCTGCTCGCTGACTGGCTTGCTCACACCCAATGGGAACTTACGTATATTACATTATAAGTACCTACATCAGACTTATTATACTCCTGCAAGGCTCTGTAGATATGGTCTAAGAACAGATTCTAAATGTAAACGCTGCAATACTGAAATAGCAGATTTCATACACCTGGCATGGTCTTGTGCAGAAGTGACGGAGTTTTGGTTAAGGGTAACACAGATGCTGAGCACTATGGTGGGCATTGAGGTGGAATGCACTGTTCGTACATGCTTGCTGGGTCTAGTTCCTGCTGTACGTGCCACTAAGCGCAAGTTCTGTGTAATTGCGCTGCTATTGGCTAAACGCAGAATATCTTTATGTTGGGGCAGTAAGAGGGCGCCAAAAGTTAGGAAATGGATCCAAGATCTGTCCTATTGTAGAGACACATTGCAAACGTATGAGGAGGAGCTACCCATGGGCTCAAGGCCTAGAGATTACTGGAAATGCTTGACTGACTATCTGCAACAGCACCAAGTTGACTAATTATGTGTAACAGCTGCACTGTAGAAAATGTACTCACAGGTAATAATGTAAAGTTGAAAAAACTGGATGATGGATGTTGTTGTACAACGGTCTAAATGTTAATTATATGTTGGACATTGTATGTCTTTGAAAATGTTAATAAAAAAAATAAAAAAATAGAGTGAAGTGACGCGGAAAAAGTAACCTTAAATATAGCTTTGTGCTTTGCGCGAATAAATATAAAAAAAAAAAAAACAGAGACAAAAATACTGGTAATTAGGCTGTGACTCCCAATATAAAACAAATAGCGATATAAGGTGAAATCAACCCACCGAAGCAATATTTCTAACTAGACAAAAAAAAGCTTGCATTTCAATGCTAATCGCTGTTGTTTTTCATGTGACTGTAGTCCAGGGCCGTCAGTTGGTACTGTGAGCTGCTGCTGCGATTGAAACATCAGAGTCCAGAGAGTTAATGAGCCATGACGAGGAAATGAGGAAGAGATAGGATACCCAGATGGCAGCTGCGCGCGTGCACGCTATCGTGAACGCAAGCTGGTCGCCAGCCGAAAGCCAGTGGGTTTGCACTTCCAAAACCCGCTTACTAAAACTCTCGGCCAGACCAGCGCAAGCGCTGGTGCAGGCCGAGACCTAAAAACTATCAGCATGTTAACAAATCAAGCGACAAGGAACCTCTGTGGAGCTGATCACCTACCATAATGATGCAGAAGCAACCAAAAGTTGCTATGGTTCATATCCCACTAAGATAGCTTAAGTAATCAATATAACTACTGCAGAAGTGATCTGTGTAGAGCCCTGCAGGACTTATTTCATAATTCATATTCAAGGAAACTCAGTATCTCAAGTTCACACTAATGCGGAGCCAACTAACAATCAACGTTATCAAAGATGTCCTCATCACTTCTATACACTCGTTCTCCACAGTGGCCAAGTGGACCCACAAACCCAAACAGCAATAAAAATACAATTCTTCACACGGCCACCAGTATCCACTTTACAAATTCAGTGACAGATCACAAACACCACAAACCACACCAATTAACTCTCATAGCTTGCCTATGGAATAGCCACTTTGCACAGTGTAATAGCAACAAACGCTAGTCATTTCAGGATTAAGTTCAAAATTTCCCAAACCATGCTGGTGCCAACTTCCCAAAGACCATCTCCTGAGGACTCACTCGCACACAACCCTCTACTAGGCCACTGACTCTTCTTTGTGGAAGGCCTTTAACAAAACAAAAGGATCCAGAATGCCACATCTGTTGAGTTTTATAATAATCTACCAAGCAACCAAAATATCAAAGAAAGCAAGCAAACAGCAGAAAAGTTACAATCCGAGATTGTTCCCAGAAGCTCCCATTGCAAATGTATCCATAAGTCCAAAAACAGGCAAAATTAAGACCAATCTTGTATTAGTTATTACCCAAACTTAAGGTGAAATTCCAGAAACTGCAAACCACAACCAAGAGCTTGGAATTGCAAGTGCCAAGGGCCTGATGCATTACAACTTGCTCTCCATCAAAAACCTCACAATTAACATTATTTCTATGGAACAGTCAGACTCATGCAAAAGATAAAATCTTGTTAGACTGAAAGCATTGTGACTGGCCAAACAGGCCACTGCTGCATCCTCAGTATGGGTAGCACAAATTCCTCTGCTTAGAGGTTGACCGCATAAGACACTCCAAACTTACCCCCCATTCTTTAACATAACTGCTTTGCCTGTCTCTGGCAAGCTCAACAGAATAGGACACAACTAGTGGCATCTCCTCATGAACAATCCTTATTACTTAATGTTTAGCAGATGTCCCCAAGAAAAAACACCTAATGTGCCAGTCATCTGTGATACACTATCCAGCATATCCTATGCACCATCTCTGGAAACCTAGCATTTTTGTATACATACATATATTCGAAACTGCAGACTGAATCTAGCAAACAAAGCAATGTACAGGTCGAAACTATGTTACCTTGCATATCCCACAGTAACACTTGAAAACCCACAAATATTTCTCTGTGCTCTGCACAAGTACAATGCCCTTGCGAGAAACAACTCCCATAAAGCGGAGTGTCATCGACCATCACTCAACCAAATGCATAGCCTGAGTAGATGCAGTCTGAGATCAGCTGTCTCAATCAGTTTGAGTGTACAGTGATAACTCTAAAATGACATTCATCACAAAGGTACTGAAGTCAAACAGTAGCAGAGAGGCTCAGAGAAACAGTTAGGGTTAGCTCAAACTACTCAACTATATTAATCAACCATTTGAGCAAGTAGCTACTCACCATTACCATCAAATACAAATGCCCTTTTACCACAGGGAAGATGTACTACCTTCCAGATTACAACCGCCCAATTCTAGGATTAACTCCTTGAGTTGACCATCCACCTCTAGACTGCAGAAAAGAAAATCCTGATCCTGTACAACTTCAACTTTTAAGTTGACAGACCAGAAAAAAACAAACAAGCCACTGACATCACTGAAAAGGCTCTGTAATTTAACCAGGTAGTGTAATTTAACCAGGTAGAGAAAACAACTTCACCTCTGAAAACAAGATTGACACAGTGCTCAACACAACATAAAACAAATGTGTGCCAATCCTAGCTCTCGTGGATCATTCAGTCACTGCTACCCACTACTCAGGCTACTCATATCCGCACCATCTCGCATCAGGGCAGATCGCAACCCATTCTGGTCAGACACTTTAGAAAGGCTATTTTGTCAAGGGGCTTGAGGAAAGCCACAGAGCAACCAATCAAACGTGAATAAAGTTAGGAGGAGAGTCTAAAAATACCCACTTCGCCAAATCTATTCTCCCATCTTCAATATATAGTTGGGCAATATTAGAATTAGTGCATCTGAATAATAATGTAATGACTTCATGGAGTCCTAAACTGCAACATTTAGCCTCTTCGCCTTACCCATCTGCCTCTGCTCCAACATAGCATTCACGGAATACCCTTGCCACACTTCACCTCTGCTGCAATTTGCATAGAGTACACTGAAACCCCATGGATCAGAGAAGCCATAGAAACAAACTCAATAAAAAGCCAGAGATGCACAGAGAGATCCTTGATCTACCATGTGCATTAAGAAATTTCACCACTAACTCCAGGCAAAGAGCATGATGCTGTTAAAAGCCTCCATCTGAGGCTGGGTCATCCCACAACTCATGAAACACTGCATTAGCACTCCAAAGAAAACAGAACACCCCTGGCAGATGTATAGATCACGGCGAACGCCAACCCACTCCTATGCTGTAATGGAGGTAATTAGACACCTACACAAATGAATGACTCAAGTCCTTCATGAACACGTGTCAGAATTCTGCTTTTCTAAGGGTAAAGACTCTGCCTTGATCAACATCAGAGAAGATTTGCTCCTCTTGCTGGAGATAAGTACCCTTAACATTCAAATCTCACATGCCAACTACACAGTGGAACAGAACATACTGCTGCAGACAGTGAAAGAATGGGAAGGCATATAACAGTCATGCTGTAGTGGATGTGAAGCATCCTCCTCATGAGCAGCCAATATTGATAAACAAGTCTTTTGGAGTCCTGCTAAAGCACAGCATCTTGCCCCATTTACCAGATGGATGGTACTAGCCTCTCTACTGTTCTATAGCGAAGTGAACCCAGTGGTGCATAACCTGGATCAGTGCTCAAAGTCTTCCAAATGTATGCCATCATCAAACCCAACCCAGAGTGGAGAAAACATTACAGAAAGAGACTTCCATCACTTGGCTGGACAATATGTGGCACTAGGTTAAATAGCCTTCTCTGCGTGAACAAAGCCTTGATCTAGAGTTAGCTGGTGGGAAAAGAGGTACCCAACTTACCTCCATTCAACTGGCCTCCTAACTTAGAAATACCACAATGCACCCTACTGAAGGAATGGAACTGGGAATTCAGTATGACTGAAGTCTTTCCTTTTCAAAGGAAACACAATCGATGTAAATACACATCTGTCCTACTCTAGAGAATCCTCCCACTGCTCTAAACTGAAAATGACAATAGCCATGGTGATAGCTTATCTATACTACTTCAACAACTATTAAAGTGGGCTCGTACAGCCAAGCAACAAATTGCAGAGATTACAAAGTCAGGCATCCAGAACGCACAAGGCAGATTCATGGGCTGGGTGCAGAAAGGCATGCTGCTCCCCAACTCGAAGGCAGAATTAAAGCACAAAGCTCCTGAAAATGAAAATATTCAAAAAAAAACTCTTAATTGATCCCCACACAAGACAAGCACTGCAGTTCTACCACCCAGAAAAACAGCGATCTGTTTTTCTTTTTATGCAATTTTCTGTTTGCACAGTCATTGGTCTCATCAACATTACCCATTATTAAATTAATGGAGCTCATGCACAACCTGCAATGACACCAATGGGCCAGAAAGGAAGGGGGGAGGGGGAAAAAAATCAGGAACTGAATATCCCTGAAGTTTAATCACAGGACGCCATTACTTTGGACTGCAGGAAATCATGTATTTATTATAAGTCATGGAAAAAAGCAAGCAGATATCTAGCTTAGTGAATGTCGGGTGTAACTACCTACAAAGTTTTTTTTAACGCTCCTACTGCCCCGTCCCAACCTGTACAGAGACCAAAAAGACAGATAGTTCAATTAGCCTTTTGTTGGATCAAATTGTTCCACATACCTGAATGACAAATAACTGCTGCCCTCTCGACAAACTAAGCAAACTTTTAAGAGTTTTCTTCTTTAAAAGCATTTCAGAGGAAGTGGTTTTATGTGGTTTTTTAAAGGCCTGGCACAAGATAACAATCAACTGACGGAGTAACTGATGGAGTGGGCATCATTCCAGCTTACCTTCGGCACCAATGGAGACCAACTTCACTCCTTTGCTGGCAATAAAGTCTAGAGCTTTGTTCACATTGTTAATCTTGTGTACTCTCATTTTCCCTCGCTCCGGCTTTGGTAACCGCTCTCCTGGTAAGAGAACACAAGTGTACATTTTGTCGGTTAGTGCAGGTCGAAATAATTACTAGCGCTTTGGTTGCTGAATTTCAGACCGCTTCCCGCTACATGTGCTAACAGCAGAGGGTCTTCAATCAAAACAATGGTATACTATTCAGAAGAAGTGTCTAGGAATTTAAAAACCAACTCTGAAGAAGGTAAAAGATGTTGAAATCCTAGACACCCTTAACATTATAGCTCCATTCCCTTTTGAACAAAAGGCGCAGCACCATTTCATCGAGAATTGTCTGCATTGTCTCACCTGATATGACCTCCAGTAGCAACATGAGCTTCAGCCCATCTCGGAAATCCTCGTCGATGTTCTCAATCTGCGTCCCAGCTTTCCTCAAGTGCGAATTACACCAGGCTGTGAAGGTCTAAAGAGCACATATGAGATAGATCAGGATGGTGCATGTTTACAAGAGATTTAGCTATAGAGCAGAGAACCAAACAAGGTTATATTCAGTTATTTTTCTGTTCTTAAAGCATGATGAATATTCCGGAAGAGCTGAAGAGAGAGTACAACCTGTTTAAGTTCTTGTAAAATTTGACGTTTTGCCCATTCGTTTCACATTCCTCTCCCCTTCACCCTCCCCAACATTGCGCCTCAGGCCCTTGTATGCATAGTAACAGTCAGACAGCAGCCACAAATGGTCACAGAATAAGAATTTCTTCACAAAGCAGTATAATATGGATCAGTTTAAATGCTTTACTGTAAAAATAATGCAAATACTCTGTAGCCTCTTCTGCATCAGCCAATTTACTAAATAAACTAATGTTCCCAGAAAGTACTGCCTGAGAGGGAATTCGCTCAGTACGTTGAGTACCCACTGCGGAGATCTGTAACAGGTGTCTCTCTCTCTGTAGGGGCATCACAAGCTGTCACTATTTCAAAGATGGTTACAAGGATACCACTAAGTGGACTAAGAACACCCTTTTAACCAACAAGAAATAATTTATGTTGTGGTGATGAGTGCTAAAAATCAGTCAGGAAGTATAGCAACGACTTAAACTCATGTCCGGACAGTTCATCTGCTGAACAATTTTAGTTTCATAGTTGGGGAAAGATAGTAATTACTCATTTTCTGGGGCGTTCACCTCTTCTTTTGTGGAAAGTGAAACCATAAGAACAAGAAAACATACCAGAAGAATGTTCAGTTATGGAACAAGAAATCATAAGAAGAGTCGAGAATTAAGGAAGCTAAATTATTAGTAGCTTGGAAATATCCCCTAATGAACAGAAGTGCTCCGACTGCGGTGCACTAAATGCACTGCATTAGCAAATGGTGTCTGAATAGAGTCATTAAAACTCCATACCGTGTTTTTTTGGTCAAAATGGGGCGGTTAGTCCGCAAGAACTGCTTGAAGCGTTTACATGAAAGACAATGTACAGCTTTCTCTTAATCTGAGAGCAGAAGATGTGCAGAGAGTTTATGAAGAACAGGCAGGTGTACTAAAGACAAGATTGACAGAATATTGCCCAAAAATAATTCTTCCCAGTTAGATTTTAAATGGAGACAGATCAACCGGGAATATCCTTAGGTAACCAGAATTTCAACACCCCCAGATCAGTGCTTTCCAAAACTGAAGGCTGAGCCCTCTGGTGACCAAGCCAAAATGAGTAGTTAAGAAGCGCTACTAGCTGCCTCTATCTTCCATATGCACTGCATAGATCTGTTTCTTTAAATAGGGGTCTCTGGAAGGCTCTAAACTCATAAGGGTCGCTCAACAATGGTCCTGTAAACCACCTCCAAAGGAGGCTATAAACACTTCCTGAATTAAACACCATGGACATGAACAAAACTGCTCAATGCTGATAAAAGCCAAAGAGGCTGTGTGTTCGAGTAAATACATATTTTTATTTTGCACACAGTTAACTGGGCGAGCCGACAAAAGAGAAGAGTTTTAATGGACAGAAAGCAGGAAAAATAACATAACACTATCCAAAGGAGGAGCATTCATAAAATGTAAACACTTAAATAGCACCCATCCTTAAATGAGAGCACGCTCATGAGCACACACCTCTCAACACACACTTTAACATACTTTAAAAAAAAAAAATTTAATGGGGGTGGGGCGGTGGCATTCTTATATGCGGATGAATAGAGAAGCCTTTTCCACACTAAAATTGCTTTATTTATTTACCCAGGCAACAAAACATACTAAACACTATTAACCAACAATGGACAGAGATGTTTGGAGGTTCAGAACATAAAATCTAGTTAAAATGAAGTTTACCCAGTGAAGAAAATCAATAAGTCATGCAGTTCCAAAGATCTCCAGAGATGGCTGGGCAGTTAATACATTAAAACAGTATTACATTTTTGGGTGATAAGTGATCTTCCTTTACAGGAGAATCAGGCTCTTTGACAAAACAAACTATTTATCAATACAGAAGAGCAGCGGTTTTCTTAGGCTGGAAAATCATTCAGAGTGATCAACTATTTGGTGGAAATTAATAGGCCTGTTATACTTAACCTGTTTGTAAAATGATATTGAAAATTTGGAAGTGCTTTCTTTTCAAAGCAGGGAACTTACTTGGCTTTATTTTTGATGAACAGATATCATCGGAGAAGCATGTTATTCAAATTACAAGCACATGTGGATATTACATTCAAATACTGGCTAAGATGCAACCTTTTCTGGAAGAGAAAAAGATAAGGAATCCCTTTGTGGGCTCATGTAAATGATACGGTCACATCTTTTTGTGAGCCACTAAGAAGTATTAAGACTGCTACAAAGTTAACAGAATCATGTAGCAACAGTGATAGATCACGTCTAAATGTAAAGTTCCCACTCAAATCATTAGGACAAAACTGAAGGCTAGACCTGAAAAGTGGAAAAGCAGAATAGTTTAATATGTCCATGGTAGAGATGTAAGATCAAAAGGTTGGATACATGTGGAGGGCACCTCATGTAAATAAGCACAATTTCATAAGTAAAACTCTTTCAGTTGAAGGAGCAAGGCTTTTTGATAGCTTACATGAAGAAATCAAAATCTGACAATGTTATCGTCATCTTTAAAGCCAATGGGATTCTGTGCAATTTGGCTTTTCCAGCCTGGAATGCTTATGAGCATCTAGGTACCATTAGGTTTATTAGCGCTATATTAGTGATGACTGACTAGGAAGAGGATTTTTGGCTCCGTTTTTCCCTGTCATCTCCCAGTGTTGGCGAGGTTTGAATTTATGAGCAATGTTCTGGTGAATAACCACATCATGGTCAGCAATATTTACTGATCCCATTTATGTGCAGAAGTAATTCTGGAGGTCATGGCTTTATTTCTCGGAACGCAGTTAATTCTTGAAATTGACTGATGAGTTTCAGAAAGGAGGTTTTAAAATTGTGCACCAATGAATTTTCAATTTTTAGGTGACGAAGGGACTTTAGCATTAATTGACCTAATCTGCTCCTTTATTTTGGTCTTATATTGGTACATTTCAACTTCCTTTTATAAGTTAGGCAGGTGCAACATTGAAATCATGCAGAACAAAGACATTATTGTAGTTGAATGACAAACGGAGCTCATCAAGTCAACCATCACTAAATTAAAGTTACCCTTGCTCCAGGTCACCAATGACCATATACCAGGCCTGGGTTTTTAAGAACCTGAAGCATTCAGGGACTTGTAGCATTGGTTAACATGAATTCAAACACTTTGCCTAAAATCTGAATATTTGTAATGGCAGGCCAAGCCTCCAATGTGTGATCTCCGATAGCGTGGAGTAGGTAGTAATGCTACTCCAAAGGAAAACAATTTTGAGCGTTCAGTTTGATGCAGCATCGAGACAGCACATATCTAATTTACTTTGTGTGGACATGTTTATGAAATGGTTGAATGCTTCATAGAAAGACAAAATCAATGAAAATTGTAGTAGTCACAAACAAATAAACAAGTCCTTGTTGAGTCAAGAGATATAAGCTAAACTCATGCGAGACAGACTCCTAACCAAGTCACTAATAGTGACAGGTTCATATTTTAATCAGAAACAAATGGCTCACAGGTGACTGATTCAGAAGTGATCCAATCACCCTTGAACATACATTGGTAGTACCTTCAAAAGACTGTGGAAAGGGAAGTTGTACCACAATAATGGATCATATAGAAGGATCCGTTGCCAATACTAAGGCACGATTCATGATTATGACTAATGATATGGATAACTCCAGTTGTATAGTAATGCATACTAGTAAAATGTATTCTATGTTGATCTTTAATATAGCAACTACAGATCAGTTTTCCTCTTGTTTGAGCTCCTACGATGGATGTAGCCAGTCCAAACATATAATCAGCTCACAGTAAAAGTAATTCAACTGCTCACACACTTAAAGCACCACAAAATTACAGAACACACTAAAAAGGAACCTTGGGATGCCCCTACATTTGGATGGTGAGAAACCCATAATACACTAATCCACATCCAACAACTCTAGTTAAACCTAAAGAAAAGCAAAATGACTTTCGCCATCAAAGGACATTTGTGAACATGCAGAAGGCTGCCTGCGTTCAGATAAAGCACATGCAGGAAGCTGCCACTATAGGGCTGTCTATTATTGTTGCGGTCTAGTCTGAAGTAAAAAAAAAAAAAAAAAAATCCCACTTTGCAAAGTGAAGAGTAAAATGATCACTTCAAATATGCTATTTGCAGGCCTTTAAGACTACTTGGTGTTTTTGAAACAATGTACATAAGTTCAGACAGTACTCACTCATGTGGGCAGTGTGTGTGTTACAGATGCTATGCCTCCTTTAAGTGTACATAAGTCACTGGCTTGGCAAGCCTGCGCATTTTGTGGTAATCTGCCCTTCTGAAGGAAGCCCTGGTCTTCTAGAACCACCATAACTGAGGTGTGCTGCTTTGTCCTTGGACGATTGCTTTCCTCCAGGATGCAATGCCCTCAAATTCTTGGCATATCAGCAAAAAATATGCATAGGAGGGCATGCTCATATTTGTGTTACTGTTAACTACTGTTAACAAGCACTCTGCATTTTTGTCCATGATTTCTGTATTGAGGGAGTTAGTCGGTTTTTTAAATGTTTTCTTTTCTTCTTTTTTTTTACAAGTGGAAGTGGGCAGAAATATGCAATGATTGCCGCACCCAGGAATCAATCCCAAAAGAATGTATCGATCAGCCGTGGTGCACGTTTGTTCGATCCAACCTTGGAAATCTGCCATGTTGAGCAAACTCCACCGTGATTCAGATACAAATGGGTGCCAATTCCAGACCTGTTCCTCACTGGGTGCTTAAATATTTTGCTCAATGGAGAAAAGAGCAAGATTTCGCAAATCGTGCTTTCAAAGCAGCCCAAAATGTATGTGAATACAGAACGTTCTTACCAAAGCTCTCATGGTCAGAATTTACTACATTATGCGGAACAGCTCTTTTTTCATTTCACATACACCGTGCTTGGAACCCACAAGTGTCAGCGAAGACTTTACTCTTACTTCATAAGAGGATTTTATCAAAAGGGGGCAGTACGTTTACCAATACTACAAACGCTGTTCTAATAGCTCCCCTCCTCCCACCCCTTCCTTAATCACCGGTGCGCATATCAGCGCTACAGTAGGTCTCTTCTACTTCCTATGAAAGAACAGGCCGGTCCCCTCCCTGTGCGTCACGGCAACCAGGACGTAAAACAGCATGAATGAACAACAAGCCCTTTTCCACCCTCCAAGGTGCTGGCCAATCCGCAGAAGCCGTTGTGCGCTAAGCTCCGAAGAATGTGACACAGACAGGTTTTACACTCAGGATGTTTATCTGTGCCAACGCACAAAAGCCCTAACTGTGGACTAATATGTGACCAGCTGAAGACAACCGGTACATGGGGGGGAAAATGCCGGCGAGCTCCAAAGCGACGTTCCTGACAGAGGCAACAAGACTCCCCGCCACCAGGCTTTCCCACGGGGCCATGCGATAGATTTCAAGATCACAAAAGGGGCAATTCGTTCACCGAGGAATGAGCACTACGAATACACTTTGTATAAAGGACACGGAAGGGTGAACACTGAGGAGTTTGTAAAGTCATCCGGTAGCTTTTAAAAGCCCTTCAGGCGCATTGTTGCTACATGTCAGACGATCCTCGCAAGAAAATCCAGGCAAAATCTGCACACAAGTAATAAGCAAGCATTGGCAAAGCCAACAGTTCTGGCACTATCAAGCTGGTACTATTTTTTTTTTCTATTTTAAGTTTAACTACAAAAAGACAAAAGAAACCATACCGTCACCTAAAACGGGTCTGCCATATGCTTCCAATGAACATTTTTAAAGTTATAAAATAATTAAGCATTGTATACAATTTTAACAGAATAGTACGAGTGCTCAATAGCATGTAGGAGTACTTGAAACAGGTACTTAAAACAGAAAGATAAACCCTTTTCAGTTCTAACGATCACAGGAAAGTCGTATTTCTATTAGATAAAAGAAAAGGTGCTGTTTTTGTGTTGCGTTGGGTTCCGCCCATTTAGTCAGCGATAATTTTTCACTTCTGACTACGTGGTTTTTGGTCATTTGCTGCAGGACAGTCTCACTACCAGAGTCTATTCACGGTAAACTTAAGGAAACTGAACTGAGCGTGTTTACCGCCAGTGCCTGCCTTTTAAGTTAAGGCCACTGCGGCGCAGGTAAGGGGCACTTGGCGGATTACACTGGCACATGCTTGTGCGAGCTGCGCGCGAGACTACCGTTGTGCTCAGTCCAGTGATTAAACACTGGTAGGCTGGTGCAGAAGGAACTCTGGGCCATCATGGCTAAGTCAGTAGGAAGAGTAGGTTACTGGAAAATCTATAACGCTTTCACTGTATTATACATATATGTTAAATCTGCCTTAAACTACAGTTTAACTTCACTTATGCCTAAACAGTCCTGCAAGGTGTCAAACTGGGGTAAAACATGCACATAGAGTTTGAATATGCTGTTCCTAACACACCACATATACATCTTATGTGACGTCAAGTATTGTCTAATTTTTCTTGCTCAGCTCGTATTCAGATGCTAGGCCTTTGTCCCCCTACAAGGCCAACTTAATTATGCTGCTGCCCAGCAGAGGGACGAAAGGTCTCCCCATACAAAGTGAGCAATTATCAGTGACTGACTCAGTTCATGGGAGACAAAAGGGGCGTGTGGGAAATCTGCATCTGATAATTAGCTTGCCACACTGCACCTGGGCTGTGTCATCTCAGGCCCACAGAACAAAGGAGGAAGCCCAGACATTTGGAGCCAAAAGAAGAGGGGCTCACCATCGAAGTTTTGGTAGGAATGAATCTGGCAGTGATGCCAGCTAGGGGTGAAGCAGAGGCCTTCAAATGAGCTCTGTACAGAGAAGACTTGATGTCATTTTAAATTGTCTCAGAATGCTGTACAGGAGGTTTGGGACATTTGTGGGGGGATGGTGATGAGGCATCTTAAAACTGCCCCCCCCCGGTGCCTAGTATCTAGAACTTTCCACTCTCACAACAAAACAAAAAAATCTTCACAAGGGCGAGACAGGAAAGAAGAACTTGTGATCTAGAAGACGACAGCAGCGGAAGAATGGCCAGCTGGAAAGAGAAGCAACCTGATTCCTGACAAGATAGTCTATGGACTTTGAATCCAGCTGACCACCAGGACTAAAATGGGTCTCTTCAGGGTCAGTGGCACTGGCCCCCTCATTCTCCCCCCCCCTCCCAAGGACCAGTTGGGTGAAGACCTGAACTTCACTGCAACTCCAGGTGCTCTGTAAGACAGCCAGAAGGCTATGGGGCCTGCGGGTGTGGGTAGTTGATGAGCCAAATGAGCCATGCAGAGGATAAGACTGGCACAAAGAGCCAGTAAATCTAGCTGCCAGCAATGCGTGTGCTTTTAGAGGCCAAGGGGCCTGTTGCAAATGCTCCTGGTGAGTAGGCCTCACCACAAGATGCTGAAAAACAACCCAAAGAGACGAAATTGGCCCAATGGGGCCAGGGTTATGCTCATTTTAAGATTTGACCTTGGGCTCTTGAAAATAACGAGAAATTAAGCGCCTGGGCTACGCCCTTATTTCTGGAAATCTCCTCTGGGTACCCTTGTGACCATGGGTAAACGTCATCTTCAAAGTATTTCCTGTGGGAGTCGCGAGTCCCCCCGAATGCTTATTGCCCAGGGGGCCAGCACAAAGACGGGGGAAATTAGCTTTGACCTGTAGATTCCAGCACACTATCACAGAACTGTGAGGAAAATTTGCTTTTTTTTGTCAAAGTTTGAGGTTTGCAAGGGATTTTGGATAGGAAACCCTGGTGGGAACCACACAAGTCACCCCACCCTGGATTCCCCTGAGTGTAGTTTTAAAAAAATGTGCAGGTTTGCTACGTTTTCCAAGGTGTCGGCTGAGCTAAGGCCCAAAATCCACAGCTACCCACATTTAAAAAAGGGTCAGTTTTCAATGAAACAAAGGTGGTGTGCCCATGTTATGTATTGGCCTTTCGCTGTCGCAGGCACTAGGCCCACCTACACATGAGATGCCGTTTTCATTGGAGACATGTGGGAATACAGAGCAGTAGAATATTTGTTATTATCAATTTTATTTCTCTGCATCTGTGCCGTCCAAAATGTAAGAGTGTACAAGAAAGAAGAAATTATGAAAAATCCATTGCAATCACATGC
This sequence comes from Calotriton arnoldi, assembly GCA_963921515.1. NCBI lineage: Eukaryota > Metazoa > Chordata > Amphibia > Caudata > Salamandridae > Calotriton > Calotriton arnoldi. The sequence goes on from CAWUFW010001110.1 coordinate 748,563, forward strand.
TAGTACAGATACCACAAATTCGGAGATGTACAATTAACTACTAGTCCTAAACTCCGTATCTAGTGCATATTTCAGAAATGCATAGGTTTTCTGGATACCCATTTTTTAGTCTTTATATTTTACCATATGAATTACTCTAAACCCGGTACACAATGAAAAGCCTTTGGAAGGTGCAGTTCAGTTGCTGAATTTGGGTACCTTGGGTTCTTGGAAAACCTACAAACCCTATATATCCCCGCAGCAGGAATGGTCTAGCGGACATACTGGTATATTGCGTTTGTAAATTGGCCATTGTGACGAAGTTAGAAATGAAAACATTGTCACAAATGGCCGTTTTTTTTCCTACTAATTTTTAATATTTTTTTTATTTCATCACTTCGTTTCTTTGGGAAAACCTTGAGGGATCTACACAAATGATGCCTGGCTGAACTCCGCATTCTGTCTACTTTGCAGAAATCTATAGCTTTTTCAGGATCACCCATGGGTTTCACCCTGATTTCCACAAACTGGAAGTAGGTTGAAAGCACTAAAATTAGGAGAAAAGGTGCCAAAGCTGTGGTAAAAAGAAAAAAAAAAAAAAAAAAGCGTTTTGTTTTTTTTTATTCAGCTCTACATGTTCCTGAAAGCAAGGAAAATTGTGACTTTAGCAAAGCAAACCTTTTGCTGAAGCAATTTTTAGGGGGGGAAAAAAAACAGACTTTTTTGCTGAGCCCTCTTATTCCTATTTTTCCCCACCCAGAAAATGTATTAGCTATATTTTGGTTATTTTTTCAGCCCCCTCCAAGGGAATCATCGAACTCTGAGTACGTACCTTTGGAATCCCCCGGATGTTGGAAAAAAGGACACAAATTTGGCGCGGATACCTTATGAGGAAAAAAAGTTATATACACCCAAGCAAAAACTATTCCAAATAGACAACAAGCATTGGCATAGCCAATAGGTCTCGCCTTTGGGGCCTTATAAGTGTTTAGCCAGAGCTATTGACTTTGCCAATGTCTTCAAGCTGTGCTGTAGAGAAGTGTGGCTGCTGTGCGGCATGCTGAAAAGTTATAATAAAAAAGTGTCAGAAGCATTTTTGTTACTTTATATATGACCAAGAAGGCATTATGTAAAACTGAACGACCATATTAAAAAAAGTATTTACAATAAAAAATGTCTTCCGTTTTCTTTTGTTCTTGCAATGCTGGCAACTTGTTTCTGCCTATTGCAATGGTTGTTTGTTAAAGCTTTTTTTTTTGAGGGGGGCATAAACAATCGGAGGGTGAAGGTTGGGAACTAGTACCTGTATTATAACACTAGCAGCGGCCAGACGCTAGGGGAGAATCAACAGATGCCAGATTCCGAGAGCAGGCTGAGGTGGTGCTGAGTGATGCTGAGGTGGTAGTGGTGGGGACTGTTGCGGAGACGATGCTGAGGTGATGCTGAATGATGCTGCGGCGGCGGCCCCGAGCGACGCTGCTGCGGCGGCGGCCCCGAGCGACGCTGCTGCGGCGGCGGCCCCGAGCGACGCTGCTGCGGCGGCGGCCCCGAGCGACGATGCTGCGGCGGCGGCCCCGAGCGACGATGCTGCGGCGGCGGCCCCGAGCGACGATGCTGCGGCGGCGGCCCCGAGCGACGATGCTGCGGCGGCGGCCCCGAGCGACGATGCTGCGGCGGCGGCCCCGAGCGACGATGCTGCGGCGGCGGCCCCGAGCGACGATGTCGCGGCGGCGGCCCGAGCGACGATGCTGCGGCGGCGGCCCCGAGCGACGATGCTGCGGCGGGCGGCCTGAAGCGACGATGCTGCGGCGGCGGCCCGAAGCGACGATGCTGCGGCGGCGGCCCCGAGCGACGATGCGGCGGCGGCCCCGAGCGACGATGCTGCGGCGGCGGCCCCGTGCGATGATGCTGCGGCCCCGAGCGATGATGCTGCGGCCCCGAGCGATGATGCTGCGGCGGCGGCCCCGAGCGATGATGCTGCGGCGGCGGCCCCGAGCGATGATGCTGCGGCGGCGGCCCCGAGCGATGATGCTGCGGCGGCGGCCCCGAGCGATGATGCTGCGGCGGCGGCCCCGAGCGATGATGCTGCGGCGGCGGCCCCGAGCGATGCTGCGGCGGCGGCCCCGAGCGATGCTGCGGCGGCGGCCCCGAGCGATGCTGCGGCGGCCCTGAGCGATGCTGCGGCTGCCCTGAGCGATGCTGCGGTTGCACTGAGCGATGCTGCGGTTGCACTGAGCGATGCTGCGGTTGCACTGAGCGATGCTGCGGTTGCACTGAGCGATGCTGCGGTTGCACTGAGCGATGCTGCGGTTGCACTGAGCGATGCTGCGGTTGCACTGAGCGATGCTGTGATGGCGTTGAGTGATGCTGTGATGGCGTTGAGTGATGCTGTGATGGCGTTGAGTGATGCTGTGATGGCGTTGAGTGATGTTGTGATGGCGTTGAGTGATGCTGTGATGGCGTTGAGTGATGCTGTGTTGGCGCTGAGTGATGCTGTGCTGGCTCTGATTGATGCTGTGCTGGCTGATTGATGCTGTGCTGGCTCTGATTGATGCTGTGCTGGCTCTGATTGATGCTGTGCTGGCTCTGATTGATGCTGTGGTTGCGCTGAGTGATGCTGTGGTTGCGCTGAGTGATGCTGTGGTGTTGCCGAGTGAGAGATAGAGTGAAGATATAATGCCCAATTAGAGAGGGTGGTGAGAGAGAAAGAGAGAGAAAGGGTGTACATAGAATAAAGAGTGGAGCGGGATAGAGAGAGAGAAAGAAGGGGAGAGAGAGTGAATGAAGGAGTTTGAAAGAGAAACAGATAAAGGGGTGAGAGAGAATGAAAGGCTAAAAAGATAGAGGGGAGAGTTAATTAAGTAGAGAGAGAATTAGAGAGGGAGAGAGAGAGAAGGAGAGAGACAATAAGAGTGGGGGGTGTGGAGTTTAAATAGAGTGAAGAAGTGACGCGGAAATAGTAACCTTAAATATAGCTTTGTGCGAATAAATATAAAAAAATTAAAAAAAACAGTGAGACAAAAATACTGGTAATTAGGCTGTGACTCCCAATATAAAACAAATAGCGATATAAGGTGAAATCAACCCACCGAAGCAATATTTCTAACTAGACAAAAAAAAAAAAGCTTGCATTTCAATGCTAATCGCTGTTGTTTTTCATGTGACTGTAGTCCAGGGCCCTCAGTTGGTAATGTGAGCTGCTGCTGCGATTGAAACATCAGAGTCCAGAGAGTTAATGAGCCATGACGAGGAAATGAGGAAGAGATAGGAAACCCAGATGGCAGCTGCGCGTGGTCGCCAGCCGAAAGCCAGTGTTTGCACTTCCAAAACCCGCTTACTAAAACTCTCGGCCAGACCAGCGCAAGCGCTGGTGCAGGCCGAGACCTGAAAAAGGGCTTAGCATTCCAGGGGGGAAAAGGCTTAGTCCATGTGACACCTTGTTTTACACGTATTTTGAGAAGAAACCATGGTTATTTACTTTGCTACTTTTTTGGGGGCTTTGGGATGATGTAAGCTACTGTATACAAGTATACAATAGTTATACAGACTAGAACTGGACAATAAGGGCTGGGTTTATATTTGTTATTTCTTTTTGGTGTGCTTGTTATATCTTTTGTAGAGACTCAATGGAATGCTTGACCAGCTTACATCACAAAGTACATAATGTTGAAAGGCGATGACTTATTGTTAACATAATTTTGGCGCTCGAATGCAACTTAGTCCACTGGAGAAATTAAATTATATAACAATGCTGTTAAGGGAACGCTATAAGGGTCTAATAGAAACTCGATAAAAAAAAAAAGAACAAAAATGATGTAAACAGCTGTAGGCACCAGAGAGAGAGGGATACATTAGATTGCGCCGACATTTTAAGGTTACTACTCATTTTAAGGCTAAGCAGCGTTACAAATCAATTAACATGGACATTCAAGTCACTTCCGGTCATAACGATGCATCAGTAACTGCAAACAAGATTTTCAGAGAGGCAATTTAAATCTTTCAGAACTCAATTATGAAACAGGGAGGGGCACATGCTGTTGCAAACTCCAAAAGAAGTTCGTTATTGCTCCATTCCTGTTATGGAAGAGCCTGTCCTGGCACGGCCTGCTTTTCATCTGCCCTACCCCTCTCTGCCTGGGCTGGGCAATCTAGGTTCGGCTGTGAATAAGCAGTTGTAATGAGTGGGCGTTTTCTGCAAAGAGGCAAACCGAGCAGGATGTGTGCAGCTCCTGCCCTAAATGGGCGCTTTCTCACTACCTGAAATTAAAGGCGGAGGCTTCGCGCACCAACTGCTGACGTGTAAACCTTCAAACCCGTCTAAATTACATCATACAAGGCGTGTAGGGGGTGGGAGGGGAAATGGGGCGGCAGACCGAGCGAGATTTGTGTCAGCTGCCCAGGACAATTGTTCGTGCAAAAATACTCATTTGAGGATTCCAGCAGTCTACGTGCCACCCCCACCGCTACCCGCAAGCTGTATTTGCAACAGGCTCTTCTGGCTGACCTTGCAGGCAGAGCCGGTTATCTCATTACGTCTAGTTCACAAGGTGCCCCCTCACTCCCAGATGAGGGCGAGGCGGCTCTCTCTAACTAGGCTTCTTGTTCTTCAACTATGAGGCAGAGCATTATTCAGCAAGCGCAAGTCCCGAGGGGAAGGCGGGTGATGCAAGCCTCCCTGGACTCTGAACATGTTGAAACTTAACATTTAAACAAACCCGCGTCACATGACGGCCCGATTAACACGGCGACATTAGCCGGGCTGGGCCGATAGGGCTTGGTTACCTTCACACATCTGCCGCGTGCGCCAACTGTTGGCAAATACAGAGCACAAAATGACCATATATGGGCAAGGCAAGCGAGGGCTTGCACGCGGACGGCACTGGCACAACCCGCACCTGCTTCGCAAAGCAGACTCTGGAGCCTGTGAGTCGAGGGCGCACACACACACAGCCGTGATACCACAGGTGTTGGTGGTTGAGTTGTGCTACGCTGTATATTACACACATCCAGCTATGCTCTGTATTCGTTACACGAGGAAAGCGGATGCCTGAAAGACAGCAGAGCGCGAAAGGGCGAAGCCATGACCCACTTCTTCAGAGCAGAACTCAACCACGCACACAGATCAAGTATTGTCAATAAACTAATTCATAGTGATGTGTGGTAGCCACAAAGCTGCAACTAAGCGAGGAAATTAATGGAGGATCTAATCATCAAAAATAATCTATCTAAAACCTACAGACGACTCCTCTCCATGTAAATACAATTCAGGGTAGACCATCATTGAAAATATAGATTTTAATTTTAAAACCACGCAGTCTAGACATTGCAGCTGCACTTAGCATAAACATAGTCGTTTTTCAACTTAAACACCCTCTTCATGCGAGGTAGCACTAAAGTAAAGCAGCCTTTTGTGACAGGTCACTACTGACGTCACTGACCTGTGTGTACAACTGAGGAAGTGGATGGAAATGAAGATGCAACTGATTATTCGTTCCTTACCCCATGTTTTTTTTTTTTTGGTCTAGCTCCGCTCGACAGCCGTCTGCTAGGCGTATTGCCAATACTTTAAAATATATAGAGTGGGATTTTGGATGCACACAGAGGAGTATTATAACTTCTCACCACATGCTACTAGCACTTAGGTTTATTCATCGGCCTTGCAGGAAGTGCTTCCATTGGAATGCAGGAGGGACTTTTTACACCTAAAAAGTACACACCATCATAATCATGCGGTTTGTCACATTCAATTCTTTATTTCCTATATGCATATAATGGAGCATTGGAAAATACTGGCGAACTACATCCAGCCACGCACGTCGCAGGACTGAAAGGTAAACCTTACAATTGTTAAAAATAAATGTGTTGATCATTAGTGATAGGTCAGTACACTCAGAGCCCTGGTCCATGTCAATACCATGATTATCTGTGAAAAGGCACAGGGGTGAGTGCACCGGTTAGTTGGTTAAGGGAAGGGAGAGAGAAGCCACATGGAGTTTACAGGTTAACAGCAATGTCGATTCAACTATTGTTCTTTGAATACTGTGGTTGATTATACTTTATTACTAACAGTGCTCTAGTGTTCCCCGGACTAGTCCAGTAAAGGCTAAATCTGTTGGGCTCTGTTTCAGTTAAAAGCGCCGGGTTAGCACTGCCACAACTGCTTGCCAAAGTCTGTACAGAGTGCAGCAGACGCAGAAAATGTATTTAAACTAACTTGCAAAACAGTTTGGCATCAGAAACCACCAAAATCCACTTAATGAAGCGTCTAGAATTAGGGTCAGGTGATCCCCGGTGGACACCTTGTTATGCTGTGTAGTAGTATGGTTCATATTGAAGATGGGAGTTTGGGATAGGGTGGGAGAGTGGTGTGGTAAATGAGAACCAAGGCATAAACCACAGTGGTTTAACTATATAAGATTAAGACTAGGTTGAATCGTGTATTGTCCACTTCGTACCAGCATGATGGTGTAACCTTTAGTCGATCAGCTGCATTGGGAGGCTTAGACCATAGAAATTGCAATGCAAACTCCTTCTCCTTCAATAAAATAAGGAAGCAACATTTCCACACTTTCCGGAGGCATGGCATGCTGTAGAAAGAAAAATGCAGGTCAGCGGCTCCGCATTCCAGCTTCAGCCAGCCCTGCAGGATAGGAAACCAGCAATTCCAGTTCTGGCCTCTTCACTACACTGTGAAAAAGAGAGGTAATGAGAGGGAGGAGTGGGCGCTCGCCCAGCAGAGCCCAACTGTGAGCAGGCACTGATCATCAACACAAGAAATTGGCATCTGAGGGGCTTCAAGAGGTGTCTGTGGTCTCGGATCAATTGCCTGTGTTCCTCTCTCAGTAGGGGCAGACAGTCTGAGAATTTCACAAAGGAGCCACTGAATTTAGTTCAATTATTAGCAACAGGATCTTGTAAAAGTAGTTTTTTCTACAGTCTTATAGAGAGATCTCTCGAAGGCAGTGTGTCTGGGCGTGTGTATTACTGCTTGAGAACAGCAGCAGGTGCCTCAGAGGCTGACCAGCAGAAAAGCCAAGTGTTTGGGACCTGGAAGGAGCTAACAATTTAACTTAATCCAGGGGTGTAACACAGGCCCCCGCACCCCTTGCGCTGCAGGGGGCTCCTATTGCCCCCATGGTGAAGAACTACGAGAAATGGGACACTCGGGGGGGGGGGGGAGGGGGGGGCGCAATCTCATTCTGCAGAGAGGCCCCATAACCTCTGTGTTACGCCACTGCCTTAATCCGTAAAGGATAATGGATGCAAGAACCAGCAAAATAATGAGGCCTTGCGTGCCCGGGGGTTGTTTTGTGATCAAATTGGTTGACCTCAAGTACATGATTGGACAAGGCTGACATTTGAGGAATTTGGGTTTAGTCGAGAAGAAAGTCTATGAGGAGAAAAGCAATGGTCATCAACACAGCCTACGTGAAAGCCCCATTCTTGCCTGATATGGAAAGAAAGAAGGAAAAACTGGTGCCTCTGTGGTAGACAAGAGCTGGACAGTATGGAGGTACCCCTCAGGTTAACGGCGAGACATTCCCCATGGCAATCCATCTCGAGGAAGAGACTAAAAGGAGAAACACCAACAATTCTCTGGAGGGTGGTAAGTGAACAACGCGCGAGTCTCTCACCAAGATCAATCAACCCAATGGCCCACTTGCAGGGAACAGGTAGAGCAGATAGGCACTCCATCCCATACAGATCTTGTCTTGTAACAAATTGCTTAAAATAATTATTTTCTAAGATGAAAATTATTAGTGTCAGCTCGACTCGTAAGAAGGTCCCAAGAGACACAAGAGTTAACCTATCCCACATCTGCTTGCATTAAAAGTTGTGTTAATATCCACTCACCAAGTAGGTACACAAATTTCAGGGACAGACCACAATTCGGGGACGATTGAGATATCCTTGCCCAAGTCTGGAATTTGTGGATGAGCAATTACCTCTTTAGTGCCAGTGTGAGTAAGCGACTGGGCTTGTGAAAGTGAGGGATAGTATGGACGAGCGCATGTTTTTGATCTAAGTGTGGACCTATAGCCCAGATGGCTGTGGGTATGTTATTACACGAGGAACTGAATAAACAAGGAGCCTTGTACACATCCATCTTGTGTTTATTTAGGGTGGTTGGTGGCTTAACGGCTAGAGTGGTCGACCTCAAAGCTGGGGAACCGGGTTTGAGTCTCGGCAGGGGCACTCAACATCCTGTGATTCTGGGCAAATCACTTAATCTCCCCGTGCCTAACAAAAACAAGCATTGGCATAGCCAATAGGTCTCGCTTTTGGGACCTTATAAGTATTTAGTTATGCAGCACAATATCCTTGGTGCAATAACATCAACTGTTGCATGGCTAAAAACTTATAAGGTCCCAAAGGCGAGACCTATTGGCTATGCCAATGCTTGTTAAGATATGTGCGCGAACGACTTTGAGAAGCGAGTAGAAGTAAGAAAGGAGGAAGCGCAGTAAAGTGAAAGGAGAAAGAATATAGAGTGCGAAGGTGACCGAACGATTTTTTTTTTTGTTGAGGAAAAGTAGAGTAAATAGAGAAAGAAGTTAACTGTGTAAGAACAAAGTAAGCGAGAGTTGAGAGAAAGGTGGAGGGGACAGTAATGGCGGAAAGAATAGTGAAAGGAGACAGAACACGTAGAGGACGGAAGCCACAGCACAGGGAAGGGGCTAGCGAAAAGTGTGAGATAACTGAGTAAGAGAGGTGTGACAAATGATGTGAACTATGATTTATAGCAAATAAATATTACTGTGCAAAGTGCGTTGCAAATTTGGAAAAATGGAAAAGTTGAAGCAGTGTTTACTTTAGGTGAAAGTGGAAGGTGTAGGGAGCAGAGCTGGAAATGTTTAAATAGAAGTGGCTGTGTGTGAGTTGAAGGGGTAGAAAAGGAAGGTAGTGTATAAACAGAGTGTGCGATATACTGGCGCACAACTCTCAAAGAATGATAAGCAACGATCGTGCAGTGAGATGATTTAACGCACGCCAATGACATCATGAGAAGTGAAATGTGTGCCGCAAAACCATGACGCAATTAAAAGCCAGCGGTGGGTGGGAAACCCTTTAGCACACGCCGCTGAATTGCGGGTTGTAACATGCTTGAACACTCCTCATGAAGGACTGCGAGATACTGTTTGCACCGTCACACTACGTGCTATACGTTGGGAACACTACATTTTATGGGGGTGATGATGGACGAACAGCTTGGGGAATTTTTACTGGGTACTAGTATTGTTTCATGTACAGCACCGAGAAACTGCAGATGTGTTGACAGACAGAGAGACACACACACAATACTCATAATAAATCTTGACTGGGCGAGTAAATTACACCAACAATCCTAGTGTTGACTTCGTATCGGGCAGTCTGAAAACGCCACGTCAACAGAAGCACCTATGTAAATTGTGCTTTAGTGGAGATTTTGCAGTGAATTAGTGAACAATTAATTATAAGAACACTAATCTCAGTGACAAGTTGTGACAGAGTTCATGCATGACAAACTCAACACGATACATTATATTTTACTGTAGCGCTCGAAAACGCAGGGAGCGTCTTCAGATAACTTCTGGTTTCTGTAGACAATATTTGGACACCAAAGTGCACGAATAAAGATTTTTTCCAAACTTTTCCTAAGCTTTCAGTGTTTGGTACTCTCCAATTGATGGCATACCTCACTAAAACCTGCGTCTCTGTTTTTTAGGAGGAGGGCAAACCACTTCTAAATGTGCTGTGAGTTTAGAGAGGCAATGGGTAAATGTGCCACAGGGCCTTCATGCATATTGCCACACAGCACCTGATTACCTGCCTACACTGATGCTTCTGCAGAAACTGGTCACTCTCAGCGCAACCTAAACGAGAGGAAGCCAGCACTCGACACACAGGAGAGAGCTTCCTGCAACTCTGGGTCCGTCGCGCGTGCACTGTTTAAAGTGAAAGCACGCCGTGAGCCAGAGTTGAAGGAAGCCGGCGTGAACAAGATGGCGACGGGCTGTCCACTGTCCCACGGACCAGCGCATGCTGTCTGCTTTGGACAGATGGCGAGAGCAGCCATCTTTGTCCATGCAGGCGCGTGCATGAGCCCACGGCGGAGAATGCGAGCGGCGCGGCAGCCTGCTGAGCTGACCACACGCTCGTGCACCATGGCCTTTGCTTGCGGGTAACCGCAGGGAAAGGCCATGACGCACTGAGCGTCTGGTCAGCTTTTTGAAACCCCCAACTTAAAGTCTTGCCAGAGCAGCGCTTGCGCGCTACTCGAGGCTCGACCTAATGAAAGCGTCTGTCTGTAATGCAACTGGTGCTCATGTAAAGCGCTCCGAGACCTTCGAGTCGAGTTCGCGTTTTATAAAACTCCCAAAAATTTGAAAAATACAGATGTGATTTCTTCATCTATGTACCAGAATAGAGGAACATGGATTTACAGTGATAGTATGTTAAAAACCAGACATGGTGGTGTACACCAGCGCCAGATGGCTCAGAGGCACTAATAGAGGAGTGCCACTTGAGAAAGGTGGGCAGTATTGGGCATATGGTAAAGAAAAAACGGCCACAGACCTAAGAGACAAATACTATGTTTGGTCATCATGGCAATTTCTAACAGAAGAAGTGCGGTTACAAAAATAACAAACATAGTGCCTAGGAAATCTACAGGCAGCATAACACTTGAACTAGGTACATGCTAAATTTATGAGGAAATCACAGTAATTGTTTGAAATGTTCCTAAGGCCCATAGAGCTAGCTTTCATGACTTGGGAGAGTGAATGCAAGATCCACTCGATATATTACGAACAGGAGCAGCTCAAAAGCTGGGTAGGCATAAGCAAGACCGCCATGGTCTTAGCTCAAACTTGAAACCTTCTCTCGTATTTGTTCCAGTAGAAGAAGCATCTGGGTTTTGCGGATACAAATATGTAGTTTTGAGGGAGAAGCCGCGCAAATTGCCTTCTGGCTCTTTAAGTAGCCTTGCTCCAACTCTACATTCCTGACCCTTACACTGTCTTTCCTGTGCATTCTACCAGAGAGCAAGTTAACAGGTCAATGATTAATCTGCTGTAAAAAATGAAAGAATCTCTGCTCCAGATACTCATTTCACAACTTGCCATCTCAGCAACAGGTGGGGATAGGAGAGACACTCCTCACTTATGTCAAATAATAAAAAAAAAACTGGTTGGCCTATAAGCCAGAATGGCAAGCTGGGCTCCATAAACCCAGTTCTCCTTGTTGCATCCATTGACATGACCTCCAGTGCAACGGTCTCACTGAGACATTCCAATAAAGCCACAAACACAGATTTTTGTCCACTGTCCAACACGGCTGTGTTCTGCTATAACCCATCACACAATTTTGTTATTACTTATGTTATGCTCCAGTAGAACTAGTATTAATAATAGGATTAAAGTACACCTTAATCTGTTAAAAACGAAACAAAAAAGTGCTGCAGGAGCGATTACATAAACATTTAAAATTGATGCCTCTCACTCCAACGTCTAATCATTGCTCGATGATTGGTAAATTAGACTTACGAGTTAGAACTATAACTGGTCGGATCTAATAATAACCATCTGCCAATGCTTCCACTCACAAGCAAGAGACTAGGTGGTATCAAATGATTATGGACTACATTAATCTAAACCAGATGGAGATAGTTAGCAGCTTGATCCTAATGGCCTTAACTAGGGTTCTCCAATTAATCCCAAGGAGGAGATGGCAAACTGAGCTATTTGCTAACTATTAATTCGCCAGAAGTTGGAAACTTAACCTGACAACCATAAGTTAACACAGATGATATTTTTGCACATAAGCTAAAATCAATGTGCACAGTGAATCTCCCTGGATTGGACACCAATAGGTCTACAAAAAGGGTAATGGCAGCGGCTACATTGTATTTTGTGAAGGACTCCATAATGGATTTTGATCAATGACACTGCCTGCTTATTAAATACCACCACCTGCACTAATCTGTGTTTATCAATGTACCAGAAGCCTTTATAATTAGATGTGTCAAAGGATAGTAACATGAATATTAAATTCCAATTGGCTCTTCAGCACATATTGGAACAAACATTCTTTGATGCTCAGTAAGACCATCAGGACCAAATAGTACCTCAATTTTAAAGGACACTAAAAGGATTTCTAGAGGAATACTTCAGATATCAGAAGAAACAAGAATATAAATGTTAAAGAATTAAGGAGCCACGGTGCATACTTGCCTCACTTCGTAATGGCAATGGATCCTATTTGCCTCAGCTCCACGATTAGGAAAATTAATTATTTATTGGTCAAGTGTTCATATGTATTGGGGGAAAAGAAGGCAGGCAGGTTCTACTGTCCTATACAAAGTAATTTAGACAACAAGCATGCAAGTGGGACACCATCAAACCCCTTAGAAAAAACAGATGCACAATGTAATGGCGCAGTCCTTCTGGCACATTCTAGTCCTGCTACAAGGATTACGTTGTGGGTGTCAGTGCGACCAGGCCAAAAGCCTGTCTGGTCAAATCAGAATAATATAATTTCTATGTTTCAGTACAACAATTCTTTAAAACTATGCGTGCAAATAGCTTTCCTGCAGCTTTCAAGGATAATAGTTCCCTTCATGGACTCATGGCCTCCTTTTTCTGAATTGCCATGGTTCCTGCACCTTTACATCCATTCGGAATAAGCCCAATCAAAATAAAGCTTCTGAATAGCATCTTAAGGCGACTTACCCATCAAAGCAGAGCTACTTTTAAAGGTTGCTGGACGACCCTTCAGGGCCTTTGGCATGTGATAGTTCCAGATCCTTTATGATCTTCTCCTAATGTCAATATGCCATATTACCTCAGAACTCTGTATGTTACTACTGTCGGCCTCGCGGTTTTTTAAATGAAGGTGAAGCAAGTAGGCCAATTCACATCACTTATTTCTGCATGCTTTTATATTTAGATTCTCCAAGGTAGTGGGAATCAAATAGTTTCCAAAACTTTTTGTGGTCATTTAACAACCACATAAAGCAGCTCTTTAGAGCTTGATTTTTCTTCTTAAATTTAACGGTTTACCTGTTGCCTGGTAATCCTGAATTTCGTTAGCAAATCACTGGTGGTAACCATGGGCCATACCTTCATGCTTTTCTTACTACAGCCCTGCACCATGCAACAAATGTTTTTTCAAACCAACTGAGCGAGTTGTTGTTTTTCCTGCAAACTTGGAGCCTTGCTTAATTATACTTACAGGTTGTCCAATGCGCACCACTTGTTAATACAGTAACCAGTAAAAACGTTAAAATATTTTTGGTTTGTTTTTCATTGGATTTGTCATATCATTCCTACTGATTTTTAGTGGCAGAAAGTTCGAAGAGGAAGAATAAATCTGATGCTGTGTGTGTGTTCGGTGGCGGCGGGGAAGAAATGACATGAGTGGTGAGCACGGGCAAGCAAGGACAGAGGAGGGGTATACAGACTACATTTCAAGCTATGACAAGAGGGGGAGGCAAGCAAAGATGAGGCAAACCGCAACGAGGGTCACGGGGTGGGGTGAACGGACAAGCACCGGGGAGAAGGAGCAAGCAGCAGCAAGAGGGAGGTCGTGGGAGGGACTGGGGCAAGCAACTACCAAATGCAGGTGGAGTGGGTAGAGACAGCCTGCAAAATAATGCATTCTTATGGAGTACATCACTAGAACACTAATAGAAAGTACCTCTGCAAGCATGCAGCCAATGGAAGGGCACTGACCGCAGACAGGAAACTGTACTTGGGCCATGCTCCATAGAACCGGCATACACAGGAAGAAAAAGGGAAAGCTGGAGGCACGGACCAATGAAGCAAGAAAATGAGAACGACAAAGCTAACCAAAGGAAAGAAAAGGTAAGTAATGGGCGGGCTCCAAGCTCTTTTTGAGGTGTTTATTAAATTTATTTTTTATTTACAAGAGGCTCTTGAGTAACATCGCATGCACAGTCTCAGATGAGACCTAAAAAAAAGACACAAAAACACAGGTAGTAAAAGACAATGTGTGAATCAGGTTGCACAGCTGACATTAGGGCTCATGAGAACGTGCGATTTAGGATGCTTGCAATAAAGAAAATGTCCTAGGTAGGCTAAGGCACTTCCAAGTCCACCAGACCACACAGGAGACTTCTTCCAACCGGTTCCATAAGGCCATCAATCTAGAGAAGATTTCACTTAATGTTCATGGTGTCCAGTTACACAAACTTCTGTGCAGTGGATGCATTAGCCCATTGAGCTGTACCGGCATTAAATCTATTCCCCCATTTGAACTTAAACAATCAATATAGCTTAATTGTAGACTTTAACCTCTCTAAACGTTTGTGGGTAAAGGTTCCTGGGTTCACTCCCAACATGTGCGATTCATTCTCTCGTTGGAATTAAATATGGTGTTAAAAAAACGTCTTCCTTTCTTGAGTGAAAAGGCGTACACTGTTTTGTTTGTTCTTGATGAGACGTCTCGGAGCTGCCCGATCATAGCAGGCTCTTGGATAGTTTCCTGTCGTCAGAACTTCACGGACGTTTTTAAGACAATGCTGAAGACCGTGCCCATGTGTGGGTGTGGGCCAGAGGGTGGAGGCGGGTTGTCCCTATTCAAGCTCATTCCATAACTCAGTTCGGAGGAAATGCAACATTAATCACTCAATGTGCAGGGGAGGCTAGAAATAGCAAAGGACATAGGAGAAAGGGCGCGTAGTCTCACTCTGCGCCATTAACCAGGTATTCATAACCCAGCCCTATCGATTATCCAACAGCAATTATCGAACTAACATGTAGGTTTTTTGAAAATGGTGGTTTAAACCATAACTGGATCAGAAGCCAGGACGCCCCAGTAGAAGGGGAGCTACAGTGCCCCTCGGGACTCAAGCCAGTAATGCATGGAAATGGGCAACAGCTGTCCAGGCGTGGCAAGGTCGAAGGCCATCAACTGGCCCGCAAACAAGGCAAGGAGGAGCCACAGTAGCATTATAACCTCACAGAAAAGGGCCACGTGGCACCAGACCAGTACTTCATCTGGTCTGGGAGGAGGGGTTAAGGCACAGGGGCCAGATATGAACACTCTAATCTTCACATAGAATCGAGGCACTACAAAAAGGAGAGCGCTACCGAGTATCTATAGGCAGCCTCCTAATCGCATTCAAATTCCATCACTGCTAGATTTAGAACCCAAGCCATTATGTATGGTCTTAAAGGTTTAGTTTTCCCCACTATATTCTGAACACATTCATTTGAGCAATGACTAGGTGCTAATCCAGCATGTCTACACAGATGACCCTCAGCCACTTGACTTTTTCAGAGAGCTTATACATACCGCTTGACAGTCAACAAGCAGGGTTTCAAAATCTTACGAACATGCAGAGACTTCCTTATAAGGAAAAATATGATCACAATTTAAGGAACCGAGTTTCCCTGGTCAGATTCTCAGAGCAGGCTGAGGTTGCAGGCGACAAAACTGCTTCTGCAACCGGTTCTGTAAAGGAATGTGACACGCATTCTCTAAAAGGCTTATTTTCGAACAGGGCCGACCCTGCGACAAAGCCCTCAGTTCACCTTCGGAAAAAAAGTTCACAAAAAATTCCAACGAATGAGAAGCAGCAGCGGGCTTCCCGAACAAGCTGCAGTCCGCCCTGGTATTAAGAACTCGCTAACACACGGCTTCCCGAGACCCACACATGTTCGACAACTGCTTCGGAAAGCCGCGCCCAAGACAACTGGAGCGACAGAACGTGTGTGCAAGGGGCTCATGGGGGCAGTCAGCTGGGTGGTAATGTGTTCGAAGCCTCTTATCGCATTGTAGAAAAGCAAGTTCACACATCTGGCCCTCAAAGTCAACACAGATGCACGTTTCATGGAGGAAACACAAATGGCCATGACAGAAGTGCAGACTGCCAGACTTCAGAAGAAGGGAGCGGATTCCAGGGGATTTTACAGAATACAACCACTACCGATGGCGGAAAGCGCGGCATTATCAAAGGGAGCCCATAACCAATAAGTATTGTTCTACAAGGCAAGCCCAGTTCATAAAATGAATTGCTTTATAGTAAACTGCGCAATAAACATGCAAGATGGATTCTATGTCAGGACCGGAGGCTCAGATTATGCTTTTCTCTCTTCGCTTTATTCAACATACCAAATTTTCAGCAGCCAGAAAAGCATTATTTCACTATTTTTCAAATTTTATAGAAACATTAGTGAACAAGAACATAGAAAAAATCCGTCACAGGACCACAAATCCCATAATCCTTAGGGAAACCATGTACAACTGAGTCCTTCCACAATGTCTACGTCCTCTACAAAGACCCTCCATCTGGTCTGTTCGTCCTCTTTCTTCGCTGCTCGTGCAGCCAGTTAAGTGCCTAATTTCTTTTGTGGTTATTCTTAATTGCCCCAGCGCGTCTCAGTCGGCAGCGCCGGGGGGGGGGGGGGCGGTGGGGGGGAAGGGGAAGGGCGTTTGTATTTTGGCATTTTCTGTCCCCAGATTCCTTTCCGGCCGCGGGAGCGAGACCGCTCCTTACGCGGCCGATGCCCACGATTCTTGCGGTGTTTGTTTGAACCGCTAGGGGCGCTCTTCCGTCTCGTTGCTCTCGCGGCGCGGTTCCCTCAGACGAGGAGCCGCGCAGTGAGAGTAAACAGCGTGAGAGCCTTGTCCCCTGAAAGCCGCCTCACCGTACGCCCTCCGGGGTCTGTACTTTCCCACATTTCTATTTATTCTACGCCCCGGCGGGGGTCCGTATTTGCGGTCTTAACCGTGTTGAGCGCCTGCGGGCGGATTGGTTGTTCAGCACTAATTGAGCGCGCTGGGAGGCGGGGAGAGCCCGGTCAGCTCTGCTGAGGGCGGTGCGCGCTAGGGGCTGTGCTACCCTATCTGCAGCCCTTGGGGTTGTTCTAAAAACATTCGCAGTCTTTTAGGTCTGCCCGTATTTTCCTCTGGGTTCCCAGGACCTTATTTCAGGAGTTTTGCCCTGTGTAGTGGCTACAAACAGTTGGTCCCTGGGTGGTTGCTCCGGACGTTCTTACTATGGAACAGGAGAATATGTATGTAGAGGAGGAGGAATACTTACCTCAGGATGATGCCTTCTTCGAGGCTGTTGATACTTCCAATACATCGCTGTGTAAACGAGGTCATGGGGCCTATGGAGCAGAGGCTCTCTGAAAGGATTGTGCAGGAATGCGCCAAGTTGGCGCAGAACCGTTTTGAGGCCCCTGCTTTACCTGTTACTCCGGAGGAGCAACCCCCTCCCATCAAGAAGCACTGTCCTGAAGGGGACTCGAGGGAGTTGCAAGGGGTGGATAAAGATGCCTTTGAGAGGTTGCGTAGCGCCTTCTTAGCTAAGTCAGTTGTCCCGGCCACCCCTGCTCCACCTCCTGTCCCAGAGCCCACCCTCTCCCCCGCGCCAGGTTCCCCGGATATGGATGGGGACTCTCCGGGGGACTCAGACGATGACACAGGGTCCTCGCGTTCTTGGCGCCCGGCTGGTCCTTCCACCTCGCTGCCACAGGATGGCTCGGGTATGTTAGACCCGGATGAGATCATTCATCCGCGGTCGACAGCCTGGGCCCCTGGGGACAAAGTGGCGAAGTTCGTGGCCGGTAGCCTCCGCAAGCCCTTGGAGAAAGAGGCAAGAGGTTGTTTAAGGTCAGAGTGCCCGCACCCCACTTTGGAAGGGAAGGTTGCCTGTACGCCAGAACTTGACTCGAAAATGGCTACCTTCTTGGCCAAATATATGAAGGACCCACGGAAGGGCATAGATAGGTCTTGGCGCTCCTGCCAAGACAAATTGTTAGATGCTATAGGGCCTATGACCAAGATCCTTGACATGGCAGAGGAGGCCAAGGTATCTGGTTCAGCCATGTCCCCTGAAGTAATCTCTAATTGGGCACAACGCGCTATCATATTTCTAGGCAATGCCAATTGTGCCCTCTCGACAGAGCGCCGTCGTTCTCTGTTGATAAAACTGGATCCTAAACTTGGCGATTTGGCCTCCTCGGAGGCGGGGGCACAAGGGGGGCTCTTTGGGGACCCTTTTGTGAAGGAATTGGGAAAGTTTGTGGCCACATTTACTTCATTGGACAAGGCCCAGTCCAATATTAAGCGGGTTTTCCACCCTCGGGTCTCTCAAGGGGCCTGTCGCGGTAGGGGCCGCGCGACCGGCCGTGGCGCACAACACCTTCCCAACAGGGGGCAAGGCTCCGGGCGAGGACAATATAATTCCAACGCCAGTTACTCAGAGTTCTATCCCACCAGAGGGCAACAATTTCGAGGCCGTGGGAACTTCAGGAACAACGCCGGTGCCGGAGGCCCCGCGGGTAAGTGTTTTGCCAACAACACACATCCTTATAGGGGGCCGTTTAGCGTATTTCCAGGGTGCCTGGGCGGAAATTACCACAGACGCTTGGGTCTTGCAGACGATCCGGGGATTTCATATAGAGTTCTACGAGACCCCGTGCCAACATCGGCTCTTGCATCCCATTTCTTTTTCAGTCGCGGATGCGCGGCTAGTCGATGAAGAGGTCTCCGCGTTGCTGCGCAAAGGGGCCATTTGTCATTCCACATTGCACCCTCGCAGGTTTTTATGCAACATTTTCCTGCTAGACAAGGTGGACGGGGGGCGCCGTCCGGTCATCAACCTCAAGGAGTTCAACGGTTGGTTGGTGTACCGGCATTTCAAGATGGAGGGGATTCATCTCCTTCGAGATGTCCTTCTTCCATCCGACTGGATGGTGCGCCTGGACCTCAAGGACGCGTACTTGGTGGTCCCCATTCATCCACCACATCGACGGTTCCTACAATTCTGCTGGCGGCACCAGATTTACGAATTCACCGCCCTTCCGTTCGGGCTTTCATCGGCACCCTGGTGCTTCACAAAGGTGCTCCACCCGGTAGTGGAGTCCCTCAGATCCCAGGGTGTCCGGATGATGGTTTACTTAGACGACATCCTGATTATGGCTCAATGTCCCCGGGTACTGCAGGGGCAACTGCGTCAGACGGTCTCGCTGCTACAGCGCTTGTGTTTCGTGATCAACACGGACAAGTCCGTCCTAACCCCGGTCCAGAGTGTGACTTTTCTCGGCTTCGTAGTCGATTCGGTCAAAGCTTCTTTGAGTCTCCCGGCACGGAAGATGGCCAAGATCAGACACAAGCTGCGGCAGACCATCTCCAAGACTCACACCTCCCTCCGGCAGATTGCCCGGGTGGTGGGACTGCTGTCCTCATCCATCCAGGCAATCTTCCCAGGGCCCTTGCATTATCGGGCTATGCAACGCCTAAAAGCGTACCACCTTCGGAAGGGGTTGCCTTACGATCGGTCAGTTCTCCTTACCGCGGAGGTAAAGGACGAGATGGCTTGGTGGCTCACCCACATGGAAGAATGGAATGGCAGGGCCATTTTCGGGTCGGTACCAGACCTCATCATAGAGTCCGATGCCAGCAGGTCGGGCTGGGGCGCCCGTTGCGCGGCGTTTCACAGGAGGCGCTTGGTCTACAGAAGAACAGGCGTTACACATCAATTGTCTGGAACTCCTGGCGGGGTCCTTCGCGGTTCGTTGTTGGACCAGGGACCGGGTGCAGTCATGCGTCCTGTTAAAGATTGACATAACGGACCGCGAACACATTGTCCATCACTTGGGGGGGCCCCGCTCCCGGGCGCTGGCGAATCTAGCGAAAGACTTTTGGTACTACTGTCTAGCCCACCATGTTTCGGTGACGGCGGAGTATCTCCCGGGACAGGCCAACCAGGTGGCGGATTGGCACTCGAGGTATCTGGTCGATTCCAGCCAGTGGAAGTTGGACCCTCGGGTTTTCGCATGGCTGGGGACCTTATGGGGCCCATTCACGGTGGATCTGTTTGCAACACGCCTAGACCATCAGCTCCCGCGTTTCTTCAGCTGGAGGCCGGATCCCCTGGCAGTGGCAACGGATGCATTCCTGCAGAACTGGGGTCAGGAGAAGGGGTATGCTTCCCCCCCCTTCTCGATGATTGTACGGGCGGCGACGCAATTTCGCCGCCAGGGGGCGGAATTGGTGATGGTGACCCCGGTGTGGAGGTCTCAAGTTTGGTTTCTGGTTCTTCTGGAACTTTCTTGGGATTTTCCAATCCTACTCCTCCTGTTTCCTCGGCTCCTTCTCGGTCCGAGCGGAGAGCAACATCATCTAGTCACGGAGGGGACTCTCCGCCTCATGGCATGGCGGCTTTCCGGCAGCGGTGGGCGCTCCCAGGTCTTTCAGGACCGGCTGAGGAACTCTTGTCCAAGGCCTGGGCTAGCAGCACTTCAAAACGCTACCGCTCCGCCTGGACTAAATGGGTGCGTTGGTGTCTTCGACGCAGTCTCGATCCCGTGGTCGCCGGAGTCGTTCATGTCTTAAACTTTCTGGCGCACTTGGCGACGTCTGGGTTGGCTTACCGCTCTATTAACACCATCCGTTCGGCGATTTCAGTGGCACATTGCCCGGTGGAAGGGGCTCAGTTAGGAGAACATCCGTTTGTTTGTAAGCTTATGCGAGGCATCCGCCTATCTTTACTCCCGGAACCACGTTATTCGGCTTTATGGGACCTCAATCTGGTTTTGAATCTTTTTCTGTCCTGGCAGCCGAACAAGTACCTTTCGGTGAAGGAGCTTTCAGCTAAATTAGCAATGCTTCTGTGTCTCGTCTCGTGTAGAAGGGTTTCGGATGTGCGCGCTTTGGACATCTCAGCGCAGGTTTTTTCCCCGGAAGGGGTAACATTTACAGTGAGTCGCCGTACTAAATACTTAACTCGCTCTATCTCTTATCCCGCGTTTGTAGAGGCTCCTAAGTTGTGCGTCGTAAATTGCCTCAAAGCTTATGAGGACCTCACTCAGGAATTCCGCCCTCCGGGCGAACGACAACTTCTTATTGCCTTACGAAAGCCGCATAAAGCAGTCTCCTCCCCCACTATAGCACGGTGGGTGCGTTGGGTCATGCAGGAAGCGGGCATTGACACGAAACAGTTCGGAGCTCATTCTACCAGAGGTGCAATGGCTTCTAAAGCTTTTTCTCTGGGAGCCCGGTTGGAGGACTTGATGCAAGCCGCAGATTGGTCCTCGGATTCTACCTTTAAGAAATTTTACTTCAAGCCAGTCTTGGAGATCGCTCAGTTGGTGGTAAGCAAGCTTTAAAACTAGCATAATCTGAGCCTCCGGTCCTGACATAGAATCGAAATTTGCCTAGCATTGTAACGGTAAGTTTCAATTCTATTAAGGACACGGAGGCGAGGATTATCCCACCCGTTGCACGATGCTGTGCGAACCCGCCCGTATGTGCGCAAGTAACAGTTTTTCTGTCCTAGTTCTGCCTACTGGGTGGGTTGTCTCCAGTTGTTGATTTCATGCTTGTGAATCTATTCTCCTGTCACGCTGGTCAGGTTGTACCTTACGTTGCCTTTGTCTCTTTTAGGAAACGAGGGCGCAAAACAGGGCCAGTGAAGATATAACGTAACTCGCGCGAAGAAAGAGGACGAACAGACAAGATGGAGGGTCTTTGTAGAGGACGTAGACATTGTGGAAGGACTCAGTTGTACATGGTTTCCCTAAGGATTATGGGATTTGTGGTCCTGTGACGGATTTTTTCTATGTTCTTGTTCACTAATGTTTCTATAAAATTTGAAACATAGTGAAATAATGCTTTTCTGGCTGCTGAAAATTTGGTATGTTGAATAAAGCGAAGAGAGAAAAGCATAATCCTCGCCTCCATGTCCTTAATAGAATTGAAACTTACCGTTACAATGCTAGGCAAATTTCGATTCAGGTTGTGGCTGGTGAAAGCGGTTTTAAATACGGATTTCTTGTAACCGTTTAGAAGCGCCAGAGAGACTTCTCAACAGTGATACCACAGAATGGCCAAAACATGGTAAATTGTAGAATTCTAAATTTAGTCGCTAATATTCAAAGTCTACATAAGTGATATTCGAAAACCAAGCAGCTTTGAGTTCCACCCACACCACAAATGTATTCACACAACTGTAGGAGAGGGGGTGGAGAAGGCAGACCAGTCATTAAAACACCCGCCAATGAATGGAGCAAACAAGGGCATCAAGAAGGGCCAAGTAAGAAAAAAAAAACCAAGAAAGTAAACGGAAACATGAAAAAAACCTCGAGTTAAGCCCGAGGGATAATAAGGTACTCAATGCACATTCAATGCCTTGGAAATGTATTTAAAAAAAACTTCCATCAAAAACAAGTAGCGTGAAATGGGCTTTCAGTATTTGAACATGACCGCTAAACACACAAAATCAGCTCCGTATTGAAAGCAAGAGCAGAGGACCTTTTACTGGATTTCTCCTTTTAAGGAAATCTCTGGGATGAAAACTAGATTAAACATTTGGAAATGGCTACGAGGTTTCAAAACACTGTCCTGCTCGGTAAAAAGTATTTGAGAGAGTTAGTGAGTACCCCAGAAGACAGCAGAGTCTCTATACAGCCAACAGAAATGTAGGCGAGAGAGAGAGCTTCCCTTGTTGTCTATAGCTTCATAGCAGGAGCCCACTTTGCCATTGGAAAGGTAGACAAAGTACACCCAATAATACTTTGGCAGCAAGAAAGGGCTCATAGACCACAGAGCAGGCCTGAGGGCAATTACTCAGGGGACACTGATGGGAGACAGCACATATCTGGTGAAGGGTACACATACCTACTTAGTGGCCTTCCACTTTATTTTACTGCATGTTTTAAGAAGCAGTTTCTGGTCTCAAACTCGGAATATTCCGGGGCCACAAGATTGGAAAGGGTGAGACAACAAACATTATGATCGTCACAAACTGCCTGCAATAAAACATGCTTAGTCATTATTACGTCCAAGCACTTTAGGTCTTAATGTTCGTATCCCCGGACTAAGGCAACATACAGCCTTCTAGACACTGTGGCTCCTATCATAATGACAGGAAACGTCGTATGCCACACCTTTCCTGCACCAGCTAAACTGTCTGCAAGGGTTCCAGCAGTTTACAAAAACAAAGATGCTGAATGTAGAGCAGGCCAAACACAGGACTATTCTATAAAACCACAAGCCAGAGATCGCCACAATGTGGTTCCAATGGAAAAAAATCTGAGACAGAAACAGATTCATACCAGTACTTTCAAATTACATAGACTGTTCAGCAGATTTTGCAATGAATTTGCAGTGCACACGATTCACAAGGGGGGATGGGCATTCCTCCTCTTTGCAATTCACAAGGCTAAGGAAAAATGTTTTGTGGTCACTCAACCATCCTCGGAGTGCAAGCGGTCAGTTTCTGACTATTTACTGTGGGACCCTGGACTCTTTACCATGGATATGGGTTGCTATTTCAGCAAACTGAATTCAAACACTGAATCGGAGGTCTCCATCTCAGCTTTCGCTCCACAGCGAATGAGACTCACAGCCAATCCGAGTCTATTAACATTAAATGAGGCAGGTGATATGCCACTCGCGGCACACAGCCCCATGCACAGCATACGATTAGTGAATCATGTGCTGCATAAAGACTGAGGCAGCATGCAGATCAGTAACAAACCTTGGCAAAGCTAATACGTCTCGCCTATGCAAGAGCTATTGGTTTTGCCAATGTGTTTTAGCCATCTCGTACCCCAGTGTGGCTGCAGTTCAGAATGGGTAAAAGTTAGTGGAGCAGCAGAGCCCGGAGCAAAGTGCCCAGTGCAAAGTGCCCAGTGCAAAGTGCCCAGTGCAAAGTGCCCAGTGCAAAGTGCCCAGTGCAGCCGAGTGGAGCAGCGGAGCCGAGTGGAGCAGCGGAGCCGAGTGGAGCAGCGGAGCCGAGTGGAGCAGCGGAGCCGAGTGGAGCAGCGGAGCCGAGTGGAGCAGCGGAGCCGAGTGGAGCAGCGGAGCCGAGTGGAGCAGCGGAGCCGAGTGGAGCAGCGGAGCCGAGTGGAGCAGCGGAGCCGAGTGGAGCAGCGGAGCCACAGAGCCCAGAGCCGAGTGGAGCAGCAGAGCCCAGAGCCGAGTGGAGCAGCAGAGCCCAGAGCCGAGTGGAGCAGCAGAGCAGCAGAGCCCAGAGCCGAGTGGAGCAGCAGAGCAGCAGAGCCCAGAGCCGAGTGGAGCAGCAGAGCCGAGTGGAGCAGCGGAGCAGCAGAGCAGCAGAGCAGCAGAGCAGCAGAGCAGCAGAGCAGCAGAGCAGCAGAGCCGAGTGGAGCAGCAGAGCCGAGCAGAGCAGCAGAGCCGAGTGGAGCAGCAGAGCCGAGCGGAGCAGCAGAGCCGAGTGGAGCAGCAGAGCAGCAGAGCCCAGAGCAGAGTGCCCAGTGGAGCAGCGGAGCCGAGTGGAGCAGCGGAGCCGCAGAGCCCAGAGCCGAGTGGAGCAGCAGAGCAGCAGAGCCCAGAGCCGAGTGGAGCAGCAGAGCAGCAGAGCCGCAGAGCCCAGAGCCGAGTGGAGCAGCAGAGCAGCAGAGCCGCAGAGCCCAGAGCCGAGTGGAGCAGCAGAGCAGCAGAGCCGCAGAGCCCAGAGCCGAGTGGAGCAGCAGAGCAGCAGAGCAGCAGAGCAGCAGAGCCGCAGAGCCCAGAGCCGCAGAGCCCAGAGCCGAGCAGAGCAGCAGAGCCCAGAGCCGAGCAGAGCAGCAGAGCCCAGAGCCGAGCAGAGCAGCAGAGCAGCAGAGCCCAGAGCCGAGCAGCAGAGCAGCAGAGCCGAGCAGAGCAGCAGAGCAGCAGAGCCCAGAGCCGAGCAGAGCAGCAGAGCAGCAGAGCCCAGAGCCGAGCAGAGCAGCAGAGCCCAGAGCCGAGCAGAGCAGCAGAGCCCAGAGCCGAGCAGAGCAGCAGAGCAGCAGAGCCGAGCAGAGCCCAGAGCCGAGCAGAGCAGCAGAGCCCAGAGCAGAGCAGCAGAGCCCAGAGCAGAGCAGCAGAGCCCAGAGCAGAGCAGCAGAGCCGCAGAGCCGAGCGGAGCCGCAGAGCCGAGCGGAGCCGCAGAGCCGAGCGGAGCAGCAGAGCCGAGCGGAGCAGCAGAGCCGAGCGGAGCAGCAGAGCCGAGCGGAGCAGCAGAGCCGAGCGGAGCAGCAGAGCCGAGCGGAGCAGCAGAGCCGAGCGGAGCAGCAGAGCCGAGCGGAGCAGCAGAGCCGAGCGGAGCAGCAGAGCCGAGCGGAGCAGCAGAGCCGAGCGGAGCAGCAGAGCCGAGCGGAGCAGCAGAGCCGAGCGGAGCAGCAGAGCCGAGCGGAGCAGCAGAGCCGAGCGGAGCAGCAGAGCCGAGCGGAGCAGCAGAGCCGAGCGGAGCAGCAGAGCCGAGCGGAGCAGCAGAGCCGAGCGGAGCAGCAGAGCCGAGCGGAGCAGCAGAGCCGAGCGGAGCAGCAGAGCCGAGCGGAGCAGCAGAGCCGAGCGGAGCAGCAGAGCCGAGCGGAGCAGCAGAGCCGAGCGGAGCAGCAGAGCCGAGCGGAGCAGCAGAGCCGAGCGGAGCAGCAGAGCCGAGTGGAGCAGCACGCAGAGCCGAGTGGAGCAGCGCGCAGTGCCCAGAGCAGAGCGCAGTGCCCAGAGCAGAGCGCAGTGCCCAGAGCAGAGCGCAGTGCCCAGAGCAGAGCGCAGTGCCCAGAGCAGAGCGCAGTGCCCAGAGCAGAGCGCAGTGCCCAGAGCAGAGCGCAGTGCCCAGAGCAGAGCGCAGTGCCCAGAGCAGAGCGCAGTGCCCAGAGCAGAGCGCAGTGCCCAGAGCAGAGCACTCACCCCCAGTCAACTGATCTGGGTTTAATCCATCATCATTCTTTAGCTCACTCCACCACCCCAGTTCAGACATGGCCATATGCAAATCAGTCTGACCCTGTGCCTCATGGGAACAGTCCAGCCCGAACTGCCAAGCCATGTCTTCCCTGGACCGGAAACAAGCATCCTGGCACCGGTTTCTGGCATTTCAGCCGTCATCAGCCAGGCTAGCTTGAATCCAGTGGCAAAGTGAGCAAGGGACCCACGTCTGGGCATACCCTGCCAACTTAGGGCGAACAAGCGATACCAAAGGGGATGATGGACGGAGCGCTTGAGCTAATCAAACACTCACCCCCAGTCAACTGATCTGGGTTTAATCCATCATCATTCTTTAGCTCACTCCACCACCCCAGTTCAGACATGGCCATATGCAAATCAGTCTGACCCTGTGCCTCATGGGAACAGTCCAGCCCGAACTGCCAAGCCATGTCTTCCCTGGACCGGAAACAAGCATCCTGGGACCGGTTTCTGGCATTTCAGCCGTCATCAGCCAGGCTAGCTTGAATCCAGTGGCAAAGTGAGCAAGGGACCCACGTCTGGGCATACCCTGCCAACTTAGGGCGAACAAAGCGATACCAAAGGGGATGATGGACGGAGCGCTTGAGCTAATCAAACACTCACCCCAGTCAACTGATCTGGGTTTAATCCATCATCATTCTTTAGCTCACTCCACCACCCCAGTTCAGACATGGCCATATGCAAATCAGTCTGACCCTGTGCCTCATGGGAACAGTCCAGCCCGAACTGCCAAGCCATGTCTTCCCTGGACCGGAAACAAGCATCCTGGGACCGGTTTCTGGCATTTCAGCCGTCATCAGCCAGGCTAGATTGAATCCAGTGGCAAAGTGAGCAAGGGACCCACGTCTGGGCATACCCTGCCAACTTAGGGCGAACAAAGCGATACCAAAGGGGATGATGGACGGAGCGCTTGAGCTAATCAAACACTCACCCCCAGTCAACTGATCTGGGTTTAATCCATCATCATTCTTTAGCTCACTCCACCACCCCAGTTCAGACATGGCCATATGCAAATCAGTCTGACCCTGTGCCTCATGGGAACAGTCCAGCCCGAACTGCCAAGCCATGTCTTCCCTGGACCGGAAACAAGCATCCTGGGACCGGTTTCTGGCATTTCAGTGCAGAGCCCAGTGCAGAGCCCAGTGCAGAGCCCAGTGCAGTGCCCAGTGCAGTGCCCAGTGCAGTGCCCAGTGCAGTGGCCAGTGCAGTGGCCAGTGCAGAGCGCAGTGGCCAGTGCAGAGCGCAGTGGCCAGTGCAGAGCGCAGTGGCCAGTGCCCAGTGCAGAGCGCAGTGGCCAGTGCCCAGTGCAGAGCGCAGTGGCCAGTGCCCAGTGCAGAGCGCAGTGGCCAGTGCCCAGTGCAGAGCGCAGTGGCCAGTGCAGAGCGCAGTGGCCAGTGCAGAGCGCAGTGGCCAGTGCAGAGCGCAGTGGCCAGTGCCGAGCGCAGTGCCCAGTGCAGAGCCCAGTGCCCAGTGCAGAGCCCAGTGCCCAGTGCAGAGCCCAGTGCCCAGTGCAGAGCCCAGTGCCCAGTGCAGAGCCCAGTGCCCAGTGCAGAGCCCAGTGCCCAGTGCAGAGCCCAGTGCCCAGTGCAGAGCCCAGTGCCCAGTGCAGAGCCCAGAGCCCAGAGCCCAGTGCAGAGCCCAGAGCCCAGTGCAGAGCGCAGAGCCCAGAGCGCAGTGCCCAGAGCCCAGAGCGCAGTGCCCAGAGCGCAGTGCCCAGAGCAGAGCCCAGTGCCCAGAGCAGAGCCCAGTGCCCAGTGCAGAGCCCAGTGCCCAGTGCAGAGCCCAGTGCCCAGTGCAGAGCCCAGTGCAGAGCCCAGTGCAGAGCCCAGTGCCCAGTGCAGAGCGCAGTGCCCAGAGCGCAGTGCCCAGAGCCCAGAGCCCAGAGCGCAGAGCCCAGAGCGCAGTGCCCAGAGCGCAGAGCGCAGTGCCCAGAGCCCAGAGCCCAGTGCCCAGAGCCCAGAGCCCAGTGCCCAGAGCCCAGAGCCCAGTGCCCAGAGCGCAGAGCCCAGTGCCCAGTGCCCAGAGCGCAGAGCCCAGTGCCCAGAGCGCAGAGCCCAGTGCCCAGAGCGCAGAGCCCAGTGCCCAGAGCGCAGAGCCCAGTGCCCAGTGCCCAGAGCGCAGAGCCCAGTGCCCAGAGCGCAGAGCCCAGTGCCCAGAGCGCAGAGCCCAGTGCCCAGAGCGCAGAGCCCAGAGCGCAGAGCAGAGCGCAGTGCCCAGAGCAGAGCGCAGTGCCCAGAGCAGAGCGCAGTGCCCAGAGCAGAGCGCAGTGCCCAGAGCAGAGCGCAATGCCCAGAGCGCAGAGCCCAGTGCCCAGAGCGCAGTGCAGTGCCCAGAGCGCAATGCCCAGAGCGCAGCGCAGTGCCCAGAGCAGAGCGCAGTGCCCAGAGCAGAGCGCAGTGCCCAGAGCAGAGCGCAGTGCCCAGTGCCCAGAGCAGAGCGCAGTGCCCAGAGCAGAGCGCAGTGCCCAGAGCAGTGCCCAGTGCCCAGAGCAGAGCGCAGTGCCCAGTGCAGTGCCCAGAGCAGAGCGCAGTGCCCAGAGCCCAGTGCCCAGAGCAGAGCCCAGTGCCCAGAGCCCAGAGCAGAGCGCAGTGCCCAGAGCAGAGCGCAGTGCCCAGAGCAGAGCGCAGTGCCCAGAGCAGAGCGCAGTGCCCAGTGCAGAGCGCAGTGCCCAGTGCAGAGCCCAGTGCAGAGCCCAGTGCCCAGTGCAGAGCCCAGAGCAGAGCCCAGTGCCGAGCCCAGAGCCCAGAGCGCAGTGCCCAGAGCCCAGAGCGCAGTGCCCAGAGCGCAGTGCCCAGAGCCCAGAGCGCAGTGCCCAGAGCCCAGAGCCCAGAGCGCAGTGCCCAGAGCCCAGGGCGCAGTGCCCAGAGCCCAGTGCCCAGAGCCCAGTGCCCAGAGCCCAGTGCCCAGAGCCCAGAGCAGAGCGCAGTGCCCAGAGCAGAGCGCAGTGCCCAGAGCAGAGCGCAGAGCCCAGTGCCCAGAGCGCAGAGCCCAGTGCCCAGAGCGCAGAGCCCAGTGCCCAGAGCGCAGAGCCCAGTGCCCAGAGCGCAGAGCCCAGTGCCCAGAGCCCAGTGCCCAGTGCCCAGAGCGCAGTGCCCAGTGCCCAGAGCGCAGAGCCCAGTGCCCAGAGCGCAGAGCCCAGCGCAGTGCCCAGAGCCCAGCGCAGTGCCCAGAGCAGAGCGCAGTGCCCAGAGCAGAGCGCAGTGCCCAGAGCAGAGCGCAGTGCCCAGAGCAGAGCCCAGTGCCCAGAGCAGAGCCCAGTGCCCAGAGCAGAGCCCAGTGCCCAGAGCGCAGAGCCCAGTGCCCAGAGCGCAGAGCCCAGTGCCCAGAGCGCAGAGCCCAGTGCCCAGAGCGCAGAGCCCAGTGCCCAGAGCGCAGAGCCCAGTGCCCAGAGCGCAATGCCCAGAGCAGAGCGCAGTGCCCAGAGCAGAGCGCAGAGCCCAGTGCCCAGAGCGCAATGCCCAGAGCGCAGCGCAGTGCCCAGAGCAGAGCGCAGTGCCCAGAGCAGTGCCCAGAGCCCAGAGCAGAGCGCAGTGCCCAGTGCCCAGAGCCCAGTGCCCAGTGCCCAGAGCCCAGAGCCCAGTGCCCAGAGCCCAGAGCCCAGAGCCCAGTGCCCAGAGCCCAGAGCAGAGCCCAGAGCAGAGCGCAGTGCCCAGAGCAGAGCGCAGTGCCCAGTGCCCAGAGCAGAGCGCAGTGCCCAGAGCCCAGAGCAGTGCCCAGTGCCCAGTGCCCAGAGCCCAGTGCCCAGTGCCCAGAGCCCAGTGCCCAGAGCCCAGTGCCCAGAGCCCAGAGCCCAGAGCCCAGAGCCCAGTGCCCAGAGCCCAGTGCCCAGTGCAGAGCCCAGTGCCCAGTGCAGAGCCCAGTGCCCAGAGCAGAGCCCAGTGCCCAGAGCAGAGCCCAGTGCCCAGAGCAGAGCCCAGTGCCCAGAGCAGAGCCCAGTGCCCAGAGCAGAGCCCAGTGCCCAGTGCCCAGTGCCCAGTGCCCAGTGCCCAGAGCCCAGTGCCCAGAGCCCAGTGCCCAGTGCCCAGAGCAGAGCCCAGTGCCCAGTGCCCAGTGCCGAGCCTAGTGCCCAGAGCAGAGCGCAGTGCCCAGAGCAGAGCGCAGTGCCCAGAGCAGAGCGCAGTGCCCAGAGCAGAGCGCAGTGCCCAGAGCAGAGCCCAGAGCAGAGCCCAGAGCAGAGCCCAGTGCCCAGAGCAGAGCCCAGAGCAGAGCCCAGAGCAGAGCCCAGAGCAGAGCCCAGAGCAGAGCCCAGAGCAGAGCCCAGTGCCCAGAGCAGAGCGCAGAGCCCAGAGCAGAGCCCAGAGCCCAGAGCAGAGCCCAGTGCCCAGAGCAGAGCCCAGTGCCCAGAGCCCAGAGCAGAGCCCAGTGCCCAGAGCAGAGCCCAGAGCAGAGCCCAGAGCGCAGAGCCCAGAGCAGAGCCCAGAGCAGAGCCCAGAGCAGAGCCCAGAGCAGAGCCCAGAGCAGAGCCCAGAGCAGAGCCCAGTGCCCAGAGCAGAGCCCAGTGCCCAGAGCAGAGCCCAGTGCCCAGAGCAGAGCCCAGTGCCCAGAGCAGAGCCCAGTGCCCAGAGCAGAGCCCAGTGCCCAGAGCAGAGCCCAGTGCCCAGAGCAGAGCCCAGTGCCCAGAGCAGAGCCCAGAGCAGAGCCCAGTGCCCAGAGCAGAGCCCAGAGCAGAGCCCAGAGCAGAGCCCAGTGCCCAGAGCAGAGCCCAGTGCCCAGAGCAGAGCCCAGAGCAGAGCCCAGTGCCCAGAGCAGAGCCCAGTGCCCAGTGCCCAGTGCAGAGCCCAGTGCCCAGTGCAGAGCCCAGTGCCGAGCCCAGTGCCCAGAGCAGAGCCCAGTGCCCAGAGCAGAGCCCAGTGCCCAGAGCAGAGCGCAGTGCCCAGAGCAGAGCGCAGTGCCCAGAGCAGAGCGCAGTGCCCAGAGCGCAGTGCCCAGAGCGCAGTGCCCAGAGCGCAGTGCCCAGAGCGCAGTGCCCAGAGCGCAGTGCCCAGAGCGCAGTGCCCAGAGCAGAGCGCAGTGCCCAGAGCAGAGCGCAGTGCCCAGAGCAGAGCGCAGTGCCCAGAGCAGAGCGCAGTGCCCAGAGCAGAGCGCAGTGCCCAGAGCAGAGCGCAGTGCCTAGTGCCCAGAGCAGAGCCCAGTGCCCAGAGCGCAGTGCCCAGAGCGCAGTGCCCAGAGCGCAGTGCCCAGAGCGCAGTGCCCAGAGCCCAGAGCGCAGTGCCCAGAGCAGAGCGCCAGAGTAGAGAACACAATTTAAAGGCCTGTTTACAGAAAGCTAGGACTTGTGGAACAATACAAGGAGCGATGGTGAACAAGGTTTGTTCTCCGGGAGCGACAAAAACATGCTGGACAGCCTAAAACAGAGCCAAGAAGTAGAAAGTCAGAAAATGTGAGTTACAAAACACAGTGCCAATAGTAAGCAATTGGAAGAATGTATTGGCAGAGAAGCTTTACGAATGCCCACAAGAGTCTTTTTGCACCCAGACAGCTGGGCTGTCTGGTATGCTTCAACCTACAAATGATAGCACTTTGAGCAGCCTCTAAGAATCTGGGCCATGGGCTACATAAAAAAGGTAAAAATAAGAGGTAGGGGCCTCTATAAGAAAAGTGATGTCCCCTTCAGACATGAGGTCTGAAGATTCAGGAGACTACAATAAACCTAACCCTCCAAGCTGGCTTTTACAATCCATGGGTGTATTTGAACATTGCACAGTTTGTTACCAGGGTACCTTAAAGCAGCGCTCTTGCTGTCCCTCTGGCAAAATATTCTAGATTATGCAAAAGAATGAGTCAACAAAGTGCAGAACTATTACACAACTCAGGATTCCACTCACGGTGGTGGACTCACTGGATATTTTTAACAGAAACGTGCCTAACATATTTAGGCTCTGTATTAGTAATGGAATTTGTGGAAAGTCCTGCCCACAATCTAACAGAACACAGAAATTCCTCCTCACCGAGACTATGACGAATCTATTATTGATACTAGCATCTGCAAAACTGGCTCTGCAGCTCGAGAACAGGTTTCTGCATAAAATCTTTCACACAAGCCAAGAAAAGACTAAGACTCCGGGTCCACTTTTCAACGTGTGCGCTTTTTCTTTTTCAGCTCAGTGCCTGAACCAGATAACTTCGAAATCCGAAGTTGCAGAAAACAAAACAGTCCACACAGAGTGTGGCGGACGAGAAGAACGATATTAAAGTTCAAAATAATCCATGATCTTATCCAATAGCTCATAGAGACAAATGCTTGGAGAACTTCCAATGAGTTTGTTAATGGCAGTTGGCCATACACAGCTTTGTGAACACATTAATCAGAGAAACGGTCACTGTCGGGGATGCTGTACATTATCCTTAGACCTGCCAGTAGCTCCGAAGAGAAAAATGTGTTCCAAGACAAAGACAGAGCAGTTATGGCGTTTAAGTGGGCACAAAGGGCTCCACTTATATAGATATGTACTCAATTTAAACATGTATGCTCTGTTGAGTTTTGTCGCTGGGCTGTAACTCCTGCAGGTATATTTTCAATTCTCCAATGGGAAGGTGCCTACAAGGTTTCGGAAGTGGTATTTTGCTAATATACTGAATCTATTCAACGGCACTGGAATCTTTTTTGTCTTAAGCATGATCAAGTCAATGTGAATGATGAAAGAACACATTAAAAACAAACCAAACTATTAGAAACAACAAACGTGTCATCAGCTTTCAAATTTGTTTTATTAAAGTCTTCCCCAAGAAGGTCCAAATCCAAGGGACCAATCGCATGCTGCATTGCATCATTCTCAATTGTGGCATCCCTCCAACGTCAATGCACTAATCTCCTACAGCATACATATAAAGAGCTTTCTTTGGTGTGGACTATAGAATGAACACCCACAAGCACTGTCACCAAGGCCACAATCTTCCAAACCCAGCATGTAACAAAATGCCTTCCCACGACATGCATCCTGAATGCCACATAACTGTAGCGAGCTACCCAAAGCTCCACTATTTAGGTCTGGCCATTCCTTAATTCTCAAATCTAAAAAACCTCATCTGGCTCCCACTGTGAGCCACCTGGCATCTCAACCCGCACTGTATTGTCAAATTACCAAACACAACCGTAACAATCTTCAGAAGGCTTGGGTGTTAACGGTGTAAAGGATTCTTCCACAAACCTACCATAACATTATAACTTTAGCACCCTACCCAGGTGCAAGCTTCTGGCAACCATCTAATTCTGTGTTGCAGTCTCTCTCCGCATTATCAGTTGAAACCCACCTTCTATGCTTGTTTCCATAGACTGAACAGTACATACTGTATAACCACAGACACAATTGGGCTATAAAGTTACCCACATACATACGATAGCAAGTGTTCAATAAATCAGATCCACGTGATAACCTGTTCCAAGAGCGGTGAGAGCAAGTGCCTCCACGATATTGAAGAGTTTATGACTACTTAAATATATAGGGTGACAAGCTGAGAAAATTAGAGCAACTGACAAAAGGTAGATTCATTGTTAATCTCAAAACAAATGGAATACATTAGCAAGCCCGTTTATCAAACGGTTGTAAACAATTTGTGTCACGTGTGCCCTCTTAGCAATCCTGGGGCTAGACTAAACTGTTGGATTTGCCTGTCAGACTCTTCAGAATTTGAAGGTACATTCATTAGGAAAAATGTTTGAGACTGAGAGCATTAAATGCTAAATAAGATATATTCTATGTACACAGGATTTTTTTATCGTAGTTTCTTAACTTTATAAATCTTTAGTTTTTTGTATTACTGACAAACTGTGCAGCTTTGTTAGGTGTCGGCAAAACTAGAGTTTTTTTTAAATTAATTAGTGTTGTGAGAAAAAGGAAGAAATGTGAAGGCGAAAAGGTTAGCAGGGTAATTAGGATAATTTAAAAACATTCACATGTGCACACATTCTACACCAAGTGACTGTTATCCATCGTCGGGGTAGAGCAAAGAGGAACTAAGCTGTACAACACAATCTGGAAAGTCAGCGGTGGGAGTCTCCTACATTAGTCTGTGAAGCTGAACGTCCAAACCTTGATGGAGAGAGTTATTCGATCAACATGCAGCAGGTGTTTGGTAGCTCAAGAGAAAAGAGTGTAGTTAAGTTTTCTTATAACAAGTGAGTGGCACTCTTGTGGTTTTTTTCAGGGGGCAAATTTCGCAAAGCGATTACACGATTATGGTATTTTATTTGGAGCAGTTAAACAATGCTGGGACTATATGATTTGGGCCAGGATGAACTAGCTTGGATTCTGCTGAACAGCTTGTAGGGTAAAGGTGTCCGTTCCATGGCAGTCAGAGTACTGCAGTAGTAGAGACAGGAATTAACAAACAAAAAAACAAGCATTGGCATAGCCAATAGGTCTCGCCTTTGGGACCTTTTAAGTGTTTAGCCATGCAGCACATGCATACACAGGAGGAAGGACACTGACAACGATAGGGGTGGGGAGAGGGAGAGAGCAGGAGGCAGAGAAAAATAAGGCGAGACAGAGGAAGAAAGAGGAGAGGAAAAGAAAGGGACCGAGTGACGGAAATGGATACAGACAGAAGAGTACAAGAGAACAGGGAGAACGAAGGCTAGCGAAAGACAAACGAAGGAATAAAAGGCAAAAGAGAAATGGAGAAACAAAGTAAGCAAGGTGAGTAGAAGTAAATATAGGGCGGCGAAAAGAAACAAGAGGATAAAAAATACACTGCGCGAAAGGGAGAGACAAAGAAATAAGAACTGTGGAAGAGAAGGGGGAATGAATGAATGAACACAAACTGAAAGAAAGGCGAAATGAAGGATTTGTGCGGAGGATAAAAAGGAAGGAAAGAATGACGTAAATATGAATAGTCCGAGGGACAAAAAAAGAAGGAATGAGAGACGAAAAGCAGGAATAGTGTGGGGATAAAGATGAAGGAAGGAAATAAAGAAAGGCGAAAAGAAGGAATAGAATGGGGGGGGAAAAAAGGAAGTCGAAAGGAAGGAATAGTGCAGGGAATAAGAAGGAAGGAGGCAGGGATATAAGTAGAGTATATGGGAAGATGGTTGAGTGAAAAGGAGTGATGAGCAGGCACAAAGGAAAGGAGACAGGTGTATTAAATGGGAAACATTACGAGCAGCGAGAAAATTGACAGATGAACAGATTAATAGTGTGAGAGCGAAGGTAGTAACGAATGTGGAAAATGAGGAAAAAATGCTAAAGAAACAAGCATTGGCATAGCCAATAGGTCTCGCCTTTGGGACCTTATAAGTGTTTAGTTATCCAGCACAATATCCTTGGTGCAACAACATCAACTCTTGCATGGCTAAACACTTATAAGGTCCCAAAGGCGAGACCTATTGGCTATGCCAATGCTTGTTGCATTTTTGCCTTCCGTGATGGTTGAGTAGCGCATACATGCCTGTTCTTGGTGATAGAACACAGTGACTTGCTGCTCTCTAGAGCAGTACGTATTTGCCCAGGTCTTCAATCAACAGTTTTCATTTACTTGGTGCTGACTGTGTGCTGACTGTGTGCCTATGTGAGTTGCGTGAGTCGGCTATTCCAGCTGGTCGACAAGGAGTATCCTGCTTGGTCGCTTTTTAGACTCACCAACAGATGGAAGTGAGAGAGAAATGGAGCAGTGGTCTCTAGTATAAAGAAATATGTTGGAATCGACTGGCTTAGTTCACATTAGGGATTTGGGGCTTTCAAAGTCGGTACCTGATGCCGTTCCAGTTTACATCGATATTAATAGTTAAAATAATCTGATTTGAACAACAACTTTATCGAATCAGTTGGTTTGATTGTAAGTGATTTGAAAATGTGTATTTGAAAGGTAATTTATTACAATCAGTTTATTCAAACTTCGATTTAGGGCGATTTTTGCTACTTTTTGTTAGTTAAAACCAACACTGAAACATGTCTCCACTATAACACTGAAAGACCGGTGCCGAAGCTAGGGCTGAGGTTTCTGCCCTGGA
This sequence comes from Calotriton arnoldi, assembly GCA_963921515.1. Taxonomy (NCBI): domain Eukaryota; kingdom Metazoa; phylum Chordata; class Amphibia; order Caudata; family Salamandridae; genus Calotriton; species Calotriton arnoldi. The sequence continues at coordinate 784,174 of CAWUFW010001110.1, forward strand.
AACAGCCCCTGCTTGCATGGTTGTAACCCCCTTTGCATTTAAAATCTCTGGGCCTGCAAGTCTTCCATGCCCTTGCCGTATGGTGGAACTGTTGGCACCAAAGTGGCGACTGCAAATGTATGTTGAAACTTGGGCTACATTTTCCACACACACGTGACGGGTCCCTGGTGTGCCAGGGGGTTTTCATAGTGGGCTTGGATAAAAGCCTCCAGAAATATTGGTGGTCTGGCCACACTACACTGGAAATCCCATGTCATGCCATTTCCGGCTGCATCACATCAGGCCTGAAGTGTTCCGATAACAGAGCTGCCGATGACCCCCTTCCCTACGCTCTAAGGTGTAGGGGAATGTAGCAGTGAGTGGACAGGACCCATGTCCTCTCCTGTGCTGAACGCTGGCTGGCAAATATATATAGATACAGCCTTAATACATGTTCATGACCTGGTAGGAAATGTTTAACAGGAAAGCAAAGTTCAGAACGAATGGATCTAGAGAGCTAAATTTGCTTTTTTTAAATTAACTGAGAGTTGGTGTTCTGCTCAGGAGGAGACTGCCTATACTGTTTGTTAGCTCTGACAGCAGTCATTGAGACATTACAACTCAAATGATTTAAAGGATTACATTTTGTAAGGAGAGAGAACTACGGATATTACGAGTACTATAATAAGGAATTAGGTTAAAGTTTCATCTAGGTATTTTTGACTTTTAGGTTTTTGCAATTCCAAAAACACAGCTTGTCTGTCTGTCCTTTGGGCTGTATATCCACGGAAAAGCTTCGATATAAGGAATGTTATGGTGCGAACCAAAACCAGTGCTTAATTTATGCCGGTGGTTGAGGCAGTTGGCATTACCCTTCTTTTTGTGTGCTGGGGTTAATTTTTCATCTTTTTGGAGGGGGGGCGGGGTTATATAGCGCGAACTAGACCAGAAGGTATCAGAGGCTTTACATGAGCACCAGTCACGTTACATAAGGACACATTCATTTTTGTTAGGCAGAGATTAAGTGATTTGCCCAGAATCACAGGATGTTGAGCGTCCCTGTCGAGACTCGAACCCGGTTCACCAGCTCCGAGGTCGACCGCCCTAGCCATTAGGCTACATCCTCTCCCCTTAGGCTACGACTCACAGCAAGAGAGAGAGGCAGACGAGTTAGAACGGAGGAAGAAAAGAGTAAACCAGCGACAAAGGGTCATATCTGGGAGTAAAAAGAACCCGCACGAATGGTGGACCGGCAGCACCCTACAAACATCACCGCTGAGCGAAACTCCCGGTAAGAAAAGTGTTTGGCTGACAGCCTTTCGACCTCCAAGGCGCCCGTGGAGGGGGAGAGATGACCTCAGCCGTTGTGAAATGGCCACACCAGTGTCCGCGGCGGTGTTTTCATTGCGCGCTGTCTCGGGTGTTTGGGACACAGGGCTGCCCCGGAAGGGAGCTGTGTGGGAGAATATAGCTGTGTGGGAGAGAGGATCTCTGTGGGCCACGGCCCTGCGTTAGCAGCTCGCTCCAAGGCCCGGTCCGCCGATGACAGCGCCTAACGCTCGAGGGCATCTTGTTGCCTTTTTTGTCCAGAAATCCGATGCGCGTCAGAGGATAGAAGAGCTGAGGTAAGAGAACAAGAAGGAACAGTGCGGGGAGTGGGCCTGGAGTGCCGAGGGCGGAACCAGCCTCCCTCCAGCGTGAAGCTTGGCTTCAGTGCGCCTCCGACCTTGTTACCAACTCGTGGAAGTGAAACACGGATAAAAGTAAGGTCGTCATGTCTCAGAATGTACAGTAGCGTGCTAGCGCGTAGGCTGCTCGTCATGGATAAGGCGGGCTATACAAATACAATTGCTAGTGAAACAAGCGCGCGCGCGCCTCGCGCTCAAAGTAAAAATAAAAAATAAAAAAAAAGTTTCACGAGAGGCAGCAGGGGGAGGGGAGAGAGGAGGGGGCCGGCGCCTGTTTCCCTTGCGGGAGCGAGCAGGAACCATCTGTTAATTACAAACAGATGGTTTTGAAAGCTCACTCCCGCAAGGGAATCGCCAAACGTGCACGCGTTGCCATTTAAAGCAATGCAATGCGTGCACGTTTTTGGAAGCAAAACTGAATCGATTTCAAAAGGTCTTTTTCCTATGCAGCGCATGCGCGCTGCGTAGGCAAGACCTAAAAATGACCAAACTACATTAAATGGTATAAAAGAACGAGTGAAAGAAGGAGAAGATGTGTAGGGGCAAATCAGAGACGGGTAGGAAGGACATATCATTACTAGAGTAATGGAGTATATACATAACAAAACATCAAAAAACGTAAGCTCAGTAACTTTGCAAGAATTTGGCATTAGCAACTAAAAATGAAGTTGGAATCTTTCATTTGATTCATTGGAGCAGCACACGTTCAGTAAGTGGTGGTGTGCTTGGTTGTGTTCTCATTGCAGCACTGGTGTGCCCCAAGAAAAAGAAAGGCTGCATTAGGTGCATAAAAGATGAAGTGATGTGCGAGAGTTTAGGATAGCACTTAATCTTTTAAAAGTAAAATCACCTTTTGAAAAGCTCCAACATGTCCATTAAAATGAACATTTTGATTTGTGTTTGTGTAATAAAGAAAATATGTTGTAATTTTTTTAGGTCTACTTGTTACTATAGTTCTGGGTATTTTTTTTTTCATGTCGTAAAAATTGCTTAGGTGGCAGTCCGTGGCTTCCAACAGTGATTCATTGGGGGTCCGTGGAAGTCAAAAGGATATAAGAACCGCTGCATTAGAACATGCCTGCAGAGGGACAGGGGGAGATATGTAACACCTTTGGGCTTTATGAGACCCTTGAAAGGCTTCAGAAATTAAAGTGTAATATTAAGATGGTAAGAGCCACTGTCAGCTATTACAGAACAGGGTGCGCCTTTGAGGAGGTAAATATCCGGAGGACAATGAGGGAAGCCGGATCTTCTCAATGAGCCGCTCCAGGTCCAGTGCAGCCACGAAAGACATGTGAGGTGTCTCGGTGAAGGGATGTGTCCACTCAAACCGTGGGGTGAGACGCGCCTATATTGGAACGAGATAGGGGACCGTCTGAAGCGCTGTAGCAAATAAGGAAATGGAGGCGGTGTATATCTGCACTACAAAGGCGTGGGGCGCTTCCCATATAACTCGGATTAAACGGGGAAAACACGGAGCCAGACTACAATTGCGCCTTGACTGCAGCCGTCCGCAGAAATCAACGAGTGCTTAGAAGGAAGGCTACTGCTCTTTAATATCGCAGCAGAATGCGTTCCTCGTGAAAGCTGTAAGGACAATAAAGCAGGACTGCTTTGCCGTAAACATGTTTAAAAACAGTGCCCTTTTGATTTATAAGCCGCAAATGTCAGGGAGACAGTCTCAGAAAACACTGCATTTATTTGGCCTTATGAAGATCTCATCGGAATTCAACCCTGCGGATGATTAACGGGAGATTTGGTGGGAAATCCGGAGCGCCGTGTCTGAAGGAGAAGATGTGTAGGGGCAAATCAGAGACGGGTAGGGCTAAGGAAGGTTAGGAATGGAGGCGGCGGTCAGAGAACGAAGTCTAAAAGAAACAAGTTTCACTTTCCTGTCAAAAGGCGGGGGCCCAGAGCTGGAAACAGGGCGCCTGAGAGGGAGGGCGAGGGTCAGACAGGCAGGGGAGAGAGAGAGTAGAGAAATGTAAACAAGCACGCGCGGCCACGCTAATTAGAAACAGATGGCCCCTGCGCACCGCTGCTCGCTCCCGCAAGGTGGATGCCGCCACAAGCACGAGTGTTAGGAAAGTGCAGACTGATTCCAAAAGGTCATCTCCTAGAGCAGCGCATGCGCGCTGCGCTAGGCTCGACCTAAAAATGGCACCTGCAACTGTCCCACAGTTCTTGCTATAGTTTTTAAGAAAACGTTTCTTATCAAACTGTCTTGTACAGACTTCTGTAGGCTTTATTAGACTACTTTCTACAATATACGAGGCGCAGAGTGACCTGACCAATGGATGTAATCATAAGTAACCCTCGGAATAACAGGTAACACAAATGGGATATTTCAAAAGGTATTAAGATGTTTTTCTAAGGAGCACATTATCATCTTAGAATAATTTAAGAGTACTGCAACAGAAGAGTAAATAGACATGTGCGATTAGCAAAATTAGACTGTCGTTGCCCCAAGTTATTTTGCAAACATAGCTAATAGCCCAGAGCGACCGAGTAACTCAAGTTTCCAGTTCGAAAGTTCCCATATCTTCATAACGGATGCATTGGTGCAGGGAGGCATCTTGCGTCTCTACAAACCACTTATACACCTGCCCCCAACGGACTTGAAGTCAAGGTGGGAGGCGGATGTGGGTGCTCTTGACAATAAGGAGTGGGCGGAGGCGAAGATGACTTCCTGACAGTTTGCAATCTCCAAGTGATTTCACCTAATACAATTCAAGTACTTCCACCAAATGTATTATTCTCCTGCTCAGCTGTGGTGCATGGGGAGAGCCAGAGGCCAGAGTGTCTCAGGTGCAGCTTAGGCCCGGGCTCCAGAGGTACAGGCTTATTGGGGGTGGGGGGGGGTCAATGAACAAGAAGGTAACAGGGAGGTGCTTGGTCCTGCAACCCAAGCTCACCCTGTTAGGTATTGTGGGGTTTTGGGGTGGGGGGGGGTCCAGAGTCTCTGGCTTGTTGATAGTGATGGCCTTTCTGGTGGTGAAGAGAGATCTGGCTAGGCACTGGGGTGGACGAGCAGGTACCTCTCCCTTTTAAGGATGCGGGGGATGGGCCAGTGCGCAGCGATTAAGAAATTGGTCTAGAAGATCCAAATAATTCCACGGAAATATAAAAAAACCTGGGCCCCATGGATTCAGTTTGCAGGATACCTGCCCTGATGGCAGTTGTTAATGGACTGCAAGGGGATGAACACAGACGGAGAGGGTACACTGTTTCTGTAAACATTTGTGAATTGTATATTACTGTATGGCTCACACTAACTACTGAGCATCTGACTAAGGCCACTCATGCCTCCTGAGGTTATTCTGTATGTCAGTATCGCTACAAAAATTCAATAAAATGTGTTGTATATAAAAAAAAAATCATGACACCCGAGCATGCATGAGTGGTATTTTGGTATATTTTTTTCTAATAAAGAAAAAAGCATTCAAGATGGCCACGGATGCATACAATTGGAAGATTTACAGATCCAAGATGGTAAGCAACCATTTTAAACCGGTACAGAAAAAATAAAAAAAAAAGCAGGCATGCGATGCCACACAAAGAACAAGCATTGGCATAGCCAATAGGTCTCGCCTTTGGGACCTTATAAGTGTTTAGCCATGCAGCACTTGATGTTGCACCAAGGATATTGTACTGGATAACTAAACACTTATAAGGTCCCAAAGGCGAGACCTATTGGCTATGCCAATGCTTGTTTTTATTGCTACCCTCTCAAGTGGTCTTCTCTCTGAAGTTGGTGTTTCTAATAAATTGTAATGTTTTCATTGTTGTTTACCTATGGTACTCGCCCCTTTTCCTATGCCACTTCTAGTTTAGTGGGGCAGATATCAGGCTTATCAGAAATTGTGCAGTGTTGCTAGGGCTATTACGTGATTGCGATCTTCAAAGGTTTCGTAAACACCAACAAGAAAAGCTTCAGTTTCTACATAGACATCCGACTAAAACACCACAAATACCTTTGTTTTGTGGTAGTTAAAAAAACTTACCAGTGCTTAGCGTTACCTTTGAGGATAAAGCCACAGGTGTTCACAAGTGCTTGGCATAGGCGCAACCACAACAAAAAGCCATTCATCTATCCCTATAAACAGATAAATTGTTGCTGTGGCAGAACTACTGTAATTTGAGCAATAACAGAACACCACATATAGGGCCATTCAACTGGTGTAATTGTTTGGATTCATTTGCAATGCAATAGGACTCGCATTTTAGAAACTTTCACCTATTGATATTGGAAATAACAATGCCTTTTATTATTGCAGGTTTTTTTCAACACAAATAAAAAGCATTGTCATTTACAATGCCAATAGCTCAAAATCTCGCAATTGCGAGACCTATTGCATTGCAAATGCTCGTTTCTTTTTCTGACCTTAGCAGCTCTCACTACGTCATCTGACTATATTCCTATTCTCGTTTGACGCTGTAAATCATTCTACTGCATTTTGCTAGGGCCTCGCTGTATAAATACCACATGCACTCACAGGCATAGACATAGTGACGTCTAACTGCATTCCAACTCATGTCAATGGGCCACTTTCCTTAGGTTGTTATCGTTCCATTCCTTAGTGTCCCCGTCCCATCCTGTCTCCCCTGTACCGAGCAGTGTTGTAGGATTGATGTTTGAATAGTAGTCTGCCAAGTGCCTGAAGAGTATGGAGGAAATCATTTGCTAGCCCATCTGACATGTTTATGGCTAATCATCCTCTACTACCCGCGAGGCACGCTGCGACGGGGGCAGAAAAGGTTAGAACAGATCACCGGATGTATAGTTTGCCTAATTCTTGGAATTGATACTACAGTGCTCACTTGACAGAGGCCTTCCGGTTTGTCTTTCCATTAGAATAATACGCCGTGGAGTTCAGTGAAGATATGCCCGCTCTGTGGAAAACAACAGGAAACATATTGGCAATCGAGGGAATGTGGAAATGTGTCGAGGAGGCTTGTGTGTTTTTTCTGCATGAAGTCATCACAAGATAAGGGATCAAATAAGGACATTCCGGTGAGCATTTATGAGCAGTACTTCCCTCAAATTTGTCTGTAACAGAAACAAACCTTTGCTAATGTGGCTGAAAAACATACAGCGCGGATGTATTTTGTTTTTTGAAATGTACAGTGACCTGAGGATTGAAACCTGCCACAATCTCCATGGTGTTATCAGGAAATGGTCTATGTTCACAACAATCCTTTTGAGAAGGGGCTGCTTTGGAGTTATGATTCCCGTTGTACGCTACATTCCTGAGACAGGAAAAAGGATTAAGGTTTGTTTGTGGCTAACAGGTAATGGAAACCAGGTGCCCTCTTAGGTGAGCGTTGATTAGGAACAAGGTGTGTTTTTTTGTAGGCAAGTGATACTTTCTAAAAGTTGAATACAGAAAATAATATAGTCTGGACTAATTTACTGGGAAAAATGTATCAACAATCTACAAAAACACACGCAACAATTTTAAACCAGTGACAGGCGCAAGGAAACATGTCCGCTGGTGCTGGGCGAGACTGCAGATGCAGAGAGGGCGGAGCGAGTGAGTGGCCGGGACGTGTGGGCAAGGAGAGAGGCGCGCGCAATAAAAACAAGAGAGGAGCGGGGAAGAGAGGAGCGGGGGCGAGCGAGCGCGGCAGCCTGCTGAGCTGACCAGACGCTTGTGCACCATGGCCTTTTGCTTGCGGTTACCCGCACGGCCGCCATGCGTTTTCAATTATCGCGCCCGCATCTGGGCACGATAATTGGAAACAGATGGCGGCTGTGCGGGTAACCGCAAGGAAAAGGCCATGACGCACGAGCATCTGGTCAGCTTTGTGAAGCCCCTACATAAAGTCTTCGCCAGAGCAACGCTTGCGCGCTACTCTAGGCTCGACCTAAAAAGGAGAGAATGGACTGGTAGCTGCTGGCCCAAGGAAAAGCAATTTCAAAAGGATAAAAAAAAAAAAAAACATTTTAATAAAGTGTATACAGGTGGTGGTAGTAGTAGGTGAGCAATGGGCGTGCAGGAAGGATTGCAAGTCTCAAGAGAGCAAAAGAGTGGAAAACGAGAGGTGGAGTGAGTAGATGGGGGAAGATAGAACGTAAAGTCATGCACTCTGCTGGAGTGGTAAAAGAGGAAGTACTGGCTTAAGCAATGTTAGTTTCTGATGCAGAGTAGCATCACAAAGAAAATAAATAATCATTTTATTGACCCGAGAGTGCTTTAACCATTTCAGAGCAGACCAGCAATAAACGGCAGCCGCTGGACCATCCAGTGGCTATTTTCTACGGAAGTGACAAACCCAAAAGCAGGAAGGAACACCGTCGAATAAAAAGCAGGCAAATGAGTGACAAGAAAGCCAATCAATTAAAACAATGGACAGGCTCTAACCACACTAAGTTTTTTGTATGGTCTACAAGAAGTAAGAAGTACTTTCAGTTTTAGGTCTCACCTACTGAAAAGCTTTTAGATGTCTGAGAGCCAGCCCTAAAAATGAAAGTACTTCTTGCATGTCAGCAAAATAAGTGTACAAGTCGTCAAATTAAAAGCAAGTTAAAGCAGCTATGCCCCAGGTGTGGGACAAAAACAAGTACAATAAGGCACTGAATCAAGAACAGAAAACTGAGTTACCAAAAGCTATTCAATCAAGAATAAGAGGCTGACCCACAGAATATCCCATGTATTGTACAACAACCAACAAACGGTTAAAGCTATAAGATTAAAAAAAAATGGCAAAGTAACAAAACAAGAAAAATTAGCCAAATGAGAAGCATAAAGTAAGCTTATCTCTATAGAAAAACTTCATGAATTTATCATGTGGAGATTTTTAAGGTAAGCATAGACCAGCATGCTTAAAATCAAATCACAATTTTTAGGCTTTAATTGCTTTGGCATTTCCTCTAGCAGATCGACTTAACTTGACCAAAAAAAATACTTTACAAAGATATGCATGCAACTTGCTTCACATAAAAGTAAACTTCAACTGTGTGCGAAATGGGTACTTTTTAAAAACGTACGAGTCTTTGTCACTCTAAAGTGAAGGAAGCCTTCTTTCTATTTATTGTTTCAATGGGACAGAATCATGTACTTCCAGTAACAATCATCTCTTAAGGACACGATGTACAGGGCTCTGGATTCTAGTTGCGTCTGTTAAGGGGCAGGAGGTAACAGCTGGCTCGTGCACGTTGGGAGCCACAGGGTCAGAACAGGAGACTTGGGACTAGTCCCAATTTTGTCAATCTGTGACTGGAATCAAATGCTTAAAACGTTCAGCTCTCACACCCCAAGCAGACAAACATTTCCCTGCTTTTCTCTGTTCGAGACAGTTGGTTGTTTTCACTGTTACATTTGACTTTTTTTTATTTCGAAAAGTATTTTTTGTGTGAGTTATCTAGAAGGTTTATATACACACACACACACACACACAAAACACTGATAAAAATCACATACATTAATGCTTTTAATCACAATGATACTCCAGTATTGTACACCTCAGAATCTACAGAGCTCAACATCTGGCCAGATCCAGCTCTGGAAGCAAGAACTGGATTCTTGAAGGGACAATGTGGGATATCATAGGTTGCTGAGCCCAGAGCCCAAATTGTCAGTTACCAGAAGACTAAGTAGCTGTTTTTTAGCCTCGTGCAACATACCTTTGCATGGAGCTTTGACTCTACCCACCAGCTACCCCCTCCCCACAGAAAAAAGAAACCTGTGGATTTTAAGTTGCGGTCTTCAAGTTAACTCCACTTATCTGAAATGGAGGCCAAAGGGCCAATGAGAATCATTAGCACAAGTTTGCAGCTACAGATTCCACAACATAAAATAAATGATTGTTTAATTATCAGGGTAGCAGCTGCCCATTTGCAATTGCCCCCACCATACTCCTTGAAATGCTCCCCAAGCTCTATATTTTTTTTTGCACCTGCAAAAAAACCATATCTCGCACAGTCAGACAATCAGATTCTTCATGCTAGTATTGGTTTTTAATTTTAGCTTCATGTCAAAATTTAACAATCTAAATATACAAAATTCCCAGCTGAATTCAAGCGAACAGCTTTCCGGTACACAAATATCTTTGAAACTAGATAACAGATTTATAACAAACCGCAAAATGGGCCAATTCTAGAACAGTTCAATCTTCTGTGAAGCCTGGTGTTTGCTGAGCAATCATCCCATTTTTCAGCACGCCCTATATAGTTTGATCACACCCAAACCAGCAGCTGTTAATTTGCACAAAATCTGAAATGAATTATCCCGAGTTGGATACATCAAGCATCACCATGTCAACGGTACTAGCAATTCAAAAATCCATTTCTGTGCAGTTCTCAACTCAACCATAACCGTGGCTACGTTGGAGTTTGGGGGGATGGTGGGGCCATATGAGGAGCTCAGGGGCTGCGTCATGAGTTTGCCAATACCAGAGATGCTTATCCCTGGCAGTTTGAGACTAAGCGGTCTTCCTGCTTGTATAGTAGAGACTTTCGGTCTGGCCCTAAGCTTGCACATGGAAATTAAGATGATTGACAGCCTCTTAGACCCGAATGGTTCAAATGTTTAGTTATGGTTTAAGATATGTTCTGTGCTCTACTGAAAAACATATACAGGGCGGACATGATGTTGTGTACTGTGAAGGGCAGTATGCCCCCAGCAACAATGTAAACTACTGAGACGTGGTAAACTAAATGTGATTGTTACGGTTGTATACAAGTGCAAGTAACGACTCTACATGGGCATGGTATGTTCTACTTATTACAGTACTGTTCATTTATCTGTACACTCAGATGTGTGAAAAATAAACTTTTTTTCAAAACATTACTGACAACTGTGGAAAAATATATATATATATATATATATATATATATATATATATATATATATATATATATATATATTTATTTATTTTACTGGCATTCGCCAGTAGGTAGTTTTAGTTGGGACTATGTTTCTATAGAAATCTTTTTTTTGGCTTGCCTATATCTTTGGCGCCGTTTGACAAGAGTGAGTTTTCCATGTTAATTCCCATAGGAGCTTTAAACATGACTACTGTCCGAACTGCTGGGTGGAATTCTACAAAATTTGACAGGAAGGCAAATTTTGGTTCACAGATCTCGCTTTCAGTTGTCTGGTGTAAATCCGTTCAGTAGTTGAGAAATTTAAGGGGAAAAAAAAATGGATATCTGTGGCCACGGCTAATTCACGATTTCGTGGTTAATCGCGAATGCGTGCGCAAACAGGAATGCCGTGATTGGCTGGCTGCAACTGGAGCAGAGAGTTGTGACTGCCATTTTATCTCATCACAATAGTCCCCTGGGCTAAAACGAAATGGGTGAAAGTGGTATAAAGGGGTCAGGTTGAATGTGCCCTTACCTCATGAGAGGGATATAGGGGTGTTTGAAGAACAGCTTACAAGTAGAATATGCCATAAGGCATTTTCTCCCCACTCACGATATTCGTGAATACGCCGCTACCATCAGCGCAGGCCCTGTGTCACGTCGTGGTGACTTAGTCAATATTCACTTCTATACACCACTTACTCACCCATCATACAGGCACTCCAACAGCCACTTACCTTAGTATATTTAATGGTAATCTTTGTTGCTGGTGGGTGTTACCAGGATTCACACGCAAAATTTGTCAGGACCCAATTAAGGCTGTGGCACATACCAAAACAGTGGTTTCACCAAGAGGACACCTGTTCCAAGGTAAGTATTCACATGTGTGATTGGTTTGTGCTCTTTTAAATCTCATATTTATAGGGCGAGTATAATCCCAAAGTTTTTTGGTGAACGTCGTATGAACATAGGAAGTTGAGAACTCAGTTCTGATAGTTTTTTTCTCTTTATTTGAAGATGTGTACAGAAAAATGAACAGCCGACACGTGTTTCGCCCAAGGGCCAGCATGCCAGGGCTTTTTCCAAGGCAGAGACCGCAGAGACAACTAGACGAGAAGGACGTTCCTTGTGATTATACGGATATTTGATACTAAATTGCTAATCTCAACCTACCAAAGAGAAGTAAATCTGCCTTGAAAAAGCCCTGGGCTGCTGGCCCTTGGGCGAAACACGTGTCGGCTGTTCGTTTTTCTGTACACATCTTCAAATAAAGAGAAAAAAACTATCCTATGTTCATATGACGTTCAACAAAAAACTTTAGGATTACTCTCACCCTATAAATATATGAGATTTAAAAGAGCACAAACCAATCACACATGTGAATATATATGTTTAACACTCAGTAACGTTTAGAAAACACTCACAATTACTAGATAGTGTCATCCCTGATCATGTATATGTAATATGCGAGGTCATAAGCAGTGCATTGCGGGGGCGTAAGTTATTGTTAGACCGGGTAACTACAACTGCTGAATTTCTATGGTTTTGTAGGAGTGAAATGTGAGCCTAACTATAACATCCCTGTAGCTAGCTATATATATATATACACATACATATATATACATATATATATATACATATATATATATATATATACATATATATATATACATATATATACACACACACAAACACACACACACACTTAAAATGAATATGGGTTTCACATTCATATGACAGACCTCAAACCATTATGTAGAATAAGACTATAGTCAGGCTTACTAGGTTTACACAGCAAAGGAGGGCAAAATTATACAAGTGAACATATATTATGTTGAAAACGGGGACAAATTACGCAGTTTATTTTTTATCAGTTTCAAGCTTGAAAAAACATTTCTGTGAAATCTTCACATTTTAAAAATCATGTGGCAAACGCAGTAAAGTTAAAATTATGAGTAAATGCTGCAGCCACACAGTCACATAAATCCAATGGCTCTCACCACATTTCACTCTAAACAATTTATCCATTAAAGGTGTTAACAGTAATATACCCCATATCATAAACTGATGTGTACCCCTGTCTTGAGGGCCTAACTGCAAGTGAAACTGGCATTCCGACTTTTTGGGCTATGTGGTCACGCTAATTTAACAAGTGGGCAGAGGCCTAGGCCTGCCCCCAAGAATTTGAAGTCCAGGATCTGTACTGTGACCTAAAGGGGCCAACCAAGCATACCCTCTTAGTAACCAGTGGACTACTGTCCATGCCCTGAGAATAACATTTGCTGTGGTGACCGCTAATGTATTTTAAATGTGTGTGTGACCAGATCTCTTTCCTGTGCAAGTACGGTCTGACTCTACTCTTGTAAAGGTCCGTGTAACCCAGAACCTGGCGCAGATATCCTGTGCATATTGTGTGGATGTGTGCCAGTGTGGGCATGTGCAGTACATGTTTATCACATGCATGGTAGTAGGATTGTGTGTGGAGTCTGAACTGAAGCCTGTGGGATCAATTTGGATGCCCCTACTTAAGCACGGCACAGGGTGGAGAACAAGGACAGCTTCAACCAGACAGTGAAGTATGTTGCCTGCATTCCTACAACTGAAGGTTGGGGACCCAGCCTCTGAAGTGAAGAGGATGGAGATAGAGCTCCCTTTAGAATTTCCGTGAGATGTTCCTGAGCACTGCCGTTTGGTAGATGGTGGGGATAAGGGGTGGGACAGTCATTTCTGTTGTTCTAAAAGAGGAAGCCTCTAGGCAGGGCCTGCCTTTTTTGTTAGTCTTGGATTACTGCTTCAGGAAGGCTGACGTCACCTAGGTGCAGATAACTCACTTAATTCCACACGTTGTAGATAATCCAGCTTGCAGCAAGCCCCACTGCAACCTGTTGTAGCAATCACCACTATCACAAAGGCTGCGTTCAGAGAGCAACTTGAAAATGGTAGCTGAATAAGAACTAACCCTAACCGGTTGTAAAGTCTGATAGTGGATCCACATGCCCCCATCTAGAAAATGGGTATACAAATGAGATCCATACCACCCCACTTTGTTCCAAGTTCCACTTGACCAACAAAGGGAGTGCTCCGCAGAGTACTCAAATACAGCTCTGCAGGCTGCTACATGCCAGACAACTAGTCTCTAAGAGGTGAGGGAACAGGACCTTAGTTAGCACTTTCTGCTAGAGGAGCTGTAGGCCTGCATGCCAGAAGAGGGAAGGAGATTGCATGGCCCTGCATGAGGAGAAACTGTCCAGTGGGCGAATCCCTTCCTGATCGCAGTGTGAGAATAAACAGAGAACAAGTGACTGCTACGGAGCAACCAAAGAATGGAAGGGATTCCTCAGTGTACCTAAATAGTTCTCATCATGAATCACATCAAGCTTTGTATAAAAAGCAACTACTGAGCGGAATCAGCAGTCCACCACGGCAGAAAGGATGGTAGATCTTCAACTGGAAAGTCACCTGCAAAGTTAGGATCAGCCCGGAAACTGTACCTGCCAAACGAGCACCCCTCCAGTGATCAGCCTAGGAAGGGCACAACTGTAAAGGACCAGCAGCTGCTGCACAGAGAGCGCTGAGGCCTCAAGTTCCCTGTGACAATGCAGATCCAGGTAGTTTTAAAGACGATGTAAGAGCAGGATCGCTGCACTCATCTATACCTTCACTCACAAGGACTCCAAAATGCTTAACGGTGGTAACGGCCAGACTGTAGAGCGAATGCAAACAAGAGAAAGAGAATAGGACAGAAGCCTGCTGCACGAACACACTGCAGGAAAAGCAAACTCAACTGTTGGTGAACATATCTGAGGGTGACGGAGGGCCTGCACCTGTATCCAAAACGAGGACCCCATTCAGAGGCCAAGGATTACAAATGCTGGAGAACTCTGCGTAGGGTCAGGACATAAGGGCATAGCACAGACTCAAACAAGCTTATTGTCCTGCATTGCATCCCCCTAACCGTTGTGCAGTACTGAGTAACGTATGATTAAAGTATTTTTCTAGCTAAAAAGACTTACACTGGACTGTATAATGCCTAGGTCTTTTGGTCGATTGTGGAGTTGCGGCTCCCGTCCATCATCTACTTAAGAAACCTTAGATTGCTCACCCTTGCTACCCAGTCAAGTGTGGAAAGACTTGCACTCGGGCCCAGTTTGCAGAGCCATAGGAGGTTGGACAGCAGTAGTAAACTACTTCATCCGTTACAGTTGTAGTCCAGTAGCTCCGGTCTGCTCTGTGCCCCCTTCTATCTAAACAATGTCCGACAAAAAGTTAAAATGAAAAATATAGATATATATCTATATCTCAAATTACGCTCCCTTGTGCACTGAACGCACAAAAACAGGTACGGACAACTTCTTTAGCTGGTGCCAGATATTCTTTTATTTAATTAAAGTTATGTGCAAAGCTCCTTCATGACGCGTTTCGGGCCACTTAGCCCTTGGTCACAATCATATATATATTAAAAAAAAAATTTTTTTAAATCAACGCTCCACTTCCAGTTGGTTCCCATTGTTAGTGTTAGGTGCACTTTGAAGAGAACATTTTTGTAAGCTAACTACCACCAAGATAAAAATGCAAACTAAAGAAGACATAATAGGTAACATGATCCTAAACTGAATTCTTGAAGTTATGGTGATATTTACAAAGTACTCGACCATTTGCCTCACGATATATAGTGCCAAGAGAGCTCCTAGATGAAATATTTAACGAGATTACAAAAATAAACACACATATATATATATATATATATATATATATATACATACATACATACATACATACACACACACACACACACACACACACACACACACACACACACACACACACACACACACGTATATAGATTTACATCCACTATGTAGAATGTTTACATACACTGTTTACACATCTTGCTAGCTTTACAACAGTACCCTCTGGCAATGCTCCAGTTTGTAACACGATAAGTTCTAAAGTACTGTAAATACATTTATACTCCAACCCTAGTGAATGGGAGGAAACAAGACTTCGGTCTGCTTTCTCAGAGCAAAGGAGAGCATAATGTGCTTTTCTTTGCAGAACTTGGCTAGATTGATTCCTTCCTGCATAAGCAGATACAGTCAAAGCAGGTCCGAATGGTTTGGCTAGCTGTTGGAGCAACTTGCTATTTCATTAAGAGTGGAACACTAGCAGCATGTCCCCACGTACAGTCCCTTTACAAGCATTTGATCACATTGCCACATTAATAAATCCCTTTCAATTAGGGCACCGGATAGGATTATGAAGGGTGACTATTTTAGTTTTTACATTTAAAGTAATACTTTTCTGATATAATACAAAAAAACTCAATTCCCATTACGGATGGGGTATATCCAAGTGGGTAAAAATATTTTGAACATGGGCATTTAGATGTAATGAATGCTTAAGGGCCATTAGTTCAAATGAACAAACAGCTGAATTTTCACCTGAAAGCTGCTCTTCAGATCTGACCGGATGAACGCTAAAGTACCCTCCTGTGGCATATTACTGCTGGCATTACTGAGCTTGACATCAGCAGGTAAGTGCAGGTGGAGGCTTGGACATTATTTTGTGCTTAGGCTAAATCCCACCTTGTTCGCTAGGGAATATTTGCTTGCTTGTAGGGACTAATAGTTACCTAGTATGCCACCTCTCTGGTAAGCTTTTTTAAACTGTGTCCCAATGGATTTATTCAAAATCCTAATCAAGTCCAGGGGTGCTCTTTTTGGGTACTGAGTCTGGTCTTCTGAAAGTAGAAGACAAGCTTCATATCTAGTGTGTGAATGATGCACCAAAGGAGTTCAATAAACTGAAAATGCACCAGTTACAAATGTTGGTAACTTGTGGTGTCCAAGATTTACCTTTCAACCAATATACTGCAGCATTTCCGACACCTCTTTCATGAAGTGTAACCTTTTTGGATGGAGTTTGGTGCAATCAAATTGGTTTCTGTTTCTATGCTTGCACATGATACTGCCCAATACAGCGGCGGCCTTCCAGAGTGGATACTATGTCCCACAAAGAAGGATGTCCAACAACAGCATGACTAACTCAAAAGATGTTCTGCCCAGATGTCCAAAATGATGAGGTTTTCTAATTTGCTTTTCTGACGCCAGTCAAGGCGCTGACAGTTTGTCACAAGCACCCAGCTTCTCCACGAATTGCAGCTCACTTCAATGTTCCTTCCACAAGGTGAACAGTAAAGCTTACGGCTTTGCCAACAGACCATCCTCATGCGCTGGGTGGGTGACAAGTTTCCTAATCACTTCCCCAAGCAGATGCAGGACTTCTGTTGATCACTGTTGCTTTCTGCTGTTAATGTTTTACTGCAGGTGTGGGTAGAACTCTTACGGGTAATGCACCTCATGAAAAAAACTTCATAATTCATAAATTATTTTTGCTAATCTAAGCCAGGTGGTTCAACTAATAAGGTAGAACATTTTCATCCTGTTTAGCAATCTGGAAAAAAGGTTTTCAGAAATACGATCATGTAGAACCTAGGTCCACCTCTTGTCTAGTTAAAAGGACTTGAAATATTTGGCAGAAGGAAGACTGAAGAGGTGTACTGAAGAAAGGCACACAGGCTTTTAAATTTGGGGCTAGGCTCTAGTTGATACAATTAACCCTTAACAGTAATAATATTAATTATTTTCTAATAGTGATACCAGTCATGGCCTTACATAGTTGAAGAAAAGATTTATTAATTTCGACTTTTGTCAGGTCCATCCAATTACATATCAATGTGTTACAAACTTTAGAGGTCCAAAGAATGAAGATAAACTTCACTACCTAACCCCAAATCCAAGAATCCAAGAAATAGGAGTATGGTAGTAATATTTGTTGCAGGAACACATTCCACGCAAACAATAAAATCACTCATCTGGTCCCCAAGACATTGATGTGTACTTAAGAGGAAATCAAGGAATGACGAAAAAACAAAAATGCTTAACCCAATTGCAGCGGATATGGCACTACTGAGCACCTTTTTTACAGTACTTTACAAGTTAGGACCAACGTGAAGGAGGCAGACTACCTCTCCAGATTTGATCTACCCTCCTGTGATGACCTCAAAGGCATAGCCTTAAGTATTAAATCCGGTTCACCTAGGGACCCCACTACTCCGAAAGTTCTGAGAGACAGCCTGGAGATCCTAGTACCTTATATTAGGCACCTCCTTGAAATCTCCTTTGAGTCGGGAGTGGTCCCTAAAAGATGGAAAGAAGCGATTGTCCTCCCCATAAAAAAAAAGCCGAATGTGAGTGAGTCAGCTGGAGAACCTTCGACCGGTCTCACTCCTGCCATATTTAGCGAAAATAGCCGAAAAAGTGGTCAATATGCAATTGACGGCCCACATAAACCGACACAGCCTATTGCACCCTACGCAATCGGGTTTTCGAGCAACTTACTCGACTGAGTCAGCACTGCTCCTGTCAACAGAAACTATTCGCAGACGAGGGCCAGACGGTTGCTTTGGTCCTCATGGACCTCAGTGCCGCATTCGACACTGTAGCCCACCCACTACTCCTACAGCGCCTCAGTCAAGGCGGGCTGGATAAACTGGGCCTAGAGTGGCTGGGGTCCTTTTTACAGGATCAAAGCTTTCAGGTGTCTCAGCGACCTCATTATTCCAAAAGCATGGTGCTTGCTCAAGGGGTCCCCCAGGGCTCTATATTAAGCCCACTCTTTTTAATCTCTATATAGCCCCACTGGCAGAGATTATTACTAAACATGGAATCAGTGTCGTGTCATACGCGGATGACACAACTGGTGGTCTCACTGTCACAATCCCATGAAGAGGCAGCCACCAATTTTTCTACTTGCCTACAGGAGCTGGCATCCTGGATGACGAATAACTGTTTAAAATTAAATGGCAGCAAAACTGAGGTTCTAGTGGTGGGAAATTCTCCCTCGATCTGGTCCTCATCCTGGTGGCCGCAGACTCTGGGCCCAACCCTCTCCCACAGTAATCAGGTCAAGAACTTGGGGATGTGATTGGACTCCACGCTCTCCTTTGAGAATCACATTAGAATTGTGGCCGGGAAGTGTTTTGGAATAATGAAAGGGCTTTGGAAAACCTTAGACATGCTTCCCGTGGCAGCAAGGAAAACCCTAGTCCATGCGCTTGTAACTTCCCACCTGGACTACAGAAATGCTCTATACCTGGGAGCTAGTAGTAAGTGTCTGAAGAGACTTCAATGCATTCAGAACGCGGCGGCCCGCCTTGTTCTGATGCTGCCCAGGAGAGCTTCCTCCAAGAATGCCCTCGCTGCCCTTCACTGGCTCCCAGTGAGGGAGAGAATACTTTAAGGCCCGGTGTGTTAGTCACCGTATTCTGCAGGGAAAAGGGCCAAGTTATCTACACAATCTACTGTCCCCCTACACTCCATCCCGACATCTAAGATCTTCGGGGACTGGACAGGTTAAAACCCCGGTTATCAAAAGAGCAAGAATGGGTGGCCGATCCTTCCGCTATCTAGCCGCTAAACACTGGAATGACCTCCCTCTCGCTCTCCGGAACCTTCTGAAATCATTTTTCGGAAAAAACTGAAAACATGGCTCTTCCGCCCATAGGTTTCCTCTAAGCTATGAAAAAACAAATAGGAGTATGCCCCAGAGAGCCAAAAGGCTATTACGGGAAGCGCCGATGAAGAGAAATACCAGAGAAAATTTCTTTGGTTTAAAAAGACCCCTCACTCACCAACCTAGTTGGTGACATGCTTCATCATTGGGGTCCCACCCGAGCAGCCGAATGCCACTCGGGTGTGCTACGACACCTGATTACAGTGGAGCGGGTATTTTGAGTTAATCAGTGAAGTGGTGATCATAAAATTGTCTTTATTGTACTCCGTTACTTTTATTATGGAGCAAGTAAGACAAGATTAAAAATGAGTACACAAGAGTATTACCGTAGTGGACCTACTTGTCCACGGGTAAAAACTGTTGGTGGTGATAAAGTGAAAAGTGATAAGTGGGTCTACATGTTTCAACCTACAGTGTGTATTACTAGATTTTCATCAGGACCTATGACCCGGGCGGTGTACACACGCTAAGGTGTACCCTACCCTCGGCCACAATTAAAATTCCATACTGAGTACTTACAGGATGGAAACCCTTTCAGTCTTCACGAAAGGAAAAAATTTTATAACGACGAAATTACGTCTTGCCTCATGGTTACCGTGGGGATGGATGCTGACTTTAGTCAAACTTTGATCAAGTCATGCCATCCGCTACTCAAACCTGCGATGTGACCCCATCAGGAAACCCGAGGATGATGGGGTCACATCGCAGGTTTGAGTAGCGGATGGCATGACTTGATGAAAGTTTGACTAAAGTCAGCATCCATCCCCACGGTAACCATGAAGCAAGACGTAATTTCGTCGTTATAAATTTTTGTGTACTCATTTCTGGTCTTACTTGCTCCATAATAAAAGTAACGGAGTACAATAAAGACAATTTTATGATCACCACTTCACTGATTCACTCAAAATACCCGCTCCACTGTAATCAGGTGTCGTAGCACACCCGAGTGGCATTCGGCTGCTCGGGTGGGACCCCAATGATGAAGCATGTCACCAACTAGGTTGGTGAGTGAGGGGTCTTTTTAAACCAAAGAAATTTTCTCTGGTATTTCTCTTCATCGGCACTTCCCGTAATAGCCTTTTGGCTCTCTGGGGCATACTCCTTCTATTTGTTTTTTCAGTTAATTCTTAGGGGACTAGGAGTACCCCCTTAAAATACCCTCTCTCTCATTGTTTTACGTAGTTCCTCTAAGCTATGTCACATTAAAGTTCCTGGCGAGGTCTAGCCGCAGCGCGGGGACACACTAGTGAGTGTAACCATGCGCTTTATAAGCTTGCTTATTATTATATTATTATTATTATTATTATTTTAAAAGGCAGCCACACGGCATGCCCTCTCCATCACACAACAGAACATAATACCACCAATACTACAGTACGCTTGTTTATTGCTGGCCCACCATTGGTTTGTCAACACAAAGAACTGGAAAGGGATCAATAGGATAGGAAGAGCAGCATAAAATAGAAATATTCAGAGTTGACAGATTGTTCTTCTAATTCCATACTTACATATGTTTGCATCACAGGACTAGACAGTTCCCTATTTACAGCCTACAGGAATCATGCTGTCCTATGTTCTTGATAACAGTTACCTTATAGTTGAACAGTCTCGTTCATACCTTTAACTATTTATACAGTTTTTGGGGGTAACGTCCCTTTGTTGGTCTGATGTTTCCTATCACAAGGTCACTCTGCAATGGCCCCAGTTCCCTACCTCATGCCTTCCTGTCCCACAAGAGTCATCTCAGAGGTTCTTTCTCCACCAGCGGCATCTCCGTTTTCTTTTCCACCTAATGGCCTTTTGTTCGGTCAATCAAAGGTTCTTGCATTTAAGACTATGTCCAGTATCTCTGGACTTGATAGATACAGCCACTGATCGACATGTGACCACCAACCAAGAGACATTTCAACCGAGTGAGTCATAGCTCTGCTGTCTATCTGAAGTGAAACGTATATTAGCTTCACAATGGACAAAATAATATATCTGCTATCTGCGGCAAGTGAGGTATGGATGTGCTGTCTGCACTCTGGAAAGATTAAGTTAGCTAAGCAAGACATAGCTCTGCTCTTACTGGCAGTTTGGCACGCAGCCTACTGCAACCATGCCTGGAAAGGTGGCAGCATGTTCCAGTTACAATGCTATTTTATTGTGAGCACTACATGCCCTGTTGAAATGCAGGAACAGAACAGCTTTATGATATATTTACCTGCAGGCACAGGGTAGACCTTCTGCATTCTTTAGCAGATCAATACATTTATTAGTTGAGCTTGGGTATGAAAAGAGAGAGAGCAGAAACGAGCAGCAGGTACGTGAGCGGCAGTCAGTCATTTCCCTGAAGTGTTAGGCTTTGTGTGCAGAAAGGGTACTGGGTTCAAGACATAGGGTGTTATCACATGGTTTAGACACAGGCCCTGGAACTGTCCAATAAGTGTCGTCAGTGGCTGACCAGGAACTAGCACTTGCAGTGCAATAGGTCTCACATTTGCGAGAGTTTGATCTATTGGCCTTGTAAATGAGAATGCCTTTTATTTATGCGTTTACAAAACCTGCAAGCGGTGGGTAAACGCCGCTTGCAGGTTTATAAACACATAAATAAAAGGCATTATCATTTACAATGCCAATAGCTGAAACTCTCACAAACGCGAGACCTATTGCACCTAATCTCCCCGTGCCTAACAAAAAATGAATGTGTCCCTCTGTAACGCAACTGGTGCACATGTAAAGCGCTCTGATACCTTCCGGTCTAGTTCACGCTATATAAAACTCCCCAAATATATCTATATATATTCTGCAAGTGGTGGAGAGAAAAGCATTGCTGTCTCTTGCACTTATCTCATGTTATTTTAAAGGAAGAGTCGTGGAAGGCAGCGGCGAGAGGCTCAGTCCCCTTGGCCAGCCATTGATGTTTACTTTACAGTGTTGGCCGTTGTAGAAGTGTGTAAGTTTGTTGCCACTTCACGGACGGCGAGATAAGTTGTCAGACGGCGAGGGCCTGCCAGCCAATAAGAGATAGACTGCTGATGGCAAGGGCGGCTCGGCGCTGAGCTGTGTGTTTTCCATCAGGCCGCCGGTCTACGGGCCTCACTCATCTGCTCCATTTCTCACGTGCACACTGGATATTGTACACTGCACAAAGCTCTCGCAAGCCTCTGACTCCATTCACCATGCAGTTGAAAAAGGGTACATTAAAAGCTCTCACTGCAGATTTACCCGCAGGAGTGTAGGAGGCGCTGCTCAACCAGAAGGAAGCAGCATTGTAATGGCCGCTCAAGTCATCTGTGGGAGAGGAGTAAGTGGCCAGACTGCAAGAGGGGGGCATCCCACCTAAAGCTTCAGAGACAGCAGGGTGTAGCCGGAGGATGACATTCAACCAGCGAGCCCTGAGGGAATCTCTGCGGTACTCGGAACAAGTAATACCAGTCGCACAAGTCGCCCTCCCGCACCCGGCCCCAGGATGCATAACTCATAACTCGGCATGCCACGAGCCGGGGGGAGATCCGGCCCCACCTACCAAAGTTATCTTCCGTTTTCAGGGTTCGAGCATCGGCTTGTATCACTTAATCAGAAGCTGTCGCATTTCGCGAATGAAAAATAAAGTGCTTACCGACTAGTTAAAGGACACAGTGTAACGCCGCATCAAAAGATCCAGTCCGGATGGGCCGTCCCAAAAGGAGACAGGCCGGTAACAAGGAGGGACTAAGAAGTCTCATTTACAATCGAAAGCCAGCGTTTAGCATGGACGATGACGCAAGCCAATGAAAACAAGGAGCGGGGCTTCCACTCCACTTCTAAAATCTCCTCTACTACAATATGCCTCGCAGAGCGAGCAGCAACGCTAGGTCTGCGAGACCTAAAAATGAATGTGTCCTTGTGTAACGTAACTGGTGCTCATGTAAAGCGCTCAAATACCTTCGGGTCGAGTTCGCGCTAATATATATATATATATATATATATATATCTGCTCCAAGGTTGTCCACCTATAAGTAGCACTCGAGCAACAGCTTGATTCATGTGTAGGTAAGGACGGGGAACCGCCCGTATGAGCCGCTCCATAGTAGTATTGCCTGACGCGTTTCGAAGCACCATATGCTTCTCTTCAGAGGCTTTAATGGAACGGTGTGCGCAACCGCTGACCCACCTCCGACACACCCCCCCAATGGGAGGCTCGAATGAAACTGTGCCTTCTGGGAAGTGTAGTGCGGGTAGCACATAATCAAGTCCTGTATGGACCCAACAGGTGGGCCCGTCCACGATCCTATATACAGCTGCTGTTCCACTTTCGTGGCCCCCAATCTTACGGGGTGGTGCACACTCCGCGGCTGGATTGCCGCGTTATAAATCACTGCTCCAAGGTTGTCCACCTATAAGTAGCACTCGAGCAACAGCTTGATTCATGTGTGGGTAAGGACGGGGAACCGCCCGTAGGAGCCGCTCCATAGTGGTATTGCCTGACGCGTTTTGAAGCACCATATGCTTCTCTTCAGAGGCTTTAATGGAACAGGGTGCGCAACCGCTGACCCACCTCCGACACCCCCCCCCCCAATGGGAGGCTCGAATGAAACTGTGCCTTCTGGGAAGTGCAGTGCGGGTAGCACATAATCAAGTCCTGTATGGACCCCACAGGTGGGCCCGTCCACGATCCTATATACAGCTGCTGTTCCACTTTCGTGTCTCCGTTCAAGCCTCTGAAGAGAAGCATATGGAGCTTCGAAACGCGTCAGGCATTTCCGTTACAGAGCAGCTTCTACAAGCGGATCCTCGTCCCTGCCTTTCATAAACAAAGCTGCTGATCGAGTGCTACTCACCTGGTGGACAACCTTTGGAGCAGAATATATATACATATACACATATATATATATATATATACACACACTGAACCTGCCTCTGGACTCTGCAGCCGCTCGGCATGAATGGTATCCGGAACACTCGAGTCGGATCCTGTGGCACACGTCGTGTATGTCACAGTCAAGGACGTGTAAATCTCCTGGGTGCGTTTTGAACTTTGCACTTGATAATAAACGCCCCTAATTTCGGCAGATCCGTGTACTCCTTGCTTTCAATGGTCCGGTAGCAGTGCTTAATTTGAGCCGGGGCTTTCTGGTGCTAAGCACCGACACTTAATTGGTGTCCGGTGCTCGGCACCGGCACCTAATTGTCAACACCATACTTAGAACAGTCCACCACATGGTGGCGCTGCTCATCTAATTTGGAGATGAGCAGAACAACTGTAGTTTAGGAATACAATATACATTAAAATTGCTAATATTTGCCTCCCCAGCCAGTCCTTCAGCTTTGGGGACCTGGAATAATCTTAACTGTCGCATTTGCATGCGAGAGAGATGGTAAGTAGTTGTTTTGGCAGCGATGACAAGGGCGATGGGTGGTGCAAACTGCAGTGGCCTCCTTGTCAGAGCCCTGGCACTTAAGATTTTACAAATTAAGCACTGGCCGGTAGTACTCGCCGGTACAGTGTACCGGCACTTTTCAATGTTTTCTCCTGGAGTACCGGAGCTCCTCTCTAGACAGGGAGAGTACCGTACTCCCAGGGTTCCGGCAGCAGTGCAGGAGTTGGCTCCTCACAGTAGGTCACCAGAGCAAGCTCTTCTGCGGATCACAGGCCGCAGCCAGCCATTCAGTGCAGTCATTGAGTGCTGCCAGCAAGGTCCCTGGCCAATTGCAAAACAGATTGGGAAATGGATGACATATCATCCCGCACAAAAGGGGAGACAAGACGGTGTAAAGGCTTTGAAAATTGAACAGAAACCATATTGTGTTCCTTGTATAAACAAATAGCTACGGAATTCCAGGCCGCCAATTTCGCATGGGGGAGAAAGGAACAAAGATAAAACAATACAGAAATAGGAGGTAGTGAGAGGCAAAGACGGGGGAAAAGATGAGAACCTCTAGAAAGAGAAGAGGAAAAGAATGAACAAAAGTAACTGACTGAAGGAAGAGAGAAACCTAGGAGAGGAAGAGACAGGTAGGGGAGAGAGTAAGACGGACAGGGCAAAGTAGAGAAAGGGGGATAAAAATAATTAGGTAAAAAAACAGGTCCAAGATGTGAGGGACTGAAAGGAGGAATTGGCATGGGAAAGGTTTAGACATGTGAGAGGGATAAAAGGCAAGGAGTGAGATTAAATAAGACAAAAAAAGAGGCGATAGTGAGAGGAAAGTATGTGTGGAAACCATGGAGCAACGCATCACAAAGGGAGTCTCCAGGAAAGGATCTGGGTTTAGTCTTCTGGCTACTCTAACATAACATTTAAGTGAGTCAGTGTTGGATTAAGAGCCATGTAAGAATTGTGTAGGGGTGCAATCAATCTATTATCATATAGATACTCTCTGCAGCTCCCATATAATTATGGCTCTATCAACAAGTATACAGTCAATGGATGCAAGTATAAAATCTGTTTCAAGTGAAAAACAGGTTTATTCTCATCAATAACTGTGCCACAGCTTCAACCTTCAAGGCAGCCGGTCCGGTCCTGTGCTCCTTTCACTGGACCATTGACCTGCCCTTCACACGCGCCTCGGCGTAGGGATGCGCCTCTGTTTCCATGCTCATGACTGTGTGTACATAACTGTGCCACTGAGTAGGGCTTCGGCTTGAGGCCAGAGCCAAATCTCTAAGGAAAGTAAAAGGTATTGGACATCCTAAACAGGTCAGAACTCCTGGGTCTCACATGGCCTGCTGTGCTTGCCCCGCCTCGGCAGAATTTTACTGGGCTTCATTCAGAATGTCATTGAAGAGTGAACTCCTCAACAACCTTCTCCAACCTATCACCCCATTTGTAATGCTTCCTTACTGCCTCTGAACTATCACTCCTCATACTGACTTGCACTGAGGCAATTTATCGGCTGCTTGTAAGATCTGCCAATCTCCTAACTAGAAAGGATCACACTTTGTCATTATGCAGGTTTCTTTCACAAATTGCCCACAATATCAATGTTTGTTTATAACGTGAACATACAAATATCTTTCATGTGTAAACTGAACACATGAAATGTGAAAGTTGCTTTTAAAGTTACCCTTTTGAACATGCATTGACAAACAGAATACCCTACAGAGGGCAGAACTGTTATTGTATTATTGTGCACAGTTGTACACCAAGAAAACCTCAAATGAAATACTTGTCCCCTAACCGCGCCCTTAGCTCCGCCCATCCGTTAAACCTGGTGGGTACCTGCGCTTGTTTTTTCCCTTTAAGGCACTACGTGTACTGACACTTAATGGACGTAGACGAAGTTAAAGTTAAAGCGCTGTACCTCAGGACATACAGATTGGCCATATATCCTGGTGTGCTGCGTGTGCTTTTGACATTTTAGACACTGGACAACACTTTCTCTCGTGTCTCTGTGCCCCTAAGCAAGTGTCCGACTCCTCAGTGAGTTAAACGATCTTCGTGACGTACGGTCATCCGGAGGCCACGAGTTGGAAGTGTAACAAGGCCGGCTTAGCGCGCTGTCCTTCCTGTTTCAATACACCGAGTACCGTAAATTGGAGGAATCATTTTTACAGCGCTTTTGACTGGGCAATGGTGTGTTTTGAGGAGCTACAAAAAACACATTATTTAATAAATGTAAAAGTAGTATCACTTTATATTATTTCCTTTGAGATTTTTTTTGTAAAACAAACTCATTCGTTTTTCCCTGTGCGGGCGTTCACATACCAGGTAGGCGAAAGCGCTACGAGGCCATGAAAATGACAGAGTTGAGCTATACAAATACCAAGAAACATACTAGATACATTCAGAATCAGTATTCGTCTGCGGGGCAGTGATCTCCGTGACAACAGCTGCTGAAGTAAACTGGCTGTCGGTTACTATTTTAGTATTATATTTGGTTGCGTGCTAGAACGCGGATACCTTTTCCAGGAAAAGGTCAAAGGGCACATCCATGGCGAGGTGTTAATGGAGCGGCCCTCGTTGTGTGTTCTCCTCCTCCCCGGGCATTAGTCTGCCACCAGTGAAGCCTCATTATTTCCGAGCGTCCCAATCAATAAGGTCGTGAGAGATTGATGCCAGGAGCTGTCGCCGTGTTTATGACAAGGCCTGATCCAGTCACTTACAGGAGTGGGCAGTAAATAATTCTCCAGTAACCTGCGAGCGGGGGCTCGGCAGACACGTCGTCGGGGAGGGGGCGGGCTCCTGATGGTGTCATTCATTGACTGGGGGAGGAGACAGACACTCTTAATTGAATTTCCCTGGGGGAGGCGGGCTGTCTTCTGATGGAGGGGGCGGCGGTGCAAGCTGTCAGTGTGTGGACAGCACGGCTTACAGTGATGCAGCCAGGCTAATGGCCCAAGCTGGATAAAGGATCGCCCCCTGGGAGGGCACCGCTCACCACAATACCTCCTGTCCACTTACCAAAAGTCTTATTTTATGCGCAGACAGCGCCGTAAAAAAAAAGTGAAATTTGGAGGTTTCCTTGGGGACTTTAGCAACACTAAGACTTTTTGTTCTTCTCGTTGGGGTTTTCCTTCTGTTTGTGCGCACTCTCTGTACTTTGTACCTAAAAAACACTTTGTGTCGCCGTCAGCCAGAGATTTCAATTCCTTCCTCAAACTAGGAAAGTGAAAGCGCGCCATGCGCGCGTTGTGCTCAAACGCCGCGAGCCATACACATCGCCTGTCCGGGCGCGTGCACATCTCCTGTCCCCCTTCCGAACAAAAAAAATCGACGACAATAGATCGCCAAGCGAGTAGCGCAAGCGCTGCGTCGCTAGGCGAGACCTAAAAAAGGAAGCCCTATTGCATGGACAACCAAAGGGGCCATATTGCATAGTATGCTTTTCTCCTAGCACAAGTCTAAAGGATTCTTGTGCATCCCCTCAATTCCTCACACTAACATGATAACAGCAACACAACGCTGCCAGGGTTTGACTGATTCTCTATTTTGATTTGCAGGCATTAAATATTTAGGCCGTGCTCCACTTTCGGCACACCTCTGAAACCTCAAGCTTTGGTCCATCCCTCTTGCATAAACACAGGTGCAACCAGACCGAATAGGACTGAGCCAGCGAATACTAGCACAGAATAAAATATCACTGAATTCTTCAAATGTCTCATCAAAACATCATAGCACTGTCTGGTGTTCACCCACCCCAACCACTTGTCCAGGTAAAGGTTACCTACATCTTGGGCTATCAAGTATGAGTGCAAATGAGAGGGGTGATATTATAAATAAGACGAGACATGAAATTTCGCAACAAGATTCAATACAAGTGAGAGAGAACCTCAATTACCTTTCAGCCACTCGCATGGAGTCCTCCTGCTTTTGTATATTACACTGCCAAAACAGAAAGAGCTTGCCGTCCAGACCTAAAAATTTCTAACGTGTATACGATACAGATGGGGCAGAGGTTTTACACTGCACCTAGATGGTACATACATTTAATATTAAAATACTCAGTTCTTGCTTTAGCAAATGTCACTAATGTTAATGTTAAAGTATTTGTAGAGCGCATGGCTGCCCCAGCAGCTGGGCGTCCCAGCGCTAAGATGAGCACCAAGAGAGACAACAAAATAGATTTGGGAGAATAGCCATGTCTTCACCAGCTTTCTAAAGGTGAGGTTGTCAGGGGTGCTGCGAATGTGAATAGGGAGGGAGTTCCAGAGGGCAGGAGCTAACCACCTGAAAGAAAACCCGCCTGCTCTGGCCCTCTGTATCCGAGGAACTCTGGCCAGGATCAAGTCTGCTGAACGCAGCGAGCGTGTGGGAGCATAGTGAGAGCATAGATCACTCAAGATTCTGGGGCTGATGCCCCCCAGGATTCTGTGGGTAATGCACAGCATTTTAAAGCACACTCTGTTCAACGGGGAGCCAGTGAAGTCGACAGAGGAGACTGGAGAGAATAAGAATGCTGCTTAGGAAACTTTCCATAAACCTAAAAAGGACTAAAACTGAAATGCAGAATAAACAACGTGGATAAACAGGCAAACATCACCTAATATGGACAACAAAAGAAGAAGAAAAGAAAGAAAAAAAAAAAAAAGTTCAATACAAATATAATCTGCTTGGGCAAAAAAGTTTCCTTGTGTGAATGGTGCATGTCCAAGGAAGCTCATCTGAGTGCACACACAGTTCTATCACATTCAGAAACAAGCATTTGCAATGCAATAGGTCTCGGATGTACGCGAGTTTGAGCTATTGACATTGCAAATAACAATGCCTTTTATTTTTGTTTTAGTTTTTAAAACCTAAATAAAAGGCAGTGTCATTTACAATGCCAATAGCTTAAACTTGCGTAAATGCGAGACCTATTGCATTGCAAATGCTTGTTCTGTCTCCTATCTTGGACTGCCACCCCTTAAGTCGACGGATGGCTTTGAGGCTACTGAAAGCATAAAGTCGCGAGGTACGTTTAAAATAATTTTCTCCGCTAATTCTGATAGTGTTACATTTCTCAAACCCAGAATATATGACAGAAAGCATTTTGTGAGAGTTTGGGCCACATTGGGCGTCGTGCACAACTGACACAGGCGTATAACATACAGGACACCGTGCCACCAATAGAAGTTTAGAACACCGCGCCTCCCTCTAGAGAGCTTTTTGCATGTACTCGGAAAACAGTCCTGGGCTGAGTACTTTGCAGTGTATATATCCCCACGAAGCTTCACTCTCTCAAGCTTTTTCCAGGCAGTCGATTATGCACCTCGGAGCGAAACAGTGTGCCAAATGCGCTATAAAAGGTGAGATTCAATTAGAAAGCGCTATTTTCCGCAATGGTGCCAAGGGCTCTAATGCAAGCAAGGAACACGTCCCTCTGTCATCTGGTTTGGTAAAAACAAGACAGCTATGAGGGGGATGCAGGGCCCCCCCCCCCCAAGACCCCTGGGCCTCGGTGCTCTTGCACCTGCTGCACTATTGATAGCTACACCGTAGCAAGAACAGAGGGCTTCCGAGGCCCTAGTACCCCGCGAGTGATGGAGAACACCATAACCGTTCGGTGTGTGCGGGTCCTACAATTAGTATTCATTGTTTGCATTTTATTTTATTGTAGCATTGGTATAGCGCTTCCAGCTCGCGACCCCTTCAGTCTAAGAAGGGTGTTTCAGAGGTACCTTAAGCGTCATGCAGGGATACCTAAAACACCCTCTGATGAATATTTTATCAAAATGAATTGTACATTTGTTTCTTCCTATTCTAGTATACTTGTGGAAGAGGTGTGGCGCAGCGGCCAGGGCAACTGACTCCGGAACCCGGGGATCGGGCTCACGGTTCGATCCCCGGTGCCAGCGGCAGATGAGCCCAGCACCATGTGACTGTTATGTTATTATGACTTGTATAGCGCACATATACCCTTAGGTGTCTTGGCGCTTCCGGTTCTCCATACTAGGTTACAAACCACTGATCCTAAAAGAGCCATGTCTTTAGTTGCTTTCTGAACTCCAGGAGGGAGGGAATTTTCCTAAGATATAGTGGGAGGGAGTTCCATTCCTTTATGGTATTGTAGCTAAAACTCCTCCCACCCCAGTTCGTTTTTTTAATTCTGACAGTAGGCATCAAATTCAAATTTGCCGATCGTAGAGATCTATTGGGGGAATACCATCTGAAAAGGTCCCATAAAAATTTCGGACCTTCTTTGTGGAGGGCCTTGTGAGCGATACAAAGCGCCTTAAATTTTACCCGCTGTCCGACTGGCAGCCAATGCAGGTCCTGAATCCCTTTTTGAATCTGGGCAATAGCTCGCTTAATCTTCCCGACGGCCCCCAGCGCCTTGACACCTTCAGGTAATTGTTCGCGCTTTACAAATACTGGACATTTATATTGGGAACACCTTGAAGCAACCAGTGATTACTTTGTGTTGGGGCATTAGCAAACAGCAAACCTGCAACACTCATGGCACTGATAATACCTGAAATACGATTGGGTGTAATGCTTTAAGGAGTACGAGGCAAAATCTAAACTATAACAATGAAATATAGTGGTGATGGGGCTTCAATGTGCATCGACACCACCCAGTTCATAGCAGTGCTGTGCGCTATAAAAATGCAACGCCAAAATGCACGTCGGCATATTGTAGACAGAGACGTTTAAGGCATGGGCAAAGTAGGCTCTGGCCCAGGGCCCCAGCCTTTCAGGGGGCCCCTGATAGTGCCAGCTCTGTTCTGCAGTCTTGCCCTGATACCTTGAATAAAGTTTAAACAGATGGTTTTAAATACCGTTTTCCTTACATTTATTTTTAATGTGTGTGATTTGTGAGAATACATTACAGACATTTTGAAGACAAATGTTTTTATGTTTAATACAACATTCATCAAAAATGTTTCTTTTTGATCAAAACAGGACCTCATATATGAGAAATGGAAGGGTGGGGTCACAGATTATTTGCACTAACATCCACCAACAACATTGAAATTCTTACAAGTTTGGACAATCAAATTCAGCGAGACCAGTGGTCCTATGAAGAATTCAATGAAGGAAGAATTGCGGCAACACGGGTAAAGAAATTGTGTCAATGAAACTTAGGGAGATTCTGCTATTTATGGGAAGTTTAAGTAATGTTAACTTTTTCAGGGAATTTTAAATTAGCAATGTACGTTTCAGGACACAGGCCGGTAAATGCGCTCCGAGGCTACTGTGCAGTGTTATGAAGCGATTTTAACAGCCTCGGTTACCCCAAGTAAAATAAAGAAATAAAATCTGCCCGTGTGATTGTTAACCGGTCAGGGAGACCAAGTGGAGTCGAACTGTAGACAGTGGCACTTACCTAGTACTACTCGTCCCTGAAGACCCTTGATTTTCCTGCAGGCGAAGCCCAGTTTACAGCAGCTTTAAATCCTCTTGATGTAGTGGAAGAGATGCTGGTGGGGAAAGACAGGCCTGGGGGGTCCAGAGGCAGCAGTGCACACCCGGAGCCTAAAGGGGGCTTCGTCATCCAGCGCGGCCAATTTGCTGTGCCCGCTGCTCCAGGGCTGGCTCATGTGCAGGCACTGATGCCGCGGGTCCGCTCTGCCGAGGTCATTGTAGTCCACGCCGAGACCCATGTCCTCGGGCCTTCCGGCGGCCCAGTGCCTGGCAGACACTGGGCTGTGTCTGGGGTAGAGCGGCAGGGCCCGGCCCTCCTGGAGGAGAGAGAGCAGACAGCAAAGGGCGAGAGCGTCCAACATGGCGCGGCACAGAGGGCAGTGGGTGAAATGCAGTCTGTGAGGCGGCATAACATAACGCAGCATGAGCAGTGCTCGTAAAAACTGATCCTAAAAAAAATAACCTAAAGAAATAACAAATCCACTAATTAAAATATGGAGGTTGGCAGCTGCGTCGTGCACAACAAAAGAAAGGCGCGCCTGCCATACTTAACGAAAAAGAGTATCGCGTGCTGCAGCAATTAGAAACCGGGGGAGGGCAGGGGGTAGCATTGCGGTCTGGGGGGCGGCATAATGTAGCATGAGCAGTGCTTGTAAAAACTGCTCCGAAAGAAATAATACCGAGCTAAACTTAAGGCACAGCGCACATGTTGCAATTATAAATGCGGATGCTGTGCTATACATAATGCGCAGCGCCCGTGTATGTCAAAGCTATGAAGCGTCTGCTGTGGCGAAATAAAATAACTAGTCCTCAAAGGAACTAATAAACAAGCGGTACCAGGGTCTGCTCCACGAAGCGGGTCTTAATTTAAAGTAAGCGCGCCTCTTCGCACAGTGTGCAGCCGGAACAGCGAGCGCACCTCCGGCCAGCGTACTTGTCCGGCCACCGATGGGGGAAGCAGCGCCGCTGCTGAGCAGTGTGCGCCTGAAACAAAATAGTGCTCACTGCCTACATATCGAGGACCGTGTAACGCCGCAAGTAAACGATCGAGTCCGGATGGGCCGTCCAAAAAGGAGACAGGGCGGTAACAAAGAAGCCTCATTTTCAATCGGAGGCCAGCGTTTACCATAGACGATGACGCCAGCCAATAAGAATGATGGGCGGGGCTTAAAGTCCACTTCTGAAATCTCCTCGATTACAAGATGCCTCGCAGAGCGAGCAGGCATGCGCGCAACGCTAGGCGAGACCTAAAAAAAAAAAAAAAAAAAAGTATATATGGCCATCGTACCCCATTTTAAAGAGTACTGACAAAGCCAATAGGTCTTGCCTCTGAATGTCATTACCGAACCTGTTGTCTTTGCTAATGATTACTGATGATGCCATTTCAAACTGAAAAATAAAAATTTACTTGCCGATACTTCAGCACAAATGAGCTGCTGCGGCGTGCGTGAACATGCATCAAGGCACAGCAACCTCTTTTTATAAACTTTCAATTTACCCCTCCAAAATGACCGCTGTCAATCTTGGAGCAATAAATTAAAAAAAATAAGCACAAAAGTGCGTTAAAGGAAAAAAAAAAAAAAAGAGCAGCCTGGTGGTAAATTGGAACTGCTTTGCCTTCTAAAAAGGGAAAAAAATATCTTTTATTTATTTTAAAAAGGAATGAGACGGTGAATGATGAAGGAGCAACAAAGGCACAAGTGGTGGAGGGCACTGGGGAAAAGACCACACCAGCTCACGAGTTGCGGAGGGAGGGCTTATGGAATAAAAAGGTAGGGGGAAAATTAGGTGTGTAAGGAACGAGCTGGGTACGGAAGCAACATATAAAGTACTGGGGCAGGGATTTGAGAGGGGAAGCCTCATACAAGGGAGAGAGCAGGAAAACAAAAGGCACTACTATGGCATGCTGAAATAAAGAGAAAAAATAGTTCCTTAAATGTGACCAGTGGACAGTTACAACTTATCCAATTAAAAGGATGGTAAAGAACCTATGGCTCTAGAGAAAAGAGCAAACAAGAAGAGGAAAGAAAGCCATCAAATAAGAAGCATAGAAAGAAGAAGGACAAGAAAGCCCACAAATGTAAGCAACGGGCTGACCCAAACCCCACTAAAAATTATTGGCATTGTCCACAGTAGGTCTTTAACAAGCATTTGCAATGCAATCGGTCTCGCCTTTGGGACCTTATGTGTATTTAGCTATGCAGCACATTAGCCTGGGGGCTGAAACATCTACTGTTCTTTAACATGGAGGGAAAGTAAGCACCAAACTGCGTGACACGCCAGGTATGGGAACACATGGAGAGAAGCATTGCCTTTCAGCGGGAAATGGTATAGTCCAAAGCTCTGTTTTTAATATAAAATTAGGGCCTTCGGTGGTCATATCACTGAAAATACAAGATTTGAAAAAAATATTGTCTAGGGTTGCTCGTGGAAGACAATTTCTATGGACTGAAATCTAGAGAATGCTAAAGTGATTATGGTATTTTACTGACCTCTGCTGGTCGTTTTCTATCAAGACAGTTAAATAGAGGCAGTTGAACAGAAAAAAAGTCCCTAAGCGGAAGCAGACAAGTCCTAGGGCTGATCTCCAGAGCCCACAAAGTACATACACATATAAGTATATAATAAGTATATACTAAAGGTCTCGAATGCTCGACCTAAAAACAGACAGATGAAAGTGGTCTGTAGGCGTGACCTAGAAAGAACTTCAAGTATCAAGACATGGAGCTTTCAACTGCTATTGGCACTGATGTGGTCTCACTCTTGGGGTCAATAAATTTCCATTCAGTCTCCCCAACACAGATTCCCCACCACCAAAAATGAAATATACAATATCAGTCTCTCGTGATCCGAGATTGGATTTAATCCACTGTGCCAGACTACTGCCAGCACTGCTAGTGCGCTATGGCAGCTGCCTCAAAAACAGTCATCGCGCATTCTTTGCCCTGGACGTACGAAATCCCAAGCATCTCAGGTTGCATCACGGATGAACATTAATAAATTCATCACATCGGTTCTGCAAGAGCTGCGTGCTGGGCAGCCCAACGACGCATATGCTGCAAACTTGTCAAGAAGAGACACAAGGTTTAAACCCCTATGAAAGTTCTCAAAGTAGCAAGCACCCTCTGCTGTGCATTCAGTAAAGATTTTAACTGCAGGCAACTGGCTTCCTGCTACAATGGCATTCCATTGCGAATCGCTACAGTTACTGTCTGTGAGCAAAGCTGTTGTTATTCTAGGAGTAGGAGAAACCATGTAGTAACAGAAAATCACATCCACTCAAAAAAGAACACAATTTAAAACGTGTTCAGCTTCGTTGTCTACGGAGCTTGGCTACATTTGTGAAAAT
This sequence comes from Calotriton arnoldi, assembly GCA_963921515.1. Lineage (NCBI taxonomy): Eukaryota > Metazoa > Chordata > Amphibia > Caudata > Salamandridae > Calotriton > Calotriton arnoldi. Next base: position 819,322 of record CAWUFW010001110.1, read on the forward strand.
TATGCCTAGACAACCTAATTGCAACATTTTGTAACACTGAAGCTTCAGTTTCCACTAACATGCACAAATTCCAACAAAGTGAATTGCGCTACAACCACAGAAGCGAAGGCATGGTGGAATAACTATAGATTTTTGTCTGTACAGCAATGCTAAAAGCAGTGCACCAAAAAACCGACTGCATGACCAAAGACAACGAGTGACCCATGTCTGAATATAGGCAGGCAACTTGAAATTTCAAACTAACTAGAGCACCCAGAAAGATCTCTGGAAATATCATGATAAGCAAAGCCATTACCATGGCTGGCAAGGCCTATGTGTGCTACTGTAGGATAAGGGGTCAGGGGAGGAAGGCAACTCTAGTCTGATGCCACGTCACAGAAGCTTCCAAGTAATTTGACCTTCTGGCGGGAGGTAATATTGCCCAGCCTTTAATGTCGCAAACATGACAAAGGCTGGAACGTGTATTCTGCCAAACTACAGCTACAGCCTCTCCCTCAACAAGCCTGTATCTTATTTACCAAGACTATTTACAGACATGAAATGGGAAACGACTAAAGGCCCTTAGTTACCCCGAATTAAAAGTTGCGATTTCCTTGAATAGCAAGTATACTTCAAGTTGTCTTGCATGGAACAATGCGGTCTGCCTCATTCGCATGTCAGAGCCCAGAATCTCTCAAACGATGTAGGTGAGACATTTCAATATTAAAAAAAGAAAAGAAAAAAAACACACACGGGCAAAGACTTCGCGGTTTCCGGTTACATTCAGTGCCGACCTTAAAGGCCTTCAGTTAAGTTTAAAACTAATGCGTTAAGTGTTTTTCATACTGCAACGTTCAACACTTCGTGGTCAAATAAAAGCGCGAATTGTTTTTTATTGCACTACATATTTATGCGGTTGTAGGGTCCCTGTACAGATATAATAGGCTGTGTAAAGTTGCAGTGTCTATGGAAGCCATTCTGCTTGCCAGACTATTCACAGGCAAGTTAAATTCCTGCTGCCGATTATGTTTCGAGACATGCTTTCTTTTCAGTGGGTCGAGATGGTGTAGAGTAAATGTGGCAAAAGGGGGGGGGGCGGTCGTGGTGATGTACAATTGTACAAACTGACACCTTTGATACTAAATTCTTGTTAGTGATTTTAAAACTAGTCTGCCCTTTATCCTAGCAGACTGGTTTCAAAACTATGGAAACAAAGGAAACTTTGGTGTAGTCTCAGCACAGTATGTGGAAGACGGACATTAGGACCAGATGATACACACAGCTCCCTCCAATACAGCGAACAAACTTTAAACCGCAAACACTCATCCCTATCAAAGTCACTCTACTTCTATCTGACACACAGAAAAACAGCAAGTAAGAGCTGAGCGAGTTAAGGGATTGCTCCTGGCATTGTGATGGTCTAATCCAATCAGGGGCGACTTAGTTTGCAATCTTACAGATTTAAATAAAATGAGGTAATAAACTTCAACGCCTCTTCCTTTCAGCGCTACAAAGATGCAGAACTCTTGTAAGAAGCTATCAAAAAATTATACGCAACTTCCTCTCCATGAATGACCCATTCTTATCTGTTTGTCCCTTTACTTTCAAAAATATCTTAGACCTTAAACCACAACTCCTACAAACCTATTTCAAGGTATTCACCAACACATTGCTTCAACCACAGATCGAACAACTCGTTTTCTAGTTCGCTCGACTAGTGGGATCAGTATCATTACTACGTTACTAGCTGTACAAATACTTGTCAAAACGCTATGAAGATTTCAGCTACCACCTCAATTCAATAATCACTGGTAAATCAAATAACTCATGCATTTCTTTGGTGTTAGCCAACATTTTGGCTAAGTAAATGCTTTTTGCAGATGATATAGACCACATTTAACAAAAAATAAAGTGCTGCAATGTTAGGATTTATATATGCCCATGCATTGCCATGCATGCATCATGCCACAGACAGGTTGTTTTTTCATTTAACTTTTAATTTACAGTTCCAATATCGCAGACCCAATTTTGGAAAGGCAGATTTTTAAATATACGCAAAAGCCCATTAGAGACAAAGGAACAGCCCGGTAGCAAATTGCAGGAGCCGGGTGTGGCTGGACCTACAGCCAACGACAGGAAAGGATCAAATCAAGGTAAATGGGAGCGCTTGCGTGGGGACTCCTATTGACCTAGGTTTGATCAGTTCCTGTCGCCGGCACTAGGCCCAACCACACAAGTGGTGCAGCGTTTTTAATCGGCACAAGTGAGGCAATACTGGGTGCTAGGAGTTTTGTGGATTCCAGACATTTCCATCACAGAATTGTAAGGAAAATAAATAGTTTCAGGCAAGGTTTGCTGGGCCTTGTGGGTAAGAAAACCTTGTAGGATTCATGCAAGGCACACCACCCTGGAATCCCCGGCTTGTCGATTTTCCAAAAATGCCTGTGATTCGTAGGTTACCATAGGTAGCGGCCAATCACGGCCCCAAATCCTATTGCTGATCTCACCACGTAGCACTTTAGGGCCTTTTGTGTCAAGGTCTCTTGGCCCACACTCACAAGTGAGGTACCATTTTTATCGGGAGACCTGGGGGAATGCTGTGTGGTAGGGGATATTTGCAGCTCTCCACAGATTCCAGACGTTTTCCTCACACAAATGCAAGGAAAATGTGCTTTTTTTGTCAAAGTTTGACATTGTGGTTAAGAAAAAGGTATGGGATGCATGTGGAGCAACCACTTTGGATTCCCCTAGATGTCTAGTTTTCAGAACTGTCTGGGTCTGGTAGGTTCTTCCTTGTGGCTGGCTATTATTGCAAGTGGGACGATATTGGGAGTTAGTCACACTCTCCTGGCCCATATGTAAAAACAACACCGAGAGAATCAAATGTCCTCTAGCTTGCCATTGGCTTGGGATGCTTTAGGGCCAGATTATGAGTTTGGCAGTGTGGGAGCGGGGCGGCACACCACCGCCCCGCTCCCACACCACCAAACTCCACAGCTGACCACCCGCCGGATTACAAGTTGTAATCCGGGCGGGTGGTCCTGTGGCGGCTGGCCCATGGCGCTGCCTTCCAAGGCTCTTAGAAGAGGCTTAGAAAGGCAGCGCGTTCCAGCACCACATGGACTGCAAAGTCAATGCTGTGGTGAAACAAGGGGTGATGCCCACTATGTGCCCCCCTGCATGCATCCACAGGGCCTAAGGCAACAGGGGGCCCTTTAGGGCCCTCTGTTTCCTGACCGCCATGAAAACTGTGGCGGTGAGGAAACTCCAATTATGCTTGGCGGTGCCACAGCAGCACCGCCAAGCATATTGGAGCCTCTGACCGCCGTGCCACCAGCAGGGATCGCGGATACCTGGCGGTTGCGGCGGTGTTATTGCTGTCCGACAGCCATACTCTTAATACGGCGGTCAGACCACTATGGACCGCCAAACTTGTAATTAGGCCCTTAGTCCACAGGGGAGCAGAAAGTCTGTTGAGGTTTTAGGGGCGAGGGTACAGTCTGTCAGAGAAACCAAGAAGCCATAAAAATTACCACTTTGTTAGCCTCGGAAAACCACCAAAATATGACTCCCAACAACTTCCATGCATGCACGTCCAAACACTAATCCTTCTAAACTCTGGCATCAAATTAAGAATAGTCAGTTAGCATGTCATAAACAGCTAACTTACTCAGTCATTAGGCTACAGATTAAAACTCATACAACCCACCTCAGTAAAAATACGATGGCAAATGATTCACACAACATTGTTGGCCACCAAAATGAAAAAAAACCAGGGCAGGGGATTAGACATAGCAAAAATCACAACACTACATCTCTTCCTTCCACAAAAAAAACCCAAAGCAACATAACAAGGAACCAGAGAATAACACCCTTTCGTCTGGGACATGATCATTCTACCTTACTATACAACTCAACAACCTTTCTTAAAGAAAACATAGGGTCCTACAACTATACTAAATTACAACCATCAAGCCAAATCACAACAACAAAAAACTGATACCCATGAGCTAACTAATCGATTCCAACCTGCATTACCCTTACAAATTGATCTCCAGCTTTCTGTTGACTTTGCAACAGTATTTTATATTGATGCCGCAAGCCTTACGAACACTGACATCCCTTATGAAAGCCTTTGGAAATTATCCCCTTTTAACACTGAAGAGTCCTTCTATTTGCCTCCCAGTTGCCATACTTCAGTCCAAATATCAAACATTTTACTAGTCCATTCTTTCCTTCATTGGGGATCTTTCTCTCCCTATTACTGAAACTGTGCTCATTATACAGCTCTCCATGTGCATTGTGTGAGAAGGTGGCCTGGTATATGCTGTCCACTAAATAAAGTGGGCACCCTGTACCAGTCCACACGACCCTTATGATGTATGAGGTCAAAGATAACCTTTAGAAAGCTATCCTAGTGTTAGCTGTGGAGAGCAGCCTTCAGGCTTAATCTTGAAGGAATGTAAAGCAGTTTGTTTTACCAGAATATCACCTCCTGTATGACTAAATGAAAGGAGAACCACACAGTAGTTATATAAAAATATGCATTTATTAATATAACACTCTCTACTAGCCTCTACACGAGATTAGGGCATAAAGCACAATACTGAATCAATAGAACATTCGTAAGTAGCAAAATACACAGCGGGCTCCAGGGGGAGACCGAACCATATACTAAAAAAATGGTATAACAATCATGACTTGACTAGACAGTGCCTAGAGCACGTAGGATCGCTGGGACCACTAGGAACCACCCAAGACAGTGACACAGGGCGCCAACGGAGGACGGGTGCAGTGAGGAAACACGACCGCGTGCTCCGTGCAACTCTATGGGAAAGTCGCGGTTGTAAAGTTACAGTTTAAGGACACTTCTACGAGGACTTCGAGCAAACCCTTTGGAACATAGGAGGTTCTAAGGCCAACCCACCAGTGAGTACCGAGGTACCCGTGTTACCTGTCCCAGAGGAGCCGGGTGCATAGGGGTCAATTGGTGTCGGAAACCTTTGTCGTTGTCAATGGAGAGTTGCAAAGAAGTAATGCTGCCAGGAAGGCGAAGAGTGTCCGGAGGAATCCAAGCCTGGATTTGAGGTGAGAGGAACCTGAAAGCAGAGGGGACAGAGTCTGGGTCACTTCAGGTGACCAGGGGTTCGGTAGTCGAATGCCCACCGATGTCGGTCGCTTCAGGTGCGAAGAAGGGTTGCTTGAATCTGCAGCCACGGGGACCAAGAGACGTAGAGGACGACAAGGATCCGGAGGTGAGCTGTCCCACGAAGGATGTCAGGAGCTGAGGGGGTCGATGTCCGGCTGGAGCACCAACAAGCCTTGGCAAATGCAACCCATGTGGGCAGAGCAAACCGGTTACAGTGTGGACCAGCAAGGTCCAGGAGACTCTCCAAGCAATGGGGAGTCAGGGCACCTCTGGAGCAACCAGGGAAGCCCAAGAACAAACAAGGTGACCCTCACCAGGACCCACAGATCAACGGACCAGGGATCGCGAGGAGACCTCGAGACAAATTACAAAGCACCAGCCCACAGAGCACTCGGTGAGTGGAGGCCGGATATCTTCGGTATAAATGCTGCTCGGGGTCAGGACTACATGGAGTCCAATGCACAAGCTCGGGAATCACCAACAAGCATATGCACTTGCAAATGTACGCGGTGCACAGGGGTTCGGGTTGCACGGTCCCCACGAGGGATACTGGTCTCAGAATCGCTGAGAGGTCAGATCTACCTCAGGGACCTTCGGGAACCCACCTCCTGTGTTGCTGAAATCTTCGGAGTCCTCAGGAGCTCGGGAGAAGCAAACCAGTCAGATGCGCTTAGGTGCCTGCTTCTGCAGGGGAGTAACTCCTTTACTCCAAGGGAGATTCTTCAGTCGTCCAGCGTCATGCAGACAGTCGAAGTACTTGGTTTCTTCATAGCAGAATCTTGTCCAGGTAAAATCTAAAGTCCTATAGCCAGGTAACCCACTTTATACCCATGGGAAGGGGTTGGAAAGATTCTAGGGACCCTCCTAGGGGAGGGGCAGGACAGAGGGGTGGCTACACCCATGTCCTTTGTCCAGTTTCGCACCAGAGCAGGAGCCAATGGCTCCCAGAACTAGTTTGAGCTGGACTATGCACTGGGACACCAAATGTGCCCCCAGGGCAGACTTTCTGGCACTCTCAGAGTGCACCCAATCAGCCCCAATACACTAAACCCTGTCTGGGAGGTGGGGACACTTCCCTGTGGCAGGATGCCTATGGTCATGCCTTCCTCTGCTCGAGCTTGGCTCAGCAGCAGGAGAGCAGAATCGTGTCTGTGGCTATCAGCGTCCATTTTGTGCTGCCCGGGTCGAGAAAGCTGGCACCGGGTAGACCGGTGACCCACACATGTCCCTTTGGAAGGGTGGAATCATACCTCCCACACCAGTTACTGGTGTGGAGGTATGATTCCAAGGTGTTTGACACCAAACACATGTTTCTAAGCAGCCGTTTTAAAGTTAGCATTTACCGCGAGGTTATAATGCACTTAGACCTATATGTCTGGCTGCATCACAGACAACCCCGGAGAATGGTCTCCGAAGGCTGCAGAGGGGCCCTACTCATGCAGGGGCACCCTCTCACGTAAAACCCAGCACCCTGCCTTTAGGATTGATAAGGCCTGCCATAGGGGTGACGGATAGGTTCTTAAGTGTAGTGATTTAGATAGATATAGTGAACCTATATCTAAGTAAGTGGTGCAAGCACCAGCTTACACAGGTTGCTGTAGAAGACCTGTGGTGTCATTTTGAATGGCCTCTCATGGGTGGCATAATACATGCTTCAGCCCATGGGAGGCCTCTGGGGTACCTATGCCCTGGGTACATGGTGTACCATATACTAGGGACTGATAAGAGTACCCCAGTATCCAATCTGGAGTGTACCTAAAGTACATACTTACAATTTAAGGGAGAAAGCAGATAGACTGGGGTCCTGGATAGCAGGATCCCAGTCAGACTAGTCCAAAAACAGTGTGACATCAGCAAAAAGTGGGGGTAACCATAAGAAGCAGATACTACTTTCCTACACATTGCAATTCTTCACCCACGGTTTTGCCTTCACTGTGCACACAAGAAACTCTTATTGAAGCCAGCCCAACTCACAAAGCATTATTAAAACTACAAACCGAGGTTGTACACTGGCTAATCTTCCATATCATAGGGTCCTACCGAATAAAGGCAAATGTTTTACTCAATTCTACACTTCTAATGCCCAGAGGTTTCAAGAGATTACAGCTTGTAAGGTGAAAAGTTTAATATAGGGCATTCACGGAGTACATGTAAACATATAGCAGTAACATGGAGTGACAGTGAACATGTGAGGAGAGACCCTATGTAAATTAGCACCCACCTCTTGACTAGCGTCAGTTCCTTCCATGTGCATCTCAAAAGGTAAAGGCTGAGAAAACACAACAAGAGAAGCAGCACTTTACTAGAGGATGTGCAACTTCTATTTAGCAAGGATTACCAATCACCTCAGTAGACGGTTCTGCACCCTCTTCAATTAAAGGTTTAAATAAATAGGCAACAGTGAGGTTGGCCCAACCATGTACCTGGAGGACAAACTGTCTTTGTTATGAAGTTCGAGGGATCGGGCTGACTGTTCAGAAACGTCACTATTGGAATGCTGAAAAGAGTCAACCTTGGTCTTCAGAAGATGGAATGTTTAATATACAAACTCAGTAGCAGTCTGCCTCGACTAACAGGCTGCCTCATCAGCTGCCAATTCAGCTTTACACATGCAATGTGCACTTGTAACAGTACAACCTGCCATCTTATACAACAAAGCAACTTGAGCATTTAAAATCGAGATTAATTTGGACATTTTAGCTTTGTAGTTTTAATGCTATAAAACAAAGTTCTTGCATCCTCACAAACAAGCCACTCGGGTGGCTCCTTTAGTTCTGAGCGCCAACACCCCTCTGCAGAAGTATAGAAGGGGAAAGTTGATGAGGAGAAGAAGGCCAGGGGTCCAGTGGCAACAGGTGCAAATACTGTGAAAATAAATGAACTCCTTGAAACAGGAGTGGTACGAAATTAGCAAACCCAAACGACTAGACAAAAAAGTAGACTTTAAATGTCAGTGAACAAAGGGCACTTTACTAGAGTTTTCAGAATATGAAACTAAGTCAATTGACATACAAGTCCAAAGAAAATACGATTTTTTTTAGAATGGCAGACTGCTGAGGCGCTAAGGGATGAAGACATCTAATCTAGCAGGTCCAAGAAGACAGACCTCTTAGTTCACGTCTCAGTTGCTGCTCTCTTGGAATGTGAAACCTAGGTGGAATGTAAACGCTACCTTTGCTTGTTAGCTGCAGGAATAGTTAAGATTCTCAAAGGTTTCTTTTAGCTAATGTTTAACTTTGGCAATGTACGAAAACATCAAAAATGACCACGAGCCAGTTCTAATAGGCGGCTATTCAGCACTTTGTTTTTTTAGGGCTTTCCAGTAGATAGCTTAAACAGTAATGTACGGATACGATAAACTTCAAACTAGAAGTTCAACCAAAATATATGTTCACAAACTGAGGAGAGGACACAAAATCTGACCTGGTGCATAACCTCTCTAGAATTTCCGGCAAGCAAGCAGGACATGCACAAATAATGCCAAAGGTTCTCTGGTGCTTTTTTGCCAAGGTTCTCTGGTGGTAGTTTTATAAAGTTTGTAAAGTTTTAAAGTCCTAATCTTTTTACTACACGATACATTTTATCTTTATACAACCAGATCTCCAGTGGTCACTAACAAACTACGGGAATAACCAGTTTTCACTATGCCACAAGTATATGGAATGCATGTTGACCAGTTCTTCTGCACAACGAAAATGCCTACGTTTTACAGGAATTCAACCCAATCACACAGTACACTCCTCAGCTTTGCTTAAATTCACCATGACTAAACAGATTTCCATGAGGTGCTCAATAATAAAAGGTCAGAGACCTTTAAAACTATGGTATTTTATTTGCAAAGTCAGAGTGCAACAAACTAAAAACTCATGATAAAGCGCACGTTTACAGCCTAAAATAAACACAGAAGGTCGTTCAAATAAATAGTTGCAGACTTGGTAGAAAATTGGACCCAAGCCTCTCTAGATACCAGCAGTACCAAGTCCAAAAAGCTAATTAAAGAAACCACAATGACAAAGTATAGGACACTGATACACAAGCGGAAGAAAGCGTGCTGCAAAGCTTATTATTAAATGTTTCAAAAAGCTCATTGAAAGGGAAACAAATACTCCAAGGCAGCTGTTGCACAGGAAAGCAGTATCGTGGGCAAGGCAGCAGGTCTCATTTTTTCCACCAAAATCCCATCCTCTACCTCTGCCACCAAGGACTTGACAAAGGCAGCATCCAAGCAGGGGACAGTACATGCCGGAGTGGTAACCTGGATGAGGGTCTGGGCCGAGCCATGGTGCCCAGGCAGAGCAGCAACATCCTTCCATCCAGTGGGAGAGGAGGTCAGGAAAAAAAACTAGAGAGCCCACCATATCTAATGAAGAGCCAAATTTAAAGGAGCTAAAGTTGAGGAGTTGCAATTAACAGCCAAATCCAAAGGGGGCTAACAGGTTGTGTACCAGAGGAAATATGAGGGGGCATGGTTTCCCAAATAATTGTCAGCAGGAAAAGCAGCACCTTCCTTCCACTCAAGCCTGGAGAGCAAAGATCCACACTGGGTGTACAAACAAAGGTAGCATTTGGGATCGTGGATGCACCCCTCTCTCCAACAGGTCCTGAGCATGGACTAGAGGGAAGCAATCAAAGTAGTACATGGGATGCCAGGAAGCAGTGCCAAGTGTGAACAGAACTGGATTTCACGCAAAACAGCCACAGTACTCGCAGTTCATGCTCGGCAGGAGGCCGGCTAGCACAGACAATCTGGGCGAGTTAAGCCTATAAACTGCTGAGGATTATCTCAAGTGAATGAATGATGAAAAAAGACTCATCATGATCGTTTGGTCAGATACCGAGGGACCAAACTGTGTATTCTTGCTATACTGAAGTTTGCAGTAAAGCAATTATTCTGAATATGAGATGAGCAGAGATTCAAGATGTTTGATTAAACTGTGAACATTTACTTCCAAATTAATTTAATCCAAGGTTAGTATTTTGGGGAGTTACAACAACTTTCAAGAATAACAGAGGCCACATTGATCGGTTTATACCTGAAGAGGTTTATACTGAAATCAGTCCTTCAGACAGTCGCACCTACTGGTGTATTATCAGGAGGGAACTGGGGTAGAGCTTTTGAGGGCAAAGTGAAAATAAAGACAGATTCAAAAACAAACTGATGCAAAGGCATGTCTTAGCTGTGGTGAGCAGGCTTTGAAAGTGTTGTTTTACAATCTTCTCACTGCCAACCCTGAAACATGAACCTCAGGAAAAAAAATGTTCTGTGATGTTGTAAGGCTAAGGTTCCCATACAGTTCCACAGCACAATTTGTGCCATCTTCATCCCAAAAAAAATCTAGCCAATGTATGAAAAGAACATAATACTTTCAAGTAGGTCGTTTATCCCGAACACAAGTAACAGCTACACAAGAATGAGAGAAGTCTCTCAATTCGGACTTTGTTCTTTTACAAAACAAATGACTTTAAGGCATTCTTGGAACTGCTATGCCAAATGAAAAATGCTTGCAGCAAGACCAGCATTGTAAATTTTCGATTCCTGAACAAGAGAGTCCAGCCATGCTTTGAATGTTTGGTACCTGTATTGACACCAAACAATTTTCACACGAGACGTCACCATCAAGGACAAGCACAATAAACCATGTGATTAAAAAAAATCGGTAAGAGTTAGGTTCCTGGAAGAGCCTGAATGCATCAAAAGGTTCCAAGTAGAGTGTGTGGAACTCACATAATTTGCTGCAATTACCGCATAATAAAGTGAAATTACGCATATTATGGGTAATTACACGAAATGCATCTCAAATGGTCCGTTCAGGTAAAAATCCAACTCGTAATTTCGAGTTAATTTTCGATCGATCACATTCAAAACATTGTCACTCGCGTTCTGGGTTATAGTTCTGCGCTTAAAAATTACCCAAACGGTCTGGTTTGGTAAAAAAAAAAAAAAATTAACCTGGAATGCAGCTCGCTTTCTAAAACTACCCGAACAGTACATCTTGTGTTGAAATTTCTCTCAGAAATAACGCAATGTGGTGTAATGGCATAAGCGCAGTAATTTTTGGAACAGTTTGTTACAAGAAATTACCAAAATTACACTAATTAGGCAGACACAATTAAAATTTCGCCCACACCCAGTTCTAAGCAATTGACTGTGCCACTAAACAGAACAGCAGGAGTTTGCCCAAATCGTTAAGATGGAAAAAGAGACACAAACTAGTGAACATTAGAGTTGTAAATCTGAAGGGGTTATCCTCGGAAAACTGCTAAAGCATCTGAAAATATTTGCCAGTCTCAAATTCTGTACATATAAGAGGATGAGAAAACGGTTGGAATGTGTTTTAACCTCCAATAATTAACTTAAGGATTTGAAACCAGTTTCTGTATGTTTGTAGAGATATTCCCAACATTGCGACTCAGTCTGGAGAGAAACTGAGGGGGCAGGGAGTCTCAATAACTCAGTTCTGGCATTTATAACGATGCAATGGCAAAGCAAAGTTTGACTATAATCGTCCATGGTAAAAAGCAATTTTAGAACACTGCAGAATCAATTGTTTACTAAGTTTTTTTGGTGTGTGTTTAATGTTTTATTTCAGAAACAATAGTAAATGTATGGGAGATTAAAATAGTGTTAAGCACACTGCTTACAACTGAAGTGAGTTAATAAATAGCAAGCATGAGAATATTGTTTTTATATGGATAAACAAGATATAGATGAGCATCCTACTACAAATTTTACTCAAAATACTGCAGATCATGAATGACATTTGCGGCAACACGTGTGAACAGATGTTACATCAAGCTTTTAATTCCCAAGCAGTGATTACCTTTTATTGTTTATTTCACACCTTTGACCTCGAAATACTAACAACCTTTGACAGACACATAATAAAGAAACATAATAATGACAGACAGAAACCATGAACCATCCCAACTAGACTCAAAACTCTTTCCATCCACATTTTAACTGGAGGACACAACGGCACCGAAGCAAAGCTCCTCAAAAGTAATACTTCACTGAATAAAATTCAACATTAAAGACAAAAAGCTTATGCTGATGTAGCCTCAATCCAGTCTATAGTGTGGGGAAGCCAGTGACCAAAAAGAGATGTCAGATTAGAAATAATCTCCACAAACATTGCACAATACCTGCATGTGATAAAATCCGGAGATACTATCATGCTACAGAACAAGGAGTGAAAAATAGAAATGGCATTTTGCCCAATCACATGTCTAATCAGAAGAACGACTTAAAGTGGTCATGGATCTAAGGACAATGTGTGAGGTTACTATGAATATTAAAATTACCTAAGTATTTATTCCAAGCCGTTTCATTTCATATCCTCCTGCCCCCCAAAAACCTTACCATAAAATGCTCCTAACCTTGGTTTTTCACAGAATATCTCAGGGTTGCAAATGCAATCTGATTAGTTTGGCATGCAATATTTTTCCATTGGACTATGAGGTAAGGGGGAACAGTACTACGTCCTAGACTACAACAATTCTGCTAATAGGTCAGAACAGCCATAGGACACCGATAATAAGGGCTGCGCTTATCATCAAATTGTTATTTTTAACAAAGGGACTAATGGGTGCTTCATACAAGTAGCACTAATCCCATAAATGTATCTAATTAACCGACAACCCCAAGTCACCAGAACTTAAAGCAACACCCCAGTACACTTTGTTATGTAGCTCACAGCAAAAGTGTATATACACTACATATGCAGAAAAGTGACCCTCATAAAATTGCAGCATTCTTAATAGCCACAGTAAATGCCGAAGCACAATCAAACAAGATTAAGCCATATGTGAAAAAGCTGTTTACTGGTGTTTGTCACTCAATAGGCATTATCATACTATGCCTGTAAAGTGGCTGTCAGGAGAATATACAAAACAATGCAATATTTAAATGGTGTATAATTATTTTCAAAACATCGGTTGTTGAGATGAACAGGGAACTTAAATGTTTATTTCTCCACATGACAAGTTCTACTGGTTGTAGAACGGCCAAAAAAGTACGAGTGTACAACAACTGAAAAAACACAAATATTAGCCAACTAAAAAAAAAAAAAAGTTTTGCAAAAGCAAGAAATGCATCTTTCGATATTTTATGTGGTGAAGGGTGCGTCTCGAGACGCTCCTATGCCGCCCTGCCCATCTTTCGCCACACCCCGTTTTCTGCCAAACCTTTCCTATCCCTGTACTCGCTCGCCAACCATCCCCTTTTCTCTATCAGCTCCCACCCAAATTTTCATCACCATATCATACAGCCAGCACCCTAACTTCCTCTCCATGTAACTAAAGGACTTCTCAACCATTCATCATCCGGTGTCGCTGCCACTTCCTACACCATCCCCCTTTCCTGGTGACATGTCTGCCCCTTCTAGCGTCACATCATCCTCATTCGTAACATGTCAAAGTTTAGTGGCGTTTACTTGAAACTTAAGCTGAAACGTGTGGAATGCATGAATATTTGAGGTTCACTGATCATAGCAGAAAAGGATTACTTTTAAGTAAGAGAGGCCATACTTAATAGGGCCGAGGGCCATTCACCACCACCTCACCTCTATTATGAGGCCAACCCATCTTCATTTAACAGTGATTCCACTCAGGTCTCCCCCTCCTCTAATCTCTGTCTCGGGTACTTATAGCCCTCTCACCCCCAACCTACCCGACTTGGCCAAGGTTCCTACTGTGCACACGGAAATCGCCTCAAAATACACATTTAACTCTCCCTCGCCCAGTAGGTTCCACCCTCTCACCTTGCGCTGCTGTCGCTCCCATGCGGGGTCCAGCAGCATGTCTCGATCCCACTCGTCGTCCTGCGCCATGTAGATGCCGCCGCCGCCGTTGTTGCTGGGCCCGGGCTGGTAGGGCTGGTTGGCCGTGTGATAATCCACCATGGCGGCGCTCTGCGCTGGCCGGGCAGCCGGAAGCGGTGCTGGGGCTCGTGCGGAGCCTCCCTCGGGCTTCACTGCAGGGAACGGAGCTCGTGCGCTTTAAGGGCTCCAAACGGGCCTCGCCAATCTTGCTCGGCGTCTCCGGCTGACTTCCTCGGTGTCTCGCGCTGCCTGCCTAACACTTCTTGCTTTTGCGCCTGCGCACACTAGTCGCGCGCCCTCTTTCCCCTTCCTGCAGTCAGACGAAACACTGCAAAACTTCTCCGTAGCAAAGACTATTGGAACAAGAAGTTCATGAATAATGCACTAGGAACCGCCCACGGGACTCATAAATATGCACATTAGTACAACCGGCCGAGCAGGTACAGCTTCAAGGCCGATGGGGAGGTGCTCAACTGGTCGTCAATACACACGCCCCTAGAAACTGTCAGCGGAAGCCGTGTCAGTTCGGGAAGAGAGCCGTGGATTTGCTGCCATTTTAGATTGGGCAAACTGCTCCCCAGGCGCCATCTAACGATTACTATTTATAACTAGGTAGGCAGATTCCAGCTTTAGTCACTTTGTGCTGCCACTCTGTTGTTCGTTCTCAGCATTTTCTTTCTCGCTGGCTTTAAACGTAGGCTCTGAAAAATTACACATTGGTTTTGTGTGTATGCTTGAATCCAATGTGTAGCTTTTTAAAAAGCTTTACTGGTGTCTAACCTCCTTACAGGTTGCAACAGATTGTGAAAAAGTTCGACATAAGAAAAAATACAAGACTGTGAATGACAGCGTCTATCAGCCAGTGTCTCACAAGGAATGTGTGAGTCCCCTTTAATTTGCATACATTGTGAAATCACAGGACTAGCCATTAATTGACTATTATTGAAGTGACGTTGCAAGAAGCAACTTTCATGGTGGGAATATTAATAAAACTATAAAAGCATAAATATGAACATTAATAAAATAAGAAAACATATTTTAATTTCTATTAAGTGGGGAATACATTATATTAGTTACATTGGATGGAAAGGGTTGGCCTAGGTCTCTCCAAAATTTATATCGTAATCAAATGTGTGGTAGTTGTTTTTCTTTCTGCATATTAAACTGAGTTTATGCTAACCTAGGTTGTTTACTCTGTCCACCATCGTGCACTGACATCACATAATATCACATGATAACAATTGCTGTTCTTCTTGTTTTAAATAAAGAATTGGGAGTCTCACACTAACAAACAGAGAGTGTTCGAAGAGACTTTCTGTTAGACTTGGCTTTTTCTGCGGGTTTACCCCCAGACTTTTTGCTTTTTGGCCTCCTGTTTTTGACCATGTGTGTGTTGGTTTTAGGACTCTGGGCACTTTACCACTGCTAATCAGTGCTAAAGTGCATATGCTCTCCGTGTAAATTGTGTTATGGATTGGTGTTTCCATGATTGGCCTATTTGATTTATGTGTCAGTCCCTAGTAAAGTGCACTGCGAGTGCCAGGGCCTATAAATCAAATGCTGTTGGTTGGCTGCAGCACTGGATTGTGCCACCCACGCAAACAGCCCGTAAAGTGGAACTCTGGCCTGCCATTGCAGAGCCTGTGTGCAGCCTGGGGCTGCCATGTCGACTTGGCAAGTGCACACACTTGCCAGTCCCTAAACCATCCCTTTTCTACATGTTAGTCACCCCTAAGGTAGGCCCAAGGTACCCCTGTGGGCAGGGTGCAGTGTATGTGAAAGGTGGGACATGCCCTGGTGTGTGTGTGGCATGTCCTGATAGTGACTTACAGCCAATTTCGTTTTTCACTATTGCAAGGCTACCAGTTCCCCATAGGATAGAATGGGAGGTTTGTTTATAACATCTTATAAACATAACTGGCCCAGGGAATTCGGTAAGAAAATAGAATTTAGTATGCCTGAACTCAGAATCTAAAGATGCATCTTTTAGTGAAGGTGATTTTTACATTCTGTGTTTGAAAATACCACTTTTAGAAAGTAGGTATTTTCTTGCTCAGTCATCCCGTGTGCCTCTGCTGGAATGTGGATTGCCTGTCTGGGTTTTGGATGACAGAAGGCTGGGGGAGCAGGAGGGGCGCCAGATGGTCTAGGTAGGTCAGGAAAGGGCTGAAGAGACCTGGGTTACGATGGGGGAAGGGGGAGGAGATTTCCTTGTACCTCAAAGGGCCTGCTCTGCCTCTGACAAATGCCGTCTCCACCTCCTGCCAGGAATTCACACCAGAGAAGGCAGAACTGGTCCTGACCGGGCACAGGCCCTCTCTGCCTAAGAGATCAAAGGATTTTTGGACATAAATGCTGGGTCCCAGACCCCTGAACTTTAGAACTCATCTGGACAAGAAGACTGCCAAGAAGAAGAGCCGGAGAAGCTGCGAAAAGGAACGACTGCTTTGCTGGGTGCTTTGCTGGGCTGACCTGCAGTGGCTGCTTCTGTCTTGGGCAGTGAAAGGCCTGGACTGGACTTTCTGCAACCTAATTTGTGAGTCTCTCCAAGGCCTTGAGGTAGAGCTTGCCCCCTGTTCACGAAGTCTCAGGAACAACAAAGACTTCAAGTTCTTCGACCCGCAGCACTGGGGACTGTGTGTTTTGTGCTGCAGCAAGAAGAACGCCAACTCAACGACGTC
The DNA here is from genome assembly GCA_963921515.1 of Calotriton arnoldi. Taxonomy (NCBI): domain Eukaryota; kingdom Metazoa; phylum Chordata; class Amphibia; order Caudata; family Salamandridae; genus Calotriton; species Calotriton arnoldi. Next base: position 835,950 of record CAWUFW010001110.1, read on the forward strand.
TACGATGCCGCTGCCGACTCCGTGTCCTGAAGGCACCGCAGAGGGCACCGCCGCAACGCCGCACCACAACCTTGGTCTCACCGACGATGCCTGTTGACGCCGACACCGAGCCGCTGCTTGCACCGCGACCTGTGGGCACCGCACTCCGCACCGCCTTGCTTCACGCCGAAGCTTTGGCACCTCAGAGAGCACCGCTGCAACGCCGCACCGCAACCCTGGTCTCACCGACGACGCCTGTTGATGCCGCCACCGAGCCGCTGCTTGCACCGCGACCTGTGGGAACCGCACTCCGCACCGCCTCGCTTCACGCCGAAGCTTTGGCGCCGCAGAGGGCACCGCCGCAATGCCGCACCGCAACCCTGGTCTCACCGACGACGCCTGTTGACACCGCCACCGAGCCGCTGCTTGCACCGCGACCTGTGGGCACCGCACTCCGCACCGCCTCGCTTCACGCCAAAGCTTTTGGCACCGCAGAGAGCACCGCCGCAACGCCGCAACGCGACCCTGGTCTCACCGACGACGCCTGTTGACGCTGCCACCGAGCCGATGCTCGCACCGCGACTTGTGGGCACCGCACTCCGCACCGCCTTGCTTCATGAGGACGCCTTGGCCTTCCTGACGCCGCCACTTCCTGCCAAAATCAACGCCGCTGCTTGCACCGTGGTTCGAGGGCACCGCTCGTAAGTCACACGACGCACCGCCCTCATCCTTCACCGCAACTTTGGCCTACCGACGCTGGCGCCATCGACTCCAGTTCGTCAGCCGACGACAGCGCTTCAGCAATGACGACGACGCTGCTTGCACCGTGACCTGCTAGCACCGTGGCGAGCACCGCCTTCATCTCGCACCGCGACCCTGGTCTCGCCGACGACGCCATCTGACGCCGTCACCGAGCCGCTGCTCGCACCGCGACCTGTGGGCACCGCACGCTGCGCCGCTGCGCTTCGCACCGCAGCACCAGACGTCTGCCTGCGCCAGCGCTCCTGATTCCATCAGAGAGGAGCTCGACCTGCAACGCGAGTGACTTCAAGGGCCTCAACGCCCTGCATCTCTCACAGGTACTGTTTGCGGGTCTTCCCGACACCGTAGCGGGCCCGCGACCCCGTGACCAGCCAGAACTGTTGGATTTGTTGTTCACGACGCCGTGGTAGCACGGACGGAGCTATCCACACAAGGAACTCTTTTTAATCAGCGTATGTTTGGAACTGTGAACTTTTAAGTATAGTATTGTGGATTCTTATCGTTTTTGGTCTTGTTTTAATTATATAAAAATATTGGATATTTTTCTAAACTGGTGTGGTGTCCTTTTGTAGTGCGTACACTGTATTACTGTGGGTTATGTGCAAATGCTTTACACACTGCCTCTAAGATAAGCCTGGCTGCTCGTGCCAAGCTACCAAGGGGGTGAGCAGGGGTTATTTTAGACGTGTAACTCCCTTATCCTGACTAGAGTGGTGGTTTTTGCCTGGCTTTGGCCCACGCCCTAGCCTACCAAAAATCCCATTTCTAACATTGGTTGTCAGCGGTGAGGATAGGACTTGTGTTTGCACTTGACTTACAGTGATTGGTGTGCACTACTACCATATCGCAGACCATTACGTACCACATACAGGTTCTTTTTCTTTTTGGCCTATTTTTATCTTGCCAGTTTGAACTTGCTACTTCAACATGCCTGAATCTATAGTATCATCAAATGCATCAGTAGAAATTGCCTTTGAGGAGGATCGATTGGAAGCCTACAATGTCAAGGAGTTAAAATCGATTTGCAAGAACCTGAAAGTCCAGGTCAGAGGCCTCACCAGGAAAGAGGAGCTACAAAAGGCGCTGAGGGCCTGGGTAGCAGCCAGACATGCCAGTGGGCAATCTGGTGATCTCAATGGAGAGGTGGAGGAGCCTGTTCCTAGGGTGGATGTGCTTTTGGGCGGGGGGACCCTCCAGGCAAGGCAGCAGTGGCTTGTCCCCAGAGGAGATGGAGGACAGGCGGGAAGCAAGGAAGTTTGAATTGGAGAAACTCAGAATAGAAAGTGAGAGGGAAGACAAGAGAATAGCCATGGAGGAAAGGAAGATGATCTTGGATCATGAGCTTAAAATGAGAGAGCTGGAGCTGGATTGGGAAGCCGGTAGGGCTTTGTCCAGCCCAGATGGTGGCAGCAAAAATGTAGTGTCTAGTACTGAGGGGGAGGTACACGCACACACAGATTTGGGGCCCTGCTTCAAGGAGGGGTTGACATACGCCAGGGGGTTCAGGATTGTGAGGTTACTCCCGTGGTACGCAGTGTCCCTGAGGTGGATTGGGGAACTGGCACAGGGGATCATTTTCCTAGGAGTGGGAGGGACACTCTACTGACTCTAGATGAGAGGTGCAGGGAGAGGGGTTCCCCCATGATAGAAGCCCTGGTAAGTGAGTATGAAGACCAGCCAGAAGAGTATGGGTTGAGAGACAGCAACAGTCAGACACTGTCTCACCGGTCTTGTGAGAATGATGTGGGGTACTTGTCTGAGGCACTGGATGGTTGGGTGAAGGTTTAGTTTGGTTAACACCTGTGTGGGGCTGTGTTATTCAATTATTGGAGAGCATATGTTAAGTCGCTGTTTTCCAGAGCTATGCCAACACCCAGTGGAGTGTGAGTTTTCTGACCCCAGGGAGCTTGCACTGGAGGCAGACCTTTTGGTGGATTCCAGAGGGTCTGGAGAAGCATCTGGCGGTGACCCGGAAGGAAGTGGCTTAGGTATTTCCCAACCAAGGGTGGTGGGAAAGGTTCGTGGTAGCCCAGATAGGTCCCGGTGTCGTGGGAAAGGTGTAGGGACTCACGTCCTGTCTTCGCGGAGAAGGAGTGGGAAGGGGCTGAGGCCCAAGGTGCCCGAAACCCGGTCCCAGAGCCTGGGTGGTTCCATGAGGGAACACCAGGTGGGGAGCCTAGGCTGTACTGGAAGGCCACCCATTGAGGGGGATCCCCTAGTGTCTGGGGAACTGGGGGGTCTGCTGTAACTAGCATCCCACCGGTTCTGGTGTCTGGCAACACCGCTCCAGTTGGGAGGGTGCAGAAGTCCAGATGGAGGGGTGAGAGGGGGATGCGTTCCCCAGTGGGAGAACCAGTGGGTCAGGGGCCAGCCAGAAGGGCTGAGCCTCCTAGCAGTGACCATGGTGACACCACTTCTGTCCTGGGGGATCTTCGCGCACTGTCAGATGGACAGAGGTCAGGAGATCTGCGCCAGGCAGACTGTCACACAACGCATGAGTCATGTGTTACCCTCAGGGGGGGCATGCGTGCTCCCAAGGAAGTCCTGGTGTGCCGGGCAGGTGCTCAGCTGCAGGGTTTAGTCCCTGGGTTGGGAAGCCAGGTTCAGGTCCAGCCTGACCTGGAGGGAAGGACGACTGTAAGCAGTGTCTGACCGGTTTGTCTTCTAGGGGTACCACTCCAGGTGGGAGGGTGCAGAACTCTGGAAGGGGGTGCAGAGGGAGGGAGTCCTCGCCTCTGACCCCGGTTCAACTTGAGGGTTTAGACCCCAGGTTGGGAGACCAGTTGCTGGAGGGAGGTCCTGAACTGGTGGGCGAGTTGGGCAGGACACCTGCCACAGGTGCCCTGATAATTTTGGAAGGACCAGTAGGTCAAGGGTTGCCAGCTCTGAGGTCAGAGCACCCCAGGACTGACCCTGGTGAGGCCACTTCTGGCCTGGGGGGTCTTCATGCTCTGTCAGGTGGACAGGAGGCTGGAGACCTGCGCCAGGTGGATTCTGGCACAACTCATGAGGGGTGTGTTTCCCTTTGGGGGGTTGGTGTACTCCCCCGGAAGTCCTGGGTTGCCAGGCACAGGTCCAGCCTAAGGGTACAGGCCCTGGGTTGGAGGCCCAGGTTCAGGGTGTCCCCCCTGACCTGGGGGAAGGGGCAACTGCTAACAGTGCCACTACCGGTTTGTCTTCTGGGGGTGCCCCTCCAGGTGGGAGGGTACAGTGCCCCAGGGAGGAGGACCGGGTGTGGGAGAGCCTACCCCAGTCCCTTGTTCATCCTCAGGGTACAGAACCTGGGCTGGTGTACCAGTTGCAGGATAGCACCCCTGAACTGGTGGGTGAATTGTGCAGAACGCCTGCCACAGGTGGCCTGACAATTCTGGAGTTGAGGGGGACTGCTCCCGGTGGGGGGATGCAGTGCCCCAGGGAGGAGGACAGGGTGTGGGAGAGGCCATCCCAGTCCTGTGTCCAGCCTCAGGGTACAGACCCTAGGCTGGTGTACCAGTTGCAGGATAGCACCCCTGAACTGGTGGGCAAATTGTGCAAGGCACCTGCCACAGGTGCCCTGACAATTCTGGAAGGGGGTACCGCTCCAGGTGGGAGGGTACGGAGCCCCTGGGAGGAAGACCGGGGTTGGGAGAGCCTACCCCAGTCTCCTGTCCAGCCGCCGGGTACAGACCCTAGGCTGGTGGGTCAGTGCCAGGATGTCATCCCTGGCCTGACAAGAGGGAGAGTGGACAAAGGGTGCCAGGCACCTGGGGCTACCGCCCCCCACTCTCTGACGCCACAGAGGTTAGAGAGCCCTGAGAGGCATAAGGCCTGGGTCTCCCCACTGACAACTGTCGGTAGCCACTGTGGCTTACTGTCCTGGTGGACAGAGTTGCCCCTGGGAGGGGGACAGGAGTCACACCCTGGGGTGGACTGGGCCACACCACTGTGTTGGCCATGTGGGCACTGTCAGCCTGTTGGGACACATCTGTGAGCAAAGTAAGTTTAGGCACTGCACAGATGGGGTTCACAGGTGAAGAGAAGGGTACCCCATGGGTCAGCTTAGTGGGCCCTGAGAGTATGGATAGAGGGATCCAACTGGGTTTGGAAAGGCGTAGAACCAGAACGTGCCCCCGCTGTTGTGGGCCAGGTCTATGTTCTATCGCCCCAAGCAGGGAAGTCCATCAAGGGATTGATTAGTCTACCCTGGCTTTAGGCTGGGAGGGGGTTGTGTTAGACTTGGCTTTTTCAGCGGGTTTACCCCCAGACTTTTTGCTTTTTGGCCTCCTGTTTTTGACCCTGTGTGTGTTGGTTTTAGGATTCTGGGCACTTTACCACTGCTAATCAGTGCTAAAGTGCATATGCTCTCCGTGTAAATTGTGTTATGGATTGGTGTTTCCATGATTGGCCTATTTGATTTATGTGTCAGTCCCTAGTAAAGTGCACTTTACTAGTAAAGTGCACTGCGAGTGCCAGGGCCTATAAATCAAATGCTGTTGGTGGGCTGCAGCACTGGATTGTGCCACCCACGCAAGCAGCCCGTAAAGTGGAACTCTGGCCTGCCATTGCAGAGCCTTCCTGCTGCCCCTTGGGCTGCCATGTCGACTTGGCAAGTGCACACACTTGCCAGTCCCTAAACCATCCCTTTTCTACATGTTAGTCACCCCTAAGGTAGGCCCAAGGTACCCCTGTGGGCAGGGTGCAGTGTATGTGAAAGGTGGGACATGCCCTAGTGTGTGTGTGGCATGTCCTGATAGTGAATTACAGCCAATTTCGTTTTTCACTATTGCAAGGCTACCAGTTCCCCATAGGATAGAATGGGAGGTTTGTTTATAACATCTTATAAACATAACTGGCCCAGGGAATTCGGTAAGAAAATAGAATTTAGTATGCCTGAACTCAGAATCTAAAGATGCATCTTTTAGTGAAGGTGATTTTTACATTCTGTGTTTGAAAATACCACTTTTAGAAAGTAGGTATTTTCTTGCTCAGTCATCCCGTGTGCCTCTGCTGGAATGTGGATTGCCTGTCTGGGTTTTGGATGACAGAAGGCTGGGGGAGCAGGAGGGGCGCCAGATGGTCTAGGTAGGTCAGGAAAGGGCTGAAGAGACCTGGGTTACGATGGGGGAAGGGGGAGGAGATTTCCTTGTACCTCAAAGGGCCTGCTCTGCCTCTGACAAATGCCGTCTCCACCTCCTGCCAGGAATTCACACCAGAGAAGGCAGAACTGGTCCTGACCGGGCACAGGCCCTCTCTGCCTAAGAGATCAAAGGATTTTTGGACATAAATGCTGGGTCCCAGACCCCTGAACTTTAGAACTCATCTGGACAAGAAGACTGCCAAGAAGAAGAGCCGGAGAAGCTGCGAAAAGGAACGACTGCTTTGCTGGGTGCTTTGCTGGGCTGACCTGCAGTGGCTGCTTCTGTCTTGGGCAGTGAAAGGCCTGGACTGGACTTTCTGCAACCTAATTTGTGAGTCTCTCCAAGGCCTTGAGGTAGAGCTTGCCCCCTGTTCACGAAGTCTCAGGAACAACAAAGACTTCAAGTTCTTCGACCCGCAGCACTGGGGACTGTGTGTTTTGTGCTGCAGCAAGAAGAACGCCAACTCAACGACGTCTACGACGCCGCTGCCGACTCCGTGTCCTGAAGGCACCGCAGAGGGCACCGTCGCAACGCCGCACCACAACCTTGGTCTCACCGACGATGCCTGTTGACGCCGACACCGAGCCGCTGCTTGCACCGCGACCTGTGGGCACCGCACTCGGCACCGCCTTGCTTCACGCCGAAGCTTTGGCACCGCAGAGAGCACCGCCGCAACGCAACCCTGGTCTCACCGACGATGCCTGTTGACGCTGCCACCGAGCCGCTGCTTGCACCGCGACCTGTGGGAACCCCGCACCGCCTCGCTTCACGGCGAAGCTTTGGCGCCACAGAGGGCACCGCCGCAACGCCGCACCGCAACCCTGGTCTCACCGACGACGCCTGTTGACGCCGCCACCGAGCCGCTGCTTGCACTGCGACCTGTGGGCACCGCACTCCGCACCGCCTCGCTTCACGCCAAAGCTTTGGCACCGCAGAGAGCACCGCCGCAACGCCGCTCCGCGACCCTGGTCTCACCGACGAAGCCTGTTGACGCTGCCACCGAGCCGCTGCTCGCACCGCGACCTGTGGGCACCGCACTCCGCACCGCCTTGCTTCACGAGGACGCCTTGGCCTTCCTGACGCCGCCACTTCCCGCCGAAATCGACGCCGCTGCTTGCACCGTGGTTCGAGGGCACCGCTCGTAAGTCACACGACGCACCGCCCTCATCCTTCACCGCAACCTTGGCCTACCGACGCCGGCGCCATCGACTCCAGTTCGTCAGCCGACGACAGCGCTTCAGCAATGACGACGACGCTGCTTGCACCGTGACCTGCTAGCACCGTGGCGAGCACCGCCTTCATCTCGCACCGCGACCCTGGTCTAGCCGACGACGCCATCTGACGCCTTCACCGAGCCGCTGCTCGCACCGCGACCTGGGGGCACCGCACGCTGCACCGCTGCGCTTCGCACCGCAGCACCAGACGTCTGCCGGCGCCAGCGCTCCTGATTCCATCAGAGAGGAGCTCGACCTACAACACGAGTGACTTCAAGGGCCTCAACGCCCTGCATCTCTCACAGGTACTGTTTGCGGGTCTTCCCGACACCGTAGCGGGCCCGCGACCCCGCGACCAGCCAGAACTGTTGGATTTGTTGTTCACGACGCCGTGGTAGCACGGACGGAGCTATCCACACAAGGAACTCTTTTTAATCAGCGTATTTTTGGAACTGTGAACTTTTAAGTATAGTATTGTGGATTCTTATCGTTTTTGGTCTTGTTTTAATTATATAAAAATATTGGATATTTTTCTAAACTGGTGTGGTGTCCTTTTGTAGTGCGTACACTGTATTACTGTGGGTTATGTGCAAATGCTTTACACACTGCCTCTAAGATAAGCCTGGCTGCTCGTGCCAAGCTACCAAGGGGGTGAGCAGTAGTTATTTTAGACGTGTAACTCCCTTATCCTGACTAGAGTGGGGGTTTTTGCCTGGCTTTGGCCCACGCCCTAGCCTACCAAAAATACCATTTCTAACATTGGTTGTCAGCGGTGAGGTTAGGACTTGTGTTTGCACTTGACTTACAGTGATTGGTGTGCACTACTACCATATCGCAGACCATTACGTACCACATACAGGCCTATTTTTATCTTGCCAGTTTGAACTTGCTACTTCAACATGCCTGAATCTATAGTATCATCAAATGCATCAGTAGAAATTGCCTTTGAGGAGGATCGATTGGAAGCCTACAATGTCAAGGAGTTAAAATCGATTTGCAAGAACCTGAAAGTCCAGGTCAGAGGCCTCACCAGGAAGGAGGAGCTACAAAAGGCGCTGAGGGCCTGGGTAGCAGCCAGACATGCCAGTGGGCAATCTGGTGATTTCAATGGAGAGGTGGAGGAGCCTGTTCCTAGGGTGGATGTGCTTTTGGGCGGGGGGGACCCTCCAGGCAAGGCAGCAGTGGCTTGTCCCCAGAGGAGATGGAGGACAGGCGGGAAGCAAGGAAGTTTGAATTGGAGAAACTCAGAATAGAAAGTGAGAGGGAAGACAAGAGAATAGCCATGGAGGAAAGGAAGAGGATCTTGGATCATGAGCTTAAAATGAGAGAGCTGGAGCTGGATTGGGAAGCCGGTAGGGCTTTGTCCAGCCCAGATGGTGGCAGCAAAAATGTAGTGTCTAGTACTGAGGGGGAGGTACACGCACACACAGATTTGGGGCCCTGCTTCAAGGAGGGGGTTGACATACGCCAGGGGGTTCAGGATTGTGAGGTTACTCCCGTGGTACGCAGTATCCCTGAGGTGGATTGGGGAACTGGCACAGGGGATCATTTTCCTAGGAGTGGGAGGGACACTCTACTGACTCTAGATGAGAGGTGCAGGGAGAGGGGTTCCCCCATGATAGAAGCCCTGGTAAGTGAGTATGAAGACCAGCCAGAAGAGTATGGGTTGAGAGACAGCAACAGTCAGACACTGTCTCACCGGTCTTGTGAGAATGATGTGGGGTACTTGTCTGAGGCACTGGATGGTTGGGTGAAGGTTTAGTTTGGTTAACACCTGTGTGGGGCTGTGTTATTCAATTATTGGAGAGCATATGTTAAGTCGCTGTTTTCCAGAGCTATGCCAACACCCAGTGGAGTGTGAGTTTTCTGACCCCAGGGAGCTTGCACTGGAGGCAGACCTTTTGGTGGATTCCAGAGGGTCTGGAGAAGCATCTGGCGGTGACCCGGAAGGAAGTGGCTTAGGTATTTCCCAACCAAGGGTGGTGGGAAAGGTTCGTGGTAGCCCAGATAGGTCCCGGTGTCGTGGGAAAGGTGTAGGGACTCACGTCCTGTCTTCGCGGAGAAGGAGTGGGAAGGGGCTGAGGCCCAAGGTGCCCGAAACCCGGTCCCAGAGCCTGGGTGGTTCCATGAGGGAACACCAGGTGGGGAGCCTAGGCTGTACTGGAAGGCCACCCATTGAGGGGGATCCCCTAGTGTCTGGGGAACTGGGGGGTCTGCTGTAACTAGCATCCCACCGGTTCTGGTGTCTGGCAACACCGCTCCAGTTGGGAGGGTGCAGAAGTCCAGATGGAGGGGTGAGAGGGGGATGCGTTCCCCAGTGGGAGAACCAGTGGGTCAGGGGCCAGCCAGAAGGGCTGAGCATCCTAGCAGTGACCATGGTGACACCACTTCTGTCCTGGGGGATCTTCGCGCACTGTCAGATGGACAGAGGTCAGGAGATCTGCGCCAGGCAGACTGTCACACAACGCATGAGTCATGTGTTACCCTCAGGGGGGGCATGCGTGCTCCCAAGGAAGTCCTGGTGTGCCGGGCAGGTGCTCAGCTGCAGGGTTTAGTCCCTGGGTTGGGAAGCCAGGTTCAGGTCCTGCCTGACCTGGAGGGAAGGACGACTGTAAGCAGTGTCTGACCGGTTTGTCTTCTAGGGGTACCACTCCAGGTGGGAGGGTGCAGAACTCTGGAAGGGGGTGCAGAGGGAGGGAGTCCTCGCCTCTGACCCCGGTTCAACTTGAGGGTTTAGACCCCAGGTTGGGAGACCAGTTGCTGGAGGGAGGTCCTGAACTGGTGGGCGAGTTGGGCAGGACACCTGCCACAGGTGCCCTGATAATTTTGGAAGGACCAGTAGGTCAGGGGTTGCCAGCTCTGAGGTCAGAGCACCCCAGGACTGACCCTGGTGAGGCCACTTCTGGCCTGGGGAGTCTTCATGCTCTGTCAGGTGGACAGGAGGCTGGAGACCTGCGCCAGGTGGATTCTGGCACAACTAATGAGGGGTGTGTTTCCCTTTGGGGGGTTGGTGTACTCCCCCGGAAGTCCTGGGTTGCCAGGCACAGGTCCAGCCTAAGGGTACAGGCCCTGGGTTGGAGGCCCAGGTTCAGGGTGTCCCCCCTGACCTGGGGGAAGGGGCAACTGCTAACAGTGCCACTACCGGTTTGTCTTCTGGGGGTGCCCCTCCAGGTGGGAGGGTACAGTGCCCCAGGGAGGAGGACCGGGTGTGGGAGAGCCTACCCCAGTCCCTTGTTCATCCTCAGGGTACAGACCCTGGGCTGGTGTACCAGTTGCAGGATAGCACCCCTGAACTGGTGGGTGAATTGTGTAGAACGCCTGCCACAGGTGGCCTGACAATTCTGGAGTTGAGGGGGACTGCTCCCGGTGGGGGGGATGCAGTGCCCCAGGGAGGAGGACAGGGTGTGGGAGAGGCCACCCCAGTCCTGTGTCCAGCCTCAGGGTACAGACCCTAGGCTGGTGTACCAGTTGCAGGATAGCACCCCTGAACTGGTGGGCAAATTGTGCAAGGCACCTGCCACAGGTGCCCTGACAATTCTGGAAGGGGGTACCGCTCCAGTTGGGAGGGTACGGAGCCCCTGGGAGGAAGACCGGGGTTGGGAGAGCCTACCCCAGTCTCCTGTCCAGCCGCCGGGTACAGACCCTAGGCTGGTGGGTCAGTGCCAGGATGTCATCCCTGGCCTGACAAGAGGGAGAGTGGACAAAGGGTGCCAGGCACCTGGGGCTACCGCCCCCACTCTCTGACGCCACAGAGGTTAGAGAGCCCTGAGAGGCATAAGGCCTGGGTCTCCCCACTGACAACTGTCGGTAGCCACTGTGGCTTACTGTCCTGGTGGACAGAGTTGCCCCTGGGAGGGGGACAGGAGTCACACCCTGGGGTGGACTGGGCCACACCACTGTGTTGGCCATGTGGGCACTGTCAGCCTGTTGGGACACATCTGTGAGCAAAGTAAGTTTAGGCACTGCACAGATGGGGTTCACAGGTGAAGAGAAGGGTACCCCATGGGTCAGCTTAGTGGGCCCTGAGAGTATGGATAGAGGGATCCAACTGGGTTTGGAAAGGCGTAGAACCAGAACGTGCCCCCGCTGTTGTGGGCCAGGTCTATGTTCTATCGCCCCAAGCAGGGAAGTCCATCAAGGGATTGATTAGTCTACCCTGGCTTTAGGCTGGGAGGGGGTTGTGTTAGACTTGGCTTTTTCAGCGGGTTTACCCCCAGACTTTTTGCTTTTTGGCCTCCTGTTTTTGACCCTGTGTGTGTTGGTTTTAGGATTCTGGGCACTTTACCACTGCTAATCAGTGCTAAAGTGCATATGCTCTCCGTGTAAATTGTGTTATGGATTGGTGTTTCCATGATTGGCCTATTTGATTTATGTGTCAGTCCCTAGTAAAGTGCACTTTACTAGTAAAGTGCACTGCGAGTGCCAGGGCCTATAAATCAAATGCTGTTGGTGGGCTGCAGCACTGGATTGTGCCACCCACGCAAACAGCCCGTAAAGTGGAACTCTGGCCTGCCATTGCAGAGCCTTCCTGCTGCCCCTTGGGCTGCCATGTCGACTTGGCAAGTGCACACACTTGCCAGTCCCTAAACCATCCCTTTTCTACATGTTAGTCACCCCTAAGGTAGGCCCAAGGTACCCCTGTGGGCAGGGTGCAGTGTATGTGAAAGGTGGGACATGCCCTAGTGTGTGTGTGGCATGTCCTGATAGTGAATTACAGCCAATTTCGTTTTTCACTATTGCAAGGCTACCAGTTCCCCATAGGATAGAATGGGAGGTTTGTTTATAACATCTTATAAACATAACTGGCCCAGGGAATTCGGTAAGAAAATAGAATTTAGTATGCCTGAACTCAGAATCTAAAGATGCATCTTTTAGTGAAGGTGATTTTTACATTCTGTGTTTGAAAATACCACTTTTAGAAAGTAGGTATTTTCTTGCTCAGTCATCCCGTGTGCCTCTGCTGGAATGTGGATTGCCTGTCTGGGTTTTGGATGACAGAAGGCTGGGGGAGCAGGAGGGGCGCCAGATGGTCTAGGTAGGTCAGGAAAGGGCTGAAGAGACCTGGGTTACGATGGGGGAAGGGGGAGGAGATTTCCTTGTACCTCAAAGGGCCTGCTCTGCCTCTGACAAATGCCGTCTCCACCTCCTGCCAGGAATCCACGCCAGAGAAGGCAGAACTGGTCCTGACCGGGCACAGGCCCTCTCTGCCTAAGAGATCAAAGGATTTTTGGACATAAATGCTGGGTCCCAGACCCCTGAACTTTAGAACTCATCTGGACAAGAAGACTGCCAAGAAGAAGAGCCGGAGAAGCTGCGAAAAGGAACGACTGCTTTGCTGGGTGCTTTGCTGGGCTGACCTGCAGTGGCTGCTTCTGTCTTGGGCAGTGAAAGGCCTGGACTGGACTTTCTGCAACCTAATTTGTGAGTCTCTCCAAGGCCTTGAGGTAGAGCTTGCCCCCTGTTCACGAAGTCTCAGGAACAACAAAGACTTCAAGTTCTTCGACCCGCAGCACTGGGGACTGTGTGTTTTGTGCTGCAGCAAGAAGAACGCCAACTCAACGACGTCTACGACGCCGCTGCCGACTCCGTGTCCTGAAGGCACCGCAGAGGGCACCGCCGCAACGCCGCACCACAACCTTGGTCTCACCGACGATGCCTGTTGACGCCGACACCGAGCCGCTGCTTGCACCGCGACCTGTGGGCACCGCACTCGGCACCGCCTTGCTTCACGCCGAAGCTTTGGCACCGCAGAGAGCACCGCCGCAACGCAACCCTGGTCTCACCGACGATGCCTGTTGACGCCGCCACCGAGCCGCTGCTTGCACCGCGACCTGTGGGAACCCCACTCCGCACCGCCTCGCTTCACGGCGAAGCTTTGGCGCCACAGAGGGCACCGCCGCAACGCCGCACCGCAACCCTGGTCTCACCGACGACGCCTGTTGACGCCGCCACCGAGCCGCTGCTTGCACTGCGACCTGTGGGCACCGCACTCCGCACCGCCTCGCTTCACGCCAAAGCTTTGGCACCGCAGAGAGCACCGCCGCAACGCCGCTCCGCGACCCTGGTCTCACCGACGAAGCCTGTTGACGCTGCCACCGAGCCGCTGCTCGCACCGCGACCTGTGGGCACCGCACTCCGCACCGCCTTGCTTCACGAGGACGCCTTGGCCTTCCTGACGCCGCCACTTCCCGCCGAAATCGACGCCGCTGCTTGCACCGTGGTTCGAGGGCACCGCTCGTAAGTCACACGACGCACCGCCCTCATCCTTCACCGCAACCTTGGCCTACCGACGCCGGCGCCATCGACTCCAGTTCGTCAGCCGACGACAGCGCTTCAGCAATGACGACGACGCTGCTTGCACCGTGACCTGCTAGCACCGTGGCGAGCACCGCCTTCATCTCGCACCGCGACCCTGGTCTAGCCGACGACGCCATCTGACGCCTTCACCGAGCCGCTGCTCGCACCGCGACCTGGGGGCACCGCACGCTGCACCGCTGCGCTTCGCACCGCAGCACCAGACGTCTGCCGGCGCCAGCGCTCCTGATTCCATCAGAGAGGAGCTCGACCTGCAACACGAGTGACTTCAAGGGCCTCAACGCCCTGCATCTCTCACAGGTACTGTTTGCGGGTCTTCCCGACACCGTAGCGGGCCCGCGACCCCGCGACCAGCCAGAACTGTTGGATTTGTTGTTCACGACGCCGTGGTAGCACGGACGGAGCTATCCACACAAGGAACTCTTTTTAATCAGCGTATTTTTGGAACTGTGAACTTTTAAGTATAGTATTGTGGATTCTTATCATTTTTGGTCTTGTTTTAATTATATAAAAATATTGGATATTTTTCTAAACTGGTGTGGTGTCCTTTTGTAGTGCGTACACTGTATTACTGTGGGTTATGTGCAAATGCTTTACACACTGCCTCTAAGATAAGCCTGGCTGCTCGTGCCAAGCTACCAAGGGGGTGAGCAGTAGTTATTTTAGACGTGTAACTCCCTTATCCTGACTAGAGTGGGGGTTTTTGCCTGGCTTTGGCCCACGCCCTAGCCTACCAAAAATACAATTTCTAACATTGGTTGTCAGCGGTGAGGTTAGGACTTGTGTTTGCACTTGACTTACAGTGATTGGTGTGCACTACTACCATATCGCAGACCATTACGTACCACATACAGGCCTATTTTTATCTTGCCAGTTTGAACTTGCTACTTCAACATGCCTGAATCTATAGTATCATCAAATGCATCAGTAGAAATTGCCTTTGAGGAGGATCGATTGGAAGCCTACAATGTCAAGGAGTTAAAATCGATTTGCAAGAACCTGAAAGTCCAGGTCAGAGGCCTCACCAGGAAGGAGGAGCTACAAAAGGCGCTGAGGGCCTGGGTAGCAGCCAGACATGCCAGTGGGCAATCTGGTGATCTCAATGGAGAGGTGGAGGAGCCTGTTCCTAGGGTGGATGTGCTTTTGGGCGGGGGGGACCCTCCAGGCAAGGCAGCAGTGGCTTGTCCCCAGAGGAGATGGAGGACAGGCGGGAAGCAAGGAAGTTTGAATTGGAGAAACTCAGAATAGAAAGTGAGAGGGAAGACAAGAGAATAGCCATGGAGGAAAGGAAGATGATCTTGGATCATGAGCTTAAAATGAGAGAGCTGGAGCTGGATTGGGAAGCCGGTAGGGCTTTGTCCAGCCCAGATGGTGGCAGCAAAAATGTAGTGTCTAGTACTGAGGGGGAGGTACACGCACACACAGATTTGGGGCCCTGCTTCAAGGAGGGGGTTGACATACGCCAGGGGTTCAGGATTGTGAGGTTACTCCCGTGGTACGCAGTGTCCCTGAGGTGGATTGGGGAACTGGCACAGGGGATCATTTTCCTAGGAGTGGGAGGGACACTCTACTGACTCTAGATGAGAGGTGCAGGGAGAGGGGTTCCCCCATGATAGAAGCCCTGGTAAGTGAGTATGAAGACCAGCCAGAAGAGTATGGATTGAGAGACAGCAACAGTCAGACGCTGTCTCACCGGTCTTGTGAGAATGATGTGGGGTACTTGTCTGAGGCACTGGATGGTTGGGTGAAGGTTTAGTTTGGTTAACACCTGTGTGGGGCTGTGTTATTCAATTATTGGAGAGCATATGTTAAGTCGCTGTTTTCCAGAGCTATGCCAACACCCAGTGGAGTGTGAGTTTTCTGACCCCAGGGAGCTTGCACTGGAGGCAGACCTTTTGGTGGATTCCAGAGGGTCTGGAGAAGCATCTGGCGGTGACCCGGAAGGAAGTGGCTTAGGTATTTCCCAACCAAGGGTGGTGGGAAAGGTTCGTGGTAGCCCAGATAGGTCCCGGTGTCGTGGGAAAGGTGTAGGGACTCACGTCCTGTCTTCGCGGAGAAGGAGTGGGAAGGGGCTGAGGCCCAAGGTGCCCGAAACCCGGTCCCAGAGCCTGGGTGGTTCCATGAGGGAACACCAGGTGGGGAGCCTAGGCTGTACTGGAAGGCCACCCATTGAGGGGGATCCCCTAGTGTCTGGGGAACTGGGGGGACTGCTGTAACGAGCATCCCACCGGTTCTGGTGTCTGGCAACACCGCTCCAGTTGGGAGGGTGCAGAAGTCCAGATGGAGGGGTGAGAGGGGGATGCGTTCCCCAGTGGGAGAACCAGTGGGTCAGGGGCCAGCCAGAAGGGCTGAGCCTCCTAGCAGTGACCATGGTGACACCACTTCTGTCCTGGGGGATCTTCGCGCACTGTCAGATGGACAGAGGTCAGGAGATCTGCGCCAGGCAGACTGTCACACAACGCATGAGTCATGTGTTACCCTCAGGGGGGGCATGCGTGCTCCCAAGGAAGTCCTGGTGTGCCGGGCAGGTGCTCAGCTGCAGGGTTTAGTCCCTGGGTTGGGAAGCCAGGTTCAGGTCCTGCCTGACCTGGAGGGAAGGACAACTGTAAGCAGTGTCCTGACCGGTTTGTCTTCTAGGGGTACCACTCCAGGTGGGAGGGTGCAGAACTCTGGAAGGGGGTGCAGAGGGAGGGAGTCCTCGCCTCTGACCCCGGTTCAACTTGAGGGTTTAGACCCTAGGTTGGGAGACCAGTTGCTGGAGGGAGGTCCTGAACTGGTAGGCGAGTTGGGCAGGACACCTGCCACAGGTGCCCTGACAATTTTGGAAGGACCAGTAGGTCAGGGGTTGCCAGCTCTGAGGTCAGAGCACCCCAGGACTGACCCTGGTGAGGCCACTTCTGGCCTGGGGGTCTTCATGCTCTGTCAGGTGGACAGGAGGCTGGAGACCTGCGCCAGGCGGATTCTGGCACAACTCATGAGGGGTGTGTTTCCCTTTGGGGGGTTGGTGTACTCCCCCGGAAGTCCTAGGTTGCCAGGCACAGGTCCAGCCTAAGGGTACAGGCCCTGGGTTGGAGGACCAGGTTCAGGGTGTCCCCCCTGACCTGGGGGAAGGGGCAACTGCTAACAGTGCCACTACCGGTTTGTCTTCTGGGGGTGCCCCTCCAGGTGGGAGGGTACAGTGCCCCAGGGAGGAGGACCGGGTGTGGGAGAGCCTACCCCAATCCCTTGTCCAGCCTCAGGGTACAGACCCTGGGCTGGTGTACCAGTTGCAGGATAGCACCTCTGAACTGGTGGGTGAATTGTGCAGAACGCCTGCCACAGGTGGCCTGACAATTCTGGAGTTGAGGGGGACTGCTCCCGGTGGGGGGATGCAGTGCCCCAGGGAGGAGGACAGGGTGTGGGAGAGGCCACCCCAGTCCTGTGTCCAGCCTCAGGGTACAGACCCTAGGCTGGTGTACCAGTTGCAGGCCGCTCCAGGTGGGAGGGTACGGAGCCCCTGGGAGGAAGACCGGGGGTGGGAGAGCCTACCCCAGTCTCCTGTCCAGCCGCCGGGTACAGACCCTAGGCTGGTGGGACAGTGCCAGGATGTCATCCCTGGCCTGACAAGAGGGAGAGTGGACAAAGGGTGCCAGGCACCTGGGGCTACCGCCCCCCACTCTCTGACGCCACAGAGGTTAGAGAGCCCTGAGAGGCATAAGGCCTGGGTCTCCCCACTGACAACTGTCGGTAGGCACTGTGGCTTACTGTCCTGGTGGACAGAGTTGCCCCTGGGAGGGGGACAGGAGTCACACCCCGGGGGTGGACTGGGCCACACCACTGTGTTGGCCATGTGGGCACTGTCGGCCAGTTGGGACACATCTGTGAGCAAAGTAAGTTTAGGCGCTGCACAGATGGGGTTCACAGGTGAAGAGAAGGGTACCCCATGGGTCAGCTTAGTGGGCCCTGAGAGTATGGATAGAGGGATCCAACTGGGTTTGGAAAGGGGTAGAACCAGAACGTGCCCCCGCTGTTGTGGGCCAGGTCTATGTTCTATCGCCCCAAGCAGGGAAGTCCATCAAGGGATTGATTAGTCTACCCTGGCTTTAGGCTGGGAGGGGGTTGTGTTAGACTTGGCTTTTTCAGCGGGTTTACCCCCAGACTTTTTGCTTTTTGGCCTCCTGTTTTTGACCCTGTGTGTGTTGGTTTTAGGATCTCTGGGCACTTTACCACTGCTAATCAGTGCTAAAGTGCATATGCTCTCCGTGTAAATTGTGTTATGGATTGGTGTTTCCATGATTGGCCTATTTGATTTATGTGTCAGTCCCTAGTAAAGTGCACTTTACTAGTAAAGTGCACTGCGAGTGCCAGGGCCTATAAATCAAATGCTGTTGGTGGGCTGCAGCACTGGATTGTGCCACCCACGCAAACAGCCCGTAAAGTGGAACTCTGGCCTGCCATTGCAGAGCCTTCCTGCTGCCCCTTGGGCTGCCATGTCGACTTGGCAAGTGCACACACTTGCCAGTCCCTAAACCATCCCTTTTCTACATGTTAGTCACCCCTAAGGTAGGCCCAAGGTACCCCTGTGGGCAGGGTGCAGTGTATGTGAAAGGTGGGACATGCCCTGGTGTGTGTGTGGCATGTCCTGATAGTGAATTACAGCCAATTTCGTTTTTCACTATTGCAAGGCTACCAGTTCCCCATAGGATAGAATGGGAGGTTTGTTATAACATCTTATAAATATAACTGGCCCAAGGAATTCGGTAAGAAAATAGAATTTAGTATGCCTGAACTAAGAATCTAAAGATGCATCTTTTAGTGAAGGTGATTTTTACATTCTGTGTTTGAAAATACCACTTTTAGAAAGTAGGTATTTTCTTGCTCAGTCATCCCGTGTGCCTCTGCTGGAATGTGGATTGCCTGTCTGGGTTTTGGATGACAGAAGGCTGGGGGAGCAGGAGGGGCGCCAGATGGTCTAGGTAGGTCAGGAAAGGGCTGAAGAGACCTGGGTTACGATGGGGGAAGGGGGAGGAGATTTCCTTGTACCTCAAAGGGCCTGCTCTGCCTCTGACAAATGCCGTCTCCACCTCCTGCCAGGAATTCACACCAGAGAAGGCAGAACTGGTCCTGACCGGGCACAGGCCCTCTCTGCCTAAGAGATCAAAGGATTTTTGGACATAAATGCTGGGTCCCAGACCCCTGAACTTTAGAACTCATCTGGACAAGAAGACTGCCAAGAAGAAGAGCCGGAGAAGCTGCGAAAAGGAACGACTGCTTTGCTGGGTGCTTTGCTGGGCTGACCTGCAGTGGCTGCTTCTGTCTTGGGCAGTGAAAGGCCTGGACTGGACTTTCTGCAACCTAATTTGTGAGTCTCTCCAAGGGCTTGAGGTAGAGCTTGCCCCCTGTTCACGAAGTCTCAGGAACAGCAAAGACTTCAAGTTCTTCGACCTGCAGCACTGGGGACTGTGTGTTTTGTGCTGCAGCAAGAAGAACGCCAACTCAACGACGTCTACGACGCCGCTGCCGACTCCGTGTCCTGAAGGCACCGCAGAGGGCACCGCCGCAACGCCGCACCGCAACCTTGGTCTCACCGACGACGCCTGTTGAAGCCAACACCGAGCCGCTGCTTGCACCGCGACCTTTGGGCACCGCACTCCGCACCGCCTTGCTTCACGCCGAAGCTTTGGCACCGCAGAGAGCACCGCCGCAACGCAACCCTGGTCTCACCGACGACGCCTATTGACGCCGCCACCGAGCCGCTGCTTGCACCGCGACCTGTGGGCACCGCACTCCGCACCGCCTCGCTTCACGCCAAAGCTTTGGCGCCGCAGAGGGCACTGCTGCAACGCCGCACCGCAACCCTGGTCTCACCGACGACGCCTGTTGACGCCGCCACCGAGCCGCTGCTTGCACCGCGACCTGTGGGCACCGCACTGCGCACCGCCTCGCTTCATGCCAAAGCTTTGGCACCGCAGAGAGCACCGCCGCAACGCCGCAACGCGATCCTGGTCTCACCGACGATGCCTGTTGACGCCGCCACCGAGCCGCTGCTCGCACCGCGACCTGTGGGCACCGCACTCCGCACCGCCTTGCTTCACGAGGACGCCTTAGCCTTCCTGACGCCGCCACTTCCCGCCGAAATCGACGCCGCTGCTTGCACCGTGGTTCGAGGGCACCGCTCGTAAGTCACACGACACACCGCCCTCATCCTGCACCGCAACCTTGGCCTACCGACGCCGGCGCCATCAGCTCTAGTTCGTCAGCCGACGACAGCGCTTCAGCAACAACGACGACGCTGCTTGCACCGTGACCTGCTAGCACCGTGGCGAGCACCGCCTTCATCTCGCACCGCGACCCTGGTCTCACCGACGACGCCATCTGATGCCGTCACCGAGCTGCTGCTCGCACCGCGACCTGGGGGCACCGCACGCTGCACCGCTGCGCTTCACACCGCAGCACCAGACGTCTGCCGGCGCCAGCGCTCCTGATTCCATCAGAGAGGAGCTCGACCTGCAACGCGAATGACTTCAAGGGCCTCAACGCCCTGCATCTCTCACAGGTACTGTTTGCGGGTCTTCCCGACACCGTAGCGGGCCCGCGACCCCGCGACCAGCCAGAACTGTTGGATTTGTTGTTCACGACGCCGTGGTAGCCCGGACGGAGCTATCCACACAAGGAACTCTTTTTAATCAGCGTATTTTTGGAACTGTGAACTTTTAAGTATAATATTGTGGATTCTTATCGTTTTTGGTCTTGTTTTAATTATATAAAAATATTGGATATTTTTCTAAACTGGTGTGGTGTCCTTTTGTAGTGCGTACACTGTATTACTGTGGGTTATGTGCAAATGCTTTACACACTGCCTCTAAAATAAGCCTGGCTGCTCGTGCCAAGCTACCAAGGGGGTGAGCAGGGGTTATTTTAGACGTGTAACTCCCTTATCCTGACTAGAGTGGTGGTTTTTGCCTGGCTTTGGCCCACACCTTAGCCTACCAAAAATCCCATTTCTAACACTTTCCCTCACTGTACCTAAATAATTACATTCCAACTGTCCCAGGCTATCGTTATACAATGTATCAATCTGGATGCTCGTATAAACTGTTAGAATGTCTGCAAATCTAATGTATTACTACCATGAGAGAAACCTTGAATGTATTCGTTAGTAAGATGTTTCCTCTTGTTCGTTCCCTATTGGTGCATACCCTGAGAACCATGTACTCATGTAGAATGTGTGAGAGTCTTTGTTATAAGTCCTCTAAAAGGACATGTAGATTTCTATGTACAGAAGACCTCATTCCCCACCCTTAGACGTATAATCTATGCCTGACTTTACTTGGAACTGTAAGGAGTTCTCGGTACTTGTGATCTGTATGCTTTGCTACTAAATTTACTTATAGCATATTCAATGTAATTTGCCTATTAATCATTCATATAAAGCTTTTAAACAACAACCCTTGTCTGTCATTCTTACAAGAATTTTTTATCACCTGTGACTGAGCTTAATCGATTAGAAAGAAGTGACGGCTCCAGTCGGGGAGCACCAAAGTCCATATCAAGACTACACCGCTCCCTGTCCTAGCTGTCGGTGTGCCCCAGGAGTGAATTTTAGGATAAATCTGCTCGCTGACAGATCTGGTAGAAGAGGTGATGGTTCCGATTAGAGCCGACCCATAATTGACAAACTAATTTGCTGTAGAACGGAGTACTGCACCCCATGGTCCAGATATTTCCCCCCTGAGATATAAATTGACTCAGTCCCAACTCGATCCTAGTGTCAGAGATACCAGGCAGCTGAAGAAGAAACAACAACATGAGTATCAATAGGGATGGTGTGCAAAATGCAGGAAAAGTAGTTGGGGAACAGTGCCTGTTGGAGTTGTAGTAGGCATTTTGTAGTGGAATGCAGTGGTTGCTGGACTTGTAGAAACAATCATTATTGTGATTTTAATGATATTCTTGGACTTTAGAAAGGACGAATGTTGGAGCTGATACACACATGGTATAGGGTTAAAGAGAGGTACCTTAAGTTAGAACATTGAACTGTTGAACTTGCTTGCTAGGTGAGGTGTGCTGTGAGGCCCTATGTCATGCCCTGAGATCTTCGGGAACAGTACACCAGAGGGGCCCACCGTCCAGCAGCTCCAGCTCTGATTATACAAGAACTGAGGATCAGAGTGGCTAGACAGGGAGAAGGGAAATTAGGGAAGGTACACCAGGGAGGGAGACCTGCAAAACAAAGGAAACCAACCAATGCTTGAATTCTGCCAAGCTCAAGCAGAACTCTTTTCATCATGCATGATTCAATGTAAATACTGTGGAAGATAATCACTGAGAATTAATTTCAGAAAGATTTTAACTTCATAGAATTGTCAACTCTCGCACAACACTCCCCCCTTATAAGCACATCAATATCAAAGGGTGTAGAATTAAAAATGTGCTAACATTTGTGACAAGAATTTTCAATTCTATTAAGGACACGGAGGCGAGGATTATGCTTCTCATTTCATTACTGAAATACTCAGCAGCCAATAGAAACTTAGTAACAAAAACTACAGTACCCATGAACACTGTATGGGTCACATGCACAACCATAGAATATCTGCCTATAAAAGGTCCATCCACCAAAACAGTGTCCTCTTTCTTTTGCAAACTAAAAAAAATCAGGTAAGTCTCTGAACAACTTGCTCCAATGAACATATCACAGCAAGAACTCCTCTTGTTCGAACCCTCTGATGCCCAACGGGGCTTTAACTTCAAACAGGGACTTGGCCCGAAGAACACTGACAGGACCATGTAGTCACGAAGAACAGTCTTCACTAGAGAATCTCAAGCCTTACTTGGTATCCGCACCTGAAAGGAATAGAGAGAACACACGTAACACCATTCCAGAACTGTTTGAATATACATCAACAGAAGAAGGGCCAGGAAAAGAGAACAGGAATGCAGTGCAATACAGAACATTTCAGCAAGCATGTAAAAACATGGTAACCAATCAATCCGGGTGGGATAATCCTCGCCTCCGTGTCCTTAATAGAATTGAAAATTCTTGTCACGAATGTTAGCAAATTTTTAATTCTATGTCGGGACCGGAGGCTCCGATTATGCTTGTTCCACCACCACAGAAGCAACATCGACATCGACAATTGGTTTATAATAAAAAGCTTTAAATGTACTCTCTGTAGACCAGTCAGCAGCACTCATAATGTCTGACAAACTGACACCAGCTGAAAAAGCCTTGGACGCAATTGGTCCTCGAGCTGAACTGCCAAGCCATGTCTTCCCTGGACCGGAAACAAGCATCCTGGGACCGGTTTCTGGCTATTCAGCCGTCATCAGCCAGGCTAGCTTGAATCCAGTGGCAAAGGGAGCAAGGGACCCACGTCTGGGCATACCCTGCCAACTTAGGGCGAACAAAGCGATACCAAAGGGGATGATGGACGGTCCCAGGATGCTTGTTTCCGGTCCAGGGAAGACATGGCTTGGCAGTTCGGGCTGGACTGTTCCCATGAGGCACAGGGTCAGACTGATTTGCATATGGCCATGTCTGAACTGGGGTGGTGGAGTGAGCTAAAGAATGATGATGGATTAAACCCAGATCAGTTGACTGGGGGTGAGTGTTTGATTTGCTCTAACGCTCCGTCCATCATCCCCTTTGGTATCGCTTTGTTCGCCCTAAGTTGGCAGGGTATGCCCAGACGTGGGTCCCTTGCTCACTTTGCCACTGGATTCAAGATAGCCTGGCTGATGAGGGTTTTGAACCCGAAACCGGTCCCAGGATGCTTGTTTCTGGTCCAGGGAAGACATGGCTTGGCAGTTCGGGCTGGACTGTTCCCATGAGGCACAGGGTCAGACTGATTTGCATATGGCCATGTCTGAACTGGGGTGGTGGAGTGAGCTAAAGAATGATGATGGATTAAACCCAGATCAGTTGACTGGGGGTGAGTGTTTGATTTGCTCTAACGCTCCGTCCATCATCCCCTTTGGTATCGCTTTGATTATAACCCCGGCCGAACGAGCGCCCCCGAAATCGTCCGGCCCTGTCGAAAACCGGGCGGAACGCCCATCTGAGGGACCCTTGGGCTTTGTCCAGACCACTGAATGTGGCAACGAACTTCGTTAATTCTTTAAGGAACGGCTGTCCGAAAAGCAAGCCCTGGGCCAGAGGATCCGATTCAGACGTGGAGAGTTCTGCCAGTTTGGGGTCTAACTTCAACAAAATAGAGCGACGACGCTCCGAAGATAGCGCACAGTTGGCATTGCCGAGCTGGCATACTGCCCTCTGGGCCCAACCGATGAGCTCCTCCGGATCAATCCCCAGTCTGGACTCTTTGGCTCTAAAGCCTAATTCGAGGATCTTTGTCAGAGGGCCGGTCATGTCCAGCAATTTATCCTGACATGACCGCCAAGATCTATCGAGACCCTTCTTGGGATCCTTCGAATACTTCTTTAGGTAGGTAAGCATGGAGGGATCTACCTCGGGAGTCTCAGCCACCTTACCTGCTAAGTCAGGTCTAGGGCATTCCGACCTAAGTCGCGCCCGTACATCCTTGTCGAAGGATTGGCGAAGATGGGACTGGACATAGTCAGCCACCTCCTGGGGTGGCAGCCAGGCGGAAGAATTGGGGTGAACTATTTCGGTGGGCTCAAAGTTGAGTACCTTGGGAGCCGAAGACTCGTTCGTGTGTCTTTCTTTCGTCGCTTTTTTGGCGGGTCTAGGGGCTTCCTCCTGGTCGGTGGAGGGGTCCGAGGAGGTATCCTGGTCATCCTCCTGTGTGATTTCCGTAATAGTCGCTTTACTGGTGAGAGTGGAGTACTCCTGCTCCTCCATAGACTTTGCAAGTTTGGCAAAATCCGCAGCGTGCAGGTTCTTAACCCCCATTCCCCCGGTTCTAGGGCGATTGCCTGAGGTGGGGAGCCAGCCTTGTTGCTTGGCATATGTACACAGATGACGTTTGAGGGGTTCTATGGCCTTCACTAAAGCCTTATTAACAGAATGCTGGACTCCTGCGTCCAGGGCCTCTACGATGTCCTGCTCTATGGACCCAGAGGGTTCCTCCTCGTAATAGTAGTCCTCCTCATAATAATATTCAGCCATATTGACACACTGGAAGTGTAACTTCGAAAACCCCAGGAGGACTGTCTGTGAAATACTCGGGGATAACCCACGTGGCATAGATATATAATTATAGAAAGTCAGGGGGAGTGGCGAAGAACCCCAGGCAAGCTCAGTACAATCCTGAAAGGATGCAAGTAATAAAGAAGTAAGATGTGGAGGGAGGAAAAAGCTTGCCCAAAAGCCACTCTAGGCAGAGCCTATGCAAGATTATACAGCCCCACACTGAGCTATTAGTGCAGGGCGTCTGGGGAGCACAACGAGCTATTTTTCGCCCAAAAACGCTGCGAAAATTGGGGTCAGGAGCATGGAAACGCTCCTCCGGCGTTCACTTAAGCCCGATCAATGATTTCAGGGCAAAGATGGCCGCCGCGCATGCGCGGTACCGGCCGCTCGCTGAAGGTAAAGAGAGGACTGCGCGTCAATAGATACGCGCGTCCTCGCTCCCCGGCACCTCCCGCTCCACTGGTAGTGAAATCGGCCGGCACGGAAACCTGATCGGCGCTGAGAACGTTCCGAGTGAGGCGCGCTGCCTGCCAGACAGACTCGGGACCCTATAAAGCAAACGGACACCGCTGGAAAGCGACGCACAGCTCTGGGCAGCAAAACTCGGGCACATTAAAGAATCACCAGCGGTAAGCCATACAACCAAGCGCCAAACATATTGCTAACAATGCTATGATTATACAACGCAAGAACAATCGCAAATACAGTCGTTATAACAACGCTATGATTACACAAAGCAAGAACAATCCTTATTAGCCATTAAGCAATAGACAAGGGAAGAGCACTGTGGCGAGGAGCTGCACCCGGACGATGCCTCCTCTTCTCGAATGCTGCATGAGCAATTGCCTCCTTATCTCTCCCCCTATTCCCTCCTCTGTTTTCAGACCCCGGCTCCTGTGAGCGATGTGCACTGTCCCTTTAACTTTCCGCGGCGCTCTGACTGTCATGTGACGTGGTCACCTGACTACTCACCCTTCAAAGAGGAAGCGTCTCCGGGACTGTTGGAGTCGTGTGGGAGCCCGACGGAAGAAGCAACGGCGACGTCTGGAGGAAACCACGACGGACAGACCTTCTTCATCGGCCCAGGACTCGTGGAGCTGCAGAAGCACCCCGTCGCGGAGGAGGAAGGAGATAGCCAGCAGCTCGTGACCCCGCTAGACGGAAGGACGGAAAAGAAGGAGCCGGGCCTTATCCGGCAACGCGCTGAATCCTGCCACGGCCCAGGAGGGTCGTGGCTTCAGAAGGTACGGGGACAACTGGGAGCCGTCTGGGGCAGAGGGAGGCCGGGAGGCGAGGGCAGGCGCTACTGCGTACGTCTGGAAGAGAAGCTCAGTAATCCGAGGCTTCCTTCCGTAGAGCGCCAGAACTCCTAGAAAGGAGGAGCGATTCACTGGTGTTGGTTGGTGCCTAGTCCCTCACTCCCTTAACCCGTGTTTACCCTTAAGTACCCAGAGCCCCTCCTTACCGAGTTCTGTTTTCCTTTTTCCCTGAGTTGTGGTGACTACCTGGTGGGAGCAACCCTTCATCCCCGAGCAACCTGAAATCCTGGGACAAGGTTCTCTGACGGAAGAGAACGAAGACCACGCCCCGGACATAGAAACTGCAATCCGCTCCATATTGTGCTGTACAGTAGTAAAACATTAAAACACTACTTACCTGAACCCTCCCTGTCTCCCTGTCTCCTTCTCCGCCACGCCACACGTGGTGTCAGAAGTGGGATACTGAGCGCCTACTACAAAGATGGAGAACCTGATACAGCAGCTCGTACGTGGCCAGGAGAAGCTAGAATGGGCTGTGGAACGTCAAATGACAACAGCCAGCGCAGACAGGGATCTCTTTAAGGACACTATGGCTAACCAGGCCGAGCAACTGCAAAGGTTGCGGATGACCGCCTAGAACTAACTACCCAGCTACAGAACCGAGCAGGGACCGGGCCCAATATCTCCCTACAAAAATATATCAGAGGCGAAGACCCTGATGTATTTCTTCTTAATTTTGAGAGGGCAGCTAGAGCGTCGGGATGGCCGGAAGCCAAATGGCCATTCTTTTTAGCTCCTCTCCTTACCGGAGAAGCCCAAGCCGCGTATCAAGTGGCGAACGCCAATGGACGCACACCCTACAACGAAATAAAAGGCGTTGTCCTAGATCACCTTGGACTGGATGCCGAGGCCTACCGGGTCCGGTTCAGGAAGGAGCAAGGGACCCCTGCTGACAACCCTAAAACCCTCTATTTCAAGTTAAAGACGGCAGCCGACAAATGGCTACGGCCCCAAACGAGTACCAAAGAAGAAATAATGTCACGCATATATTTAGAACAATATATAGAAGCCTTACCATATCCGATACAGAGGTGGCTCAAACAACACACCCACTTGACGGCTGAACAGGCAGTAGAAATGGCCACCTCGTTCTACCGTGCCCAACCCCGCTCCTTATCGGGAGACATAGAGAAGGCAACCCGACCGTCTCCCCTTCCGGACGACTAGAAAGGAAACCCACAAAACCCGGCCCGGAATCCTTCAAAACCCGCCACTATCGACCAGAACCCGTCCCTATCCGGGGTCCGCAATGTTTTGAATGCGGGGATTGGGGGCACATCGCTAGGACCTGCCCCAGAAGGAAGCCTCCAGAGGAACCAATGGACATAGGATGTGTTCCACAAACCATTCTGTATACAGATGAAATGGGGCCCAGTTTCTATGTGAGTGTTCTTGTGGAAGGGGTGACTGTGAAGGCTCTCTTAGACTCCGGCTGTCGGCAGTCGGTAGTACGCCAATCTGTGGTACAACCCTCCTCCCTTACAACCCAACAGGAGGTCCCCATTAGGTGTGTACACGGGGACGTACGGTTCTATCCCTTGGTGCAGTTACCCATATCCCTTCCTAGCGGGGACACATTAGAAGCCAAGCTCGGGGTCCTCCCTTTTCTCCCTGAAGATATGATCCTAGGTCAGGACAACCCATCTTTCTTGGCACTCCTAAGGGGCACTCTACAGACTAACGCACAAAACAAAACACCCCATCCCGCCTTCCTTACCCAAGCCCCCTGGCTTTCGGACAAGAGTTTTCGGCATAGCCAGTTGAACGACCCCTCGCTTCAAACCGCCTGGGATTACGCCAGACGCGCTCTTCCGACTCAGAAGCCTGTATACCCTTCTTTCCTGATACAGAATGATCTCCTCTATAGGATAGCAAAGGAAGGTAACCCATCCCAGCTCATTGTACCCCAGTCCTTCCGTGACCAAGTCCTCTTCTTTGCACATACACACCTAACAGCAGGCCACAGAGGAACACAGAAAACAATAGACATGCTTTTGAAACAATTTTATTGGCCGGGCATATTCTCACATGTCACGAGATATTGTCAGGAGTGCGAGATATGTCAAAGAAAGAACCCCTACAAGCCTCCCCTGTGCCCTTACAGCCTCTCCCCATTATCGGAACCCCCTTTGAGAGGATAGGTATGGACCTCATAGGCCCACTACCTAGGACCAAAAAGGGCCATCTCTACGCCTTGGTGGTCGTTGACTACGCCACTCAATACCCCGAGGCCTTTCCCTTGCGTACCCCTACCAGTCAGAACATCAGCGACCGGCTTCTGGAACTGTTTTCCAGAGTTGGCTTTCCCCGTGAGATACTCACCGACCAGGGGACCCCATTTGTGTCAAAGATAATGGGACAAGTGTGTAGGTCTCTTGACATATCACACATAAGAACATCGGTTTACCACCCCCAGACGGACGGCCTCTGTGAGAGGTACAATTCCACCCTGAAGTTGACATTAAAGAAACTATTAAGCGTGGAGGGGAAGGAGTGGGACATGCTCCTTCCTTTGGCATTATACGCGATCAGAAGCCAGCCTCAGTCTAGTTTGGGTTGTTCCCCTTTCCAACTCCTCTATGGGCGGGAACCCCGAAGCGTATTAGAGATCACAAGGGAATATTGGGAGCAGGAAAAAGAAGAAGAGACCAGAACCTTTTCAGAATATACTCAGAGCCTTCGTAGTCGGCTACAGAAGCTAAGAGATTTCGCTGATGCAAATCTGGAGAAGGCCGAGGTCAAACAGCAAACGTTCTACGATCGAGGGAAGAAGTGGCGCCACCTTAAAAAGGGGGACTGGGTATTGGTCCTCTTACCTTCCGGTCTCACCAAGGTAAAAACAGGATGGGAGGGTCCCTACCTGATAGTAGAAAAGGTCGGATTGACGACTTACCAGGTTCAGATCACTCCCAAACGAAAACAATTATACCACATCAATCTCTTAAAGAAGTGGTTGGGTCCCCTACCTAGGGATCTTCACCTGGTAAGCCCTATATCCGAGACCGGTAGCACACTACACCATCTGCCAGTCAATCAGGACTTGTCACCTGAACAACGCAACGCCTTACGAGAGACACTAATTCCGTTTGCGTCCCTATTCTCAGATCTGCCAGGCCGGACTACCTTAGCACAACACTCCATCCCTACACAACCAGGAAAGACAGTCAAACAGAGACCATACCGTATCCCTGCTGCCAGACGGAGGGCCATAGAACAAGAAGTGACAGACATGCTTGCCCTGGGGGTCTTACGTCCATCACAGAGTGAGTGGTCTTCCCCAATTGTATTGGTACCAAAACCGGACGGTTCCGTCCGGTTTTGCATAGACTTTAGAGCTATCAATGCAATCTCCAAGTGTGATTCATACCCTCTTCCACGCGTAGACGAGTTGATAGAAA
This sequence comes from Calotriton arnoldi, assembly GCA_963921515.1. Classification (NCBI taxonomy): domain Eukaryota; kingdom Metazoa; phylum Chordata; class Amphibia; order Caudata; family Salamandridae; genus Calotriton; species Calotriton arnoldi. Next base: position 865,149 of record CAWUFW010001110.1, read on the forward strand.
GACTAGGGGAGGCACAGTATATCACCACCCTTGACCTTACGAAGGGTTATTGGCAGGTGCCTCTGAAACCACAAGATCAGGAAAAGACGGCCTTCTCCACACCCTCTGGCCTGTTCGAATTCACCGTCCTACCGTTCGGACTGCATGGGGCACCTGCCACCTTTCAGCGTCTCATGAACCGGGTATTAACGGACCACCAAGCCTACTCCTCGGCATACCTAGACGATATAGTCATTTATAGTCCCACCTGGGAGTCACATCTTCATCATTGCCGTCTAGTGTTTCAGGCCCTCCAGTCAGCAGGTCTACACGTTAATGCTAAGAAGTCCAAGGCAGGGTTCCAGAAGGTGAAATACCTGGGCTACCTTCTGGGAAACGGTCACATCGAACCCCAAGAAGAGAAGGTCAAGGCGATATCCCAAGCCCCTTTCCCTGTCACGAAGAAAGAAGTCAGGGCTTTCCTGGGTCTACTCGGGTATTACCGCCGATTCATACCCCAGTTTTCTGAGTTGGCCACGCCCCTCACGAACCTCTTGAGAAAGGACGTAAAAGCTAAAGACCTCCTTCATCCCCCTCCTGAGTCCCTGCACGCATTTAACGAACTGAAAAAGGCCATTACTTCTGGTCCCATCCTACGGTCACCTGACTTTTCTAAAACCTTTCTGTTACAGACCGACGCTTCTGAGAGTGGGTTGGGGGCGGTTCTCTCTCAAGTGGCTCCTGATGGTCTGGAGCACCCCATCCTTTTTCTGAGCCGGAAGTTGTTTCCCAGGGAGCGGGGTTACCCCATCATTGAGAAGGAGTGTCTTGCCATCCGGTGGGCGGTGGACAAGTTGAGGTATTACCTTGAAGGGTCCCATTTCATCTTATACACCGATCATGCCCCGCTCGTTTGGATGAGCCGTAATAAGGGCAACAACCCGCGTGTCCTACGCTGGTTCCTTGCCCTGCAACCCTTTTCCTTTGAGGTCCGCCATCGCAAGGGTTTGGACAACGGGAACGCTGACTTTCTCTCTCGCGTCTCCCTGTTTCCCGATCGGAAACAGACTGGGGTGGGGGTGTGTGGCGAGGAGCTGCACCCGGACGATGCCTCCTCTTCTCGAATGCTGCATGAGCAATTGCCTCCTTATCTCTCCCCTATTCCCTCCTCTGTTTTCAGACCCCGGCTCCTGTGAGCGATGTGCACTGTCCCTTTAACTTTCCGCGGCGCTCTGACTGTCATGTGACGTGGTCACCTGACTACTCACCCTTCAAAGAGGAAGCGTCTCCGGGACTGTTGGAGTCGTGTGGGAGCCCGACGGAAGAAGCAACGGCGGCGTCTGGAGGAAACCACGACGGACAGACCTTCTTCATCGGCCCAGGACTCGTGGAGCTGCAGAAGCACCCCGTCGCGGAGGAGGAAGGAGATAGCCAGCAGCTCGTGACCCCGCTAGACGGAAGGACGGAAAAGAAGGAGCCGGGCCTTATCCGGCAACGCGCTGAATCCTGCCACGGCCCAGGAGGGTCGTGGCTTCAGAAGGTACGGGGACAACTGGGGGCCGTCTGGGGCAGAGGGAGGCCGGGAGGCGAGGGCAGGCGCTACTGCGTACGTCCGGAAGAGAAGCTCAGTAATCCGAGGCTTCCTTCCGTAGAGCGCCAGAACTCCTAGAAAGGAGGAGCGATTCACTGGTGTTGGTTGGTGCCTAGTCCCTCACTCCCTTAACCCGTGTTTACCCTTAAGTACCCGGAGCCCCTCCTTACCGAGTTCTGTTTTCCTTTTTCCCTGAGTTGTGGTGACTACCTGGTGGGAGCGACCCTTCATCCCCGAGCAACCTGAAATCCTGGGACAAGGTTCTCTGACGGAAGAGAACGAAGACCACGCCCCGGACATAGAAACTGCAATCCGCTCCATATTGTGCTGTACAGTAGTAAAACATTAAAACACTACTTACCTGAACCCTCCCTGTCTCCTTCTCCGCCACGCCACAAGCACTTAACTGGCTGCGGAGCAGCAAAGAAAGAGGACACTGTTTTGGTGGATGGACCTTTTATAGGCAGATACTCTATGGTTGTGCATGTGACCCATACAGTGTTCATGGGTACTGTAGTTTTTGTTACTAAGTTTCTATTGGCTGCTGAGTATTTCAGTAAAGAAATGAGAAGCCTAATCGGAGCCTCCGGTCCTGACATAGAATCTGGTACACATCATAATCTTGTTTGGTTGATTATTTCAAACTTATGTAGTATTGTAATACTCTGTGCAATCTTTGCATGAACAGCAAACAGCGTCCCAAAATACATAGGACTTTAGCAAGGACAAACTCAACCTAAACCCAAGGAATTCCACATACAGTGATTTAATCAAAAATGCCACACTTAATCACCCCTTAAATGAGCAAGAGATCACTGAAAGCGGCACTGCTAAATAATATGAGGCACATGGAAAACCCAAACAACGATACACAGTCCGCCGACTGTACAGAGCGTTAGAGGGAAATATTGGAAAAGTCTGTAATGCCTTCTCCATACACAACGCACGCCGAGGGATTACCAGTCTGATGTAACACAAGAGACAGCCATGCAACGGGAAGCGTGCCAAAACGTAACTTTTCCCTGTCTGTTAGACAGAATGTGGTTCAAGCACCACAACACGAGAAACGCACATAACAAGACGCTCCAGAAACACGCTCAGTCTGCAAAGTCCGAACAGTAGATGCTCGCCCCGCGTTCTACAAACTCTTGTGTACTGTCAAGCAGGCTCATATGTCGTCACGCCCAGGAACATGCTCTATTAACTCCAAGTCCACCGCAGTGGCCATCTTATAGTAGAGTTTCAATCGCAGCACCTAACAGGGTCTGGGCATGGCTGTAATTCACCACTGACAGCGCCCTAGAGCATGATATTTTCCGCATAGAGTGGACACCCCTCGTGAACTCTGGGGCGCGAAATGTGCACAGGTCCCGCACATCCTGACACACTATCAGTCACAACAAGATAGAAGCATAATTCTTTTTGTACGAGTGTACTAACAGAGCTCAGTGGCGGTTCGTTCCTTAGTGGATAGGATTGGACTCACTGAGTATAGCGACTTTCGCAGGTCGAGGGTTCACTGTTATATAAAAGTAGGTAGTATTCTTACTGTTATAGAAACCTTTGTGTGATCGAAGCAGGCAAATGGTGAAAAGTTGTAAAGGAATCTAGAAGCAGTCCAGTGGCATTGGAGCATTGCGTCACTAAGGTAACAGGCAGAGATTGACTTGCAAATGCCGTAGCCAAGCTGTGTTAAGGCAATCTTCGAATCACACAAAAAGGAGTAGGGAAAAGAAGAAGTGTATAAATAGTGTATACATAAGAAACAAAGGCACGTCTCCAATGTGGAAAAACTGCCCTCACTCACAAAATTGTGACATGCTTCATCATAGGGCGTGCTACTGACACCCCGCGCAGACCAACGCCTGGGGTGGAGCAACAGGGAGGGGAAGACAATACAAACAAATGCACAGTATTGGGATCACCGAAGAAAAAGTGCAGCCAGTGAGGATTAAAACTAGCTCAGATGTTTACCCACTGACAAATTTATTCTGGGGCCATCTGGCTAGATTAAAAACGTGAAGGATGGAGGTGAGAGGAGAAAATTAAGATTCCTACACCCCTCCTTTACTGCCAAAGTGTCAACATGTTTCTGCCGTTGGAGGTGTGCCCAAAAGAAAGGGTCACTCAGCATTCATCACAACCCTTCGGGACCCAAAAGGGGAGGACCCCTCGGATCCTACCTCAGGTATCTGTGGAGAATGCTCCCAGTCAAGCAGAGATACCATGATCAACACACTAATCGTGTTCTGTGAAGTACAAAAGAAAGGAAAATAAATAAGCACAATCAATCATGTGGACCACAGACTCAATCGTCCAAAAGTACTCAGGTAAGGAAATCCCTACCCCTAATATGCTTCCACAAAAAATTATAGTATCACGCACCTCAATAACACACACCCAAGGGTAGTTATAGACCTTGGTGCAAGCTATACAGTCCTCCCCTTTTGGGTCCCGAAGGGTCCTGATGAATGCCAAGTGACCCTTTCTTTTGAGCACACCTCCAACGGCAGAAACATGTTGACACTTTGGCAGTAAAGGAGGGGTGTAGGAATCTTAATTTTCTCCTCTCACCTCCATCCTTCACGTTTTTAATCTAGCCAGATGGCCCCAGAATAAATTTGTCAGTGGGTGAACATCTGAGCTAGTTTTAATTCTCACTGGCTGCACTTTTTCTTCCTTAAGATGAAGTTTTCAACCACTCAGAGAGAAGTAGAATGTTTTTGGGCATGGTTGGCAACTGCTGACAGTGGATCCCAAAATCTTCCTTTGTGGCAAAGCCTGACGCACACCGATGTCAAAGACCCAGTACAGAGGGATGATAAAAGCATGGAAGCCTTCCAAGAGCTAAAAAAAATGGCTTTGTAGCACACTCGTTTTTGTATTGTTAGACTACACGAAATAATTTGCACCCTTTTGTCACGAAAGAGATTGGTGTACTCTGTCTTTACTACTACAAGACCATGGGGAGACTAAGCGCCCCATCGGATACTTCTTAGCTACTCTTGATCCAGTGGCAGCAGCATTGTCCGGTTGTCTCAAAGTGGTTGCAGCTGTCAGCCTTAGTATTCAGCAAACTGAGGGGAGAGTGATGGGTTACCACTTAATCGTAAATGTACCTCTTTCCATTGAGCTCCTCATGACCCACACCAGAACTCAACACCTCACAAATAGCCACCTACTAATCCGCTATGAAAGAATTATTTTGGCAGCGGAAAATGTTTCCATTAGGAGATGTAACACATTAAACCGTGCTTCTCTGTTGCCAACTCCATAGGGAGATGATGAGGGCGACAATTGTGTTAGCGTTACAGAGTTGTGCACAAAACCGAGACCTAACATACTGGATATACCCCTTCCTGAGTCTGACCATACCCTTTTTGTTGATGGGTCTTGTCTGAGGGACTTACGCAGCATTTTAAGAGCCACTTATGCAGTATGTACACTGAGCGGAGTTGTCGAAGCATCTTACTTGTGCCATGTAACGTCTGCAAGTAGCTGAACTGATTGCCCTTACCAGAGCCTGCTGTACCTCAGAAAGCTCGCAAGTCACTATTTACACTGACAGACAGTATGGGTTTGGAGTTCTGCATGATTTCAGCTAGTTATGGTCACAGTGAGGATTTCTGACACTAGCCGACACCACCTTCTGGAATGGACTGTATGTTTCAAATTTGTTAGATGCTCTGCAAAAGCCAAAGGAAATTGCTGTGGTGAAGTGTGCTGCACATAAGAGCAGCTGTGATTTTGTCAGCAGAGGCAACTCTTGCGCTGATGTATCGCCCGATAATGCGCTCAAGTCCAGCGCCATCCATTTAGATGAACCATGTAATGCAAAAGTAGAGACTGTATCCAACATGTTACTGAATACTGTACATACTTTCAATGATTTGAGGGAATTGCAACATACTGCCCAAAAGTCAAAGAAAGCCAAATTGAAAAGGATGGGATGTGTGACGGATGCCAGTGACATTTGGGTGTCCAGTGAGAGAAAACAAGTTCTTCCTGATTCCCTTCTGCCCGCTATGGTGCGACACATGCATGGTCCGACCCATGTGGGCAGAGTCGGGATGGTGTCTTCCTTCCGATTGTATTGGTATAATCCTCATTTCAGATCAACAGCAGAAAATTATTGCTAGCGCTGTATTACCTGTCAAAGACAGAATGTGGGCAAAAGGGGTGCTGTGACCATGAGCCACATTGGAACGTCTGATGGGCCCTTCAACTATCTCCAAATTGACTTTGTGAAGATACCCCAATATACCCAATTGAGGTATATCCTCATGATCGTGTGTCTGTTCTCACAATGGGTTGAGGCATATCCCACCCAGAGATTTGGCAGCCTAACAGTCGCCAAACTATTGTATTGCTGCAGGAGTTGATACCGCTATTCTGGATGCCAGTTCATCTTGAATCGGATCAAGGAACTCACTTCAAGAGTGAAGTGATGCAGTTGCTGTGTACAGCCTTAGGTATTGACTCTAGCTGCAGATCGGAGGCATCAGGTGTTGTAGAGAGACTTAGGGCCCGATTCTGATGCGGGTTGGAAAAGCTTCCCGACCGAGGGCCTGATTCTGATGCGGTTAGGAACAAATGTTCCCATTGAAGTCAATGGGAGTTCAACCAAATCGTATCTGGAAGCATCCGGATGCATCCTACTCCGCCGGTCGGACTTTCCCGATCCGAGTGGGTCGGACACCATTTCCCAACCGATTTGGGCGGGAAGCTTTTCCAACCCGCATCAGAATCGGCCCCTAAATGGGAAAATTAAAGCTAAACTGGCTAAAGCCTCTGCCTCCACATCGCTCAAATGGCCTGACGCCCTTCCTTTGGTACAATTGAGTATTCGAAGTACCCCCTGTAAGAGAATGGGACTGTCTCCTCATGAGGTGCTAATGGGGAGAGCTATGCAAATTCCTTACACCACAGCAGTCATTCTTGTGAATATCACAGATCACCTGGTCCTCGAGTACTGCAAGGGGTTGTCTGATGTGGTGCGTTTTATCTCTCATGAGGTCGATGCAGCTACTCCAGCTGTCTGAGGGTCTCCAGGACATGATCTGCACTCCAGTGGTGATTTTGGGTTCACACATAGAAGCAGGACTGCAAATGTTTCATGGAGGAGCACTGGAGAGGGCCCTACCATGTGATCATGGTCATCAATACGGCTGGCAATTGTATACATGTCTCCCATGGTGCACAGACATAATATCGAGTTGCAAATATCGACATACAACAATATCGAGTTGCAAATATCGTGATGACAGAATATCGACTGCAAGAATATCGTGGACATGAATATCGACTTTAAGGTAAGAAATATCGTTTTTGTTAATATCGAAGTTAGTAATATCGTTTGTAAAAATATCGTTGTTAATAATATCGATGTTTATATTAGTGTTATGTATTTTAGTATGTATTTTAAATGTATGTGTTCTATATTTTTTGTTTAAGTATTGCATTTGTTTTTTAATATATGTATTACATTTTTAGGTGTTATTAATTTTATTTTAAGTAAATTTTGTGTTTTATTTCCGTAGCGGGTTGTGGGTTTATAGGGGTATAGGGTGGGAAGTAATTTAATTATAATAAATGTATTAATAATTTTTAGAAGTTATTAATTTTATTTTAATTATACATTTTGCTTTTTAGTTCCGTAGCGGGTTGTGGGTTTATAGGGGAATAGGGTGGGAAGTAATTTAATTATAATTAATTAATTTATATTTGTTATTAATTAATAAGTATGTATTTTATTTTGTTAATTGTGGTAATTAATTTATTATTAATTATTTATTAATTGGTTAATTATTATTAATTAATTGGTAATTATGTTAATTGTGTCCTTTTTTTAGGAGCGGGTTGTGGGTTGATAGGGGAGTAGGGTGGGAAGTAATTGAATTATAATTAAGTAATTAATATTTTTTATTAATTATTAATTATGCATTTAATATTTTTTTATTAATAGTGGTGATTTATCTATATTATTAAGTATTAATTGGTTGGTAAATATTATTAATTAATTGGTAATTATGTTAATTGTGTAATTTTTTTAGGAGAGGGTTGTGTGTTGATAGGGGAGTATGGTGGGAAGTAATTTAATTTTAATACATTTTAAAATATTTTTAATATAATATTTATTTAATGTTATTTTATAGTGTTAATTGTGTGAATTAATTTATTATTAATTGTTTTTATTTTGATTGTTAATTGTTATCAATTAATTGATTGTTAATTAATTATGTTAATTGTGTCATGTTTTACAACATTGTTGGTGTGATTTATAATGGAATATGGTGGGAGGTAAATTATTTATAATTATTTAAATATTTGTAAATTAATGATAATTAAGTAATACAATATTTAATATGCTAATTGTGGAATAATCTTGATGTGTGAGTTGTGGGGTTTTTAGTTGTAAATGTTGGGAAGAAATATTTTTTAAAAATAATTAATGATTTGTTGATAATTGTTATTAATTTATTAATGTTAAATTAGTTATGGAAAATGTGTAAATATTTTTATGTGTGTGTTTTGGTGAATATTTGGGGTAAAGGTTGGAAAGTAATGTACTTTAAATAAATTAATCATTAGTTGATAATTAATATTCATTTATTAATTGATAAATATTTTTGTAATTATTTTTTTAAAATTTTGTTTGGGGATTTAGGTTCAATAGCTGTAATCTTAAGTTTTATCCCCTCCGCTATCCAACACTTTCCCTACTGTTGCACTTGCTGGAGTGGGAATAGTGAATGATTCCCCTCCGCTATCCAACACTTTCCCAACTGTTGCACTCTCTCGAGTGGGAATAGTAATTTTTACCCCTGCGCTATCCAACATTTTCCCTACTGTTGCACTCGCTGGAGTGGGAATAGTAATATTTTCCTCTTCGCTATCCAACACTTTCCCTACTGTTGCAGTCATTGGAGTGGGAATAGTAAATTATTCCTCTCCACTATCCAACACTTTCCCTACTGCTGCACTCATTGGAGTGGGAATAGTAAATTATTCCTCTCCGCTATCCAACACTTTCCCTACTGTTGCACTCATTGGAGTGGGAATAGTAAATTATTCCCGTCCGCTATCCAACACTTTCCCTACTGTTGCACTCGCTGGAGTGGGAAGAGTAATTTTTTCCCCTTCGCTATCCAACACTTTCCCTACTGTTGCATTTGTTGGAGTGGGAATAGTAAATTATTCCCCTCCGCTATCCAACACTTTCACTACTGTTGCACTTGATGGAGTGGGAATAGTAATTTATTCACCTCCGCTATCTAACACTTTCCTTACTGTTGCAATTAATGTAGTGTAAAATGTAGTTTTAAAAATTAATAAATATTTTAATATTTCAATTTATAATATATATATATATATATTTTTATGTTACAGGTGTATGTATATATATATGTATTTATAATTGTTAATATATTTATAATATGTTATAATTTATTAAAATAATTATTTATTATTATTAAGTAAATATATATATTATACTTTATATATGTATGTTTAATTTATTTTTACATTACATATATTACTTATATTTGTTAACATTTTTTAATAATTGTAAATATTTATTTTTAAGTTATATGTATTATTTAATTTATTTTATATTATTTTTTATATATTAAAAACCCAATATTTTTTACATCGATATTTTTAACAATGATATTTTTGTTTCGATATTTTTGTACTTACCATGATGTAGATAGGATGTCGATATTCTTGACATCGATATTTAGGTCCCGATATTTTGGGACCTCGATATTGTGGTCGTCGATATTCTGTCAGTGATTCGTCTCCCATAGCAAGAGGGCAAGACACAAAGAGGAAGAAGGGGAGCCAACATCTATTAATTCCTCAAGTCGCTCCAGGTTTGAGTTGTCTAAGGCTTCGGGAGAGCAGGTAGATCATGCGGAGGGTCCACAGTCTCCATTGGACGAGCATCATTCGGAGCAAGAGGATGACGAGAGTGCTGTTGTTTCAGAGACCACTGTGATACCAACCACCTGATTGAGAATTTGCATCTACCGGGACAGTAAAAATTAATGGAAGGCTGGAACTGATCTGCTGCATCAAATCTCGCAAGGAGTAGGGGAAAGGAAGCTCCACCGTGGACAGTGAGTCAGCCTCATAAGAGGCAGAGATCTCAATCACTTCCAAGGGTTGAGGTCCAGCTGAAGAAGGCTGGCCAAAAAATACAATCACCCGAAAAAGACTGTTGACTCTGAAGAAGAGACCAGAGACGGATAGGGAAGATAGCAAATTAGATGAACAAGAACAGGTTGACCAGATTGACATTGTGGTTAAAAGGCTGGGCTTGATCATTACCTAGCGGCCCAAAAGGGAGTGAAAGATCAATCAGAAGAATTCAAGTCCAGACTGGACACACCTTGCCAAAATTAGGTTTGACTTTGACGACTGCTTGACTGACATCGACAAGCCTCCCTGAGAGAAAGAGATGCCACAACGGGAGCCTCTCCCCCTAGATTATCGGAAACTGTTGAAAGGACAGTCAGAGAGTTAGGGAAATGGTCAGAAAACGATAACTCCTTCAGGCCTCCAGGTGACGCAGAATAAAAATCTCGGTCTCTTTTGAGATAGGGAAAGATGATAGGACTATACCTAGAGGACTAACCCTTGTGCTTGAGATTTCGTTGATTTGATTTAAGTTAGCATGGCGCAGCAATGCTGCAAAACTTTGTTGTATACCTGGCAGTTGCAACTTCTGTTTCCATGTTTGGATGACTGTTGGATGTCTATTTGTTGGGTGGAGTTATCCCTCATATGTCGACAAACTCTACTCTTGAACCTGTAGCTAGACCTCCCCCACTTAAGAGTAAGGTGTCAACTATTTCATAGCATGAAAGTGTGTATAGTTACAATGTATATTATCAAATGTTAGCTGAATATGTGAAAGTCATGGAAGTGGAAAATTGCTTTTTTTGTTCTTATCTCCCAGCATCTGCAGCTGAGGGAGCAGCATATTTTCATTTACCCTTGTCCTACTCCTTCTCCTGCTCTGTTTTCCTAAATCTTTACTATCGTCAGGATTCAATCAAACTGTTTTATTCTGACTTTGATGATCCATTAGAAGATGTGCCGATTGTTAGTGGTGAAAATCTTTATTTGTGGGCTACTAAACAGGTTTCTTGCTCTGACAAAAGGTATAAATCAAGGGATCAGCATGAGTATATGATGAAATCTTTACCGCCGCGACTGATGCGAGTATTACTAACCAGGGCATGCATGATGTAACCTGCAAAATTAACCAGGATGAAAGGGTATTTGTAGATTAATTAAATTAGAGGATAAGGATAGATGAAGAAAAAGGATAAGGAAAGACAAGTGTAGAGCACATTATTGGGAAAGGTGAAGACACTCTAAAGGAACCACCCCCTAGATTAAGGGGCCGATTCCGATTCGGGCCGGAAAACGTACCGACCGACTCGGTACGGGAATATAGTCCGACCGACACGTACCGGCGCTGCCCGATCCGCGTAGTACGATGCAATGCATGTGAATTACGACCGACTCGTACAAAACACAAGCCGAACGACCGAACCGCACGGAAACCAGCTATCCGGCCGGGAAACTACGCGAATAGAACCGACCGACACGCACCAGGAATGAACCCGACAGAAACGTACCCGCGAACTCCGACCCGCGCAGAACGATGCAATGCGTGGAAAACCAGACCGAGTCGCACGGAGCACAAGCCGCACGACCGACACGCATACAAAACCGAGTTGAAGCAACCCAATACTCCGCGACCGACGCGTACGCCGCACATGAAACCCAGCAGAAACACAGCTTGAAAGACTCGGAGAAGCCTGCACGAGCCAACTTCAGCGTCCTACTCGGTCAGAAGAACGTCTCCTACATGCCCAAAACCCACAAAGGAAAAATACAGAAAAAAAGGGCCAAACAAGCAATGACAAAGTCAATAAATACAGGGGTGAAAAAACATGGAACAAAGACACACCCACAACCCCACCCATATAAAGGCCACAAATCACTACCATGATCCTTTGCAAATTCAACTGACCTGCCAGCACAGAACACCATCAGACAGCAAACACAGACACACCCACAACTCATCCATCACACAAGCCACACACCATTAGCACCTCCCAAATAGCACCCTCACATACACCCAGCAAAACCTACACTCACCCACCCTCACTTGCACACTCACACGCTCATCAATCCCCACCACCACCCATCACCATGCCCCCAAAGAAGTATACAATGTTCCTAGACAGTGAATTGGAAGTCCTGGTAGATGAGATCCTCAGGGTAGAGCCACAGTTGTTTGGTACATTGGTCCAACAGACCCCCATGTCGCAGAAAACCAAGATGTGGGAAAGGATCGTCGACAGGGTGAACGCACAATCACCATGTTTGCGCACAAAGGAAGACTTCCAGAACAGGTGGTATGATGTGCGCAGGAGGGTCAAGGACCTACTAAAGAAGGATTACGCCTTGAGTCATCGCACCAGCAGTGGCCCTCCTGCCAAACCAGTATACCTCAGGCCCTGGGAGGAGAAGGTGCGGGCCATCCTACCACCAGTGAGCGTATATGGACTATCAAACATCCCAGAGCCTGGTGAGTACACAACCAATATACCCAATATTGTGTGACAATACACACACATCACTGTCAAGGGGATAGTCAAACCATGCACCCTTAGCAAATCCACAGCAACCAAAAGATAATCATCCCAAGATGTGTATGTTAGTTAGATAAACACAATACATGCCATCTCATAGTGATATGTAACTGTGTCATGACATGTACAAACCTAACAACAAATAGAGCAAGGCAGTGGCACAAATCTAACCAACAAACACTGTCAGATATTTTGCCACCACTAGAACACCACCTCACAGGGAAGCTCACTGAAAGGAAGGAATGCTGTGTATGCTGGTGAAGTGAGTGTAGCCAATAGCATGATGGGAGTGGTAGTCACAGATATTGGTCACCCTCACAATTGGCCCATCAACACCACTCTGAACCATGCTCACATCACAGGGAGTGGAAAAGAACTGACAAGATGGCTGACACTGGGTACTGCTGTGGGGAGCACAAGGCCCTGCTGGGAACTGTGCACCAACCAACAGCAGGACACCACTGACTGACATCCTGAAAGCCAACTTGCACTCCCTGCAATGGAAGCACGTTCCATGGTGGGATATCTGGCTGGGTGGGAAGGAGGACTGACCGCTCTGACCATAGTTACAAGCAGCTTTTCTCACACACCCCCTTAACACAAACTCCACACAACTCACCTGGGAGAATGCAATGCCTCACACTCTAATTAAATATCCCACAAAGAACCACCACCCTGGGTTATGCTGTGTGAAGCACAGGGACACTCTTGGGACTTGTAGCCAAACAAACGCCAGGACAACACTGTCAGCCATCCTGTCAGCACAGGCACACTACCCCACAGGGAAGCAGAGTCAAAAGGAAGGAAGTATGGGCATGCTGGGAAGGGGGGTGTAGGCAATGGCATGATGGGAGTTGTAGTCACAGATATTGGTCACCCTCACAATTGGCCCATCAACACCACTCTGAACCATGCTCACATCACATGGAGTGGAAAAGAACTGACAAGATGGCTGACACTGGGTACTGCTGTGGGGAGCACAAGGCCCTGCTGGGAACTGTGCACCAACCAACAGCAGGACACCACTGTCAGCCATCTTGCCATTGCTGTCACACTCACACACAGTGAAGTCGACTCAAAAGGAAGGAAGTATGGGCATGCTGGGAAGGGGGTGTAGGCAATAGCATGATGGGAGTGGTAGTCACAGATATTGGTCACCCTCACAATTGGCCCATCAACGCCACTCTGAACCATGCTCACATCACAGGGAGTGGAAAATAACTGACAAGATGGCTGACACTGGGTACTGCTGTGGGGAGCACAAGGCCCTGTAGGTAATTGTGCACCAACCAACAGCAGGACACCACTTGTCAGCCATCTTGCCATTGCTGTCACACTCACACACAGTGAAGTCGACTCAAAAGGAAGGAAGTATGGGCATGCTGGGAAGGGGGGTGTAGGCAATAGCATGATGGGAGTTGTAGTCACAGATATTGGTCACCCTCACAATTGGCCCATCAACACCACTCTGAACCATGCTCACATCACAGGGAGTGGAAAAGAACTGACAAGATGGCTGACACTGGGTACTGCTGTGGGGAGCACAAGGCCCTGCTGGGAACTGTGCACCAACCAACAGCAGGACACCACTGTCAGCCATCTTGCCATTGCTGTCACACTCACACACAGTGAAGTCGACTCAAAAGGAAGGAAGTATGGGCATGCTGGGAAGGGGGTGTAGGCAATAGCATGATGGGAGTGGTAGTCACAGATATTGGTCACCCTCACAATTGGCCCATCAACACCACTCTGAACCATGCTCACATCACAGGGAGTGGAAAAGAACTGACAAGATGGCTGACACTGGGTACTGCTGTGGGGAGCACAAGGCCCTGCTGGGAACTGTGCACCAACCAACAGCAGGACACCACTGACTGACATCCTGAAAGCCAACTTGCACTCCCTGCAATGGAAGCACGTTCCATGGTGGGATATCTGGCTGGGTGGGAAGGAGGACTGACAGCTCTGACCATAGTCACAAGCAGCTTTTCTCACACCCCCCCTTAACACAAACTCCACACAACTCACCTGGGAGAATGCAATGCCTCACACTCTAATTAAATATCCCACAAAGAACAACCACACTGGGTTATGCTGTGTGAAGCACAGGGACACTCTTGGGACTTGTAGCCAAACAAACGCCAGGACAACACTGTCAGCCATCCTGTCAGCACAGGCACACTACCTCACAGGGAAGCAGAGTCAAAAGGAAGGAAGTATGGGCATGCTGGGAAGGGGGGTGTAGGCAATAGCATGATGGGAGTTGTAGTCACAGATATTGGTCACCCTCACAATTGGCCAATCAACACCACTCTGAACCATGCTCACATCACAGGGAGTGGAAAAGAACTGACAAGATGGCTGACACTGGGTACTGCTGTGGGGAGCACAAGGCCCTGCTGGGAACTGTGCACCAACCAACAGCAGGACACCACTGTCAGCCATCTTGCCATTGCTGTCACACTCACACACAGTGAAGTCGACTCAAAAGGAAGTAAGTATGGGCATGCTGGGAAGGGGGTGTAGGCAATAGCATGATGGGAGTGGTAGTCACAGCTCAACATCCCCCACCCACATGGCCCAGCAAGCTCACACTGAAGCATGCACACCTCACAGGGAGTGAAAAGCCACTTCTAAGATGTCTGACAATGGTCCTCTGTTGTGGGGAGTACCAGGCCCTGCTGGGAACTGGGCACCAACCAACAGCAGGACACCACTGACTGACATCCTGAGAGTTAACCTGCACCCACTGCAAGGGTGGCATGCTTCAAGGTGGGATAACTGGGCTGGGGGGAGAAGGAGGTCCGGATGTCAACCAAATACCACCAATGCTGGTCATGCACACACCTCAACATCCACATTGCAAAGCATCAGGTTGGCAGGACAATGAGCCACACCAATATCAACCTCTGACTGTGACAACTTAGGACAATGCAATGTACAGGCCCGCATCCAGATGTACAGTCACAACTGTCATGTGTTTGAACCATTGATGCCTGCGAAACATAACATACATTGTGTGTCTCTTCCAAAAACAGGTGATGATGGGGACACAGCAGCAGATGAGGAGGAGTCCCTGTCCCAGGCTCCGGTGGCCCATGAGCTCTCTGGTGTGGAACAGCCTCTGCCCTCATCGGATGGCGAAGACCAACCTGGCACCTCCGGTGTGAGTCATCATGCAGCACCAGCAGGACCACCATCTGCACCCCCTGCACCCATTCCTCCAATATCTGCTGACACACAGACCACCCCTGCCGACACGGACAGACCAAGGACACTCAATGACAACAGCACAGGGACCCCAGCCCACCGTGAAGCAACGGACAACAACCCCAGTACCAACCCCCAAGGGGGCCTAGGGTCACCTGTGCGTTCCACCGCAGGTCCCGCACGTGTGGCCAGGGGTGGTGGGAGGGGTGGTAGGCAGAGGTCGCTGTTTGCAGAGGGGTCTGGACTGCATGATGACCCACAACTGGTACGCATTGCTGATGCGTACCAGAATAGCACCGGAGAGGTCAGCCAGGTAGTGGGGATCCTCAAGGACATTCAACAGCAGCAGGCTGCCCATCATGCCCGCTTGGACTCCCACATGTCCCGTGTGGAGACACACATGTCCCGTGTGGAGACACACATGTCTGGCATGGAGTCCAAGTGGGCCACATTGGAAGAACTGACAGCGGTGCAGAGGGACATATTGACATGCCTCCGCCAGATTAGCACCAACATGGCCACACCTCCCTGTGTGCCCACAACATCTGGTGCCGCAACAACTGCAACTGCCACAGGGAGGGAGGATGACTCTGGTGGAGAGTCCTCTGCACCGCAGCGGCCTGCACGTGAGGGTCCCCCAGAAAGAAGAGGGGCCGTCCGAGGAAGGACAACTGAGAGGCCGATGGCCATGTACATCCCCCAGGAACCCAACACCTGTTCTGGAAATTCTCCTTTGTGTGCAAACTGTTCACCCTGTCGAATGCAACACAACTCTCCCACATGACATGGGGAGTTTAAGTTGGACTAATGCATCAGATGACTGTGGACTTTACTCAGGACATTTCTGCTACCAACACTTCCAACTCATCTGGGAACTTTGGATTCCAATCCCAATGTACAGCACCCACCATCCTGTGCACTATCCTCACACTTGTATGTAAATAAACTCACTAATACACCATACTTGCCTCTGTTGTGATTCCAACGTTGTTTTTGTCATGGAGATGATGTCAGTCAGTCAGTCAAGAATGCTTTATTCGACAACTTAATGTCATAAAAGAAAACATATCATGCAACCATACGTTTCATTAAAACATTTGTAAAAACTCCCCAAAAAATTAAATATCAGCCAGGTAACCAAGGCTTAAAATACATACACGACAATAACAATTTATAAAATACATAGTGCAAAATAGACAAACAATATTAAGTACAAAATAGGCTACTCTTGTATTATTCCTGCAAATGACCAGAAAATCTAGCCCTAGGATACATACAGTACAAGAACATTTTATAAAGTGCAAAGTGCAAAAAGGAACAAGCTCAAAATAAAATATGGAGATGATGATCTGCTAAATGACACTGTGCATGCTAACTGCTACAGCAAGTTCAACACCGTCAAGTGAGTCATGGCGACGTGACACATATGAGGGAGACACACCACTAGGGCAACACAACACATACACACCAGGGCCATCTGACTCATCGCCTACACTGATGTTGCCAGGAAATACTGTGGAATGCACAGACACCACACCTATTCACAGTCTGTGTTAACTAGCCCACAGGTGCAGTAAGCAAATGTCAGTCAGATGTGTGACCACAGACAACGCACATCCCAAAGTGAAGCACAGGTTTATTACACATTTGCAACATGTTGTTTCCACTACAGATGCAAGGTAATCCCACGTGGCAGTGGCCACACAGTCAACAAGTGTAGAAGAAATAAAGTCCAGGGGTGTGGGGCACATCACCTGTAGGGAAACGACTGCTTCCACCCTGGAAGTTGAATCATGGTGTCGGGGGATCCGAGTTGACCAAACAACTCTGAAAGCACCCTGTGAAGGACAGACATGACACACAGTCAAAAGCACTGAAGAACAGGACAGAACTGCAATACTCATGCCCAATACATGTCACAAGATACCTACACAAAACCAAGTTAGCATGTCAACACTGTTGGGGAGTACAGACTACCTGTAAGGACACATCGCTGCACGCATCCAGTCAAGTAGCACATGGCCACACTCAAACAGCAACAGAGCACCACCAACACATATCATGCAAACTCAAATCATTGACATGACATCTCTGGATACTCACATTCAGCTGAAGAAGTTGGTGATGAGCTATGTGCGGACATCACCCTCATCATCATCACTGGCATCGTGGCCCAGGCCAGGATCCTCCACAGGTGGCGGATGTTGGTCATCGTCATCCAGGATGAGAGGCAACTCCTTCCGCACTGCCAGGTTGTGTAGCATGCAGCAGACGATGACAATCTTGCACACCTTTGCTGGGGCATATGGGAGGGCCCCTCCTGTCTTGTCCAGGCAGCGAAAGCGGCTCTTCAGGAGACCAAATGTCCGCTCGATCACTCTCCTGGTCCGACCATGTGCCTCATTGTAGCGCATCTGGGCTGGTGTCACAGGGTTCCTGAGGGGTGTCAGCAACCACGGCATGTTGGGGTATCCGGAGGCCCCTACATACAGACAATTGCACATTAGCTGAGTTG
The DNA here is from genome assembly GCA_963921515.1 of Calotriton arnoldi. NCBI lineage: Eukaryota > Metazoa > Chordata > Amphibia > Caudata > Salamandridae > Calotriton > Calotriton arnoldi. Next base: position 883,117 of record CAWUFW010001110.1, read on the forward strand.
GGTAAAGAGGGTGGAATACAACATTGCAGAACACACACAATGGTACAAAGTCAGTACACACCGACAAGCCAGGCACGCTGGTTCTGCATCTGTGACATCATCCTCGGGATGCGACTACTCCTCATCACGTAGGCATCGTGTGCAGAACCGGGGAAACGTGCACACACATGTGAGATGCTCATATCTGCAAGACATACCACCAGAGCATTGATAGAATGGTAATGTTTCCTGTTCCTGTATGCCTGCTCATGTGCCTGTGGTGGTACCAAAGCCACATGTGTCCCATCAATGGAGCCAATGACATGTGGCATCCTCCCCAGGGCATAGAAGTCACTCTTGACATCAGTGAGTTGTTGACGTTTAGGGAAATAGATGTACTGGTTCAGGTATCTCAACATTGCCTCCAAAACATTGCGTAGCACACGGCTGAACATGGTCTGTGACATCCCACCAGCAGACGCCACAGTGTGTTGAAAGGTACCGGTGGCAAAGAAGTGTAGGGCTGCCATCACCTTCACCTTGGGGGTTAGCGCTGTAGGGTATGTCCGGCCAGGTTGCAAATGTGGGGCCAACCGCACCGCCAATTCCTCAATCAGCGGCCTGTTGAAGCGGTACCGTCGGATGCAGTCACGTTCAACCATGGTTGCAAGGTCAGGGAATGGTCTATGGACAGCTGGTGCCCTGCAGTGCATAGGTGAACAAAGAAAGATTGTCAGTCACCCCACATATGTGGCATTGACCATACTCAATATCACATGATACATCATTACGAGACACAAGTACTTGATGTGTGTGCCGTTCTGTATGGACATATATGGCACCTACATGGCCAACATCTAACATCACAGTTCAACATGTGTTGACAACAAGTTCCAGGTTGTGCTATGGGAAATCATTAGGCTGTGTCACAGTACCCATGTACTGCTGTCACGTTCCAAACACACACCACAGTGACAAGTGAGGACAGATGTGCCACAGGCATCACAGCTCATTGACAGGTAGATTCCCAGGGACCCTGTATTGCCACATGGACACTGGCATGACATGGCGTATCATGTACACGTCAGCAAAACAACCATGACTCCCACAGGTAGTGGCCCCTGTTGCCTCTGCAGGACAGACATGGACGTCTGTGACACACACAAGCACAACATCAAAGTCGATGCACAAACAACGTGGATGTGGAGACTGTCTCCCATTGTGCACATGGAATCTGAGACATCTGAAACACAACATGCACACAGACTGTGGAGGGCCATCACTATTGTGGCAATGGGTCACCCTGTGACGTACATACCTTCCCACATGGGACTCAGGGTGTATGTGACATGACATACACATACACAACCTGTAAATGTGACCATGCCACATGCCGTGAACTGAACAGTTGCACATCACAGTGGTCATGTGCACAACACACAAAGGATTCTGTCCCCATGAACACGTGCACAGCCTGGGAGTGGCTGCCCCCAAGTGCCACCACAAAAACCACATGTTGACCCCCATACACACACAGGTAATGCAGCCTTACATGCCTTAGGATACAGTGTGGACAGGCTGTGGTGTTGTAGGTGTGCTCCTGAGTCCCTGGCAAGTAATTGTGGCTGGCATACGTTCACCAGTGACAACCATGGTGACATATGCGAGTGACTTGTACAGGGACGCGTTGTACCGCAATGGACCGATCAGTGCGCACGCATTGGCCATTGCATATGATGTGGACGGATGCGTGTTGTCATCCGATATACACGTTGTACAGCAATGGACCGATCGGTGCGCACGCATTGGCCATTGCATTTGATGTGGACGGATGCGTGTTGTCATCCGATATACGCGTTGTACAGCAATGGACCGATCGGTGTGCACGCATTGGCCATTGCATATGATGTGGACGGATGCGTGTTGTCATCCGATATACGCGTTGTACAGCAATGGACTGATCGGTGCGCACGCATTGGCCATTGCATTTGATGTGGACGGATGCGTGTTGTCATCCGATATACGCGTTGTACAGCAATGGACTGATCGGTGCGCACGCATTGGCCATTGCATTTGATGTGGACGGATGCGTGTTGTCATCCGAAATACGCGTTGTACAGTAATGGACCGATCGGTGCGCACGCATTGGCCATTGCATATGATGTGGACGGATGCGTGTTCTCATCCGATATACGCGTTGTACAGCAATGGACCGATCGGTGCGCACGCATTGGCCATTGCATTTGATGTGGACGGATGCGTGTTGTCATCCGAAATACGCGTTGTACAGCAATGGACCGATCGGTGCGCACGCATTGGCCATTGCATATGATTTGGACGGATGCGTGTTGTCATCCGATATATGCATTGTACAGCAATGGACCGATCGGTGCGCACGCATTGGCCATTGCATTTGATGTGGACGGATGCGTGTTGTCATTCGAAATACGCGTTGTACAGCAATGGACCGATCGGTGCGCACGCATTGGCCATTGCATATGATGTGGACGGATGCGTGTTGTCATCCGATATACGCGTTGTACAGCAATGGACCGATCGGTGCGCACGCATTGGCCATTGCATTTGATGTGGACGGATGCGTGTTGTCATCCGAAATACGCGTTGTACAGCAATGGACCGATCGGTGCGCACGCATTGGCCATTGCATATGATGTGGACGGATGCGTGTTGTCCACCGATATACGCGTTGTACAGCAATGGACCGATCGGTGCGCACGCATTGGCCATTGCATATGATGTGGCCGGATGCGTGTTGTCATCCGATATACACGTTGTACAGCAATGGACCGATCGGTGCGCACACATTGGCCATTGCATTTGATGTGGACGGATGCGTGTTGTCATCCGAAATACGCGTTGTACAGCAATGGACCGATCGGTGCGCACGCATTGGCCATTGCATATGATGTGGACGGATGCGTGTTGTCATCCGATATACGCGTTGTACAGCAATGGACCGATCTGTGCGTACGCATTGGCCATTGCATATGATGTTGACGGATGGGTGTTGTTTTTCGAAATACGCGTTGTACAACAATGGTCCGATCAGTGCGCACGCATTGGCTATGGCCTGACATGGTAACGGACGCGTTTTCGAAGCTTTAACGAGTCTGATGCAGTGAATTCAGTTGGCCACCCACAACAATGTTGCAAATTCATGGGTGTCATGAAGTTGAACTTTTGAAGGATGCTGTGGGCGTGTATAAGTGGTGCAATTCCATGGATTGGCCAGATTCAGAAGATGCAAACGACTTGGACCTATCACTTTGGACACATGGGACAGTATCTGCCTCTGCAGCACACATATAATGCTGGCTGTTCCCCTGAGAGCTCACTTGCCTGCACTACATGCTCCAGGACGACATCTGCCACCACCACTGCTGCTGTCTCTGCATCCTCTGGCTACTGCAATGGCACGTACTGTGGAGAGAGCCCCAGCCTTCAGCACTGAGGAGAACCAGGCCCTGCTGGACAGCCTCCTTCCACAGTACAGCAAGCTGTATGGGAAACCAGGGGAGCAGGTGAGTGTGCTGTCCACTGCCTTACTAATTGTGCATGTTGTCTGACTAGCAAGACTTACAGTGTGCACACCACTGGCTAGCATGCTCACTGAGTACTTGGCACCCCCAAAGTGTGTAGTTACATGCACTGAACAGGTATAGTGCAGTAACAGTGCATTCCAACAAGGTTTTACTTCCCAGGCAATGATACCATTTGGTAACTGCTGGCAAACTGTTCATAGCCATAGTTGCACTGCCTGTGTACATCATATGCCCCTGTGATTGAGACATGTATATCCAACTGTGTGATGCACGGAAATGTTGCATGTGTAGTAATGGCCTTTTCACTTTGTCATCCTCACAGGTTGATGCCCACCAGAAGCAGGAGATCTGGCTGACCATCGTCCGGGCAGTACGATCGGTGGGGGTCTACAGGCGCAGGATCCACAACTGCCAGAAGAGGTGGCAGGATCTTCGGGGCTGGAACGGAGGATCGCAAGGGTCCAGCTGAAGCTGTCGCCTCCTCGCAGGAGGGGCGGACACCGGACCCTGACCCCCCACATGCTCCGGATCCTGGCGGTGGTCTTCCCTGACCTGGATGAGCAGCTGAAGGCCAGACAGCAGCAAGGAGGGGGTAAGTGCTAGCCTCAACTGTGTACTATGACTGACATGCTCTATGCACTCCTTTAGCCTGGTTCCACTTCCACAGTACAACTGTCATGTCGTCCTGGACTCATGTCCCTCACTTGTGTCATGCCCCCTCCTCATCTGATACACAGGTGTGGCCCTTACAGTCTGTGACTTAGGTCACTTGGGTACTGTGTACTTGCAGTTACCTGTGGTTCAAGTTGGGTTCAGCATCAGTTACAGGAACTTTGTGGTGGGCTGCATGGGTGGTACAATTGCTCACAATGCCTGTGATCTGACATGTACTCTGGGTATGGCTTTAACATGTGTTCCAATTGCTGCTCTGACTCACCACATGTCTGGGGTATGTGCCACACACCCATGCTGCTGCAGAGACCAAGGTAGGAGCCTCAGTAGTATGTACATCATGTGTGTGACACATGCATAGCCACCTGCCTAGTGTTCAGGGTAATACCATGTTGCACATGGACCAGGACTGTAATGCCTACTCCGGACATCGAAGGCACTCTGTTCTCCCACTCCCGTGTGTCAGCATACATATTGGGAATTGTGAAGAGGGCACTCAGGTGTATGCCTCTGTGTCACCGTGGTGTTGCCTTGCTATTTGGACTCCTGGAGTGTTTAACAATTTGGGGTGGCCAGCCATCTGAGTTGTGACTATGGGATCTGCACATAGGTCAATGCATAGGTCTCTGATCCCTTGACTGTGCACAATGTTGTATGAAACATTGGGGTGCAGGCAGCTTTGGTTCATTCTCATCAAACGTTGAAGTGCTCATGTGTATGGATTTGTGTTTGCAGTCACTCAAATGTCTCATTTGATTGACGTGGGATCATCTCAGTCCTCATGATGTGGGTGGCCAGGGGTGCACATGTGCACCTGTCAGCTACAGGGCTTACATTTCAAAAACTTCCATGATTGTGACACAGTGCAGACTGGTGTTGTGTGTATGCACTGCCCCTGTGACAGGAGACAGTTATGACTGACTTGCCAGACAGGCCTGTGCCATGACATTCCAATCGCAAAGGGTGATCCAGCAGTGGTGTGACATGTCCTGCATGCACACCATTGTTGCATTGTCTATCAGGACATGAGGATATCATTGTGTCTGGTGATGGAACCAAAACCCGCATATCAACAGAGACTTTGCCCATCACTTTTCCTGACACATGTACTGAGTCAGTGGCAGGAGATGGCATGTGTTTGGAGTGACACATTTCCATATGTTCTCTTGGATGTCCAACAACTGTGTATGTGGTGCATGTGTGCACATATGATTAGTCGCATACAACAGGCAGCAGACAGATGGGTGCATGGACAGGTAGGATATGTGTGGCATGACTGACTGTCAGGCAGACAATGGGCTTCTTCAAATCAGTGTCAGCACTTATTGCAATGTCTAGCAAATGATGGCAGGGCTTGCTCTGTGATGTGCTGTACTTACTGTGGTGTGTGTGGTCAGTACAGGTGACTTATGTTGCTCTGTTTATCCTGATTGTTTGCAGATACATCCACGGCCACAGGAGGAGACAGCTCCACGGACCAAGAGGAGCGGCAGAGCCAGACTGGGTCCACTGCAGGGGAGACCGAGGGACCCAGTGGCACGGAGGGTGAGGGGAGCCACACTGAGGAGACCTCAGCTACGACCACCTCGGCTGGGGAAAACAGCACTTCCAGTGAGGACTCCTTTGTGGAGGCGGGTGTCAGCAGACCAGAGGCAACGTCAAGCAAGTCTGTCCCCGCCACCACCACCATCTCCACCCTCCCATCTGCTCCCATCCCACATGTCCGTGGAGGCTCCCGTGTAGGGGAGCGTGTCTCCTTCATGCAAGGCACCGCACCCCCTGCTGCCCTGAGTGTGGAGTCTGTGGACTTGCTGAAACAGATCCATGTAGGGCAGACATCAATGCTGAGTGTCCTCCATGCACACACGGGTCTTTTGACACAACTGGTGTCATTCATGGAGGGCATGTCATCTGGCATGTCTGCCCTACATCGGACCAATCAGTCCATGGCCTCCTCACTGACGGCAGCAGTGTCCCTCCTGCAACAGTCCCTCACCCCTCCTACCTCTGCCCCATCCACAATCCCCAGCACCCTACCTGTCCCAAGCACACACACACCGGCACACACCAGCACAGACACAAGCAGCACACAGACACACAAGCCAAACTCCAGACGCACACGCACAGTCAGGGGACTGATATCTCACTCACAGGGGATGGGGCCCAGACACACACGCACGCATCCACGAGCACTCCGCAGTCATCAGATGCCTCTCCCTCCAAAACCCCTTCCCTTGCCTCCCCTGCAACCCCCCCCCTCCCAGAAGCTCTTCCTCTGTGAGCTTGGCCTCTTCCCCACAGATACATCTGACATGAAGTCCAGGCGGAAGAGGCGACCACCACACACAGAGGGGAGTGCCCCTCACACCCGGACACCCTCCCCCAGGCACAGGCAGACTGAGGACCCCATTCGAAAGTCCCCCCGGACCAGGAAGGTCCCACCACCACCACCACCACGTAGCTCCACCACACAGTCTCTCTCCTCCATCCCCCAGGCCACCACTCCACAAGTTCCACCGCCACACCCTGCCCCAGGTTCCCCCACACACCGATACCGCATCCCCAAACTGCTTAGGCCCTCCCCCCCTGCCACTTGCTCGTCCACCCCCAAACCAGACGCTCTGCCTGTTTGTGCCACTGGTGTGGAGACCGGGTCCCCCCCCTCTGTCTTGCCCACCTCATCTGCCCCCCCTTCCACTCCCTTGGAGTCATGCACTGCAGTGGAGTCCACAACCACCCCGTCTGACTCAGGCACTGCAGAGTGGACCCAGTCCACTCCATCTGACCGGCCCACTGCAGTGGTTGCAGCACCCACACCATCTGACTTGTGCCCTACAGTGGTGCCGGCCCCCACTGAGTCAGACACCTCCACTGCAGTTGCCGGTGACACTCCTGCACCCACCACCCCTTCACTGCCTCCTTCTGGCATCCCCTGATCCTGTCCCTGCGGTGCCTGGCCTGCCCCTTGTATGCCCCTCCGAGGGGGATGTCCCCTGTCCGTACCAGTGCAGGCAAGCAATGGGTGACAAGTTGTCACATATCACCCTGTTGGGACTCTGTATTTGGACTGGCCATTGGCCTTAGTTTCTTTTGGACTTAAATTTTTAGTTGAACATTTGCTGAATAAAGCCTCTTTTTGTTTACTTGTGGTTTTTCTTTGGATGTACATGATGTAGATGAGTATCATCATACATTTGCAGTTGTAATAGTGTTCAGATCATGAAAATGAAGTGTTGCTGTGATGGACTCCATGTGGTCCATGGGATATGTGTCCTAATGTAGTCTGGATCTATAGCATCCTTTGCTGCAGTCTGAGGGTGTAATGTTCAGCATTTGACACAGGGATGTACGTTTTGCATTTGTAAATTGACATCTTTGGCTTACACTGATGCACATCTGGTGGGCTTACCACTGTTCAATGTTTCTATTTCCCTGACTGTGTGCCCATCTCCACTGGACATGCAGTTTAGCACATCAATGTTGAAGGACTCATCTGTGTATACAGTGCAACTTGCTTGACACGTGTTTTGGGTGTATGCAGATGACTGACGTGACACTCCCGTACGCAGGCTGATGTGAGCAGAGCCTTCAGTGTTTTGTAGTTGTTGACTCAGTGACCGAGTGTTCTGCTGACATGTTTGAGTCGTGCACAGACAAGGTTTGGCACAGCGGACCTTCCACAGGAGTGGAGTGCCCTCATGGCAGTGTGTAATCCCGTGACATTGCATGGGCCCGTGTTGTGTGTTGTGTGAGCATGTCTGTGTGTGTTCCCTTCCCTTTTCCTACACAGGCTGTGTCCCTAGGGATGTTCCTGTTTGTGATGCTTGCTGAGTTGTCCTGTGTTCCTCCAGCATCTTGGACCTGGTTTCTCCGGGATGTGGGTGCATGGCAAACTAATGTTCATCAGGTTGTCATCCCTAGTTGTCTTTGTTGTCAGGGCTGGGGATGTGGGCAAACGCAGATGGGACACAGTCAGGATTTCCCTTGGCACTTGTTGGTTACACAAGTCATGTAATTTACAGTTTGTGGTAGCTTTCAGTGATTGTGACACGTTGTGTGTGTGACTGCTGCCACTCCTCAGGGTCAGAGCTGCAATGTTGGAAGTTGTCTATGTGTGTTCTTTGTGGGTGACCTTGGCTTCTTCATTGGTGTGTGACTGTGGCCGGGATCCCATTGATTGGGGTGGATTTCACGTCATGCCCATGTACGGCGTACTGTGCAGTGTGTCAGACATTCACGAGTCTTGTTGACTGGCCATGTGTGATGGGTTTCTGCACCTTAGTTCCCACCACCACCCCTGGGATTGTCATGGGTGCATGTGCAATGTCACAAGTCCATGTGAGCTTCACTGCTGCACATTGGTGGAGATCAAGGTGTGTGGTGTTGAGTGTGTGCAAATGAGAGTTGTTGCACGGCTAGACCCCTACCTCCATATTGGCCTTGGCTGACAGGCCTTGCTGATTGATTTGTGCTTGTGTAGGTGTGATGGTAGTTTGTTGCTCAGGACACATGACTGTGGTTCACAGTGTGAACGACATCTAGCTTTGTCATCACAGTGGGATTATCATGCAGGCCAGTGTCACCACAATGTGGGGTCCCTGGGGGTAGTGCTGTGGTGGGTCTGTCTCTTGCTGTGTTAGTTGCTGTTCCTACAAGCTTGTGTGACATGTGTAATTTGGGCTCCCTCTCATCTAACAATGCCTGATTGCCCACATAGGGGAATCCGATCCATGAGTTACTTTTGTGTGGCACTGTATACACATCTGTGTAATTGGGATTCAGGCCTCCTCATGTGTTGTGTGGTTGCCTGGGGACACTGGCACACCCCCCATCACCTGTTGTGTTTGATATGAGGTGTGAGGCTGCTTGTTTGTGTTTGTGCATCTGCACCACTGCATTGGCATATCTTTAGTGTGCCATTGGCTGTATGTTGTTTGGTGGATTTCCCCTGCTGTCCCTGGGACTCCTAGGTCATCAGTCAGCACAATAATCTTGGTTTGTATGTCCCATTGCTGCCATGGTATGGTATTTGTTCACCTCACATCTACAGTCTCCACAGGATATCTACATTTGTGTGTCCATTGGTGCAGATATGTGCGTCTGCATTATGATGGTCACTTCTGTCATTGTGTAATTGATGAATGTTGACAATGTCAGCCCCCATGGGTGATGTTTGTCTGCACATGGCCAAAGGTATGTCTTATTTGCACTGCACTGTTTGCCTCACCCAATCTATGTTTCTATGGGACACAAGCACTACTTTGCCACTGATGTGTTTGTTGTTGTGTGACCAGGAATCATCCATGCTGTTTGGCAGTTGCAGCTTTTTCCATGACAACACTTACCTTTTGGTCACTGTGATGATGTGGGTTTAGACCCCATTGCCACAATGTTCAAAATGTGCTTCAGCTATGGACCCCACACTTACATTTTGGTCACTGTGATGATGGGGGTTTAGACCCCATTGCCACAATGTTCAAAATGTGCTTCAGCTATGGACCCCACACTTACCTTTTGGTCACTGTGATGATGGGGGTTTAGACCCCATTGCCACAATGTTCAATTGGGCTTCAGTTATGGACCCCACACTTACATTTTGGTCACTGTGATGATGGGGGTTTAGACCCCATTGCCACAATGATCAATTGTGCTTCAGCTATGGACCCCACACTTACCTTTTGGTCACTGTGATGATGGGGGTTTAGACCCCATTGCCACAATGTTCAATTGGGCTTCAGCTATGGACCCCACACTTACATTTTGGTCACTGTGATGATGGGGGTTTAGACCCCATTGCCACAATGTTCAAAATGTGCTTCAGCTATGGACCCCACACTTACCTTTTGGTCACTGTGATGATGGGGGTTTAGACCCCATTGCCACAATGTTCAATTGGGCTTCAGCTATGGACCCCACACTTACATTTTGGTCACTGTGATGATGGGGGTTTAGACCCCATTGCCACAATGTTCAATTGTGCTTCAGCTATGGACCCCACACTTACATTTTGGTCACTGTGATGATGGGGGTTTAGACCCCATTGCCACAGTGGTCATGGTCTGCTTGTATTGTGGAGGCCACACACATTTATGTGTGACACATGTGATAGGGGGTCACATTGTATGTTCAATGTCATGTTCAGTGTTGTAGGCATTTGACACAGACTACACACGCTTGTCATGATGTTGGGGGATGTCTTTTTCTGACATTCCTTATGTTGGAGTATGCTGGTTGTGTCATGCATTACCCGTCCTATGAGTGGGGATGGTAGTAGTGACAGGCATCCGGGCCCACATGAGTAGGGGTGGTGGTAGTGGTAGGCATCCATCCCCCTATGAGTGGGGATGGTAGTAGTGACAGGCATCCAGGCCCCCCTGAGTAGGGGTGGTGTTAGTGGTAGGCATCCATCCCCCTATGAGTGGGGATGGTTGTAGTGACAGGCATCCAGGCCCACATGAGTAGGGGTGGTGGTAGTGGTAGGCATCCAGGCCCCCATGAGTAGGGGTGGTGTTAGTGGTAGGCATCCATCCCCCTATGAGTGGGGATGGTAGTAGTGACAGGCATCCAGGCCCCCATGAGTAGGGTGGTGGTATTGGTAGGCATCCAGGCCCCCCCGAGTAGGGGTGGTGGTAGTGGTAGGCATCCATCCCCCTATGAGTGGGGATGGTAGTAGTGACAGGCATCCAGGCCCCCATGAGTAGGGGTGGTGTTAGTGGTAGGCATCCATCCCCTATGAGTGGGGATGGTAGTAGTGACAGGCATCCAGGCCCACATGAGTAGGGGTGGTGGTATTGGTAGGCATCCAGGCCCCCATGAGTAGGGTGGTGGTATTGGTAGGCATCCAGGCCCCCCTGAGTAGGGGTGGTGTTAGTGGTAGGCATCCATCCCCCTATGAGTGGGGATGGTAGTAGTGACAGGCATCCAGGCCCACATGAGTAGGGGTGGTGGTAGTGGTAGGCATCCAGGCCCCCTGAGTAGGGGTGGTGGTAGTGGTAGGCATCCAGGCCCCCTGAGTAGGGGTGGTGTTAGTGGTAGGCATCCATCCCCCTATGAGTGGGGATGGTAGTAGTGACAGGCATCCAGGCCCACATGAGTAGGGGTGGTGGTAGTGGTAGGCATCCATCCCCCTAAGAGTGGGGATGGTAGTAGTGACAGGCATCCAGGCCCACATGAGATGGGGTGGTGGTAGTGGTAGGCATCCAGGCCCCCCTGAGTAGGGGTGGTGGTAGTGGTAGGCATCCAGGCCCCCATGAGTAGGGGTGGTGTTAGTGGTAGGCATCCATCCCCCTATGAGTGGGGATGGTAGTAGTGACAGGCATCCAGGCCCACATGAGTAGGGGTGGTGGTAGTGGTAGGCATCCAGGCCCCCCTGAGTAGGGGTGGTGGTAGTGACAGGCATCCAGCCCCCCATGAGTAGGGGTGGTGGTAGTGGTAGCCATCAGGCCCTTATGGGTGTGTATGGCATTGGTGATAGCCATCCCGCCCCTATGGTTCTGCTGTTGCTAGTGTACGTCATTTCTGCATCCCTATGTGTGTGTGACATGTCGGGTACGTGTCGTTTGTTTGTGTTGTGGGTGTTTGACTTACCGTCTGCGCCGTACGCGTCCGTACCGGTTCCGGTAATAGATGTAGAGTATTGGTAGGACCTGCGCGATGGGATTCATGGTTGGGTCATCTCGTTCGTGTTTCTCGTGGCTTCGACTCGTACTCGTCGCTGGCTTGTTCGTCTCGTAGCCGTGGATCGTCTTGTGGCGCGAATCGGAGCTTATGTGCAGCTCTCCCGGATGCTCTGACGTGCCGGACGTAGCGACGGGTTCGGCGCGTACGGAAGGCGCATCGTACTAGTCCGGCCGGAAGGTGCTGTATATTTGCTTCCGTGCGACTCGATTCGGCGTTTACGGATCCGGCTCGGGCGGGGAACAGGACCTGGAATGGGTACGTACGGCTGGGTCGGAATCTGAGCAGTTATGCGCATCGTACTTGCTCGTTCGGACGAATGTTCGAATCGGTCGGGAAACACGCGTTCGGCTTGGTTTTTTTCCGGACGAATAGTGTTAGGTGCGCTTCCGGCCGAGATCGGAATCGACCCCTAAGTATTGATGTCACCAAGAAGGAATCTTTATATATCGTACAGCAGCCAGAAGGAAATGAAACTGTTGAGTAATTAGACTGGAGCGAATGTTGAGCACAATTATTAAACAAAGTAAAAAACCTTTTCAAGCCTAAATATAAGTATAAAGGGGATCTATTATGTGTGTGGTAAGTCAGCAGTTGTTATGCAGCATTAATTCACCCCAGGATTTATCATACTAATGAGCTAGACTTTCCTCTTGAGCAATACATAAGGAGGGGTAAACGTAGTTTTAAAAGATCCATAGCAATATCTTTAGAGCCCTCATGCCATTCATAGGAGTGGCATTGAACAACGTTAAGATTACAAAATTATCTACCTTACGTGATCGGTTTCCCACTGACACTATAGGTGATTTAACAGTGATAAATAAAGAATTGCTTGCATGAGAGCTATGATTATGGAAAATTGTTTTGCACTGGAATTACTCCTTGCAAAAGAAAGCGGAATTTGCAAAGTCATTCACGCTCGGGAATGCTGCACTTATATACCACGCGTAGATATCGCTAAGATAGGGGAATGGCTCGGTAGCGTAGGTGGAGGAATTCTGAAATTGCTTCTAACCACTCTTTTGCTTATTTATTGGCATTGAATGGTTGGGTATTTCCTTGAAGTTTTGCAAAGGAATTTTATCATGGAATGGTATGGATTGTGGGTACAAGAAGCTGTCAGCAACGAGAGAAAGAAAAAGAAAGAGGCTTCATGTAAAGACTGAAGAATTGCAAAGTGAACCTTATGAAACCTTGAAGGATCTGGGAGAAACCAAAAAAAGATCCCAAAGTTAATGAATGATGTTCTGTAACAAAGAAGTGAAATGATGATTTAGAAATCATTGGGGGAGGGAGGAGTTGTTTTTCTTTCTGCATATTAAATACATCATAAATTGAGCATACGCTAACCTAGGTTGTGTTAACTCTGTCGTCAATCTTGCACTGACACCACAATATATTTATTACATGATGACTATTGCTGGGAGAATGTCTGAAAATCTAATGTATTACTACCATGAGAGTAACCTCAAATGTATTTTGTAGTAAAATGTTTCCTCTTGCTCAATCCCTATTGGTGCATACCCTGAGAACCATCTACTCATGTAGGATGTATGAGAGACTTTGTTAGAAGTCCTATAAATGGGCATGTAGATTTCTATGTACTGGAGACTCCATCCCCCACCCGTAGACGGATAATCTATGACGCATTTTACTTGGAAGTGTAAGGAGTTCTCAGTACTTATGATCTGTATGCTTTGCTACTAAATTTACTCATGGCATGTTCAATGTAATCTGACTATTAATCATTCATATAAGGCTTTGAAATGACAACCCTTGCCTATCATTGTTACAAGAATGTTTTATCACCTGCTACTGAGCTTAATTGATTAGACAGACGTGACGGCTCCAGTCGGGGAGCACCAAAGTCCGTATCGGAACTACACCACTCCTGGTCCTAGCCAATGGTGTGCCCCATGAGTGGATTTTAGGATAAGTTTGCGCACTGATAAATGTTAACAATTTGTGTCCAGATTAGTGCACTAGGTATGTATTTATGTATGTATGTATGATTTGATTTGATTTTAGCTTTTATATAGCGCACGAATGCCCTAGGGAGTCTAGGCGTTTATGTCAGCTAGTTCAGTAAGGTGCCGAAGGAGCTGTAGTGAGCTAGTTAATTGGCAAAGAGCCAGGTTTTTAATGATTTCCTAAATACTGACAGTGTAGGGCTATTCTTTTATGCCGGCTGGAAGTGAGTTCCATGTTTTAACCGTCCCTAACAGAAAGCTTCTTCCGCCCCATCTTGCTTTCTTGATCCGTGGGGTTTGTAAGAGTTTTTTCAGTGTGAATGGTACTTTATTTGATTAAAAATATAATCATTAAAGCAAGACATACATACCATACGTATACAAAACTGAGAAATTAAAATGACCAAAATGTAATAGGACTACGTGTTTTAAAACCAGATAGCAGCAGAATATCATTAAAAACAATTAATAGTGTAAAAAAGAATTGATGTTGCTGCTAAAAACTACAAATAAGACACGGAGTTGCAGAAAGACCCAAAAGATAAAAACAGTTCAGTGAAGCAACTGTCAGTTGTCGATAGTCAGTATTGAGTCGTCGGGATCGCGTTCCATAGTATTGCAGGGGCAGAGAACACAGGTTATACTGAAATAGAGCTTCATGGGTTTGCTACTGTTTTAGTCACCTGTGCACTTCCTCGAGATTGTTGCCGGGCCTGCAGTTTGCTGATTGAGTTTGCGATATGCACGGTGAATAAAGATTGTGAGGCTTATGTTTAAAGCGGTGTTCTCTGGGTTCAATGCCGCGATAATTGCCTGCCTACAGGACCAGACTCCCAATCTGTTCCACTCTGGCCTCAGTTTTAGTCTGCGCTGGGCCAGCAATGCAGGGCAGAGGCATACAACATGCTCCAGAGACTCCACCAAGTCCCCGCAGCCCCTGCACTGTAGGTCATCTGATGTACGACGCCAAAGAGGTAAATGTTTCAGAAAGTGCCATTCCCCCAATCTAAGTGCCATAAACCGCAGTTTTAAGTACAGGGGGTATGTGCAGGGCAGGTATGATGGAAGAGAAGCCAGCTGGTAAGAGTTAATTACTGCCCATGCATGCTTGCGTTTGGCGAAAAGAGCTTTGTCGGTATTATGAGACCACATACGGATGCGCTTCTTGATACTAGTTTTGAAGACTATGTTACTAGGGTTAAGATTCCAGAGATCGCTTGCTGATAGTTGCTGTACGCATTCATGGAAGAACTGACAGTAGGACCCACCTGGGTTATTAAGGCTAATATCTGACCACAACAGTGACTCAAGCGACCCAGCTCCGGCCTGCCTTAACTTATGGCACAGATTTAAATAAGCACCTGCGCCTGAGATTTCGTAATTTAAAAGGCCCAATTCTAATCGTATCTGTGCAGCAGAAGCAGATTTTGGCATATGAAAGACTCTTTTATAGATCTTAGTCACGTGTTGGTTTAATGTTGCACTCAGTTTGCCCCGAGAAATTTCAATGCCATATGACAACGTGGGGCCAATTTTGGCTTTCATGACTTCCAACATTGGAGTTAGGCTCGGGCCCGTCAATTTTTTTGAAAGTTTTGAAAGATTCACTTGGAGAGCCATGGCTTTGATTGAGATGTCGCTGCGATGTTTGGCAAGGATTGCCCCTGGAGTCGAAATTAACCCCCAGGTATTTGTAGGATTTTCCTACTACAAGTCGAGAGTTGTTATACGTCCAGCCACCACCTCCATAGTGTTTTCTGCCGAATATGACTACTTGGGTTTTCTTTAAGTTAACCTCTAGGTTGTTCGTAACGGTATAACTATGTAGTTTATTTAACAGTCGTTGCAGCCCTAGTCGAGTGAGACTGAAGAGGACAAGGTCGTCGGCATACAGAAGGTTGCTTAACTGGACACCACCAATCTTAGGGGGATGGCTGTTTATCGCATCTAGTTCCACTGAAAGGTCGGCAATGAACAAGTTAAAGAGCAATGGAGCTAGCACACATCCCTGTTTGACTCCTCTTGTCGTCGTGATTTTTCGAGACAGATGTGAGCCGGTGCCAAGCTTAACTTGTATCCAGGTGTTAGTATGTAATTGAACAATGGCCCCCAAACGTTTGACCGGGATTCCCCATTTCATTAGCTTCGCCCAGAGTGCTGCCCTAGGGACCCGGTCAAAAGCAGCTTTAAAATCAACAAAGCAACAAAAAACCACCTTGGATGAAATAAGTGCTTTATCAATAAGTATTGATAATGCCATTAAGTTAGACATAGTGCCCGAGTTTGCGGTGAAGCCGGTTTGGTTTTTTGGGATCAGACCTTTCTGGTCAGCCCAGGAGCTCAGTTCTTCGAGTAAGATACTCGCAAAGTACTTTGCCTCATTGCCAAGTATGGCTATCAACCTGTAGTTATTTGGGGACAAATGGGAGCCAGACTTTGTAAGAGTTTGTTGTGAGTCGATCTTAGATTTCTGGAAGGCGCGTACCAGATCAGATGCTTCTTCAGAAATTGAGGACCAACGCCATGCAGGGTCTTAAAAGCTAGGCATTGGGATTTGAACTTGATCCTTTTTTCTACTGGGAGCCAATGCAGAGTTCTAAGACAGTGGGAGATTGGCTGGGACCTGGGGATGTCCAGCAGTAGTCGGGCTGCCGCATTTTGGAGGGGCTGTAGCCTCTGTAGTAACTGTGTTTGGATCCCCATGTACAAGGCATTACCATAATCCAGTCTGGACAGTGCTAGAGCTGTTACCAGTGTTTTCAAAGAGTCATGCGGGATAAACGGACGGACCTTCCGGATCATTTTTAAAATGAAAAAGATAGAGTAGGTGAGTGTGTTGATCTGGTTCTTAAAAGTCTGTTTGTCATCTAAGATGAAACCTACATTTTTCACCTTCTGCACAGGAACAGGAAAATCTCCCAGACAGGGCGGCCACCATCTGGGTGACCAGAGGGAGGTATCTGTACCCAACAGTAGGACCTCAGTTTTTCCACCGTTAAGTTTTAGGCAGTTCGACCGCATCCACTGGTTTAACTGGGTCATGCAGATGTTGAAGCGGTCCGCAGTTTCTTCGACGTTGCTTGACATCGAGACCACAAGCTGGGTGTCATCCGCGTATGATACCACTGAGAAGCCATGGCATCAGATGATTGTGGCTATCGGAGACACATAAAGATTAAAGAGCGTAGGGCTCAGGGACGAACCCTGTGGCACCCCACAAGGGAGTTTAAGTTGTTCGGATGCAAATACTCCCAATTCTACTGACTGAATTCTATCTGAGAGAAATGATGTCAGTAAATTAAGGGGTGAGTCTCTGATTCCCATGCCAGAGAGCCTGTTGGCTAATATTTTATGATTCACTGTGTCAAAGGCCGCCGATAGGTCTAACAGGATCGAGGCGGCCTTGCCCCCGGCGTCTAGTATAGCTCTCAGTTCTTCCGCTGCCATGACCAGGGCTGTCTCGGTGCTATGCCCCTCCCAGAACCCGTATTGTGAGGGGTCTAAGAGGTCCGAGGCAGAGATGAATGCTGTGAGCTGTATGTTTAATATTTTTTCCAGTACCTTGGCCGGGAAGGGTAGTCTGGCAATAGGTCTATAGCTGCTAGGATCTGCTGGATCAAGATTGTTTTTTTTTAGAAGTGGAAGAATCAATGTGATTTTCCAAGCATCAGGGAAAGTGTCTGAACAAATTATCTCCTTGTAAATCAATGTTAGTTGTTCACTGATGGCATCTGGTACCAGGTGTAATATTTTGGGAGGACAGGGGTCGGACGGGGCCCCTGACTTGGAAGAATTTACCATCTGGATGATCTGCTCTGTGGAAGGAGGGGAGAAAGACGTAAAGACATACGGAGGGGGAGGAGCAGTGCCTGCTCGAGAGTCCTCAGATGTTATTTTATCATAGTCCGTGAGTGATTTGTACACGGTCTCTACTTTGTCTTTAAAAAACTGAGCCAATACGTTATAGAATTCAGCACTACTTTCCAGCCTTGGTGGCTCAGGGGATTTGGTCAGGCTTTTAACTGTAGTAAAGAGCTCTCTGCTGGAGTTTTTGCTCGTAAACTTTTTGTTGAGAAGTATTTACTTTTTTTCTTCTATTAGCATTTTTTTGTAGATTCGACAGTGACTGAGCATATTGTGATTTTAGCGTGGGTTCGTAATTTGTTCTCCACTGCCTCTCAATACTTCTACAGACTTGTTTCTGGACTCTTAATATGGATGAAAACCATGTTTCAGAGGGATTTTCCGCCTGGAAAGAAAGGTCTTGGTCGGTGCTAGTGGGTCTAAATGTATGGTTTTTACTCAGCATGATTCGAAAGGATAGTATTTCGCAATCTTGGGAGCTGCCTGCTGCGGATCCTGAGACCAATAGGTCATCTCTGAAAATAATTGCAAGGCCCCCTCCCCGCTTGTTTGCTCGATCTGCTCTAAGAATCGAGTAGCCTGCTGGTATTGCTAAACCTAATTCTGGGCGGGCGGACTCATCCGCCCAGGTTTCAGTTACAAACACCAGGTCAATCTTATAAGTATCCACCATCTCCGCAAATTCGGTACAGTGTTTGAGTAAGGACCGTGCATTAATGAGCCTACCCAGGAACACCTTAGCGGCTCCTAGTAGCGGATGTTTGTGCAGGGTGGCCACCGCACTGTTTCTGACCTTAGTAAAACACATTTGAGGTTTGCATTGGTGGCATTGCCTGGGCTCGCTCTGGAGGTCTAATAGAGGGCATTCAAGATTTCTAACCTTTTTGTTAAGTGCCAGCAGCTCGTCCCTTGTGTATTTGATAGTTGACCCACTCTCTAGTGAGAAACTGGCAGGGGTTCCGGCCCTGGGCGCGGACGGGCTTGCCTTATGTGTGCCTTCGGCGCGCCACTGCGCGCGTCTGCTGTGCGTCCGCCTCGGCATCGGCTGATAAGGTGGTTGCGGCGGGAAAACTAGCCCGCGCACCACACGGAAGTGCCTTATCTGCCGGAAATGAGGGGGACGATTGGATTGGTCTAGACACGCCCTCCGCGCAAACAGCACTTGCCGCGGTGGAACAGGGCGAAGACCGGAATCCAAATATCCAACTGGTGAGTACTTGTGGAGATCCACTCTATAGGTGCTTTAAAATAACCACACTACAAGTGTTTTAAAATGTCCACAACTACAAGTGCTTTAAAAAAATTAAAAAAGTCACAAAGAGGAAATGTTTTGGCCTCAGATAGCCTCGGATAGCCTAGTTGAATATACCGAGGTTCGTGGCCTCTTAGAGAGTAACAGTCATGCACAGCGATTTAAAAATAGGGTGGATAGCAAGAGGAGAAACAGCAACGGCGGCAGTCTTATGTATGTATGTATGCTGTAATTATATAGTTCAAACCTAGCGATATGGCTGCAAAGCACTGTGTAGGGTCAAAGCCGAAGACACAGTCAACATGTGATAGGAGTGGATAGTTTGTGGATTGTGACTTTGTCATGATGTCATTTTTTTAAAGAGTTGAGTATTCACTGCTTCCTGAACTGGAGCAGGGTTTGGGCTGTCCGAATGGATATCATTCCAGATGCTTGTTGCGTAGATGGGAAATGCCTTTTGCCTGTTTTTTCTTTTTAGCACTTCCTCTTCTGTATGAAGGTGTCCTTGCTGCGGGTGTCTGGAGATGACGAGCTTATCATCTAAGTAGGCAGGTGTGTCAGTCGTGTGTATGTGGTATTTCTGTAGTGCAAACCTAACCAAAAGGCAGCAGAGCACTGTACATGTTCAATAAAAAGCATAAAATCAAGGAGTGATAGGAAGGTAGCTGGTTTGTGGACTGTTAATGCATTGTGATGGCTGTGTAGATGATGCAGCTGGGTTTGAAGATGGTGCAGGCTATTACGGGGAACCTGTGGAGTTTCATCATGGTGGAATAATGTGGTCATATTTCTTCATGCCTAAGTGAGGTCTGCTACAACATGTTGAATGCCTTTAAGGTGGACTAGTGTTCATTAAAATTCCAATATGGCTTCTCAGACACCCAGTGAAAGATGAGGTATGTGCAAGAAATATATGAAGGCAAATAAAACAGTCATCTACATCATCACTACTTTTTGTAAGGATGGACAGCCTTTATTAATGCTCTTACGGTAGTTGATATGGTGACGTGATTGATATATATTCTTCTTCTGAACAGAGGTAAGTGTCTATAAGTGATTTCCTTTACACTGAAAATGCAACAAAGTTTGTAAAAGAAAACATAGCTTAACTTCTATTAAAGACATCACAACGTCACTGAAAAACACAAAAAACTACCAGAATACAATACAAATATGTAGACTAAAAGGGTTTACTGTCATGTGCCGTGAGCCATGGCTGCAACACCCCCATCAACGTCCTCTGAACCCTTTAAATGTTCTGATATGAATTATTAGCATACACTTGGTCCTGGAGTGCATTTCCATTTGTACATTAGCATGATGCAGATTCAATTAACAGTTTTGCGACATCTCCTTTCACTGCATATGATAATTTCTCCCAATTTTGCAGAACACTGGAAAGGACAAGTTCATATGCAATAAATAATGTTGCGAGCCTGGCTCGCTAACAGGCCCATTTCCTCGGGCCCACTGTGCTGGACTATGGCTGCAAGGCCCAGAGGAGGGAGGCCAGGTTGCGTCTGGTCAGTATTATACCACCATGACCGGTATTTTCATGTCTGAACCAGAGCAAAAGAGAAAATAACTCAACAGGACTTTTTGAAATAGAACAATATAAAACAAAAAATCCTTGCCTTATCAACAAAATAAAATCTCTCAAATTTGAAGTGCACAAAATATAATGACAAATGGTGCAGAGCAGAGGTTTTCAGATTAGGGGGAGGTACTCCTGGTGTGCCTCAAATGATCTCAGGGGGCACCAGCCTCTGGCCAGGTGAAACAATTATTATGCCACGAGATAACAGAGAAGAACATGATGCCTATTAAAACAGTACTGTATTTTTAGTGAAAGAAAATAGTGTCAGTGAGCCACTCTATAATGGGCCATCAGTAATGTCTTTTATTCACTTGTGTCTTGGCTGAAAGTAGGTGTCAAAGTGGAAAGAGGAGGATAGAGGGTTGCAAATAAAGTTCCTTCCCCCATTTCTGATAAAGGATGACACTGTGGTCACTTTTACAACTTTACGGACTCTAACTGCCACCAGCATGATGGCAATCATGTATATGACTGCATTTGTACAAGGAGGGATAACTGAACATAACTTCAATGTCTAATTATGTTAAATTCTGCCAATTTTATAGAATTACAGTGAGAAAATATGTTTGTCATACTGAGGTGGGGGGTCTGATGAACATTTATTTTTAGTTTTTTACACGGGGGAGGGTGCATCATTAAAATGATTGAAGATCATTGGTATTGAGACTATGATATGAGCAAATGAACAGAATATATCCACATAATTGCCACCTATGAATTTAAAATAGGGGGGCTAAGAAAAGCAACTTCTCTGATCGTACCTCCCAAGCTTTGACCCTGTCCAAAGAATTATTTCATATTGTGTCTGAACTATTATCTCCTTTAGGTCTCTCATTTACAACACTTCAAATATCTATGTGATAATGCTGCTTAATTCTTATTCAACACAGTTAAACTGAGTCGTGACCAAATCCAGGAAGAAAAAAAAAATCTACACCAATTAATGGGGCTTATCTTGGTGCCACTGTTACAAGTTCTCATCCAACAGGTTTATGTCCATCTAAATGCATGAAACTTCTTTTCCGTTTTCTCAAAACGCAACTGCTGAACTTGTATAACTGTTCATCAGGGCAAGATATTTTCCCCATCGCGTTGAAAAATATCACTGTGAAATCCATTAAAAAAAACCTACCCTTAACGCACAAGTTATCAACACTTTTCGGCCATTTTCGCTTCTACCATTCACTAGTAAATGTTTGGAAAAGTTGTTTTTTAAACAACTCAAGCAATTTGTCAATGACAATAATCTTTTGGATAGCATCTAAGCCGAATTCTGGCCAGGGCACAGTTCAGAACTGGTGATCCTATCAATTTTGATGTGCTTCGACACCTGGTGGAAAATGGGGGTGTTGGGACACTAGTACTTTTAGTCATATCAACAGTTCAACACTATGAATCCTTCTACCCTGAAAAATCCTAGATGGAATGGGGCTGAACTGCCAAGTCATCAAACAGATTACATCATTTTCATTAGACCATCAGCAGATCACTAAGTTACCACCTTTTCATTCCACAAAAAATAATTGAACTGTAGTGTCCCCATGAGTCAATCCTGCCCCTACTACCTTTTAATCCATCCTTCCACAACACCTATGAGTCAGTTTCTATATCTTTGTGTAAGGCACGCATATTCTATTTAGGGCCTGCTTTAGGGTTTGACAGTAGAAGTAAAGGCAGATAGGGTGGTGGAGGAATTTACGCCCACCACCCTGACTTTATTCAACCTGCCAAATTTAGAGATCTCGACTGATCACTATTGGGGCCATAAGTGCAGTCATTGTGTTCACATTATAATGCTTGCCATTATCTATGTTGACATATTTGCAAAGGTATATGAATGAATTTCAGTGGAACCATTGTTTTGTTTAAGGACAGCAAAACACAACCATAATGTGGGTTCATTGGGTACCTAACAACCATGAGTCTTGGTGTCACTGCACCTGCTGCACTATTGATAGCTACACCCCCTGAGAGCCTTCCCCATGGACCTCAGAACCATGGGGCCAACCCTGCTAAGCTCATGATCGGGTGCCTCCTCCCCGAGTGTCCAACCATGGTTGCCAAGCCCGATATTTGGACAAAATGTTGAGTTTTAAATATCAAGTTGCATAAATATCGGAAAAAAAATATTGTGATACAAAAATACCGTGATGCAGAAATATCGATTTTGCGGGTAAGTAATATCGCTTTCAAGAATATCATTGTTGTTAATATTGTTTTAAAAAATATTTGTAAAAAATTATAGTTTTTTAAATTATCTTTATGTGTGTTAGTTCATATATTAATTTTGTGTTAATTTTGTTTGTATACTTTTTTTTTTTTTTTTTGTAACAAATTTTTATTGGTTTTCCGAAAAAGCCATACAAACAGCCCCATGGGCATCATAGGAAAATAGCTGGAAAGGGGACAGTAATATTCTTGCGATCGTCCCAGAGCTGGCAGCAAGCCAAGAATTTCTTCAAAGGGTCTCCAGAAGTGCCTCGCCAATTCCCCGCCACCTTCCCATAGGTAATCCAGCATACAGCTCGATTCGTCTCCAGGTATGTTACAGTCCAATAATGTAAATTCAAATAAGAAACTCCCCATACCCATCCCACTCTCCCGGCCCCTAAAACACCCGAACAAAGCCCCCCCACCCCATCCACCCCCCCCAAGCATGCCGCTAACCATTAAAATACTCAGGGAGTCGACCAGATCTCCTGTACCACCCACCAGAATCCCTGCCTCATAGGCCTCAATCCAGGGCAGTCCGGGAACACCGGGGGAAGGTCCCTGTCAGGCCCCTATCTGTCGCACCATGCCTCTCTGTCATCAAGTGGCGGTCGCGCATTCAGCCTGAGCGCCCTCCACCCCATCAAGTATATTCTCGTCATCTTCAGTTGGGTGCTTAATCAGGTCCACAAGCGCCACCCACGCCCGAGCCATTTCCATTGTCTTCTCGCTCCCATTTCGCCTGGCCACGCCTAGTCTGTAGTTCCCTTCACTCTCCACCCACTTCACGAGTTCCCTACGCCAGCGTGCTAGAGTAGGCCCTTGCCTCGCCTTCCAGTGAGCAGTAAGTTCTCGTTTTGCCAGGACTAATCCCAAATCAATGAACTTGCTGGTGATTTTGTTCTTAGCAGTGTGCGGGAACCAGTGCAATAAGCAAACCCGTGGCGTCAGAACTATCTCCCTCTCCGTCACAGTTGCCAGAGCAGTCGTCACCCCTCGCCAATAGTCCCCCAGCTGTGGGCAGGCCCAGAACATGTGTAGAAACCGCGCCCCTTCGAGATTACAACGGGGACAAGTGGATGACGCCCCAAAATAGTCGTTAACTTTGCCGGGCGTTAGGTACGCCCTATGTAAGACATAAAATTGGATCAGCTGAAAGCGCGCATTCCGAGAGCTTTTCCACGCCCTCTCGACAACCGCCCCCCAAGGTTTTTCCCCAATGGGTTCCCCCAGGTCCGCCTCCCATTTGAGTCGCAACGCTGTTAAGGGTTGACGCAAGTCCTGGGTAATCCGCCGATAAAGACAAGTCACCGCCTTAAAAGTTCCCGCTGCCATCACTACATACTGACAGGCGAGAAACGTGTCAGGCCCCACCAGGCCCCTCCGCCAGTGCCTCCTGACAGCTGCTGTCAGGGCCGCATGAAATAGAAAGTCCCCTCGCGGTAGGTCATGGCGCTCCCGAAGATCATTAAAGGGGAGGAGGTTGCCATCCTCGTAAAGGTCACCTAATGTGATGATTCCTGCCTCTTCCCAGGACTGCAGCTTACTCCAGTCACCCCCATATGGCAGCACCTCGCACATCCCCAGCGGGATCTCAGGCGCGTACGGGGTCTTGACGCGCGCCCTCCTGGTCATGCGTGCCCAACACTGTCGCACCACGCGTAAATCTGGTGGCACTAACCCCTCCCTTAGTGGTACTCGCAGCAGAACACAGGACAAAAGTCGCCAACTCGGATCCTACCCTCCCATGGCCTCCGGATGCTGGATGTGGCCCGCCACCCATTTCGTAAACCATTGGAGTTGTGCGGCATGATAATAGGCCTCAAGGTCCGGCAACGCAAGGCCTCCCTCCACCCTGGGCCGTTGCATGGTGTTCAGGGCAACCCTCCTTCTCCCAGCCCCCCACAGGAATCCTGTAATCAAGGTATTTAGCTGGGCAAAAAACTTACTTGGGATCCAAATGGGGAGCATCCCAAAGTAATTGAGGAACCTGGGTAGAGTGACCATCTTCACCAAAGCAACTCTACCCGCAACGGACAACGGAAGAGTTCCCCAAAAGTCGAAACAGGTTCTGGCACTACTCAACGCCCGTCCCACATTGCCTTCCAAAAGGTCGTCAGGATCGTGATAAATCTGGGTCCCCAGGTAAGCCAAGCAGCGGGGTTCCAACGGGACTCCCCCCGCACTCTGTTGGTCCACCCTCCCCGATTTGGTGGGGAACAAACACGACTTGGCCCAGTCCCGCTATTCTCCCCAAGGTCTCCAGCAAATCCTTCGCTCCTCTAAGGGCATCCCCGGAGTCTAGCAGGAACATGAGCAGATCGTCCGCATACAACGCTATATGCTGTATCTGTCCCCCCATCAATAGTCCGGAATAATATCTCCCCGTCCTGGCGTGTGCAGCCATGGGCTCCATCGCCAGAGCAACAGTAAAGGGGATAACAGGCACCCTTGTCTCGTCCCCCTAGCAACCTCACAGGCAGCAGAGATCAAGCCCCCTGTCCTGACTCTGTCAGTGGAAGCACTGTACAACAGCGCCGTCCACCGTATAAAGCGCTCTCCTAAGCCAAATTCCCGCAAAACGTTGAAAAGGTAGGGCCACTCCAGGCTATCGAAGGCCTTTTCAATATGGACCGCAAAAATGCAGGCCTTCTCTTTATCATAGGTGTCGGATCCCAAGATATGCATGAATCTGCGAACATTCATCACTGTATTCCGCGATGGTATGAATCCGGCTTGATCCTTGTGAACCAGCGCCGTCATATGGGGCATCAGACGACTAGCCAGTACCCGACTTAAGATCTTATAGTCCAGGTTAAGCATCGCGAGGGGCCTATACGAGGAGCGATCCCAGGCGGATTTGCCTGGTTTAAGAAGGGGTACTATGATGGCTTCGCGCGTGGTAGCAGGGAGGACGCCCTCATGACGCGCTCTATTATATAGGGCCACCAGGCAGGGAACCAGAACATCGGCATAGGCCGCGTAAAATTCCACTGGTAGCCCATCTGTGCCCGACGTTTTGTTCCCGGCCATGTGCTTTATAGCGCTGCGCACTTCACCCGCCTCAATGTCCCTACCAAGGGCTTCGGCCTCCTCTGCTTCAATTTTAGGAAGATCTGCTCCCGGCAAGAGCCCCTCGTCACCGGGGAGTCCAGGACCCAGCCTACTCCGATATAGCGCGGTGTAATACTGTAAGAATTGAGCATTGATACCTCGTTGGGAGTAGAACACCTCATCACCCTGAACTCTTAGTTCTAAGATCGCCGTCCCTCTACGCGCTGGATTGGCCAGCCAGGCCAGCAATGCTCCAGACTTGTCGCGCTCCGCGTGTGCTTTGTCCGTGTAGGCCTTATGATCGAAACAACGTAATCTCTCCAGTTGAACCGCTAGCCCCTCCCGGGCCTCAAGCAATGCCGCATGCCTGTCCGGGTGTTCCGGGCGCTCCTTCTCCGCGTCGCGTAATTTCCGTTCCGCCTCCAGCACTTCTCGTAACAGCACTTTACGCACTCCCACCACTTCCCCTATGCAGCGCCCCCTAATCACCGACTTAAAAGCATCCCATTCAACCAGCAAAGAAGACGCTGTATTAACATTAACCCTAAAATAGTCTTCTATGGCCGATCCTATAGTATCCCGGAACACCGGATCCTCTAATGTATCTGGTCTGAGATCCCGTACCCAATGAAGTATCACCAGCAGTGGGTTATGATCAGATGTTGTTCTAGCTAAGTATTCGCTATGCGCCATTCCCCCATGTACGTCTGGAGTGCAAAGGATCGAGCCTAACCGAACATGCAGGTCGTGTAGTGACGAGAAATAAGAGTAGTCCCTGTCAGTGGGATGATGAGCCGTCCATGTATCAGTCAGTCCCCACTGTTGCTGCCAAGCCCGCCGCGCCGCAGCCAGTCTATGTACCAGGGCATCTACCAGGGGAGGATGGGAGCGGCCCAGCGAAACGCCGGTGATGCAGTTAAAGTCGCCCCCCAGAAGTACGGACCCAGTCAGGAGAGGCGCCAACTTCCCCGATAGGTGTGCACAAAATGAGGCTTGATCGGAATTAGAAGCATATATACTCCCCAGTACAATGTCCTTCCCATCCAGGCGCCCCGTCACCACAACATATCTGCCTTCAGGATCAATCAGCTGCCCAGTGCTCTGGAACGGCACCCCTGCCCTAATCCAAATCAGTGCGCCCCGTGCAAAAGCCGAGTATGTTGTGCAGAACACCTGTCCCCGCCATCTCCGCTGCAAAGCCAACCCTCTTGTTTAGATAAGTGTGTCTCTTGCAGTAGTGAAATCTGCACCTCTCTCCTCCTAAGATAGGCATGGATCTTGTGGTGTCGCGCCATAGAGTGCATCCCCCTAATGTTCCAGGACAGGCACTTAATACCTACGGCAGTTCCCATGATGTGGTTGTATGTATGCTATCCGCCATATCTCCCCCAGCGGCATGCTTGGTCCCAAAAACCCCCTCCCCCCCTTCACCCCAGACTCCCCAACTCCCACTCCCCAGGATAGGTTCCCTGAAACTAGTTCCCATCCAAACTGATATAACCATCAAACGTACACAAAAAGGTAGTGAGACATGTGCCGACCCATTGGGCCCAAAGCCCCTCCCGGCCCCCCCCCCCATTCTGCATCGGTATGGGGGTTCCCCTCAATACTGGTCGATTGGTGCCCCCTCCCCTCCTCCCGCAAATCCCAGCACCTTCAGCAGACAATCCTGACCAGTGTTGCAAGTCCATCTCGCCCTGTCGCCAACTTTCAGTTCAGCCAAGCAAGTCCACCGTCTGCGGAGTGATCACCGGTAGTTCAGTATCAGATTCTCCGCACGTGCTTCCAGCCGGAGAGGTCTCAGAGCCGCCCAGCGCCCGGCCCGTAGAGACAGAAGTCGGGCTGGTCTCACCCCGACTGATCTCTGCAACCGCTTGCACTGCTCTATTCCGCTCAAGGCGGTGATCCGGCGACGAGAGGACCCTCGGCGGGCTCGTGTGGTCAGGGGACCCCCTCTCCACATTGCTCGCTACAGAACTCCGCCTGGTCCTCGCCTGGCGCATCTCCAGCCACTGCCATGCATCTTGCGGGGTGGTGAAGAAGAGTGTGTCGGTGTTGTCCACCACTCGTAAGCGCGCCGGGAAGAGCATGGCATATGAGATGTGAAGGTGGCGCAATTTCCGTTTAAGGGCAATGAAAGAGGCGTGCTGTTTCTGAACCTCCCTAGTGTAGTCTGGAAAGAGCATCACCTTGGAGTTCTCAATTTGTAGGTGTTGTTTCCCCCGGGCCTGTTGCAGGAGGTGGTCTCTGTCGCGATAGTGCAATAGCCTCGCCACCATCGGCCGCGGGGGTGCGCCCGGCTTGGGAGGTCTAGCCGGGACCCTGTGGGCTCTCTCCAGGGCAAAGAACGGAGACAGCCCCTCCGGGGCAACCTCCGACTTGAGCCACCCCTCCAAATAGCGAACAGCATCGTCCCCCTCTGCCCGCTCCGGAACCCCCACTATGCGGATATTATTCCTGCGGGAGCACCCTTCACTGTTCTCTGCTCTCATCTCCAAGATTCGGACTTTATCCTCCACCTGTCTCAACGAGCGCTGTAAGGTGGCCACTGCGTCCGGGACCCCCTCCAGCGTTTTCTCTGTTGCCTTCACCCGCTCCTTTAATTTCCTGTGGTCATCTTTGAGCAGAGTGAGGTCCACTCCAATGGCGTCAATTTTAGTCTCAAGGGCCTCTCGTGATGAGGTGATGGCCTGCATTATGTCCGCCAGCGTAGGGCCTCCCGGGGCATCAGTGCCGGTACGCTCCGCCACCTCCTCCTCGTCGTCATTCTGCTGCCCCGCTCCTTCCACCTGGAGGGCCGCGAAACCCTTTTTCCTGGATACTCGCCCCATTCCAGTGGGCCACGAGAGGCCGTGCAGCACCCCACCAAGGCCGTGATCCTGCAAGCACCAGTATCGTCGACCTACCGGCGCGGCCCTGCTCTCCACTCAGGGTACCGTAGTAGGTGTGGGCCCCAACCAAGGGTGTGCGTCCAGAGCAATGGCGTCCAGCCACGGAGGCAGTGAGTTTAGGGGTCTTGTCGGGCTCCGATACCACCCCAGCAACCAGGAAGGGCAGAGAGCGCACTCCCGCCCAGTATCTCGCTCTCCCCGGGCAGCACAGCAGGGAGAAAGCGCCGTCCAGTCACACCAACTCGGGAGGGAGACAGAGCGGGCGTCCCGCTCTCAAGCAGCCCAGTGCGCACTCACCGATGTCTTACAGTCCGGTGAAGCCTCCGCATCGCACCCCCAGTGCAGCGACGAATCGTGTAGATCTGGCCCTCCACAGCCAGCCTCTAGCGTCTCACCGGCGCAGGTAAGTTTCAAGCGCTGCCTGTTGCTCAAACACCATCCCGTCTGAGCTCCAAGACCCCGTATTCAAGGCCGCTCACAGGGCTTGAGGGAACCAGCCGGAGCCGATCTCTATACTCCGCCACTGGCGTCAATCGTGCCACGCCGTCTGCAAGAGCTCAGCAGGGCTTGGGGGAACCATGTAACCACTAGCTCGCCACTTCAGGAACAGTGATCAGTAGCATATCTTTGCGGTCGCCGACTGCCCGCACCCTCATTAGGCAGCTCAGCCAGGTTTCGGGGCCGCCATCTTAGAAACAGTACTCGGTGCTCGATCCGGACCTTCCTTCTCCTCTGCACACTGCCCCCACACTTGGGCGACCGTAGACCTCCCTCTCGAGGTCTGATTCAGAGGACCTCACCGTCGCGCAGATGCAGTCTGCAGGGCTCGGGTCAGCGCGGCCCACGGAGACTCTCCCGTCCGGTCGCGGCTTCCATCTTGGGTCGCCGCGGTCGAATTGCGAGCAGTGCAGGAAATCGGTGCTAGCTCCGTGCTATAGCCTCCCGGGCCGTCGACGGATCTCCCACAGGAGCACCAGGTGTTCCGACGGAGAATGGGCGATCAGGGGCCCCCTTATTACATCAGGATAAGTTGCAACGGAGAGAGGTCACGGAGGAGCTCCGAGGTCCGCTGCTTCCTACATCGGCGTCAAGCCACGCCCCTTGTTTGTATACTTGTTAATACTATTTTTATATATAGGTTGTAATTATAAGTGATTAATCATTTTTTATTTAATTGCTGATAGTAATTTAAATTGTAGCAGTGCATTCGTAGGTTTGTAGGGGTGTAGGATGGGAAGTTAATTAAGTATAATTAATCAAATATTAATTTATTATTAATTATCTAATTAATTATGTTCATTGTGCAATAATTATATTTTGTAAGTTATATATTATGTGCAGGCTGCTGGGTTTGTAGGGTTATAGGTTGGGAAGTTAATTAACTAATAATTAATTAACAATTAATAATTAATTTATTAATTATTTAATTAATTAACAGATATGTAAATTGTGAATTAATTATATGTTTATATATTAGGTGCGGGCTGCTGGGTTTGTAGGGGTATAGGGTGGGAAGTTAATTCAGTAATAATCAATGAGCAATTCATTATTAATTTGTTATTAAATATTTAATTGATTAATACATTTGTAAATTTTGTAATAATTATATTTTTTAAGTTATGTATTAGGTGTGGGCTGCTGGGTTTGTAGGGGTGTAGGGTGGGAAGATAACGATTAATTAATCATTATTTATTTATGCATTCATATTTAATTGATTAATAATTATGTTAATTGGGTTACATTTATTTATGTTAGTTATATTTTAAGTGTGGGCTGTTAGGTTTGTGGGGGTAAAGTGTGGTTAGTTAATTATGTAAAAAATAAAGGACAATTTTGTAAAATTAATTATTACATTGTTTAATAAACATGTTTATTTTTGGGGGGGTTGGGTAATAAAGTACATATTAAAAGTTTTATATTTGTTATAAATTAATATGGTTATGTTTCATATATGTTATGTGTTTGAAGTGAAGCACTTTCGCTACTGTTGAACAGTCTAGAGTGGGAATATTACATTTAACCCCTCCAAAGTCCAATGCTTTCCCTACTGTTGCACATATTGGAGTGGGAATAGTAAATGTTACCCCTCCGCAGTCTTACACTTTCTCTACTGTTGCACAGACGGGAGGGGGAATAGTAAATGTTACCACTCTGAAGTCCAACGCTTTACCTACTGTTGCACAGACTAAAGTGACTAAAGTGAGAATAGTGAATTTAACCCCTCCGAAGTCCAGCACTTACCCTACTGTTGCTCATACTGGAGCAGAAATAGTCAATTTTACCTCTCCGAAGTCCAACACTTTCCCTACTGTTGAACAGACAGGAGTGGGAATAGTAAATTTTACCTCTCCAAAGTCCAATGCTTTCCCTATCATTGCTCAGACTGAGTGGGAATAGTAAATTTGAGCCCTCCGGAGTCCAACACTTTCCCTACTGTTATACAGACTGGAGTGGGATTAGTAAATTTAACCCCTAAGCGGTCCGCCACTTTCCCTACTGTTGCACAGACTGTAGTTGAATAGTGCATTTAATCCCTCTGAAGTCCAACACTTTCACTACTGTTGCACACACTGGAGTGGGAATAGTATCTCTATTATTCCCAGACTTCAATACTTTTTTTACTATTGTTTAAATATGTCTAATATTATTATTTTTTTCATTTTATATTATTTGTGCATATATATGTACATATATTTATATATATATTCACTGAAAAAACCATAGGTTTCAGGCACGTTATAGTTAGAAATTAACATTTAAAAAACCTTAGAAACTCACTGAAAAAACCATAGGTTTCAGGG
Source organism: Calotriton arnoldi (assembly GCA_963921515.1). Taxonomy (NCBI): domain Eukaryota; kingdom Metazoa; phylum Chordata; class Amphibia; order Caudata; family Salamandridae; genus Calotriton; species Calotriton arnoldi. The sequence continues at coordinate 914,651 of CAWUFW010001110.1, forward strand.
GCGTTATAGTTAGTTGGACATTTCACTCGTACAAAACCAGTGAAATTCCCCCATTATAGTTAGTTCAGCTAACTATAACTCGCGCCCCCGCAATGCACTGCTGATGACGTCACATATTACATCACTCATGACATGGTCAGTGACATCACTGATGACATCACTGATGACATCTCAAATGACATCACTGATGACATCACTGATGACATCATCCAGTGACTGTGTGTTTCTGTAAAGTTTAAATATGTTTAATATATATAGGGAAAGGCGTATTGAAGAATGAGTGGGTGTATAAGTGTCTGAATGGATGATTTAGTAGGTGCGTGACTGACTCTATAAGTGAGTGATTAAACGTATCTTACTGAATGCATGGGTTAGTGACTAAACTGTGTGAATGTCTGTATCCGTCTGTCTGTTGGTGTGTAAGCGGCTGCATGGGTTTGTGAATAGCTACATGAGTGTCTATATGAGTTATTGATTGGTTGTCTGAGTATCTGTATGGGTGCCTGAGTGTTTGTGTGGGTGGGGTGTGTGTGACTCTGTGCATAGATGTGTGAGTGGGTGATTCACTGGGTGCATGGTTTCAAGAGTGCATCTGTGATGGACTGTATGGGTGGGTGAGTGTGTGTATGGGTGTGTTAGTGAGTGAATGTATATCTCAGTGGTACATGTGTGAGTAACTACATATGTGAAAGGCAGTATATATGTGTGTTAGAGTATATAAATGGCTATAAGTGAGTGTGTGATTGTGAGAGTGGCTGTATGGATGAGTGTGTGCTTGTATCAGTGATTGTATAAGAGCGTAAGAATGTGCTAGTATTTGTATGAGTAAGTGAGCTGGTGTGTGTATAACTGTATAGGTGAGTAAATGGGAGTGTGATTAATTATTTGCATGACTGACTAGGTGTGTGAGTACCTCTATGGATGAGTGGCGGTGTGTGAGTGTCTATATAGGTGTATGAGTGCATATGATAGTCCTGAACTGAGTGACCGTAAGTATGAGTGACTGTACGGGTGAGTGAGTGGATGTGTGTGTAGACCTAAGAATCAGTGAGTGGGTATGTAGTTATTGGTGTTGGAGTGTCTATGGTTTTGAGAATGGCAGTCTGTAATTTAGAGTGGGTGTATCAAAAGTTATATTAGGGTGTGAGAAGATGCATGAAATTATCACATGGATGATGTCATCAGTGATGTCATCAGTGATGTCACTGACCATGTCATGAGTGATGTAATATGTGACGTCATCAGCAGTGCATTGCGGGGCGCGAGTTATAGTTAGCTGAACTAACTATAACGGGGAATTTCACTGGTTTTGTACGAGTGAAATGTCCAACTAACTATAATGCCCCTGAAACCTATGGTTTTTCAGTGAATTTCTAAGGTTTTTTAAATGCTAATTTCTAACTATAACGTGCCTGAAACCTATGGTTTTTTCAGTGAATTTCAATGGTTTTTTAAATGATAATTTCTAACTATAACATGCCTGAAACCTATGGTTTTTTCAGTGAATTTCAAAGGTTTTTTAAATGCTAGTTTCTAACTATGCCTACAGAGGTAGGACATGTGAAGAAAGAAGAAAAAACGCACAGAAAGAAGCAAAAGAAATGCAGAAAGAAGCAACAGAAGTCCACAAAGACGAAGAAAAGTGCAGGAAGAAGCAAGACATGTGCAGAAACAACCAAAAGAGGAGCAGAAAGAGGCCTTGTTGCAAAATCATCCTGTGCCCACAACTTTTTCAGACGGTACTGGTGGTAACTGACTCTGACTAACCAGGCCTAGAGCCAGTTCTATGCTAAAAGACACTTAGAATACAGTGAAAACTCCTACATACACTAGGGAACACTATGCGTTGGGGTACCCCTGTGATTAGCATGACCTCCTCTGTAAGGCCGTAGTACATAATAGGGCAGGGGGATTAAAACTACCTCTAAGTCAGAGGTGCAGAAATATGCTTCTTTAACTAGTAGTAGCGTTTGCAGAGTGGTGGAGAAAGGGTGCTGGGCGACCAACCAACGCTCAGGAATTCCGCTGTGTAGGACTTACAGGAGGTACCAGGAGGAATTCTTGGCCCCCAAACTCCCTCAGGACTAAATTGGACTTCATCCCCCATCCCGTAGTCTGCCACGAGGCACGTTTGCAGAGTGGTAGAGAAAGGGGGCCATGGCCTCCGAAGACATCTTAGCAATCCCACTGTGTGGGACTTACTGGAGGTAACAAGAGGGGTAGTTGGCACCCAAGGACATCCTTGGGGGCCAACTTCCCAAACTATTACCTCCAGTTAGTCCCACACAGCAGCATTGGTAAGTACTCGTACCAGACCACGCCCACTTTGCCCACCACTCTACAAACGCGCTCCCTGGCACGCTCTTGGATGGGGATTGAAGTCCCCTTCACTGCTGGGGGTCCTTTAGGGGCCAACTAGCCTACCTTTTACCTCCAGTAAGCCCCACGAAGTGGGATTGGTGAGAGGTAGACAAAGGCCATGCCCCCTTTCTCCACCACTCTGCAAACGCGCCCCCTGGCGCGTTGTAAGTTGGGGGATTAAGTCCCCTTGAATCCTGAGGGTCCCTGGGGTCCAACTAGCCCACCAGGTACCTCCAGTAAGCGCCACAGAGCTGCGTTGCAGAGAGGTGTAAAAAGGGGCGTGGCCTGGACCACCTCTCTGCAACGCAGACCTGTGGCGCTTACTGGAGGTACCTGGTGGGCTAGTTGGCCCCCAGGGGCCCTCAGGATTGAAGGGGAATTAATTCCCCAACTTAAAACGCGCCACAGGGCGTGTTTGCACACATGTCACCTCAGACCCCGCCCCCTCCCTTTACCACTGTGCAAACGCGCCCCGTGGCGGGTTTTAAGTTGGGGGATTAAGTCCCCTTGAATCCTGAGGGTCCCTGGGGTCCAACGAGCCCACCAGGTACCTCCAGTAAGCGCCACAGAGCTGCGTTGCAGAGAGGTGTAAAAAGGGGCGTGGCCTGGAACACCTCTCTGCAAGGCAGCCCTGTGGCGCTTACTGGAGGTACCCGGTGGGCTAGTTGGCCCCCAGGGACCCCCAGTATTGAAGGGGAATCAATTCCCCAATTTAAAACGCGCCACAGGGCGCGTTTGCAGAGTGTTGCTGGGAGGGGGCGGGGCCTCCGGCACGATTGCGATGGTTTTTTTTTATTTGTTTTTTTAGAAGGGGGGCTGTGTGGCCCCCCTTCTTTTTACTTTTTTTGGGCCCTGGGGACCCCATCCCCCAGGGCCTGACCCCCATTTAAAAAAAATATATATATATCAATGGGAAGGGGGCCGCGTGGGCCCCCCTCCCGTGGCCAATTCCGGCCCCGGGGACCCCATCCCCCGGGGCATGGCCAAATATATATTTTTTTTTTATGGAGGGGGGCTGCGTGGCCCCCCTCCTGCGGCCTCTATTGGCCCCGGGGACCCCATCCCCCTGGGCCGGCCTTTATTTATTTTTATTTTTTTGGGGAAGGGGGGCCGCGTGGCCCCCATCCCGGGCCACTTCTAGCCCCGGGGACCCCATCCCCCGGGGCAGGCCCTATCCGTTGGGGACAGTGGGGGGAGCCCAAATGCCCCCACGGTCCCGCCGGCTCCCCGGGTCCTGCAGGAGCCGGCATTGCTTTTCCACATGGGGAGCTGCTGACATGCAGCTCCCCTTGTGGAAAAGCAATTCTGCTGCTTCATTGAAGCGAGAGCAGGTTTCCTGCTCTCGCTTCAATGAAGCAAAGCAGTTTGCAATGACAGGGCGGGAGCCACGCGGCTCCTGCCCTGTCATTGCAAACAGCAGTGTCCCGGGGGTGGGCACCCCAGGACACTGCAGGAGCCGGCCCTGGGGGGTGGCGGTCCCCAGGGCCATCAAGGGCTCCAGGAGGGGGGCCGCCCTCCCAACATGTACACAGCCCCGGGGAGGTGGTGGTCCCCGAGGCTCGGGGTCTGTTATGGACCCCCAAATTTACATACTTAGTGCCCCGGGGAGGTGGCGGTCCCCGGGGCGTGTGGGGGGGCTTGAGCCCCCCCACACAGGTTCTTTTTAAAAAAAAAAAACAAGCCCCAGGGGGTGGTGGTCCCCGGGGCTGCGGGGGAGCCATGTTCCCCCGCAAATATTAAAAAGCCCCGGGGTGGCAGTCCCCGGGCTTGGGGGCCTGGAGGCTCCCCACACATTAAAAAAACAAGCCCCGGGGGTGGTGGTCCCCGGGGCTGCGGAGGGCCATGTTCCCCCGCAAATATTTAAAAAGCCCCGGGGTGGCAGTCCCCGGGGCTTGGGGGGGCCTTGGAGGCTCCCCCACACATTAAAAAAAACAAGCCCCGGGGGGTGGCGGTCCCCGGGGCTGCGGGGGGCCATGTGCCCCCGCAAATATTTAAGGAAAACCCCGGGGGGTGGCAGTCCCCGGGGCTGCGGGGGCCTCCCTGGGACCCCGCAATTACAGTTTTGCATGCCCCCGGGACTTGGCCCACCCGGGGGCTAAATAATAACGAAGCGCGGGAGTCCGCGCTTCGTTTTTTTTAAATTTTCGGCCGAAATTCGCGCTGGGTGCGCAAATTTCGCCGATTTAAAAAAAAAAAAAAAAAATGCTATTTTGGGCCCTGAGCAGGCCTAGGGGGTCAGGGTGTTTCTACCCTGCCCCCTTTTCTTTTTTTTCACCTTTGTTTCCCTGTTTTCTTGTGACTCGGTTCTACGGTTCGAGTTGTAGCCGTGTCTAATGTTTCCCATGGAAAATTGATTTTCCGACCTCTTTTTTAAAAATTTCTCAGGAACTACTGAATGGATTTACACCATTTAACAAAAAGAGTTCTTTCTGAAACAAGGGCTACCTTTTTGCCAAATTTGGTGTAATTCCGTTCAGCAGTTCGGGCTGTAGCCGTGTCTAAAGTTTCCTAAGGAAATTAACATGGAGAAAACACGTTTTGGGACCCCCCTTTTTTCTCGGCCCCCGCTTAGCGAATCACCCCGAAACTTTCAAGACCGGAGCTGACCGGAGCGCCCCACTAGTTTTGAAAATTTCGCGAAGATTCATCAAATGACGCTAAAGTTATTGGGAAAACAAAAAATGCTTTTCCTATGGAAAATAGGTTCTAACTATAACTACCTACTGGCGACCGCCAGTAGGTAATGTGTGTATATATATATATATATATATATATATATATATATATATATATATATATATATATACTTTTGTGTCCTTTTAAAAACATTTTGTAGTAAATGTCTTATTTGTGTTTTTATATTTAATTAATTTGGAAATGTATTTAATGTTTTACATTTGATTTGTTAATATATGTTATGTTATATATATATATATATATATATATATATATATATATATATATTGTTAAACAGTCCCAGATGCACTCCTTATATCGAAAAGGACAAGGACTCGAAGGTTGTGTGCTGATTTTAGCAATTTATTCAAACAAACATGTTGATATGACGCATTTCGGCCACCGCATGTGGCCTTGATCACATATAGTACGCGCTGCGATTTGCATTCAAATATATAAACTGACAAGAACACCACGTGATAAACGTTAAGCATGGCCATGAAAAACAGACTGCCCCACTGGGTTAATCTAATGCATAAAATTGTCAGTTGATGGTATAAATAAACTGGTCAAATAAATAGTATATAAAATATATGAAAATTACTCCATTAACCCATAGAGGCTATGTAACCATGTAGCACATTACTAAAAGCATAAATGCATTAAATCTACTGTGTACTATTGTGGACGTGTAATTTGATTGGGAGTAAAATAGCATCAAGATAATTTCAAGATGATGCTATTGGTATAAATAATACAATATAATCCATATATCATTAATGGCCAGTAAAAAGCACAAACCTGGACAGAAAATATTCTAATCATTGCATATAACAGATGATTAAGAGCAGCTGTATAAATAACAGTATAAATACATAAATAAAGCCGTCAAATGTCAAATATTGGAAAACTGTGATTAAAGTGCTGATTGCATAGTAGTGTAAAGTGCCAAGAATTGACAAAGTGCTGAGTGCATAGTAGTGTAAATTCATGTAAAAACTATAAGAGGGAAAAATTCATCTTAATTATTGTCAATACAAGAGCTGTACAGGAATCTATACTGACTAGTAGAAACCTCTGTCATGTGGCAGTATTACATCTAGATGTCTAATGGACATAATAGCTTTGATAATGATCCTCAACTAGAATAATGGTGACTAATGTAAGATGGCTTTGAAAATTCACAAAAAGTTATGTAAATCCTTACCATTATTAAGACCATTCAGTGATTTGGAATCCAATTCCAAAATGAACTTCTCCAAACGGCGAAGCATCTTTTCCCTGTTGCCGCCTCTTCTCATGGGCAGCTCAGCTCCTAGGACAAAATATTTCAGACAACTAAGATCATTGTTATGTTACACTTTAAAATGCCTAGCCACTAGATAGGTAGGATCTGAATTGACTATTGCCCTCAGGTGCTGCAGTATTCTTAAATGCACCTGTAGCTTAGTACTGCCAACCAGGGCCGGACTGGGAACTAAAACCGGCCCTGGCAAAGTGCTCGGCCGGCCCCCTGGGGTGTTGGGGGTGCGGCCGAGCTTTTTGCCTGGGCCGGTTTCGGACGATTTTGTTACAGGGGCCGATATTGCAGCTATGCTGTAAAAACGGCCCTGTAACAAAAACGGCCCCCTAGGACCCCAAAACCGGCCCCCACCCTGGCGGCCCACCGGGGAAACGCCCGGTGCCCGCTGCGGCCAGTCTGGCCCTGCTGCCAACGTAACGGAGTCCACAAGTGCAAACCAGGACGTATATTGCAAACTCCATTCTGCAATTAAACACGCCCAGTCAGAGACTGAAAGCAGAAACATATTCAAAAGTGTTGACCCCCAAACCGACAGGCTCTACAAGAGCTACATTTATAGAAGCCATTCTTGAGGGAAAGCCAATTAGTTTTAGAGTTCCTGGGTATTACCTCTGGGCTACTCTCAACTAACGCACTTTTCATCGATGGTGCCCGTCTAAAAATGAATGTGTGTTTAAATGGTAGGCACTGGCCCAAAATTGCATCAGTCATAACTATTGGCCATTGCTTGTTAATGATAGATCTTATTTGCCTCTCTTGTCGACTAAATGTAGTTATAAGTCTCGTCTCTATCTCCTCATCATCACGTGCCGTAATCAAATCTCCTGTGATGCCATTAATGTAGGGTTTCTGTGACAGCATGCTATCTCTAGTGATTTTATTAGCTTTAGCTAAAGCTTGTTCGATGGTTTGAATATCATAGCCCCTTTCATAAAATCTCTTTTTGGTTTCTTTTTGGCATCGCAATAATTCATGATCTGTACTGCAAATCTTCCGCAATCTTAAAAACTCTCCATAAGGAATGCTTTTTATAAGATGTTTGGGGTGGAAACTAGAGGCATGCAATGTCGAGTTTCCTGCAGTGCTCTTGCGATACAGGGTCGATTCCAATTTGTTATTGACAACATGAATGTGTACATCTAAAAAATCAATGGCATACAGATCCATTTGTGCGTTAAATTCCAAGTTCAAATCATTGACATTAATACTCTTTACAAACGCAACTGCGCTGTCACTAGAACCATTCCAAACTACAAATACATCATCGATGTATCGCATCCAACTAATAACATGAGCCTCCCATTCGATTTTGTGGGTCACCTGGAGGACCTGCTCCTCCCACCAACCCATGTGCAAGTACGGGTAGCTGGGGGAGAAGCAGGCTCCCATAGCCACACCACTTAGTTGTTGAAACACTTCCTCATCAAATAAGAAATACTTATTATATGGGCACCACCTGATCATCTCCAATAGCATAGCTTTGTGATTATACATGTTAATAGATCTTTTTCGCAGATAATATTCTACTGCTTTCAAACCATCAGTGTGGTTAATGCTAGTGTATAGAGAAGTGATGTCTAAAGTAATCAAGATATATTTCTCAGACCAGGGTACTTTGTTTAATTTGTTGAGGAAGTCACCAGTATCTCTAATTTAAGATGGCAACGCCACAACAAAATCTTGGAGGTAAAAATCGACATACTGAGACATTTTTTCTAGGAGACCATTATTAGCTGAAATGATAGGTGTACCAGAATGGGGGAGACTTTCTTGTGAATCTTTGGAATAAAATATATGACAGGTGTAACAGGAAATTCATTGTATAAAAATAAATATTCATCTTTAGAGATGAGACCATCTCTTTTCCATTTCATCAGGTCTTGTTTGAGTGCTTCTTTAACTAGCTTGATCTGTTTCAGACTGGACCTCTTATAACAAGCCATATCATTCAAATGTTTATAGGCTTCTGTTAGATAATCACTCCTGGGCCACAGAACTATGTTGCCTCCTTTGTCGGATTTGTTGATCACTACTTCATTATTAGATTGGAGTTTTTTCATCAAATCTTTGTACTTTCTGTCACAATATTTTTGTTTTTTGATCGTCCGTTGAGTTTTGTTATGCAGTTTTTTCAGTTCCTCCACCGTGCGGTCTTGAAAAATATCGCCTGCATCACGGGGCATCATAGGGATGAACATCGAGGTAGGTTTAAATGGACTGGTGGTGGCAGCAGATGGATTAATGCCCGCATTGTGGAGTAACTCCTGTGTAGAAACCACCACATTCTCGTTGTTGTTATCATTCAGCAAGTCATCTAATGTTCGTAGAGTGGTTACATCCGATACTAGCAAATTAGCGTCATTCGATTTGCCTAATGGTGTTTTACGTGTTGGATCGTCTTTAGGTTTCTTGATGGCAAAATATTTTGTTAATTTCAACTTTGGAATATGGCTGTGAGTCTTATGAAAGAGTGGCAAGTAGTTCAGCAATGGTGCCATGGGCCCTGTTGCAAAGGAAAAGCGTTCACTAGCGCACAGTAAAATAAAGCCATAATTTGGGTATCCTGCTGACATGGACCGATGCAGAGAGCCATGGTAAATCGTTGGTCGACAATTTCAATTGGGTTCAGGAGTAGGGACCAACATGAGACCCCTAGTCCTGTGTTTCTCAGTAATGGTGTAGCATCTAGAGGATTATGGGGAGGGAGCCCACTTCCCATGGGCCCTGTAGCACTAAACCATGAGTGCGAGGCCGAGGGGAGAGGCACCCTCTCTAAGGCCTTGCAATGTAACAAGGAGGATGGTAGGGGCCTCCACTTCGCTAGGCCTTGCATCCATTGGCTAGTGCTTTGAGGCCCAGGAGAGGGGACCCAGAATAAGGGAGCCCTCGTCCATGGGCCTCGCAACAATGGTGTGGCGCTTCAAACCAGGGGAAGGGTGTTCCCTCTCCTGGACCACCCCACCGTGATTGAGAGCCATATGGCCCAGGAAAGTGTGGTCTCATACCCTTGGTTTCACAGCTGTGGTCTAGTGCTGTAAGGCCCATGGGATGTGGGCCCACTGCTCTGGGCCTCACATCCATGGTCTGGTGCTGCAAGGCCCAGGGGAGGAGAGTCCCCTTCCCTGGGCCCTGCAGCCATGGTCCCTAGCCGTCACTGCGAGGGCCAAGTAGGGTGGCCACTTTACCATTATCACTTCACCGGACAATTTGTGCCTTTGGAGACACACTGCACATGTGGAGACACATTGTGTGTGCAGAGACATCAGAAGATGTTTGTTGTGTAGCAGGGAAACCATGAGTCATACAGCAGATTTTGGGGGTTTCATTCTAAATTCCCCTTCTAAAACAGGCCATGTTAAAAGATAACTCAGCTGGAGATTGAGTTTACTAAATGTGATTAATCTTCATACTACATTTGAGTTCTAATCTATTCACCACCTCCTGGAATAACCTTTGGCCGCTCACTATTGTAAATTTTGAGACAGAAGTTTAGGAAATGAATTCTGGTATACAAACAGAAAATAGTCTTAAGCTTTGAAACACCAGTGATAAATATCAGTATCTACCAAGCATACAAATCAGTAATTACACAGGACCTGGTCCAGTGAGTATGTTTTAGCCATGGAACTAGGATATTTAACATCTAATCTCAACTTTATGATGGAAATAAACACCATGTTCTAAAGCTAGACCGGGCCCATAACAGAGTGACAATTCAGTGGGATTGGAAGCCCCTTCGCCTTGCCATCAGAATCACTGCCACCTCAGTTGTGGTCTAGTGGACTGGTTGGAAATGTGGAACCGGAAGGTGCCGTTTTAATCCCGGCCTCCCATTTGGCCAAAGAGTGTGCTCTTGGGCAATTACTTTTCTGAACTTATTTCTCGTCAGCTCCCTTTTTGGCAAGATTGGGAGTATTTTGATTCAATATAAAATTTGCTAGTCAGCATGATTTAAAAAGCGACTGAATAATAGATGGGAGGAGAGACATGCCAAGTCACATGGTATAGTCACCTAAATGCAGTGCACTGGTAAATATATAGACTTTGCACCAAGTAGTAGTGCACTGCAGTTCTGGGTCTACTAATTTAACCAACTGTTTGATCCCGGGCAAATAATACTCTACCTGTGTCTCGTCCACTGATCTGACAATGTGACAGGACTTTGAAACAGGCTTAATGTAAGAAATAGACAGCAAGGGCATACTCCCCAGACAGTTCTTGAGCATGGGTTGAGGAGAGGAGGGGAAAGGATGTGGCGTTATGAGCAGTGCTGCTGACTTTGGAACTGGGGAACCAGGTACGAGTCTCACCATCGGCTCAACATTGTGTGTCTCTGGCCAAATCACTTAATCTCACTGTGCCTTGTGTAATGTAACCGATGCACATGTAAATTGTTCCAATACCTTCGTCAAGTTTGTGCTATGTAAAATTGCAAAAAAATGGGTTTCATTCACTCATTCAAGGCTGTTTACATCATAATAGCTGAAGGTTCTCCTGAGCTTACATGGTGCAGGACCCCTCCTGTGCTCAACGCCTCCCTGCCTTCCACTGACCATCATCTCTTTCACAGCTTATAAAGGAAAGGAAGAGTGAGACTTGGTTGTTCTTTGAAAAAGTTAAAAGTGCCATGGCACCAAAATGCAGGACAATGGGCATCATGTACTGCCTTTGTGTAGGCAGGGAGACAAGATCCTCAACTGCAGGCCAACCCTGTCAAATGCAGATGGGTCTCGCAGCCATGGTCCAGTGATCCAAGACCTAGTGGAGGTCAGCATCTTTCCCTATTCCTACACACACCTGCGAGGCCCAGGAGAAGATGCTCCTCCCGTAGGACTTGCAGTGCTCCACAATAGCTGAGAGGCCAAGGACAGGGGGAACACTGGTACGAGGCCCCATGTTGGTGGGCCGAGTGTGGGGCTCTGGACAGGTGCCTATGCTACCCATGCATAGCGTGGGCCCTGCTCTACTACACACAGGGCGCAAGTCTGGGTTAGGCACGGGTATACGAGTCCTCCACATAGGGGAGTCTGTTCCCTGTTCTAGAGGGAAATATGCTGAGAAGTATCACCTTGACCCATTTAGAAATAATGTAAGTGTGTAATCTAGCCTTGGGGCGTTCTCAAACCCATTCCCTCTCGTAGCATCCTTTTGTGAGAGAAAGGCGCAGTTGGTGGGGGAGTGGGGGATCTTTTCTGCATAGTATCGGAGCACTTCACCCTGTTGACTCTAATTTATCTGATAATTTAAGATAAAGAGCCTATACAGGATTTGGGGTTGTTTTGTTCCCAAGAACATAGAAGGTAATGTGTCCCTAAGGAGATCAGATTGACAGCAAATCAATCCGCATAATCAATCAAATAAGCCTTATTGAGACAAGTAAAAGTTACAAACCATGAAGGTTTATTAAATATTCGAAAAACGTGCAAAACATAATTGTTAGTCAGGTGCATAATAAATCAAGTATAATGATTTAGCATAAGGTTCAGAAAAATGCAGCAGGAATATGACATGGAGTCAAGCCTCAAAGGAAATATTCTAAGTCCTAAGCAAGAGACAGACTTACAAGGGTCTGTTCTCAAATAGTCAGGGCAAGCTCTCAAGGCTCACCTCCAAAATGAGCCCTTTTTATGATAAAATATACAGCAAAAGTCACATAGTCAATATAAAATAAATAATATGTTTCATAGGTTCAACCAATCACCGTATAGCAATATGCAACAATATTGAACAAAATAAAATAATAATTAATCCCTTTTGACCTAATGTCAACAGATGTGACAGTGCAAATCTAGTTACACATAAAACAACGACAAGCTTATGGCTTTAAGAGGCATAGGGTGGAAGAACCATGAATAGTTACATTTGTTGGGGAATCTTTGTAGGAAAGTAGGATCTGCTTTTATGGCTAAACCCACTTTTTGCCTGGTGCTATGCTGTTTCTGACTAGTCTGACTGGGATCCTGCTAATCAGGACCCCAGTCTCTGTGATTTCTCCCCTAAATTGGTTATGGTGAGTACTTAGGTACATCCCAGATTGGCTACTGGTGCACCATTATAAGTCCCTAGTATATGGTACTGAGGTACCCAGGCCATAGGTACACCAGGGGTCTCCCATGTGCTGCAGCATGTATTAGCCAACCCATGAGAGACCACTCAAATTGTGACTACGGGCCTGCCATTGCAGCGTGTGTTAGCTGGTGCTAACACCACTTATGACAGATATAGGTTTCCCTATATTTGAGGTCACTGCACTTAAAACCTATAAGTCACCCCTAAGGTAGGCCTTTCAATCCTGAAGGCAGGGTGCTTGGTTTTAAGTGTGAGGGTGCCCCTGCATGAGCAGGATACCCCTACAACCTTGGGAGTCCATTCTCCCGGGTTGTAAGTGCATCAGCCATTATAATCCATAGAGTGGCCATGCGTCATTATGCGATGACCATCTCTAAACTGGATGTAACGAACCCTGTCATGTTTGGTATCAAACGTGTTGGAATCATACTCCCACACCATTAACGGTGTGGGAGGTATGATTCCATGCACTGTAAAGCTCCTCCGGGAGGCCCTCAGTGCTCCCGGTACCAGTCTTCTAGACCTGGACAGCAGAACATGGCTGCTGCCGACCAGAGACACGATTCTGCCCTCCTGCTGCTGAGCCAAGCTCTAGCAGGGGAAGGCAGAACAATAGGTATCCTGTCACAGGGAGGTGTGACCACCTCCCAGACAGGGTTTAGTGTATTGTGGCCGGGTGGGAGCACTTGCCAGTGCCACTCAGTCTGCTTGAGGTGCACATTTGGTGCCCTCTTTGTATAGTCCAGTTCAAACCAGCTCAGGGAGCCGTTGGCACCCGCTTTGGCACAAAACTGGACAAAGGACATGGGAGTATCCTCCCCACTGTCCGACCCCTCCCCTGGGAGGAAACCCTGAATCATCCCAACCCTTTCCTTAGGGTACTTAAGGGCTTACCTGTAGGTGGGTCCCTAGATTCGTCGTGGTACAAGATTCATATCAAGCCACCACTTCTTCTTCGACCATCTGGGCACTCTGGACTTCTCTAGACCTTGCTTTGGGCTCCGAGTCTTAAATTGGGAAGACTCCTGCTGTTCCTGGTCTCGTCGTCCTGCAAGGCTGCTGCAGTGTCTGTGCCCATGCTCCATACAGGAACCTTCCAAGGCCTGTGGACATCCAAGACACCTGAAGGAATCTCCCTTGAAGTGAAGGAGTCACTTCCCTGCATCTTCAGGAGCCACAATGAAGCTGACTGCTAATCCTGAGCTCCCATGGACTCCGAAAGGCTCAGCAACACAGGTGGTGGTTCTTCACATCCCTCGAGGCCTGCCCGGTCCTCTCACCAAGTTTGAAGCCAGTATCCCTCGTCAGAGCCGCAGGAACCAAACCCCTGTGCACTTCATCAGCTTGCCGTTGCAAAGGCTTGTTGGCTTCCTTCCTTCAAGATCTTCGGGCTCCAAGTAGCCCCACCCTCAAGCATCTCCTGTGACCCAGATCTTTGTCTTCACCGCATCACTTGCACCGTGGGCCTGCATCTTTGGTGAGCTGCTCGAGGACCTCTTGCGACTCCAGTGCCTCCGGCCTGTGGGTCCTCTTGAGGGTCTTCTTTAATTTCAGCAGGCTCCCCTGATTGCTCTGGGCCTGCTCTGACTCCCCTGCTTGTGGTGAGTCACCTGGACCTTGCTGGTCCCGACACTGCACCTTCTTCGCTTTCCACGTTGTTTGCGGTTGGCAAGGCTTGTTAGTGCTCCCGACAGACACCGACCCCTCAACTCTCGACATCTGATGTGGGACAGCTCTTGAATGGCTCCTGGTCTTCCACAGCATCACCTGGTCTGCACAGCTGCAGCTCCAAGGTCACGGTCAACTCTCCTGCAACACCCGACATCGGTGGGCATACGACTTCCGTGCCCCCTGGTCACTCCAGAGTGGCATAGACTCTGTCCCCTCTGCTTGCAGGTACCTCTCAACTTGAATCCAACTTCTGATTCCACTGAACTCTTCCCACTTCTTTGCCAGCTGCATCTTCCTGAAGTCCTCCATTGAATTTTATGGCAGTTTCCTGCGCCACTTCGCCCCTATGCACCCGGCTTCCCTGGTGTAGGTATCCTGGTTCCTAGGGTATCCACGGGTGGGGTGGCTCTCCAACCTTCTGTCTTTTACAGGGTTTCTTCAGGGTCCACTGGGAAGGGTCCTTCTTCTTTAAAATTGCAACCACGACTTACCCGTTGACTTGTATTGAGCCCGAGGTGGTGTTCCCACTCTGCACACAGCCTCCGTGGGGATCCTGGTTACTTACCTCGGGTGGTTCCTTGGGTCCCCGGCACTTCTACGTCTTCTGGGTATAGTCTTGACTTGAGTCGTGGTTTGCATACCACTGTTTTAGTATATGGTTTGGTCTCCCCCTGGCGACCACTGTATATTCGTGCTACTTACCTGTTTTCTTTGCAAAGTATTGTGTGCATTTCATATATCTCCGGGTAGGAGATACTTGTATGTGTTAGTGAGTGTCTTGTAATAAATACATATTTTTATAAATACACTGTGTGGTTCATTTTCACTTAATCTATACCAATAAGATTATGCTCTGGTAAAACAAGCTGCTTTACACTCCTTCTGGACTAAGCCTGAAGGCTGCTCTCCACAGCTACCACTTAGAGAGCTTTCTAAGGTTGTCTAAATCACAATAAGGGTTGTCTGGATTAGTGTAGGGTGCCCACTTACATAAGTGTGCAACATATACTAAGCCAGCTTCCCACAATCTTCCTCTAGAGTTCTTCGAGAAACAGCATGTCAATACAAAACCGGGCTTCCACCCAAGTTTGAAGATGATGACTGCCTAGCGTTTCTGGGAGATGTGGGGGACAGATATAACCTGTCTGAATTTGCTCCTAATAACTTTCTTGAATTCATATCGGAAGAAATCAAACCAAGCAGATAGTTTTTACATACTGATACAGATGTGTATCGGGTACAAACACATACAATTAGCAATATCATATCAACTGTTCCCAAAATAATAATAGGGACTGAGCGTACAGAGACAGAAATATTACACAGCAGGAGGCACTGGTTCTAAACATGACTTAGGTGTAAAATACGTTAAAGCAACTTTAGCTGCCAGGTCATGACAGACAGGTTGAAAATGCTATTTGTGACATAGTAAGTAAGAGCATCAGCCCGTATAGGGAGATCCTAAAATATTTTCATCAGAACTAATAGTATGGAGACAAGACTATAGACATGTACTACGCAATTACCAGAATGATCTTTTAAATGCAATCAAGATAATAAAGATAAGCGGGGTGCAGGCTGTGGGTTCGTTTATAAATGCATGGGTTCTGCGGCTATCAAGTGTTCGCTGAAGGTTAGAGATCATCTAAAACTTCCTGTAACTCGTTTAAGAGAGTGTCCCACTCCAGTGCTGTAGGGCTCAGGCTTCTTCCCATCGAAGAGCCGCCAATTCAGCCTTGCCCCACTTGAGGGTAGGTGCGCACCACTGAGTACGCCCCGGTAGTCTATTAGTCTTCAAATGCATTACAATGGTCCTACGGACCATCAATAAAGCCAAGGCAAGAAAGTGGTTGGTGGCGCTTTCTGATTTTTTGTGCTTAAATATTTCCAAGATACCGATTTCCATGGAACACAATCCCTCCTGCCCCGTGATATTAGTCAGTGTGTCTGTGGTTTCTCACCATAACGTCATCACTACTGAGCAACTCCAAAACATATGGGCTATGTCAGCATTACGATTGCCACATTGAGGACAGTTCGAGGTGGTATCATATATCTTGTGTAAATGCGCCCTGTGCAATATGTTGTGCTGAATATATTGAAATTTCGCATTGCTGGAGATTTTGCGTGGGCGCACTAGGGCCCTATCCCATTCCTTCTGCATTAGGGCAGGATCAATGTCATGTTCTCATTCTTGTCGGGTGGACTGCAGTGGGTCTTGGAGGGCGTAGGCTAGAGCTCGTGTGAACCATATAAATGGAATTACTTGATGAAATAATTTGTAGAATGAAGTCCAGTGTTAATGCCCTTGAAAAAATTGCTCTGATAGATTGAAGCGACTACAATGTCTCTACGCCGGTAGGATTGTGGGACACACATATTATTGAAAAAGAGGCTAGCTGGGGCATTCCATCAGTGGATATACCAAACGGGGTCAATTTAAGGACTGGCCGTAACGGGCACCAGGATTTTCCAGTGGGCCGGAAGGGTGGGGACCGGTTTTGGAGTGATGGACAGGGCCGGACTGGCCATAGCGGGCACCGGGCGTTTCCCCGGTAGGCCGCTAGGGTGGGGGCCGGTTTTTGGCCCTGGGGAGCCGTTTTTGTTACCGGGGGTCGGCAATATCGGCCCCCTGTAACAAAATCGGCCGAAACCGGCCCTCGTAAACTGCTCGGCTGCACTCCCCCTCACCCCAAGGGGGGCCGGCTGAGCAGTTTGCCAGGGCCGGTTTCTGTTCCCAGTCCAGCCCTGGTGATGGAGGCCGTTTTTGTTACTGGGGGCTGGTTTTGCAGCAGTTTGAACAGAAATCGATTAGCGGGGAGTTTATTTAAGAGCGCTATGTGAAGAATGCGAGCCTACCAAGCTCTCCTGTAACACACAGGTATTTTTTGTTAAAAATTCCCTACCTGACCTGGGCTATAGCCATCTCTGGATGACCCAGCAACAATCACCTCGGACTCATTTTGTTCCTTTAAATTGAAAACCCGTATTGCATCTGCAGAAACCACGCAACTGACTGTCAGTCACTTTTCCATTAAGCATTGTGTGGGGAGTTTGAGATTTATCTGAATTGCATCTTGCCAGAGGCACGTCAAATGTTATAACTTAAATTTACATTGGATGCCTTTCCTACCCGAGTGTATATGGTAAATGTTTTAGGCAATCAATCCTCCAGCGAGCTATGTGACTGCAGGGATCAGGGTTTGTGATTTACTAGTCCATTATCATTTTTCACAAAAACTAAAATCAAAACTGTAAATGGGTAGTGCCCTTATTTAAGTTGGTGTCAGTATCAACATGTAGCAACGCTCTTCCTCCTTGTTGCAGAACAGATTACCCTCTAATCTTTATGTCTGTATTCAGCTATCTTTGTGCTGCTTAGATTAGGACGAGAAGACCTTTATAGGCCACTGATCTAGGGCAGTCTGGCTGAAAGACTTTTTTATTTTGTACCAATGCACTGCACACTGTCATTGATTTAAGATCTAGGTGATAATTTGCTTCGTATACCTTTTAAGCAAGGATGAGACACGGGATCCTTACTGGTTATTTGCTAACAAAGGATGGGATAAGGGCCCCTTATTGGGAGCCCTCTATTAAATAGTCATGTAGTCTGGCCCTGTGCCTCCGGCTGTGTATGATAACAGGACTATTGTGATCCTCATTTTGCCCAGCGTAGTGCGTAGTATTGTTATTTTAAAAGGAAATGTTGAAATAGACCATAGCCTCAGGGTGGATGTAATTATTATCCTGTCTAGAAACTGTTTTCTTAGTAGAGTTTTAAAATAAAAAAGCAATCTAGCATTATCAAATGATTTTCACGATTCCCCCCCTTTGTAATTGAATTTACTGCATGTGTTTATTTCAACTTTGATATTTGCACAGTTTTATGATTATAATTCTTATTGCTTATTGCTTAAAACAATAAAGATGATTGACTAAATACAAAGCATTTCATAACAAAATGTTACTGTGCACAAGGAGACAAGAGATGAAGACTCACACACACATCATGGCTGCACTGAAATTAAAGATGGAGTCAGGCCTAGTCTGAGTCCAGTGAGGCCTATCTACATAATATATATCAGAGCAAAATCTTTTGATAAAAAACATTTATGACACTAAACACAATTTGTTAATTTAAGAATATCTCTCACAATCCCCCCTTTGATGATAAATGAATCATCACAATTTCCATTGCCACACAGTCTCTATTATAGTCTGCCTCTTGCCTCTCGATTCTTCCAAAATCTTCATCGCATCATAAGGACGAGCCTTTATGTTCTCCAACTTGATGTTCTCTCTTTCTCATTGCTGACATCTTTTTACAACCAGAATTTCGACCCTTTTTAAAATAGGTTACCTCAAAAAATATAAGCAAAAGGATGAGCCTAATTAGGCAGAAAAAAATAATAATTAGTGGAGATTTTTCAGAGCATACTCCCACCAATATTATCAAATCCTTCAGCAACTTTTGCAAAACCTTTTCCAATCTCACTAAACCATGCACCAACTGATTCCCACAACCCTTCGACATTTGCCTTATATGAAATATTAATATTGCCAATGTAATTATAAAGCTGGCTGTTATCCTGTAAAAAAGTAGAGCATTGTTGAACCCTCAACACATGACAGACTCTGCCCCCTTTTGCAGGAAGAATGTTTATCTAATGCAAGGCAATTTTGCATCACCATTGCACGCATAGCCATTAGCTTCTCATTTATATGAGTTAATGCACTAGCGCTTTTAATTGCTAAGCGAGCCTCTAAAGTAGACAGCTTTCTAATTTTTACAACATTCAAAGCCATGCCAATAGGAGGAATCAAAATACCAAACAAATCCAACAGTACCTATCCATAACCACATTTTGTCGTTTTAAGACTCTTATCACTTCTTTTACTCATTTTATTAACATGAGAAACATGAGAAAGCACTAATGCAAGAGAACAGCTTCCTATCCAATTACGTGGGGTTAAAAAAAGCAGTTTTACCACATATGTAATAAATTCCTCTAAGAGTTGTTTTTTCATTGGTCAAAAGCTCAAAAGCATATCATCAACTACATAACACACATTATACTCACTTTTACCAACCATTTCTACAGACTCATTATTCTGAGATTTCTCTCACACCATACACATTGCTCTTTTTTTTTTCTTGCTCAACCCTCAGCCTAGGATGCATTCTTAAATACCTGATTTTCTCTTGCAATTGAATCTCTCTCATCTCTTTCCAGTTTCTACCAATTCTCAACTTTCTCTCATTATACTCTGTAATAAATTCACGGTTCACATCGCTCAATTTACACACTAGCTTGTTTTTAGTTAAATCATTTTTCAAACTAGATTGCATACTTAGGGTCTCATTTTGATGTCCGCCCGACATCCAGGGCATCGTTCCGACTGCCGGATTACAATACCGGCGGTCGGAGCGATTATGTTGGGCGGGGGGAGACCGCCACCTCTGACAGGCTCAAGAGGCCCGTCGGGGCATTGGTCCGACACTAATCCCTACAATGGAGGCAGTGCCTACACAGGCACCACCATAGGGATTAAGATGTTCGTTTCTGACTGCCTTTTCATGGCTTTCCCACCGCCATGAAAAGGCAGACGGAAACAGACTTTGAGGGCCCCAAGCAGGGCGCTCGTCCCTCGTGGGCCACTGCTAAGTGGCCAGGGGGGCACATGTTGTGCCCCCCAAACATCCATGCACTGCGTGTCAAACACCAAATAGTGCCTGGCACACGGTGCATGGATGTTTGAAAAGTTCCTGTTTGCACTGTGGCTTGTGCTGCAGCCCTTTATCAAGGCCGCAGCGCAAGCCGCAGTACAAAAAGGCACATTCCAACAAACGTGCTGGCGGTCCTATCCTAATCAGGCAGGTGAGACTGCCAACTCATTTTCGGATGGACATCTGCCCGCAGTGATGGCGGTCGAATGCTCATCCGACCGCCATCGTAATGAAGGTCTTAGTCTCAAGTTATTAGAAATAGATTTTAAATCTTCAGTTTCGAAGAAAAGGTTCCAAGGAGACGTTGTAGTTCATAAAATAAGGTACTAGAAATTCTTGGGCAATAAAAACATTAACAACATTGGACAATAAGTGAATGGAAGCTGCAGAAATGGTACTCTCTCTGAAAGAGAAAGTGGGAGAAAAGTACAAACATGACAATTATGGACCTTCATAATGTTCTCTTTAAAAATGCCTAGAAATCTATCCCTATGTGTTAAATTTATGTCTGCTATACTAGTATATGTAGTGGTTAATTATTTGCTCTTATTTGTAGGTGAATCATACCCAACTTGTGAATACAAACACAACAGTAATCTAACTAAAAAGAATATAAATATAATCATTAAGACTATCATTAAAATTGAGCAGAGTCTTTGCTTGTGAATTTGCCATACTTCATCTGTAAAACCTGCAAACAAAAATAAAAGTAAAAAATCTATCAGTAATTTTAAGGTGCAAAATTGAAAATCAAAAACTTCAAGAAAACATTTTCTTTTTTAAAGGTCAGTTTCTTGATTTAGTCCTTATATTGTAAGTTCAAGAAACCTTCATCTTCGACTGGATACCTGAAATACAAAACAAAACAGACTTTAAGTAGGCGTACTGTGCATGTCAAAAAGAACAATTTCAAAATCTCGAAGGATTCTGTTTCAAAATTCAGTTCAGGAAAATATTCAAGATTGGCCTTCTTCAAGTTCATTCATCAAAGTTCACAGAGATTTCTCAAAAATGAATTGGCAATCTGTTAATGAAATGACTTTTCAACACTAAATTCCATGATATAATATGATAAATTATTTATGTATAAGAAATTTCTTATAGAATTAAAAACAGTCTTTAAAGACCATTTGTACAATAAAAAGACATCCTACCAAATGACTACAAAAGCCTTCTTCATTTCACGATCACACTTTAAAGATTTCCTCTGCATTAGCCCGAAGAATCTGGAAATAGTCACAACAATACTAACATTGAAATAAAAATAAAAGACTTTGGGACTGATTTATTCTTTGGTGGACGGAGTTTACTCTGTCTGTCAGGGTGATGGAATAAGTTACTCCATCGCCCTGACGGAGTACCCATCTGCAAAATCTTGAAATGTATGTCAGCCCAGAGGACATTTCACCCATTGACAGGAACCGTAGTCAAGGTAGTTCCTGCCAATGAAAACGTGGGAGGGGATTGGTATTGAAAAGAAAAAAAAACAACGGCCCCCCTCGCCATGAAGGTCATCTCCCTTGGCGAGGGGTCATTTTTTCTTTTTTACTGCCCCTTACCACCAGGGTTTTCCTGATGGTGGCAGGTAGTAAAAACAGCTATATGTCTCACCATCTAAATTGGGCGGGCGGAGATATAGCCTATTCTCTCAGGGCCCTTACTCTATCGGGTGTCAGAGAAGTTTAGCCAAGACGGAGATAGAGTAGTCTCCGCCATTGCCAAACTATGATCCTCCTGCATCTAAATTCAGCAGGCGGACCATTATATTGGTGGTAAGCATACTCCGTCACCGTTGCGACCGAATATGCTTTCCACCAATATGTCACAGCAGTATCAATATTTTCCATTCCAAATAAAGTGGCTAGGGCTTCTTTATGCCTAATAATGCAATAAAGATAGGACAGAATACCTTTTTGTTATCTCCTCCAGAAATAGTAAGCAATCTAGGAAAAGATGGGTTATGCTGTAATTAAGTACTAGGCCACAAATGCACTGATCTTTATTTAAACTCATCCCTGCTTTTAAACCAGCTGTCTTCCACACTGGAACAATTTCTATTCGGATGCGCAAAATGTTTCTGCACATACCCTCAGGGATTTTTACCAGATGGGTAAACACCCTCTTGTTACCCAGAAATTCAAGGAAATGTATCACACTTTTTTCGTAGTTTGATAGCTTCTATCCCTATCTAGACTTAGGACTGGAAACCTTTAATTTAATATTCTCTTAGGCAAGCCATGATGATATTACTGTCCATTAAAGTAAAATCAATGCCAATAGAGAGATGCAAAATGAAATTACAAATACAAATTGAAAAAGGACTGGGACAGCACTCAATTTCTTGTAACAGTTGAGTGGAAAGTTTGTTGTTGCAGGGAGACTTTCTGAAAAAGAATGAAAAACATAGGGTGCGTGAATGTGCTGTCACGTCCCAGGAGTATGCCTCATTTCAGTTCTTGAAGACTGAACCAATGAATTTGCCGGGACATTAAATAATCTCTTTAGGACTAGACTTTCCAGCTTTAGCCAGTTCACCATGCTATTCAAAGGCAACAGTTCACCTCCATAAAGTGCCTGAGGTATTAATTTGTCCAAGATTGCTTTCTTTAAAGGTTCTATAGGCAAACCCCCAAAACTTGAATCAAATCTTTTAAGGGCATTAGTTCTAGCCATGAGATCTGTTTTTAAAACCTCTGATTAACTGTCCCATTTCAAATTATTGGCAAAATATAGGCCTAAAGTGCTTGTTCTAGTGGTGCTTTATTTAAAAAACAAACAAACTTCTTGGGTCTCTCAGGAAAAATCATGGACTTAGATTTGCCAATATTTATTTATTGGGTTCGCTATAGTCTCCCAACCCATTGAAATTCCGTTGGAGTCCTGTTGGCATAAAATTAGGGCTCCCTGGTTTATGATATTTATTTTTTAAACATTTCTGTCTGTGTTTAACATATTTGTTTTTTTGGCCATCTTATTGGCATTTATCCATATTTATTCTGTGTTTTGAGAATAAATGGAGCTGTAAAATAGTATACTTCCACATGTATTTAACTGTTGGATGTGCAGTCATACATGGATGCCTGTCACGTTTTAGCAAATTAAGCAGTTACATATAACAAAACACTACACTCAGATGTACATATTAGCGCTATAATACAAATATATGTTAACATATGCCTGTATTTAAGGAAATCTTATCCTATATAATACATGTTTTTTTAACCCTCCATGCAGCCTATCTGCTCAGTTGTTGCCTGGAATTCATGAAAGACAGCATGGAGAGTCTCACAAGAAGCATCAATTTCAGCATTTTTCCTTGCAAAAATAACTATAGAATGGAAACATATTGTTTTCTGTTTGTATTTATCTGTAAAAATCAGTAAAACTAGAAAACCGGAAGCCTTGCGTATAATCCAATAAAACTAAATCATCCACGTACATTAAACATGGGACATGTGAATCACAAGTTTTGGGGAAAACGATTCATCTTAGAAAGTTCTTTTGGAAGATCGAAAATAAAAAGGTTGAATAACAGAAGAGCTAAGACGCATGCCTGGCGCAAGCCATGATATATTGAGATTTTTTCAGACAGATTCCCAAAACCAGTTAAGAATATCTGGACCCATTTGTTAAAATGAAACTGCTGAATCATGGTTAAAAGTGCAGATGGGATGTTTAAAAACTGCAGTTTTTTTTCCCAAAGACACTGCCTATTGACCAAATCAAAAGCAGACGTGAAATCCACAAAGCAGCAGCACAATTTGCTCACTGACCTCGAGGATTTCATTGCTGACACCCAAATGACCAAACAGTGATCAATTGTCAAATAGTTGGGCTTGAAGCCACCTTTTTCTCTAGGAACAATTCCTGTGGAGAAGGCCCATTTTTCAAGATGTAGAAGGATGTTTTTTGCATAGATCTTAAATAGCAAATCAAACAATGATATTTACCTGTCATTGCCTGGAACAGACCATTCCCCTCTTTTATGGATTGGTTTAATGATTGCCCGCCACCATTAGTCTGGCACAATGCCTGTTAGGGACACCCATTTATAAAAAAGGACAGAGTAAATTTGCCCACCAGAGACTATTTACCTTAAATAACACTTCTGGTAACCCATCCTGACCACCTGATTGAGAAGCTTTCAGATTACCAATTACTTCTGCAACAATACCAGGTTCCAGTAGCTATGCTACTTTGGCAGCCTATTCTGGATCAATGTTCCCCACTGTGATAACACCTTGTGGGGTACACCGATATAGATCAAGAATAAATTCCACCCAATGGGCTTCGCTTACCTGCTCCTCTAGGTGACCCAGAGAAATAAATATCTCAGAATTCATCAGGTGCCAAAATGTCCTTGAGTTACCTTCAGAGATAGCATTGTTCACTTTGGCCCAGTTTGACTCAAATACTTTTTTTGCATTGTAGCAACATCCTATATGTTCTTTTGGCTTCATTTAGCTCCTTTTCACAAATAGGCTTTGGTCTCTCTTTAGCCTATGACTAATTTTATTAACCAACCTTCTTCCAATTTTACAATCCCCATCTAACCACCCTTCCCGACTCTGTACTAAATTTCTAAACTGTGAGGAGCAGGGCTTATATGCTGCTTTCAAAAGCTGTACACCTGATTTTATTGAATAAATATACCAATTTGTATCACATAGAACCCTCACACTCAAAGGGAGTTCATCCATTCTTATCTTGAACAAGGCTTTAAGGTTGTCATCAGAAATCAAAACCTTAAGCCTTTTGATTACACACCACTGTGTCCATTTTTGACAGTGTTTTCTTAGTTTGGCCCAGGCCACTACGAGTTAAAGTCATAGCATAATCATGGCTAGCATCCAAATTGAAAACGTTAAAATCATCAATAATTTTGAAATGATCTAAGGAAGCAAAATTAGCTAAATAAGACCATTCAGGAGCTGCATACTTTGTATTTGGCACTCTTATTCTTGTTGATATGTTAACTGCTAGCTGCTCGCTTTCACTGTGATTAGAGTCTTATTCTTCTTGCTCTGGTTCTTCTCTGATTGTTTCTAGTCAGGGCCTTTTCTTGAACACTTTTTTTCTTCCTCTCACAGTTACAGGCAACATATCTCCTTGAGGCACATACTCATCTTCAGACCCCTTGATGACTGCTGATACATCTTGATCTTCACTTGCCACTTGATTCACATTTCTGTCTGGAAAAGTTTGATTTTCTCTTTCTGATTTCCTTTGGGGTTCAAGAAACTAACATTTTCAGATTCAATCCTTGCTTTTGAGTTTCTTGATTTTTTGTCTGTTCTTGCTGTTCTTGATTTTGGTCTTGATCTCGAACCAACCCGCTCTGAATCCACGCAGCAAACTCAAGCTTGACACAGTGAATCAGTGGTTGTTGTCACCACTTCTTTATCTGATGTCTTCACTCTGTTTGTGTGAGATGCGTGGATCCACTGTGGCAATTCAGTAGACTTCACAGCAGTGATTTTCACAAAGGTTACTTGAAAAGGATCCTTCAACCTTAGCTCTCGGCAAGACTTTTAAATGTGCTTCTTCACTGCAACTCGGTCCTCTGGCTGGAGCTTGTGGTGCATTTCTTTTTTTGCAGAAGGCTTTGCCAAGTTGGCTTGATAAGAGGCAGAGGAATGACATCAGCCAGACCTTTGCAGTAATCCAGTACAATGTTATCATTTATGGATAGAAGTGCAGCTGAAGGAATACAATGAATTCTCATGGCCCTTCCCATTAGTACTTCATGGGAGAGTGTCCTGTCTTTTTGTTAGAAATATTACTGAGGCTCATGAGAACCAGTGGTGGTGCATCTTGCCGCTTCAGTGATGTTGCGGCACACACTTTTGCTAACTTCCTCCTTGGAATTGTAACACCTGTAGTCACAAGGTGTTGAGGCTTGTAGAAGGTGCAGAGATGCTGACCCACTGTTTTACTTTCAGCACATTCATTTACTAGGGTATGCATTGGGGTATTTATACAACCCTTGCTTCTCCTTCTTTCCTCCTGCTCTTAAACCATGGACTTCATTCACAATTCTTTCTCCTGATACCTGAGACTCACCACTTACGTACCAAAACGGTTTATCCATTGTCACCTGCCCAGATGAAAAATCTTAAACTTAAATTGTGAAAAAGGTCCTAGTGTCATATTTATCTTTTGTAGGGGTTGTGCTGTACTGCCAAATTATCAGAGGTCATCACGACTCCACCACCCTCGCTAAGGGTCACCCGCAATATTTAGAGATCCCCCAACTTGCTGGGAGCTCACTGCTGTTAAGGCGGTCGCCGCCACGGGGGCTCCTTAGAAAGCAGTGAAGTTTCTCATTTGGGCATCATTTTTAAAGTCCCTGCGCTGCAAGCTTTTTTGTTTTCAACAAACACACTCCCAAAGCTGGAGTTTGTTTCTTGAAAACAAAAAACCAATGGCCCTAACACAAGGGAGATTTTTCAATGCGCTTTGGGGACATTAAGAATTTTCTCTGCCTGTGCCCACAATGTGGTGCTTAGCAGGCAAGAACGTTTACAAAAATGTGATAGGTTGGATGCTTGAATTATTTTCAGGCCCTGGCAAATACTTGGGACCGCATCCGAGTTCATCTTGTTTTGCCAACAATGCCACCTCAGATTAGACACAACCATATGCAAATCAACCTTGATCCTTCTCCAATAGGAACAGTCCATCTCAAACTGCCTGGCAAGTTCCGCTCTGAACAAGAACTCATGCAACCCTGGACCAGTTTCACCCAAGGTGGGGCTTGTCAGTCAGGTGCAGTTTGGTTCTAGTGGCAAAGTGAGCACGGAACACATGTCTGGGCTACCCATCGCAATAAGGGCGCCTCACCGAAGTATACAAAAATGTGATGGGTGGAATGCTTCAATTAATTTCAGCCACTGGTATTTACTCAAAGCAGCATCCCAGTCCATTGGTTTTTGCCCACAAATCCACCTGAAACTAGACCCATGATGCTGCTCCAATAGGAACAGTCCAGCCTGAACTGGCAAGCCAGTTCCTCTCTGAACCGGAATACAAGCAACCAAAGATCAGTTCCATCCTACTTGGGGCTCATCAGTTGGGTACAGCCTGGCTCCAGTGGCAAAGTGAGCACGGGACACACGTCTGGGCATACTTGCCACACTTAGGGAGTGTCATGGAAGTATACAAAAAAAGTCATGGGGGGCTGCTTGCATTATTCTTAGTCACTGGTAATTACCCAGACCATCGATTTCTGCCCATAATGACACTTCAGGTTAGACCCAGCCATTTGTAAGTCAGCTGCGATCCTGATCCATTAGGAACAGTGCAGCCCGAAATACCAAGCCAGATCCTCTCTGAACGGGAACACAAGCAACCCAAGAACATTTCATGATGCAATGCTGCTTCACATAAACAGACGCATTGCATTTCCAAACAGTGCCCAGATTTGCAGCAAGTCAAATTAGATTTTTTTAAATTACCCATTTCACGTTTTAGGCTGTGTAGATGGCACACATTTTAATTTGTCTACCAAGTGCCACGGAATGTTTGTAAAGAAATAGAAAAAGACAGTACTCTTTAAACATACAAAGTGTTTGTAATACAGGCTGTTTAACAACAGACCTTGTCAAAAGAGTTCCAGGCTCTACACACGATTCCTACATTTTCAGGCACTGTAGCCTAAACAACCCCCTTTCCAGAGGAGACTTAAGTGAGGGCTTCCTGTTAGGTATTTATTATGTTTAAATCTATATGTTCTGTCCCTATTGTTGGACGGCAAGAGGTCCTTCAGTGAACCAATTTATAATTTCCTTCTGGTTTCCTTTGTATATTTGCAGTACTTTGTATATTCTATATTTTTTTCCTTTACATTTTGTTTGTTTCCTTCCCATGAGAGAATCTACAGAGGGTCATCGGACTCTGCACATGTTGTCTGAACATTAGGTTTCCTGCTACAATTCTGTATGGCAATTGTTTTCCCTTTTTTTTGTTTTGTCGTGCTTAGTCTTTGAAAACCTAATAAAAACCTTTTGAACAAAAAAAAAATCTATATGTTCATTGATTTAAACTGTAACATTGTGTTTGTGTTAGGTGACAGTGAATATGCTCTCTGTGCTTGGATCGCAACAATATATTTAAATGCTACGCTACAACATCTAGTCAAAGAAGATACAATGTTGCTCACAGACGAACCAAGGCAGTAGTTGAGGGTACTTTTGGACTTCACAAGGCTAGATTTCTCTGCCTACATAAACGTGGTGCTACTCTTCAATATACCCCTGAAGTGGCATGCAAAATTGTAGCAGCTTGTGCAGTTTTACATAACATTGCAATCAGAAAGGTTGAGTGCTTTTATTATAATCAATTATAATAAAGACTCATAGTCCAAGAATAGATGAGCAATTCCTGTTTCCATGTTTATTCACAGAAAAATGGACGAAACAAAATGAATATAAAAACAGACACTTTTCGTTGACAATATAAGAGCAAAATGAAGATTTATATTTAGCTTTTCAAAAATATCTTTTAATGTCTCTTTCCTAATTTGCTTGGAGTTGGTATGTTAGTATATATCTCCGACATGTCCCATTCTCTTTCATCAGTCTTATTACTCGTGCGCCTACATCTTATCACACCAGACACAGGCAAACTACTGCGCTGGGAGCCCCCTCGTTTTCTAAAGCAGGGATTGCCTGGTCACTGGAACATATCTGCATAGTCTGCATCAATTGCAGTGATGAGGTAACTTGCCTGAAGCTGTTAGCTGCATCCTTGCTACAGTGTGCCATTTGCAGGTGAATATGTATGGTTCTTCTCCTCATTAACCCTGTAGCAGAGCCAATTGCTCAACATTTTTACCATAGTTTTGCATTCTCAAAACTATGTGGTGATATCTTCTATTCCATTGCTGAGTTTCCTCACAAATTAACCCACGGAATAATTTAATGGCCTTAGTTAAATTATCAATGCTATTATAAAAATTAAAAAAATACATGTTTTTTTGACATTTTTCACGGTACTGCACAGTTACATGATAGATTATCCCATCAATATTACATTTCCATCATGCCGTCCTAGGGTTCAGGTTCACCGCTTATCATTTACACAGTATCAGAATGTCCCCCATTATTCTGGTATTTCCGATTACAGTACCAGTAGTAGCATCCCCATCAGGCGCCTCCAACCATACTGCACAGTACCCGAATCCAATACTCATACGCGATAAATACACGGAAAAAATAATAAAGGAAGCAACATTTCAAACAGTGGGTCGTCATACCACATCTAACCAAGAATACGGGTGGAGGAACTAGGGCCGGAGGGTGGGGAGGGTCCCCCAGGAAAAGCCATACTCCCAGGTCCATCCTCAGTCCCAGGTCCGGACTGGCTGTAGCGGGCACCTGGCGTTTCCCCGGTGGGGCGCCAAGGTGGGGGCCGGTTTTGGGGCCCTGAGGGCCGTTTTTGTTACAGGGACGTTTTTGCAGCATATTACATTTCCATCATGCCGTCCTAGGGTTCAGGTTCATCGCTTACCATTTACACAGTATCAGAATGTCCCCCATTATTCTGGTATTTCGGATTACAGTACCAGTAGTAGCATCCCCATCCGCGGGTCAGGCGCCTCCAACCATACTGCACAGTACCCGAATCCAATACTCATAAGTGATAAAAACACGGAAAAAATAATAAAGGAAGCAACATTTCAAACAGTGGGTTCCCAGTGGGTCATCATACAGCACATCTAACCAAGAATACGGGTGGGGGAACTAGGGCCGGAGGGCGGGGAGGGTCCCCCAGGAAAAGCCATACTCCCAGGTCCATCCTCAGTCCCAGGGCCGGATTAGCCGTAGCGGGCACCAGGCGTTTCCCCGGTGGGCCGCCAGGGTGGGGGATGGTTTTGGGCCCCTGGGGGCCGTTTTTGTTACAGGGACGTTTTTGCAGCATAGCTGCAATATGGGCCCTGTAACAAAATCGGCCGAAACCGGTCCTGGCAAACAGCTCGGCCGCACCCCCGAACCCCCGGGGTGCCGGCCGAGCACTTTGCCAGGGCCCGTTTTGGTTCCCAGTCCGGCCCTGCTCAGTCCGGTGACCCAGTGTCACTCGCAGGGTTCGAACCTTTTATGTGGGAGCGACTATGGCCCCCTGGGCTGTCAGATGCGTCCAGAACTTCCACTCAGAGAGGCGCTATCGGTCTCCGTCTCACCCCTGTCCCTCCTCCCATTAGAGTGCCTGGTACCTCGACCAGGCCCACTCCCTAACAATGGCCTCCCATCTATGCAACATCGGGCCGACAGTCAACTTCCATTTCATGGAAATCTGTTGTTTGGCCAAGATAAAGGCAAGGTCTAGGAAGCGATCCCCCACGTTTTTGGATATCGGGCATGGGAAGGATCCCAGTAAGCACACCTCCAAAGTACAAGGAATAACCCGGCCTAGTGCTGCTTCCAACCTCTGTACTACCGAGGTCCAAAACATTTTAACAGGGGCACAGGACCAAGTCATATGGTAGAAGTCTACCCCCCCATACAGCGGGGACAGCGTTTAGCTTCCCCCCTATATCGCAGTCAATTATTTCAGGCTGAGATAGGTCTGGTGCAGGTAGTTAAACTGAATCACTTTAAACAGGGTATTGTGGGAGACGTTTTGCAGGCATGCTATCATCTACTCCCATTCCCGGTTCAACATCTTCCTGCCCACTATACCATCCCACTTTTTCCGAAGAGCAGTCAAGGGCTTCCGCACCATTGCGTTGAGAGCACCATTCAACCACCGAACAAGATGCTGACTCTTTCCCAGAGACAGTAATAGATGTAAGACTGCAAGCGTCTGACGCTCATCTACTCTGCATCCATAGGGCCCTGAATGTGTGGGCCAATGCTTCATAATTAAGGAATTGTCCTGGGCAAGCCATGCATCTTGACCAGGACCTTCAAGGGCAGTAAAGTATTGGCCTCATAGCAATTGGTGACCGTCACTATCCCACCGTTGACCGCACTGCCAACTATGCTGCCGAGAAGAATGTGGGGTGGTCCCCATTTGGCAGCCCCACCAACAGAAGTGAGGGGTATATAACAGACACTCCAGCATCTGTCTGACACTGTACCACCAGCTCCGAAGTGCTGTCCCCAAGAGCAGGCCATCTCCATCCCAAAAGTCGGGCTAGGAGTACTCCCTGGTTAGGTGCCGACCCATTTGCCCCAACTCAGTCAAATTTGCGACATCTAGCCAGAGTGTGAACCATTGCAGCTGTGCTGGCAAAAAATAGAGCTCAAAGTCCAGCACTCCTAAGCCCCGCTCCAAGATAGGTCACCGAAGGGCATCCAGAGAAACCCTGTGGCCCCCCATCCCAAATAAGCTCCCTCAACAGCGAGTCCAATTGACAAATACATGGGACAGGCACCCAGATAGGGATATTGGTAAAGTAATACAGCAGCCGTGGCAGCATGATCATTTTGGTTAAGGCAACCCGTGCCATAATGGGAAGATGCAGCATATGCCAAAAGACCAAACTCCCCTTCAGGGAACGCAACACCACTCCCAGATTGCCCTCCTAGAGGTCTGCCAAAGTGTGATAGACTTGTATCCCTAATTACCGGAAAGTCGACGGGCCCAGCTGATTTCCGCCCATAGGGTCTGTGCATGGGCCGTACCAGGCAGCACTGGGAAAATACATGTCTTTGCCAGATTCACTCTAAGCTCTGACATCTCCCCGAACTCGTACAAAAGTTGCAACATGTAAGGGACATCAGCAGCCATGTCAGAGACATACAACAGGTCATCAGCATACAGTGATATCAGATGTTCAGTAACAGCCACTTGGATTCCCCATCCGTGCCCGTGTAACTGACAGATTTCTGCCAGTGGCTCAATAGCCAGGGTGAACAAGAGTGGGGACACCGGGCATCCCTGCTGGGTTCCCCGACACACATCATAGGAGTCTGACACAGTTCAACTCCTTATTAACCCAAACCATGGGCCTCGTATATAACAGGCTAACCCATGCCACCCATGAGGGCCCGATCCACATCCGGGTCATAACCACCTCTAGGTAGTCCCAACTAACAGTGTCAAATGCCTTTTCCAGGTCCACCGCTAGCAGACCTATCCCACCATCTCCTTCCCGCCTAGGAGTGAAGAGCACAAACGTCGCAGGCTAAGGGAGGTGTTACTTTAGGGAATAAATCCACACTGGTCCAAGTGGACCGGTGCCTCCATGTGGAAGCATGCACATAGCCAACACTCTACTAAGGATTTTAAAGTCCATGTTCAACATGGACAAAGGCAGAAGCGCCGCGGTGGGCGCTCCCAGCGCAGTCGTCTTCGGCAGGGCAACCACAAGTGCATCTCTTGTGGTGGCCGGGAGTTCCTGCCGCTCCAGCGCTTCATTGTATATGTCGGCCAAGCGTGGCACCAAAAGCCCAGAATAAAAAGTGTAGAACTCCGCTCGTAGACCATCAGGGCCCAGTGTCTTCCCGCGTGCCATGTCTTTATTAGCGCCGTTGATTTCCTGGGGCATAATGGGCCCACCTAGCCCCTCCGCAGCAATGAGACTCACCTCCAGCAGCACCAGTGGAGACAGGAAAGCATCTAGAAGCTCCCTCGGTGTCCCGTTCTTGTCTTATGAAACCGAGCTCCTCATAGCAGGGAAGGAGATATGCAAGAAAACACAAGAAAATTATCTTCTCTTTAATACCTACTTCCTTAAAATACTATGTGACATCTCTATTGAGTATGTACCTATCTATGAGTATGTTCCATAAGCTTTATATAGTTGAATGTTTACGCAGCGTGGGAACTCAACTATTCATTTTAATAGATAGCTTAGCTACGAAGGGAAACTGCAATCAAGACAAACAAACAAAAATAACAGGTCATAACCTATGTACGTTCTGATCCCCACCCTCTCATACAGGACGTATCGATGTATCAGGGGAAAACATACATACCACAATTGCTCTGTTATCCCAGTTATGAATCCATGGAATGTCACTCAAAGCCCAAAATAAATGCCAACTAAAGTAAAAGTCTCAATGATTACATCCAAAGATACTGGGTATATGACATAACCTCCAAAGAAGCTGAATTTAACCACTGTATGACAGAAATTAACGCGTAGACCAATCAATTAGTAAGGAATAGGAGCGGCCTGCACCGATCGGGGGTGGGGAGGGTAAGTGGGAGTACAAAAAGAAAAAAAAGAAATAACATACCCCCTCGCCGCGCCTCTCTGCCATCATCCCGCCGTCTTTTATCCTGGCCGGACTTTCAAACAGGAAGCACCCAGGCTGAGGCTCCACTGACCCAATCACAATGCTGCAATGCAGCGTTGTGATTGGTTCCCCTAAGCCAATCACGAGGCCGCAATGCAGCCTTGTGATTTGTCTGAGCGCCGTGGTTTGGCGATCAGACAGGGGCTAGGGGCCTGGGCATGTTCTCCACACAGGCTGTAATGCAGTCTGCATGGAGAACATGCAAAGTGCACATGACAATTTGGCCAGCCCGAGAGGGCCGGCCAAGCAGTCATGCGCATTTGGAGTGGGCAAACCACTCCTTCCCTGCTCCTCTGTCATCAGAGCAGCCCCGCTCGCAAAGCTGCCAGCAGCAGGAAAAAATAAAATGATAATAACCTCCAGTTATTATCATTTTATTTTTCCTTTCTTTCACTTCTGCAAAGCAGTGGGGCGGCGCCTCCTCCGCCTTAGCGGTGGAGCCGCCACTGGTAAGGAAAAGAACTCCAAGTCCTTCCATTCCTTATGTAACAAACAAAATAAGGAATCCCCTAGATGTATTTCTTTAAACACGAACAAATGAGAAATGTAAAGCAAGCATCACAAGAACTGGTTCCTTCTCAGAATGCACTCTGGGTTTAAAAAAGGAAAAGAAAACATTGCACTTATCTGGAAGTTTCGAAGTCCCACAAAATCTTCGCTGCCTTCCAGGGTTTATCAGAACTGCCTCCTGCAGTTCCAGGAATTTGACAAATGAGTATTCCAGAATCCCTTAGGACCAAGCAAATCCGCTTCTTCCTTAGCTCCGGTTCACGATGTTGTTGAAAACACATACCGCCCAGTGTGCTGCAATCCACCGATAAGGAATCCTCAATGGAGAATTCCACCTGAAGACTCCATTTGAAAATAACTCCTTGCTCTGAACATAACCTCGGCGTCTTCTAAACCGATACCGCTGCCACATCTGACTACGATGGCAACGAAGGAGACCATGCCCACTCAGCGCATAAGGGACCACATAGGAAACAAAGGCAGGAGTTCAATAATTACGCATGATTAACCGCCATGCGGAATCCTCCTAAATAGCCCTCCTAATTTGTACCAGCTGGGCCTCATGGGAGTTGTGGTTTCTTGGTTAATAGACAACATTTTTGGGCCACAAAGATCCAGTCCGTAAATGTATAAATCTTTTGGGTTCTTATTTCATTCTTCTGACGTGAACCCTTCCCATATAATCAATGTCTGAACCTGAAGGCGCAAAGATCTGTCTTTTCCTGACAGTAGGCCCTCCTCCCATGCGCCTCTTATAGCCAGGTTTGGAGGAGTTCGCTCTATGAAAAACTCGTACAGCCAGAGGAGCATGTACA
This sequence comes from Calotriton arnoldi, assembly GCA_963921515.1. Taxonomy (NCBI): domain Eukaryota; kingdom Metazoa; phylum Chordata; class Amphibia; order Caudata; family Salamandridae; genus Calotriton; species Calotriton arnoldi. Next base: position 949,034 of record CAWUFW010001110.1, read on the forward strand.
TTGTTGCATGGTTCCCATGAATCGTCTTCCACGGTGTAACCTTTCCATAACACCAAGTACCATAGCTGACCCCCTCTCATCCTGAAACCCAGAACATGACATACCTCATACTGAATTAGGCCATCCCGCATCACTGGTGGTGTAGCTTTTCTTTTTGTAGATTTTGCTGGCTTAAGAAGACTGCTATGAAATACAGAATGAATTCTTAGAGTTCTGGGCAATTTGAGCTTGCACATTATTGGGTTAATTTGTTTGAGTACTTCATAGGGGACCTATGAACTTTGGATGGAATATACTCCTTAGTTTGAACTGTATATTTTTTGTAGATAACCAAACCTTGTCTCCTGGCTGGTACTGAGGTCCTTTACTACGATGACAATCGGACCATTTTTGTATTGTTTAGGAACTTCTGTATTCTTCCCTTCACCATTTGTATTTCTTTTACGTGTGCCAGAACATTAGGTTGATAGGCTACCTCCGAGGGTATGGTTATGGCCAGGCATTTGAGATGAAGGCAATAATTAGCATTAAAAGGAGGTGTACCTATGGAACAGTGCCATGCATTATTGTAAGAAAGTTCTGCTAACCACAACAACGACACCCATGTATTTGTGGCTTTCCTGGCATAACACTGCAGATACTGCTTCAATGTCTGATTTAATCTCTCTGTTTGCCCGTCTGTCTGAGGGTGGAAACTCGTAGACAAAGCGGCCGAATATATTTAATGCCTTACACCATACTCACCAAAACCTAGCTGAGAACTAAGGCCCCCTATCCGACACTATGATCTCTGGAATCCCATAGAACTTGACCACATGCTCACACATCATGTTAGCCATTTCCCCGGCTGTAGGTACGGTCTTGCTGGGAAAAAATGCCCCATTTTTGTCAAACTGTCAACTACCACTAATATGGCTGTATATCCTTGATCTCAAGGTAACCCAGTAACAAAATCTAAACTCACATTCTTCCAAGGTTCATTGGGTGTGGGCATAGGCTGTAACAGCCCCCCTAGGTTTGACATGATCAGTCTTGGCTCTAGCATATACATCACATCCTTGTACCAAGCTCCTGATGTCATTTGCCATTTTATCCTACCAAAATAGACATCGAACCAATTCCAAGGTTTTTGCATACCCTGGATGTCCTGCCAGAACTGATGTATGGCACTAATTTAACTCTTTTACCTGAATTGCCTTAGTGGGTAGGTATAGTTGATGGTTTTGAAATGGTAACCCCTACTTAATGCTTCTTTGATGGTCTTCACGGGCCCACTCCACCAAATGATTAGGAGATCTGTTCTTTCTAACTGCGTCCAGGAAATTATCTACAGTCACTATGCATAAAACCATTGAAGGGGCCATTATGGAGTCTATAGATTTTTCCTTTTGTATGCTTTTTGAGTCCTGTCTAGAAAAGGCATCTGCCTTATCGTTTTCGCTCCCTGGATATAATGTGACCACAAATCGTACTGTATGAAAAACTGCATCCAACGCATCTGACGTTGAGACAGTTGTCTCACATCTTTCGATGGTTCATATACACAGTCACTGAATGACGAGCCCCCCAGAGATAATGTCTCCATTCTGAGAAGACCTTTTTGATGGCTAATAGTTCCTTTTCTGCCACTGTGTATTCTGTTCTGCGGAATTGAGTTTTTTGGACATATTGCTCCAGGATGTAGCTGTCCTACATTCGTGTCTCTCTGGGACAAGACTGCTCCTATTGCTACAACACGAGGACAAAGCTAATTTGCTTCTTCCTCAGCGCTGGTTCACGCTGCTCTTGAAAACGCGCACTGCCTGGTGTGCTGCAATCCACCGATATGGAATCCTAAAGGGAGAATTCCACCTAAAGACTCAGTTTGAAAATAACTCCTTGCTGTGAACACAACCTCAGCGTCTTCTACGCTGATACCGCTGCCACATCCGACCTCGATGGCAATGAAGGAGACCTCGCCCATTCAGTGTGTCCGGGAGCACACAGGAAGCAAAGGCAGGAGTTCAATAATTACGCGTGACAAACCGCCTAAATATCCCTCCTAATTCGTGCCAGCTGAGCCTTATATCCGCACAACCTCAGGAGAATTGTAGTTTCTTGGTTAATAGACAACGTTTATGGGCCACAGAAATTCAGTCCGTAAATGCATATATCTTTTGGGTTCTTATTTTATTCTTCTGACATGAATATTTCCCATATAATCAATGTCTGAATCTGAAGGTGTCAAGATTTTCTTTTTCTGGCACCTGGTCCTTCAGTCTGTTTACCATAGAGGTCAGTGTAGAACTCCCAGAGCAGGTTCCAGGCCCAGCTCTCCCTGTGCTGCTGCATTACTCTTGTTCCTGTCTTCTCCTTGCTTTTTCTTTGTTTTCTAAGTGTTTTCTTGCTTTTCTCTCATTTTTCACTGCGTCCTCCATTCTTTTCCCCCTGCTTTTTTTACTGCTTTCTACTTGCTTTTTCCTCATTCACACTTTTTTCACCTTGCTTTTTCCCCTGTTCTTGAATGCCTTCTCCTTGCTTTTCCCTCGTTTTCACAGTTTTCTCTTTGCTTTTTCCACAGTTTTTCGAGTGTCTTCTCCTTTCTTTCCCCACGTTTTCATTGCTTTCTCCTTGTTTTTTCCTCACTGCTGCTCCCGCCTGCCACCCGTTTTCCCGCCTCCCGCCTAGCACCACCCTTAGCATCTCAGACCCCTCCCTCCTCCCAGAACTATCTTAAGGGAGGCCGCAGCGTGACCCCATTGAGCAGGTCCCAGGCACAGCTCTCCCTGTGCTGCTGCATCTCTCTTGCTCCTATCTTCTCCTTGCTTCTTCCCATTTTTTTGTGCTTTCTCCATGCATTTCCCTAATTTTTCCCTGCTTTCTCATTCCCTTTCCCTCAAGTGCTTTCTCCTTGCTTTTACCTCATTCTCACTGCTTTCTCCTTGTTTTTTTCCCGTTTTTGAGTGCCTTCTCATTGCTTTTCCCTCGTTTTCACTGTTTTCTCCTTGCTTTTTGCACAGTTTTTTGAGTGTCTTCTCCTTTCCAGGAAAGGACTCAAGACCTAGCTGTTCGAATGAAAAGATCACCACGAAGAAGTTGGCAACTCCTGAGCCTGAGACCCTCACGGGTGATTTGCCATCCTTTATAAATCCTTGATTGGTTGATTATTGATATTCACTTGGGAGTGCACCTGTTGCCCATCTGACTGGGTCAGGGACACAATTGGGGCCCCTCTTGTCTCAGGACTCACCAGCCATGCCAGTAGCTTTCCCGCCTTACCCTCACTATCATGCGCCCAACAAGATATGCTTTATAGTTGTGGCATTGTAGTTTCAGTTATAGCGTTCCTTGACCTCCGCCAATAGAATTCCCAAAGCAGGGTCAGCACAGCACTCCAATCCATGTATGGTCACATCCAGCTCCTGATCAAGTACCCTTTGAGCACCTACCGTCATACCTATGCAGTGTCCTCTGACAACCATTTAAACAGCCTCCCACTCAATGAGCAATAAGAGGTTGTTCCCTCCTTACAAGCAAAATAGTTTGAGATGGTCTCCCGTAGGCATCATCCTCTAGGGCACTGGGGGCTAGGTGCTACATGGGGATCACTGGCCGAGGTGCCCCTAATCGCAGACCCACCAGAAGTGGGCTATGATCCGAGATGGTGTGTCCAAGATATCCAGTATGGTAAACAAACTGGCAAAGGGGTGCAGAACACAGGAACATGTCCAGGCGGAAATGTAGGGTATATCGGCCAAAGCAGGGGTCTCCAACCTTTTCTGTAGTGAGAGCTACTTCTGGTCAGTTAAAATCATCATGAGCTACTGAAGGCTAAGCAACTTGCGCATTGTTACCAGATGCCCCCACACCCAGCTTAATTGGCTTTAAGCCTAATGTGCATACAGCCAGTTGCTATGGTTTGAACAAAATACTTTGACTAGGGGCACTATGACAGGGCTGCCATGTGTGTCAGAGAGAGCGTGGTCTTTGGTGATGTATTAGCAAATGTGCGTATTAATGGGATGTATATAATGGGATGTACAGGTGACTGAGAGACTGTGTCATATGTACTTGAGGCACAAGACATACCTTTTGCCATATGTGGCACTTTGTTTTATGTGGATTCCATAAAGCTCATCATTTAGATTTTCTCCAATTTCCAAGTGTCACATTTACAAATACCAAGCATCTTACTCCCATTGGCCTGTAGGCATGGTGCCATATTTATAACATAAAAATACATTTGTTTAAATGGGAGGAATTTTAAGTGACTAAACATGCCTAATAAAACACTGAGGTATTTGGCTTAATTGAAAGTGGAGAAAGACATTAATAATTAATGTTTCATAGAAAAAGCTTTCTTCATTTTTAAATTTCCCCTATTTGAAAAAAGTGACAATTTTTCAGTTATAAATATGGCACAGTGTCTACTGGCCACTGAGAGCAAAAGGCCTGCTGCTTGTAAATACGACACTTTAAAATGGGAGAAAATGAATCGTTAAGGAAACTTTTCATTTTAATTTCCTCCTATTTAAAAGCATTCAGAAACATCATTTTGTTCTCATCCTCCAATATTCAGTCAACAAGGACTTTTATTTTATTTAAGAGTTAAATACTTTAGTGCTTCAGTTCTTCACCTTTGTGACCAAATCTGGCCCATAAATCTGATTGAGCACTGCTCATTATTAGAGTCTTCTATCTGTAGCCTGATGATAATAATGTAAACACAGCCTTCCCTTAATGTTAAAAGAAAAATGTGACCCTGTGCTCATTTAAAAACAAACTCAAGGCTGAAGGTGGCTGGGAGCTATTGGTAGCTCCTGATCGACTGGTTGGAGACACCTGGGCTACAGTGAAAAGAATAATCTTGCTCCTCACCATGTTGTGTCCTCCAGGGATCCTCCAACCCCCAGCTGGTCGCCCAGTCCCAGAATCCCCTCACGAGCTGATGTGCAGGAGCCCCCGCAAGTGGTGGGGCCAAGTGGTCAAGAGCAGTATCTGCAACACAATTAAAGTAGCCCCCAAGGAACATACAAAGCTAACCACACCATCCAAGCAGGAATCACCACCTCAGGTACCTGAACAGGAAAGAAAGTAACATCAAACATGTGAGGGCACCAGGAAACCCGAGCCCACAGCCAGAAGGGAAGCATGTCAAGGACCCCAAGCAGGCACATGGTCTCAGTGTGGCACAGCCAACATGCAAGTCTCACTTCCCACCAGTGCCTCTGCCTTACCACAATACAGCTGAGAGTTCAAAGCAAGTCCTCCGATGTCTGAGGAGTCCCGTGCAGCAAGCTCCACTTACTAGTGGCAGTGTCTTCTGAACTGGAGTCCACAGCATGATCATCAGAGGGTGTCCATGCATCCGAGTTTACAATCCCTTTCGTGTGCGTTGCCAGTCTCTGCAAGCAGCACCGCCGCCATTTTCTGGTCTGCCTGTACCCTCGTCGGTCCCTGTACAAGACCTATGCCGGCCCACACCCGCCTCCTCTTCAGCTGTTTTTGTGGGCAAGAGTGCCTCTCCGATGTCCCTCCACTGGCTCCTTCTGTACTATACTTGTCCAGCCACTACCATGCATCAGTAGGGGTTAGGGAGATGTGCGTGTTCCCATCCAATATAACCCCAGCTTTGCAGGGAACAAAAGGGAGTATCTGAGGTCTGTCTCCTTCAATGCACACTTAACCTCCTGAAAGGAAGTCTGTTTAGCCTGCACCACTGCAGTGACGTCCGCGAACAGAGTCATGGTTGCGGGGACCTCGCAGGAACTCGGTGTGCATCGTTGAGTGCAAAGAAAGGGGAAAGCCCTGTTGGAGCCACCTGTGTTGTCATCCAGTGCTCCAGGCAGGCAACCATGTCCTCTCCCTCTGTGCCCTCAGGGAACCCCACAATCTGCAGATTATTGTGCCGGTTAAGGCCCTACGCATCTTCAGCCCTGCTCTCCAGAGCCTTCACTCATGCAGTATGATCTGCCATCTGTCGCTGTATGGACTGCTGTGCTGGTCGTAGCTCCTCAATCAGCACCTACATCTCCTTGACCTTGTCAGCTAGCTTCCGATGATCAGCCCGATGCAGGCCCAGTTCCACCAACATGCTGCATATTTGTGTCTGTAGGGTGTCTTTAGAGTACGCAATGGCAGTCAGGATCTTGTCAAGCGTTTGTTTCAGGACAGGGGATATCTATTCTATACCACTTTCAAGTGGCAGCCCCTCCATGGGAGGAGCCCTCCGCGGGTGGATCAGGGGCTCTCACCTTCGATTTGCCCATCTCTGGGCCCACCAAGCATGGTCCCAAACTACAATCAGCCAGTAGGGCCCTTTCCAGAAAAGTAGACTCGACCTTTGGAACCAGCAGGAGCCACCCTCCGGCTGTCGAAACCATCCAGTGGTCAGAGGATTGCACGGGGCAGCGGTCTCCACTCAGATAAGTCCAAATCGGGTGTCACTGCATGCCCCAGATCCCCTCCACTGCCCCTTCGACGCATTTGCGGAGGTCAGGAAGGCGGAGACAGTCAGGATCACTCAATAAGGCTATGTCCCCCAGGGACCACTTTCCTGCTAGGCCGCAGGTGTTCGAATCAAGAGCCCAGGATCCTCAAGCGCACATCTCAGTCGATATTCTTGTTCCACGCTATGCAAGATGCCCCTCCTGTGAGAGGGGGGTCAGCAATTACCAGCGGTCTACATCAGTGGCGTAACGAAAGTTGAGGGGGCCCCCCTGCAAGGTACACGGAGGGGCCCTGCTCTGGATTTAATCCGGAGCTCTCAAACTTGAGTACTGTGCTGAGGGGCCCCCCTGCAGCTCGGGGCCCCCCCGCAATGCGGGGGATGCGGTGGCCTGAGTTACGCCCCTGGTCTACAGTGCAGGGCCCCCCAATCTGTTCTTGCAGACCCCCCCCCCCCCGGGTCACACTCCACTAATTTCTGGCTTGTTTGCCTCTAGGCCCCTCCCGCCTGTGTCTCCTGCCCCCCTGGGTGCCGATCTGCACTCCGAAAGAAGTTTACATGGGGGGCCCCCTGGCCTTGCAAGTGCATTGGGTTCCCTATGGGGCCCAGCAATTCAACAGCACAGCGATCCACTGCCTCCTCTGTGCCAGCAGGCTGGCCCTCTCCCGCAGGCCGACAGCCGCCGCCCAGGGATTACTATAGAGGCGTCATACACAGGGCCAATGCGGAGCTCTAGCCTCATGCCTCTACCATCTTCCCTTTGCTGGCCACGCCCCCATCAATACTATTATTAATGGCGGACAATCCATCATCTATGTTTCTGTAAATCATATTTATAGCATTCAAATGCGTATTTTAGACATCCAAAATAGATTTTTCTATCTGAAAAAATACCTGTCATGAGGGTGTAGCACCTGGCACATTGTGTGTTACAGTAGGCCATGCTCTTGAGCTTTATAATCTTAGCCTTTGGATGTAGAAATTTGTTCTGCATCATATAGGCAGACAATCATGTGAAGAAGGTCTTGTTGTTTGTTTTCTGGGTGGCACTCTTCTTTCACAAACTGTAGCAGGACATGTAATGACCATTGGTGAAAGAATTTCAATGATGGCACTATATTGATCCTCTACATCACCCGAAATATCCTCCTCAAGGCTCTCTGATCTGTCTCAATTTTTGTAGTGAAAGGATGTAAGAATAATATACATTATAATTTAGGATTTGTTTTGGAATATACAGAATATGTTATTTTAAGTACATACTTGCATATATATAAAAGCTACATTTATTTTTCATGACCAATCTCATTACTTAGTCGTTTGCATAAATGCAGTATTCCATGTTGCATTTCCATACACTTTGTCATTTATAAATTATTCTATATCAGCCATATGGATATGAGAGGGTTGATCTGTATGTGTAATATATATTTCTACTTTAAAAGGTAATACATTTCTTACGTTAGTGATTAGTTGTACAGGACAATTTTTTTAAGTATGTATGCTGTACAGTGTCTACTTTTGATAAAGCAAAGAAAAAATATGTTTAAACTTAAAAACATTGCATTAATTCTAAGGGACTGCAAGTCCCATAACCATGAAATTCAGAACATATCTTGTACATTTGTAATTTGACTTTATATAACTAAAAATGTTGATTGAAATGTCATTTTATACTTCTAATAAAGGTAAGTATTATTTGATTCACAACATAGAACATGTTTTTTCTTTTGTAGATACTAGCCTGAAGGCGGTGTGGAGGTTCAGAGGTGTCAATTGACGTTAGTCCTGACACAGCCTCTGATATCAAAGTACTCTCCATTGACTCATCCAAAGGGCTGGGTGGTGGCAGTGTGGATGGGCTCCTCCAGTTCCGCCAGCTTCCTTCCTCTGACTTGCAAGCTTCTCCTTTGTTCTGGAGCACAGATCACACCACCTTTTTCTAATTTATGCAACCCTGCATGTAGTTACACTCACTGGAATTATGTGCTCCTGAATTTGGTTCCAGATTTTTTTTTTTGTGACTTTTGGAACTGTTAAAGAATCTTTACCAAAAAGCTGTTGATTATTGGTCTCACATTTGTCCACAAGTATTTATTTTTCTTCATCAGAAAATGTCTGCTTTCTTTTCCATCCTCCCTCCTCTTGTTGACTTTCCTGACTTACCATTCCTATTGCTGAAGTAGATTGGATCCCCCTACGTTTTTCCTGGCTGCTCCTGTGTTTTTCAGTGTGATTGTAACAAAGTATTTCCAGATTCTGATGTCATCACTGTGTGTCTGTGAAATGATCGCAATTTGCAAACGCAACTGAATGGCATTTTTGCAATTCGGTATTTTAGGAAAGCAAATCTTAAGATATCGCTATTTCACTCATGTTCTCAATAGTACAGAATATTTAATGATCACAAAATGTGTCATTAAGCTCATCTGTAAAACACTCTGTACTGGGGTGAATGTATGACATTGTTCTGCATTCTGTCCATCAACTGTTGTTTTTGCATTTGTCACCCCGAGTGGGACGGGTATGCCCAGACGTGGGTCCCGTGCTCTCCATGCCACTGGAATCAAGCTATCCTGGCTGAAGAGGGGTGAAACCCCCGAAACCGGTCCTAGGATGCTTGTTTCCAGTCCAGGGAGGACCTGGCTTGGCAGTTCGGTCTGGACTGTTCCCATGAGGCACAGGGTCAAGACTGATTTGCATATGGCTGGGTTCAAACTGGAATGGCATGGTGAGCAAAAAAACGATGGATTTAGGCCCAGATCTCTGAACTGGGGTGAATGTATGACATTGTTCTGCATTCTGTCCATCAACTGTTGTTTTTGCATTTGTCACCCGAGTGGGACGGGTATGCCCAGACGTGGGTCCCGTGCTCTCCATGCCACTGGAATCAAGCTAGCCTGGCTGAAGAGGGGTGAAACCCGAAAACGGTTCTAGGATGCTTGTTTCCAGTCCAGGGAGGACCTGGCTTGGCAGTTCGGGCTGGACTGTTCCCATGAGGCACAGGGTCAAGACTGATTTGCATATGGCTGGGTTCAAACTGGAATGGCATGGTGAGCAAAAAAATGATGGATTTAGGCCCAGATCTCTGTACTGGGGTGAATGTATGACATTGTTCTGCATTCTGTCCATCAACTGTTGTTTTTGCATTTGTCACCCCGAGTGGGACGGGTATGCCCAGACGTGGGTCCCGTGCTCTCCATGCCACTGGAATCAAGCTAGCCTGGCTGAAGAGGGTGAAACCCCGAAAACGGTTCTAGGATGCTTGTTTCCAGTCCAGGGAGGACCTGGCTTGGCAGTTCGGGCTGGACTGTTCCCATGAGGCACAGGGTCAAGACTGATTTGCATATGGCTGGGTTCAAACTGGAATGGCATGGTGAGCAAAAAAATGATGGATTTAGGCCCAGATCTCTGTACTGGGGTGAATGTATGACATTGTTCTGCATTCTGTCCATCAACTGTTGTTTTTGCATTTGTCACCCCGAGTGGGACGGGTATGCCCAGACGTGGGTCCCGTGCTCTCCATGCCACTGGAATCAAGCTAGCCTGGCTGAAGAGGGGTGAAACCCCGAAAACGGTTCTAGGATGCTTGTTTCCAGTCCAGGGAGGACCTGGCTTGGCAGTTCGGGCTGGACTGTTCCCATGAGGCACAGGGTCAAGACTGATTTGCATATGGCTGGGTTCAAACTGGAATGGCATGGTGAGCAAAAAAATGATGGATTTAGGCCCAGATCTCTGTACTGGGGTGAATGTATGACATTGTTCTGCATTCTGTCCATCAACTGTTGTTTTTGCATTAAGCTCATCTGTGCCATTTAAATTTTGGGGGACCCCCCAACCCTAGAATATCTTGAATAACTCATGATCATGCATACAGCAGTCAAAGCTTATGGCGGCTTTCACTCGGCCAGCCTAACAGCAGAAATGGGTACTGGCCTCAGGCACAAGGCCAGAACTTTTAGGCATGCTAATCACAACAAGAAGACTTTGAGTGTCTGGTATCACTCTGGCAGGGAAATGGCATCTAACGCATTGGGGGCTAGGGCTGCCTTCCTACCCACTGGGACACTAGTCCAGATAAAGGAAAAGGAATGTAAAATGTGCCACCTCTCAGGTCCAGCATTGGCCAGTAACTGTCTTATTATCCACACTCATGTAGAGTCCCTGGGACTCCATAATTCACACAGCAAAACATATGCACCATCCTGTCACACAACCATACTCTTCACATACAGGAACTTTGCATTAGGCCACAGGCATGATAGGGCTAAAGACCAATTTAGAGGACACTACATGAACCTTTACATTGGTTGAACTGGTAGGCACAGTAGGCAGTTCCTCCTTAACAGCACAGGTAAAAAGGCTGCATTGATTCTTCTTAAGCGTGTCTCCTCCGTGAGTTCAGTCTCTGAATGTTGGGTGAATGACTTCTGAGATTTGGGATGTGATGTGAGTAATATGGTGGTGGTTGCATCCATGAACCATCTTCATTTTTTAAAAATCCACTTGTCTCACTTTACATGTGGTTGTGATGAGTACTTTATTATTGGTGACGAGGGTCATCGGACCCAACCACCCACTTTTCGCCCCTCCTTCAGAATTGTTTAATGTGTGATGTCTCTAGCTTTTCAGAGATTGTGATGGGGCTTGTTACTTTGATCACAATATTCTGATATATAGCAAAGTCTTACAGCAACATAATGATGAGTTGAAGAGGGTTTTACAGATTTTGCAAGACAAGGGTGTAACTCTCAGGAGCAGTAAATTTAAGCTGAACAGTTCAGTGTTGATTATTTGCGTCATTGCATTTTTGAATGTGGCTTGAGACCCAAAATGAAACTTTTTTGAAAGCCATTGATGAAGCCCCAAAACCTACTAACAAGGACCAATTGAGATCCTTTTTGGGGCTATCTGAATTTCATTTCAAATTTGGTTCCCGTTATTTCTGACAAAACCAGTCCCCCTAGGGACTTACTCATAAAGGTGTGCTGTATTAACGGGATGAAAATTATTAAAATGTGTTTGACAAGGTACGCAAGGATATTGTAACTTCTCTACCAACAGTTTAAACCTTTTGATATTAGGAATATTAGCATTATTTTCATGGATGCTAGCAATTGTGGTCTTGGTGCTGTTTTTAAGTAAAGAAGAGAAAATGGTAGAGAATACTATGTTGCATTTGCTTACAGGGCTCCCCAGGGCTCATCCCTGAGCCCCACCCTCTTTAATGTGTATGTGGCCCCACTGGCCAAGTTGGTCAGATCCTTTGGGTTTCAGGTGATCTCCTACGCTGGCGACACGCAGATCATTGTTTCCATCTCCAATGATCTGCAGTCGGTCACCAAGAAATGTAACTAGTGCATGGCCAGCATTATCAGATGGATGCAAAATAACTCCCTCAAGATCAATGCAGGAAAAACCGAGGTCCTAGTCTTTGGTCCCCAGACTTCAATCTGGTCAAATGCCTGGTGGCCGGGAGCTTGCGGTCCCCTTCCTGTTCCCGCCGAAACAGTCAAAAACTTGGGGGTTATTTTTGACGCGGGTCTGACTTTTGAGACTCAGGTCAGTCGCACTGTCAGTACTTGCTCTTACATTCTGAAGACTCTCAGGAAGGTGCTTCCGTATATTCCATCAGCACTCCACCGGCCTACGGTCATTTCACTGGTTACTTCCCGGCTTGACTATTGTAATGCTTTGTACCTGAATACTAGTACGGCCTCCCTGAACAGGCTTCAGGTCATACAAAACACGGCTGCCAGGCTGTCACAGTTTCGACGGGCTTCGGGAGGAGCAGAAGGGCGAGTGGTGGTCCGCCCCCCCTGAATCTGGCCGTCTCCTCTCTTTCCAGCCAGATGACTGGGACCCCAACGACCCTGACATTACGGAGGACGACGTGGTGCAATACGGGCCTGGTCCCTTTAACGGGGAGGGCATCATCAAAGGCCCCGCCCCCGCTCCCGCCGTCATATCGGGCCCGCCCAGGAGAGTGGAAGACGACGAACCCGGAAGGGAGCAGGGGGAACCGGAGCGAGAAGAGGACGCCGAAGAAGGAGAGTGTGGAGGCAGGCATCAGAGAGGGGAACGACTGGCGCTGCTGACCTTACCGGAGGGAGAACCCGACACCAGGACGCCAGGAGGCCAACGGTTCGGCTCTGCGCCCCGCCACACTCCTGGAGGAGTGTGGCTCCAACAGGTACGAGAACATATGACTGGGTGGATGGGGAGGAGAACAGCCGCTTTTAAATAGGGCACCTCCAACTACCCCTTCACCTGATCCCTAGCACAGCCCCTCACGCCGTCGGAAGTGTGTTTGTGGCACTGGTGCTCCCTCACTCCTACCCTGATCCCGTCTCGATCATAGCGGGGAGTCTCACAGTTCCTTTTGTTTTGTTTTGTCTTACGCCTGGTGGGAGCGAGCCCGAGGGATCCCAGGAAGAAGCCTGAGGAGGGAGAAAAACCGCGACCTGTGACGTGAACAGGACCGGACGAGACCTGTGGAACATTAACAGGATACACCTTGGACTGGGTTCCCAAAGACTAAAAAGCTGGCCCATCGCGACAAACCCCGTATAAAAATAAAACCAGGTCTAACCAGATCCCGTGTCCAGCCTGAACCTTTGAGAGGGCTTACAAGTGGTGGAGAATGTGGGCAACCTGTCCATTGATAAAGGCATAATGGACGCCATCATCCAACATCTGATAGCGGGTCAGGAGAAACTGGGATGGGTCGTGGAGCGGCATATGAGCACGGCTCAAGCCGACAGGGATGTCTTCAGGGACAGTATAGCCGCACAGCAGGAGGAGCTGCAGAGACTAGCACGGAACAAACAGCTGGCTGGCTCAGAGAAACAAGAAACCCTTATACACCAGGACCCTCAGGCATAACCCTCCAAAAGTATGTAGCCGGGGAGGATCCGGATGCATTCCTTCTGAACTTCGAGAGGGCGGCCAGGGCCTGCGGGTGGCCGGCGGACAAATGGCCCTTCTTTCTGGCCCCCTTACTGACGGGCGAAGCCCAGGCTGCCTACCAGGTGGCCAACAGTACAGGCACTGCGCCCTATGGCGAGATCAAAACGATCATTCTGGATCACCTGGGTATGGACGCGGAGGCCTTCCGCGTGCGCTTTCGTAGTGAAAGAGGACATCCCGGGGAGAACCTAAAAACGCTGTTCTTCCGCCTCAAATCGGCTGCAGACAAATGGTTAAGACCTCTTGAGAACTCAAAGGAAGATATCATGGACCGCATATATCTTGAGCAGTACCTAGAGGCCCTACCATACAACACACAGAGGTGGCTCCGACAACATCCACGGCTGACTACTGAACAAGCGATAGAAATGGCCACCACCTTCTCAAGGGCCCAGCCGCGTATCCCGTCCTGGGAACCAGAAAGAACCCGCCCTCCGCCAGGGAAACCCGAGAAAAGGAATGTCAGACCTCCTGCAGAACCCCTGAGACTCCGACCAACCAAGTCAGGTCCTCCGTTGTATAGAGGGCCCCAGTGCTTCGACTGTGGCGAGTGGGGCCATATCGCCAGGGCATGTCCACTCAAGAAGACGTCGGAGGAGCCGATGGAAGTGGAATATATTCCCCGTTCCATCCTATACACCGCAGAGATGGGGACGGCATTTTACGTGAGTGTAGGAGTGAATGGGAAATGGGTTAGGGCCCTACTGGATTCGGGGTGTAGACAATCTGTGATACAAGGGGCGCTGATACATCCCTCACAACTCCAACCCGATCTGTATGTCCACATTAGATGCGTACACGGGGACGTGAAGGCATATCCAGTTGCTGAGATAGACATCACCACAAAGGGAGGGCCCCCATGTAGAATCAGGGTGGGGGTACTACCTGATTTACCAGAAGAGGTCATCATAGGGACCGACAATCCGGGGTTCCTAGACATGTTCCTGGCCACTGTTTTTCAGACTCTAGGGGGGGGAGGGATAACAAGCAAGAAGAATCCTCACCCGCCTTGATCACCACGGAGCCATGGCTCCTGGATAGGAACTTCCAGTTCACGCAAGTCAATGACCCCACCCTCCAGCATGCCTGGCAAAGTGCCCAAAACAATAACGCAACACCCCCCTATACCTACCCTCATTTCTTCTCTAAGAAGGGGTTACTATACCGTCAGGGCACCCAAGAGGAAGAACCCCAGCTACTGGTCCCTAAGTCCTTCCGCGAACAAATCCTGTTCTTTTCCCACTCTCACCTTACAGCTGGACACATCGGGGTAGAGAAGGTCACACAAAATGTCCTGAGATACTTTTATTGGCCCGGAGTGTATGGGGACATCAAGAAGTATTGTCAGGAATGCGAGACCTGCCAGCGAAAAAACCCTTATCGACCCCCTCCTGTTCCCCTCCAACCATTACCCATATTAGGGGTACCATTTGAAAGAGTGGAAATGTACCTTATAGGTCCCCTCCCCAGAACCCGGAAAGGACATCAATATGCTCTGGTGATAGTGGACTATACAACCCGCTACCCAGAGGCGTTTCCCCTCTCAGACCCCACTACACAGAACATTTCGGACAAACTAATCGAACTATTCTCGAGGGTAGGGTTTCCCAGGGAGATCCTAACCGACCAGGGCACTCCATTTGTCTCACGACTAATGAAAGAAGTATGTAGGACATTGAATCTGAAACACCTAAAGACCTCGGTATATCACCCCCAGACTGACGGCCTCGTTGAGAGGTATAATGGGACGCTAAAGCGCATATTGAAGAAAATGTTGGGGGGAGAAGGGACGGAATGGGACCGGCTCCTTCCCTTAGCGTTGTACGTCGTCAGAAGCCAGGTCCAGAGCAGTCTCGGTTGCTCTTCCTTTGAGATGCTTTATGGGAGACAACCGAGATCGCTCCTGGAGATGACCAAAGAAGCCTGGGAGAAAGAGGAAGCAGATGAGGCTAGAGATCTTCTGGACTACACCAAGAGCCTTAAGTCCAAGATAGGGAAGCTGAGGGATCTTGCTTATTCCCATTTGGAGAAAAAGCAAGTGCAACAGAAACACTTTTACGACAAAGGGAAGAGGTGGCGACATCTAGCTGTTAACGATTGGGTATTGGTGTTGCTGCCTTCCTCCTCCAGCAGATTTAAGGCGGAATGGCTGGGGCCGTACAAAGTGGTGGGGACGGTAGGAAGAACAAGCTACCGAGTACAGGTAAAGCCCTCTCGGATTCAGACATATCATATCAACCTACTAAAAAAATGGTTGGGACCCCTACCTAGCTCAGCCCATGTAGCCCTACCAACAGACGAGGGCTCCTCACCCGGTACCCTAGCCCTCTTGGTCGTAAATGAGGAGCTAACACCCAAAGAGAAACAATCCCTAATGAGTGTCATAAACCCCTTTGCTTCCTTGTTCTCGGACGAGCCAGGGAAAACCTTGCTTGCAGAACATTCTATCACAACCCAACCTGGCCGGATAGTTAAACAGCGGCCATACCGCATACCCGCCGCACGGAGGGAGGCGGTACGCACGGAAGTAAAGGCTATGTTGAGGATGGGGGTCATTCGTCCCTCCATGAGCGAGTGGTCCTCTCCCATAGTCATGGTCCCCAAACCAGACGGGTCGATCAGATTCTGTATGGACTTCCGTGCCCTCAACTCCGTCTCCAAATTCGATGCCTACCCAATCCCAAGGGTAGACAAATTAATCGAAAAATTGGGTAACGCTAGATACATTACCACCATTGACCTTACGAAGGGATGCTGGCAGGTGCCCCTGAAAGAAACCGACAGGGAGAAAACAGCTTTCACAACACCAGACGGCCTATACGAGTTTACGGTCCTCCCTTTCGGTCTTCACGGTGCACCTGCCACCTTCCAGCGTCTGATGAATATGGTACTCAGGGAACACCAGGGTTATTCGTCCGCTTACCTAGATGACATAGTGGTGTTTAGCTCGACCTGGGAGGACCACCTAACCCACTTAGGCCACATACTGCGGTCCCTAAAACAAGCAGGGTTGCATATCAATTCCAAAAAGTCCCGAGTGGGGTTCCAATCAGTGAAATACCTTGGGTACGTCCTAGGACACGGGGTCATAGCCCCCAAAGGGAAAAGGTGAGGGCCATCACTGAAACACAGTTCCCAACTACAAAAAAAGAAGTGAGAGCCTTCTTAGGGTTGCTTGGGTATTATTGACGTTTTATCCCACAATACTCAGACATAGCGGCACCCCTAACAGATGTTTTGCGAAAAGACACAAAAGCCCAGACACTCCTAAATCCGTCAAAAGAGATGTTGAGAGCCTTCTCCCGACTAAAAGAAGCCATCACAACAAGCCCGGTGTTGGCATCACTCGATTTTGAGAGACCATTTATCCTACATACAGATGCCTCAGACAATGGCCTGGGGGCGGTACTATCCCAGCTCTCCCCCGAGGGTGTCGACCATCCGATCCTCTTTATAAGCAGGCGTTTGTTTCCTCGAGAAGAAAAATACCCAACCATCGAGAAGGAGTGCCTTGCGGTAAAGTGGGCCATAGAAAAGCTGAGGTATTACCTGGACGGCACTCACTTCACCTTGTACACTGACCATGCGCCCCTTCAATGGATGAGCAGGAACAAGGGACATAACCCCCGCATCTTGCGTTGGTTCCTGTCGTTACAACCCTTCTCCTTTGAGGTGAAACATCGCAGGGGCACCGACAATGGTGGTGCTGACTTTCTATCCAGGGTGTTCCCTCTCCCCGAACGGGAGAATCCTATGGGGAGGGTGTGTCACAGTTTCGACGGGCTTCGGGAGGAGCAGAAGGGCGAGTGGTGGTCCGCCCCCCCTGAATCTGGCCGACTCCTCTCTTTCCAGCCAGATGACTGGGACCCCGACGACCCTGACATTACGGAGGACGACGTGGTGCAATACGGGCCTGGTCCCTTTAACGGGGAGGGCATCATCAAAGGCCCCGCCCCCGCTCCCGCCCCCGCTCCCGCCGTCATATCGGGCCCGCCCAGGAGAGTGGAAGACGACGAACCCGGAAGAGAGCAGGGGGAACCGGAGCGAGAAGAGGACGCCGAAGAAGGAGAGTGTGGAGGCAGGCATCAGAGAGGGGAACGACTGGCGCTGCTGACCTTACCGGAGGGAGAACCCGACACCAGGACGCCAGGAGGCCAACGGTTCGGCTCTGCGCCCCGCCACACTCCTGGAGGAGTGTGGCTCCAACAGGTACGAGAACGTATGACTGGGTGGATGGAGAGGAGAACAGCCGCTTTTAAATAGGGCACCTCGAACTACCCCTTCACTTCACCCGATCCCTAGCACAGCCCCTCACGCCGTCGGAAGTGTGTTTGTGGCACTGGTGCTCCCTCACTCCTACCCTGATCCCGTCTTGATCATAGCGGGGAGTCTCACAGTTCCTTTTGTTTTGTCTTACGCCTGGTGGGAGCGAGCCCGAGGGATCCCAGGAAGAAGCCTGAGGAGGGAGAAAAACCGCGACCTGTGACGTGAACAGGACCGGACGAGACCTGTGGAACATTAACAGGATACACCTTGGACTGGGTTCCCCAAGACTAAAAAGCTGGCCCATCGCGACAAACCCCGAATAAAAATAAAACCAGGTCTAACCAGATCCCGTGTTTAGCCTGATCCTTGCGAGGGGTTACACAGGCTGATCCTGAATATCCCAAAAAGGCATTCAGCAAAGGAGGGGCTTCGCACTCTGCACTGGCTCGATATTAGGAAGCGAATCTCCTTCAAAGCCTTGTGTACGGTTCACAAGGCCCTGCATAATATAGGGTCACAACAGCTGAAAACCATGTTCAAATGGTATATGCCTGGGAGGACCTTGAGATCTTCATCCCAGAGAAAACTGGATATCCCTAGAGTTCACAAAGCCAGATGGCGCGGTCGCTCCTTCTCGGTGGCGGCGGCCAAACTCTGGAATACTCTACCCTCTTCGATCTCCCAGGTGGAATCCCTTCCGGTGTTCACAAAACAACTGAGGACCTGGCTTTTCTCAGTTTAGCCAGCTGCCTCTCATTCTCCTCTCCTCTTCTCGTCCGCTCAGCGCCTTGGCACCTTCGGGTTTTAGTGCGCTTTATAAATCCCTATCCTATCCTATCCTACAGGATCTTGGGGGCTGAGCACACATACTCAACCATTCAGAAGAAGGTGCTGGCATTTGTGGTGGGGTACACAACACTTCAGGATGTATGTTTGGGGCTTTCCGTTTATCCACTGAACAAAACCCTCTAATTGATCTATTCAGCACAAAGAACAGAGGTAAAGCCAAGCCTAGAATTGCCATGTAGCAATACTGCTTACAACAATATTGTTACAACATTGAGGATGTTCAATGCAAAAGGAATGCTGTGGCAGATTTCTTGTCCAGAATGCCTATGAATTATGTAAATGGTATGGAATGTGATGATGGTAAAAGAGGGTGTTTGGCCAACCAAATTGAAGACATGATGGGTAGGGCCCTTGGAGAGGATGAATGAAGGGAAAGTTTGGAAAAGGGTGAAGTTCTTAAGAATGTCACACCATGGATCGTACAGACGTGGCCCAATTCCAACAATCTGAGTCAGGATGCCAGGCCCTATGCACAAATTGCTGAAGAACAGGTTTGTGATAAGGTTTAGTTACACAGACTGGGACAATAGGTTGTTCCAATGTCCTCGAGGAAAAAGATTTTAGAGTTAGCACATGTGGGCCGTATAAGCATTCGAGCAATGAAACGAAGGGTGAGTGAAGATTTTTCGTGACCTGGAGTTGAAAAGGCTGTAGAGTGTTTTATAAAGGACTGTGGGCCTTGAATTTTAAGTGACAATCCCAAGTCAGCTAGCCTTCTCAAGTCGTCCCAGTTGATAGTCCATCATCTGGTTGAAATTAGCTTTAGACATAGCTGGACCTATAAAAGTGTTGGAGGAAAATTCCAAGTATTCTACTTAGAAATTACAGGTCCAGATGGCCTGAAATTAATTTTGTAAATAGAGTCAACACTAGCACTGTTTTTCAATTTTTGCAAAAGGAGTTCATGAGAGAAGGATACCCTATTGAAATCATAACCGACAATGGCACCCACTTAAGTTCCGAACAGTTGAGAACATTTTTATGCACCCATGGAATGAAACGTACTAGGACGTCTCTATACCATCCCGTGAGGAATGGTTTTGTTGAGCCTTTTAATGGCACATTAGAGGACCATTTACAACTAGTATTGGCAAGTAAATTGAGTTGGCGACCTGTTGTGGAAAATATGTTGTGGGACAACGCCCAATGTGTCTACAGGTGTGTCACGATTTGTGCTTCTAAGCGGGCATGTACCTGGTTCCAAACTCAACAAAGAGCAAATGGAGCAATATGCTGTTGATACTTCACGTTTGCCAAGTGTAATTGATGTGAGAAAAAAGGTGCAGTGTGGGTATGAGGATTCTCATGAGAAAACTGATTTTCGGAATTTAGAAGTGGGGCGTTGGATCAGGATTAGGAAACCAGGTTATGTATCAAAGGGTGAATCTACGTTTTCTCATCCTGTACAAATTGTACGTGTACTCCCTAGGGCTGTACACACCAGTTACTGTAGAGTATGGAACAAGGACAGAGTTGCATTGGTGCCTTGGGGTTCGTATTCATGTTGGAGAAGAGTCTGTTATTAGGAGAAGATTGCTGCACAATAAACACATACAAAGTTGCAGGCAAATACCAGCGCATTTCTCTGTGGTGTCAAACTCAGAATGTTGGGGGAACCACTGTTGAGAGTTGGAAGTTGAGTTGGGCGATGTGGCGGTGGCTGCATCTATGGATCAGTTTAATTTAAAATAAATCCGCTTGTCTCATCCTGCAACTGGTCGTGGTGAGTAAATTTTTAAAGGCCGGTCTCCTCATAGCACTTGCACTGCCACCACTGTGAGTCTCCCCCAGCCCAGACATTCAGGACAAGCCATTCTCTGTAAATGGGGTGCATTTTAGGTGACCATCTAGACCTCTGACTCTGGCTCTGGAGACTCATAGGTATTTACACTGGAGAATGGTCAGTGGGCTCATGTGATTGCTGAGCTCACTGAGGGAAAAAGTTTGCAATACTTCACAGCGTACAACAGTATTGCTCTCCAGAACAATGTAAAGGGCCTTCCTTGCAACACGGAGTAATGGACATCTGCCCACCCAGCTCACTGAAAAATAACAAAGTCTTTTAGTTGAACTCACCCGCAGTGATCTTCAACAGAATCAAATTCATTTATCTATATATTAAACAACATGATCAATACTTCACTAGACACTAATGCATCTCTACTACCCATATGCAAAACACTGGCAGATCTTTTGCAATACAGATGGCAAATAACAACAACCACTAAACGCAACCCAATGGATGGAGGTCCCAGACCCAGAATGGAATGGAATCAATGCTCAGAAGCACCTTTCAATGCCATACTAACAGTATATGGCACTGTTGATAACGTGCCTCAGGTAAGGTAACATTACTAACCTCTCTTCACGCGAGAGACGCATCCCCCTCTCTGATGGTAACCCCACAGAGGTCGTACCTACAAAATCTGAGGTGTCAGCACATTAAAAGGTGACGCAGAAATGAGCAGGTGTGAAGCTAGTCTTTTCAAACATCCTGTGGGGTTCACATAAATAATAAGCTATGTCTAGAATCCTCTGTCATAAGGCACATGGCATAAGGCATAAGGCTGCTGTCGATGGCTGATGGCCAATGTCGACCGGAAGTCCCACCCCCTGGAGGTTAAGAAGGTTCCTACCCAGTGCCCGGAACTTGCCCCACCAGGGTTTTATCCCTACAGTGCTTGTTGTTGGCAGTATGTTGCCCACTTAATGGCCAACACTTGAGTTAGGGAGTGAAGGCTTCTGTGAGCCCCATTTCAACTCTGCCGCTCATGCCTATTGAGTGCAGGCTGTGATAGGACGTGCAATGGCTCCTGGCAATCTGCTAGTCAGTGGCTTGATGAGGCTTAGTGCCAAAGAATCCTAGCCTTGGGTTCTGAGGGTCCTGCCCTCCTTCTAAAAGACCCTGAGGATCATTTTGATATATGAGGTAATCTGTGCTTCCTGCCAACCATGTCGGGCTAAGGCAGGGCCCTATTAGGGCAGAACTAACTCTCTGTAAAGTTCCATACCGCTCATGCAAAATCATATCTGGCACACCTCTCCACAAAAGCACTAATCACATCATAGCAATTCTGTATATCATCTTGTACTTGACTTCAGGCTTAACCTCTTCCTTGCTTTCTGACTAGAAAGAGATACATTATTATGTTTCCTTCTGGGTATTGCTTCAGATAGCAGGGCTCTGTACATGTTCTAATCATTCTCTGTTCACTATACTCACACTTCACCTACTCTGTAGGGAAGATAACCTGGCTTTCTAGTTTTATGTAGCATGTGTGCAAGGGAGAAACTGACATTTTGACCTGTGGAAACTTTGGGCAGGCCCGACCTGGAAAATTCAACTGTCTCTAAAATAGAACTTGAAATCAACACTACCTATGGGCCCATGGAATCAGAGGGCAAAATTTATTTCTTAAGGCCACAAAATCCCGCAGGAAAGGGGATGGTTTTGGGTTGGGCCACAGTTTATAGTGGTAGCTACTTGCTTTCCAGTTTTGATCTCGTATAGTAATCTATGATTGAGCCACCAGTCAGCAGGAGGCTTTGTCTTCCATCTAGTGGGATTTAGAAGTCTTCAATAAACTGCTCTCGCAAATTTGAGCTTAGTTGGCCAGTAACAATGCCGGCTGTCCTGTTGCTCCTCTAGTCTGGCCCCGAAGTGGGTAGGCCTCAAAGCACAGGCTCCCCACCCAATCCAGATGCTGCTCTCATGCTTTGATAGATGCGACAGGATTGGTCTGAGCGGCCTTGTTTGCCGCTCAGACAGTGCCTGGGAGCCTGTGGCTGTTCTCCAACCTGGCTGAGCAACACAGCTGGGTTGTAGAAACATAACTGCGTATGTCTGTTTGGCCGGCCGAAGACGGCCGGCCAAACTGACATGCGCACTTATAAGTGCACTCTACTCCTCCCCCCTGCCATGCCCGGCCCTATGCTCACTGCGCCGCTCAGACAGCGATAAATAAAATTATGATAACATTGTGCTATTATCATTTTATTTATCATCTGCTGGCTCTAGGTAGTGGGGCAACGCTCCTCTGCCATTACGGAGGAGCTGCCCCTGTAGGGATGGCCTGCCTGAAGATCAGTTAACATGGTACATTAGGCATGATACAATTTCATCTTCTACTAGTTGATCCTCTCCAGCTACTTAAACCATGCCAGTTTCAGTTTTGCTGAGCCCTGTGATGGCCAATATATGCCTGGACAAGGAAGTCAGCATAATAATCCACTTGTATGTGTTTTAGTAGAAAAGCAAACATGGAGAAAATGGTTCTGATAAGTTTATTTTGTGGAGCCCATATTGACTAATTTTTCTTCACCAGGCTGACGAAAGCAACCTAGAGAAAGCCATTCCTGAAGAAACATTCTTTTCTTCATTTTTATTTTTCTATTTGGTCCCTTTAAGGAAGGTTCCCTTTTTAATTCCTGTGTTTTTAAGCGGTGGTTCTCCCTTACACACCTTCATCCCCTCTGTTCCTTATACCATCCTTCCCTGTCTATCTTTAGTGCTGTTCCGCTAATTCTAAGACTGCTGCAACTATTTTTTTGTCAAATAGGCACACTGTTTTTGTCAAAAAGTTATTCAATCATTTCGACACGCTTCCATAATGGAGTTTCATCAACCTGATATAGTCAGGCTGACTCTTCGTTTTGGAAATGTATCAAAATAACGGATATCCGATAATGCACATCCCCTGGAGGATGACCCCTTTTTCAGTAACTGCAATCTCATGTTGATATTCATGAGAGCTGCCAGCTTTTTCATCAGAATGTGATGTTTATTCTCTTCAAGCAATGCTCCTGAGATCACAAAAGGCTCAGCGCCTCATCCTGCAGTCGCTATCTTGGAGAACAGCAAGGCGGCCGCAATTGAACCCCAGCCATGGCAAGGGACAAAAATGTTTACTAAAGTATGGGAAAGGGTCGTAGCACTTGATCCAGATCTGATCAGGAAAGTAATGTAAGACAGCATTTTGAATATCATTCGAGCATTATGAATACTGCCTGATGCCATTTGGTCTCTGTAATGCTCCTTCTGTCCTCCTATGCTTAAGAATTTTGTCATCTCTGATCTAATTCTTCAGACTATGGTCATCTATCTTGACGGCATTCCTATATTCTCTAAGAATCCTGAAAATGCTTCCCTCCATATAAAGCAAGCCGTACAACATCTAAGAAAAAGCAAACTATTGGCCAAACCCGGAAATATGCCTCTTTGAAAGAGACTTGGCCGAGTATATTTAGGTTATGTTCTTTCTTCTGAAGGGACTGACATGGTCTTTCTTCTGAAGGGACTGATTGGCCTATTCTTTCTTCTGTAAAAGAGACACAAAGCTTCTTGGGTCTGACAAATTACTATTGAAAGTTCACCCAGAATTTCTCCAAGCTTGTCTTTCTAATGACAAAAAACAAGTCATCCCAATGGAATCAAACAGTGACCGTAGCTTTTGAGAGGTTAAAGGTTGAATTTGTATGGGCTTCCGTTTTACTACAACCTGAGTTCTCCATGTCATTTATTCTTGAGACCAGTGCTTCTGACCAAGCAATGGCAACTGTTTTGGTTCAGGTTGAAGAAGACGGAGAAGAACATCCGATTGTCTTCTTTTCACACAAAGTTTCCTTGGTGGGAAAGAATTATTCTGTTCTGAAATGAGTACTAAGTGCTAATCAGCCTTTATAGAATGGAGGGATTTTCAACTTGGAGCACAGTTTTGATTAGCAGTCCACTCCAATTACAGGAATATACAAGTTCTGCAACAGGCTGAGTGTCACAACAGTTAACAAGCCCATTGGGCATTCGTTTTTCAACAATGACATTTTTTTTCATGTACATTCCTGGATTAAACCACATTATCACAGATTCCTTGTCCAGGTCTTATTTTGACCAAAAGACTCTCAAACCTGTAGAAAAAGTCAGTTTTCCTCAAGCTTTTATATCTACCATAACATCTACCTTCTTATATCCGTATCGGGTACTGAACGCATACCCTACGCCGATCCTGATTCCAGCGTACTCGCTTTAGATCGTACTTTTATTTTGGCTTACTTACAAGTCTTATCCGTTTATCGGCACTGAGTATCCACCAATTACCCAACTTTAAGGTTTAATAACGACCTTTGGAGGTTTTAAATTAAACAAATGAAATATCGAGGACTCTCACACAATTGACCAGCCGGGTCGGAATTATCACCAGCAAAGTGATTTTCGAAATAAACGCGAAGACTCTAACAGCCCTGAAGAAGTCAGGGGGAAATCCCACAGTGACGAAACACGTGTTGGCTGGACCTTGTTGTTTGTTTGAATAAAAGACAAAGAAAAGAATATATAAGACTTGACCAACATCTGTGCTCCAATCACTTGATGAACTATCATAGAACACTCACAGCGTGTGCATAGGATCTTTTGTTAATCTACCTTCTTATAGTTGGTTGGTCATGAAACCAAGAGGTTCAAACCCTATGACTTTGAACGTGTTTCCAGATCTTAATTAAAATCTACAAATGGTCTAATTGTTGTTTGTAACAAACACTTTGTTTCTTCAAAGAAACTACAAAGTATGGTCCTCCATCCATGTCATGTTTTTTTTCTTAGCAGTTCGAGCTAAATCCTGGCGTCTGGCCTTGTTTCTGGGAATAGTAAGCATATGTACACATCAAGAAGACTCTACGTCCGTTGCCAAGAAGACTTGCTGTTGACAGTGAGTACACCTGAGTAAGAAGTTGACGGAAGAGGAGAGTCAAATGTAATCAAAAGAGCAGATGGAAAAACTCGAGCTTAAAGAACAGTGATTCAGATAATATATTGAATCCGTAGGTCCTCTCTCCCTTCTCCCTGCTGTTCCTGGTACCTATAGCTGTATGACAGTTGACTGTGCATCTGTGAGTAGCCTGTGGACCTGATTTGATTGTCAGTGGTTGAGAAAAAGTGGAAGGGCGCCAGGAGGGTTAGAGACTCCAAATAACAGATGATCTGAGGGGTTTGAGGTCCCACCTAGCAGCGAACTAAAAATGATGGAATGCCCAAATTGTTGGGGGTCAGAAGGAGGAACACCAAATCCACAGAAGCCCACAACAACTTCAGAGCCGCCACCAACGCCCACCATCAACTCATCAGAGAAACGAGGAAAAAAGCGATTGAAGACAGAATCTCCACCCACGCGCACAACAGCAAGGAACTCTTCAGCATCATCAAGGAGTTCGCCCAACCCACCAGCGAGTCTACCGACATCCCTCCCTCACAAGACCTCTGCGACAAACTCAGCACCTTTTTCCACCACAAAATCAAGAGCATCTACGACAACTTCGACGAAGACAACCAACACACTGAACCCTCACCAACCACCCCCGACACCCGGAAGCCAGCGATTGATGACTGGACAGCCCTCACCACCGAAGACACACTGAAGACAATGAAGTCAATCCACTCAGGGGCCCCCACGGACCCCATCTCCCACTGCATCTTCAACAGAGCCGCCGACACCATCGCACCCATGCTCCGCCACACCATCAACCGCTCCCTTGCGACCGCCTCGTTCCCCGATGACTGGAAACACGCTGAGGTCAACCCCCTCCTAAAGAAACCCTCAGCGGACCCCACCGACCTCAAAAACTACAGACCCATCTCCCTGCTCCCGTTCCCAGCGAAAGTCATAGAGAAAGCCATCAACAGCCAACTCGCCACATTCATTGAAGAACACAACATCCTCGACTCCTCCCAATCCGGCTTCAGAAAAAACCACAGTACGGAAACCACCCTCCTCGACGCAACAGACGACATCCGCACCCTACTGGACAAAGGAGAAACAGTAGCCCTCATCCTCCTCGACCTATCAGCGGCGTTCGACACAGTCTCCCACCGCACCCTAATACGCAGACTCTACGACGCAGGAATCCAGGACAAGGCCCTCGACTGGATCCGCTCCTTCCTCTCCGGCAGGACGCAGCGGGTCAGACTCTCCCCTTTCCTCTCGGACCCCACACCTACCACCTGCGGAGTCCCCCAGGGCTCCTCCCTCAGTCCAACGCTCTTCAACGTCTACATGGCTCCACTCGCCCCCATCGTCAGAACCTACGGACTCAACATCGTGTCATATGCAGACGACACCCAACTCATCCTCTCCCTATCCAACGAGCCCAACACCGCCAGACGCAACTTTCGAGAAGGCATGGAAGCCGTCGCCAAATGGATGAAAAACAGCTGCCTACAACTAAACACCAACAAAACAGAAGTACTCATCATGGGCCCAAATCCAGAAGTCTGGAGCGACACATGGTGGCCCCCCGCCCTCGGAAACCCGCCAACCCCCACGGACCACGCACGCAACCTGGGAATCATTCTGGACTCCGAGCTCAAAATGGACCGCCAGATCAACTCCGTCTCGTCTTCCTGCTTCCACACCCTCCGCCTCCTTCGTAAGACCTTCAAATGGATCCCCCTCGAACACCGAAAGACCGTCACTCACGCCCTGGTCACCAGCAGACTCGACTACGGCAACGCACTCTACGCCGGAATAAACAAAAACCTCACCCACAAGCTACAGAACATCCAGAACGCCGCCGCAAGACTGGTCCTCAACCTGCCAAAACACTGCCATATCTCCCAGCACCTGCGCACACTCCACTGGCTCCCAGTCGAGGCGAGAATCACCTTCAAGATGCTCACCCACGCACACAAGGCCCTCCACGGCACCGGACCAGCATACCTGAACAGCCGACTCAAATTCCACGCCCCCCAAAGGACCCTACGATCAGCCCAGCTCTCCTACGCCGTGGTCCCCCGCACCAGAAAGACCAGATCGGGCGGCCGCTCCTTCTCCTTCCTCACGGCCAAAGCATGGAATGTCCTTCCGCTCCACCTCAGACAGACAACATCGCTCCCCATCTTCGCAAGAAACCTCAAAACCTGGCTCTTCGACAGACCCCCTCCTTGATGGAATGGAACCTGCACCCCCCCCCCCCACCCCTAGCGCCTTGAGACCCTTACGGGTGAGTAGTCGCGCTTTAACAAACCCCTGATTGATTGACAGTAGAGAAACAGAAGAAGTATAGCCCAAACAAAGGGTGGCAGCAAGAGGAAGAGACCCAAAATGGCAGGGAGCCATAGGGGATAGAGATCCTAAACAGCAGAAAGATAACCAGTATTTAGGGAGAAATACAGGCCCCAAGCATAGCAAGAGTCACTACTTCTGCCCAATGAGCTACTGTATTGCAAAGGCAGTGCCAATCTGCTTCTTTGTACCCGGGAAAGAGTAAGCAGTCATGTACAAACACAACAATCCACTCTGTGGTTCATACCTAAGCATGTGCATTGTCCGCCATCAGTCACATGTCTTGTGCTGGTTGACAAGTTATTGTACAGTTTTCTATCACTTTTTTATGAAGCTATACAATTTTGTTGATTCATGACATTTATAATATGCATACATATTAGTTATATAGATGTGAGTGATTATTACCAGGACAAGTGGAATTACACGGGTATGGAGAACCAAATTTATGCATCAGGGTGATACAATTATGTAGCATCTATCTAGAAATGAGATTTGCTCAAAACCTGTTTGCCATTGCACATATCAATCATATGGGCATAAAAGTAATTGACCATGGAGCAGGCCACCAAACAGCTTATGTTGCTGTAGGGAAAATACACCTCCTAATGTTGCTTAAAGTCTATGATGCAAATTTCACCCACCCTACAGTATGGAACAGAATGTATATCATTCTTAAAATCATAAATTCATTTGAGAAAATCTCTGGTGGTACAAAGTATTAGGTTTGAACTCGGACTGAGCAGTACTTATGAAACAGATTTAGGTATCATCTTCAGATGGACCTATGGAATTCTCACTACTCCTAGAAACTCCATGCGACAATCCAAAAAATTAGTCCCTCCTTCCTTCACCTAAAGATTTTGCTCTTAGAGAAAATATTGACTTCACACTCGCTCAGCTAAATATAACAATGAAAGCTCTTTATTATTCTGAAAACATAACTCCAGTAGAAACAATAATTAGGAGAGCTGTCCTTAACTTTAGTTATACTGTCGACCTAAACCACTGAGCAAACAAAAAAGTGTTTGGAACACATTAAAGATACAGCATATATAGAAAACCACAGCTCTGAACGAGCATGAGTAGCAACCATTCTTTTCATTGATCTGCTTAAATCTGAGATCATGTGTATTAACTCTACTATATTACACAGGCAGATGGAAGGGGTCACAAAATATCATGAAGGCACCTGCACTTTATGTTAGCGGGGTGTTCAAGACTTGCAACATGTATTGTATGTTTGCCCTGCACTTAAATTATGTCAAAACCGCTATTTGAGATATATGTTCTTAAGGAATACTGTACTCCATACAAGCTCTACAATTTGTCTTGTTTCTGTCAGCTCCTTCTGGGTGATATCGAACATTTACATTTTTGTTATCAATTTTTAGAACTGTATTAATTCATTATTTTTAACTATTTTATTTAACCAATGTATAATGTATGATATGTTGTATTTGTAGTATATGTCTTTTTGTTGCCCTTCATATGAAGATAGAATCAAAACCAATAAACCTGCCTGCAGAACCGGGGGCAGAAGGGAGCAAAGGACTCCATTGTCCAGCAGCCCCAGCGGCAGGAAGGGCCGCCTACGCATTGTACCGCGCCTGGAGGCGCTTAAAAGTAGCGCCACACTCCCGCAGCGCGGGACGCTTGCCTGCTTAACCGGGGGCAGAAGGGAGCAGAGGCCTCCATTGTCCAGCAGCCCCAGCGGCAGGAAGGGCCGCCTACGCATTGTACCGCGCCTGGAGGCGCTTAAAAGTAGCGCCACACTCCCGCAGCGCGGGACGCACGTGGGCGTGCCCAGGCCAAGGGCAGGCCCGTATGCGCCCGTCAGCGCCAGGAGGAGCCAGGCCAGGGCCACCCCCTTGTCACTTTGGCCTCCAGCAGAGCCCTGCAGCCTAAAAGGTACTTTGCTCTTTATCTGTTTGGTATGGACACTGAGACAATAAATTTATATTGGGAGTCATTCTACGCTGATCAGTTGCTATCAAAGCCTGAGGAGTGTTAAGTTCGCCTGTTACTGGCACCCGGTTAGGCCATACTGTTCAGCTTGTACTTTCTCTTACTTTTGCTTTATTGTTTCTTCTTGTGCTTGCTTCTTGGTATTTTGTATTAAGACTCATGGGGAAAAGGAAAGCTGCAGACTGCTTGGGAGGGAGCACCTTGGGAAAGGGTAAGAAGGCCAAAAAGTCGTCCAAACAGCCAATCTTAAAAAGCAAGAACTGCGCTATGAGTCGCATTGACAGCCTGGTGAGCGACTGTCATGAGATATTAACCACTTCTGTGGGCCCCGATAGTTGCTCTAATGTCGAGAGTTACCCTCTCCTCCCCACTCCTCCTAGCGGAGCTTTATCAATTCCAGATATGTTCAAAAAATCGTTACCAAAAGGGCCCTTAGCGTCAACACAACCAGGTATTTCGATTGTTGATCCTAAGATGTTATGTCCTAACACAGTTGACAAAAGCCAAGCAGATTATGTAATTGAATGCACTAATAGATTTCTCCCGTTAGTGGAACTGAATGAGGAATCATGTCCCTCCAAGGATACTGAAGAAATAGGAGGTGTTGTCAAAAGTGCCACTATTATCTGCCCGTGTAAGACTTTGTGTACTGACCAGTCCATTGGTGAGTTAGTGGGATTGAAAGCACAGATCAGAACTCTTTCAGACGAAGTGAGTACGCTCAAGGGTATGATTGATATGCTCTCTACCTCACTGAAGTTTTACACTAGTCATACATACACCCATAGTAATATACAGTCTAAGAACTCTCACCTCAATCCCAGCGATCAGACTAAGGTTGGCACAGGCACAGCAAGTAGTGATAGTGACGCCATAGGGCAACATACTCTTTGTGAGAGGAGAACACACTCTGGCCCGACAAATCTACAGTCTTCTACCACTAATACTCCAGTTGCATACAGAGGTCACTGCCCGCACAATATGGGACCTATAAGGGAACAACGCATTATTCCTCGACCTGGCCAATCTTTTGGAGCTCTTGCAACCAATAGATTTGCTAGCTACGAGAGACCCGTGACCCGTCTGGTAAAACTGAAAATGTATTTGACCAACGTCCCTAAAATCACCTCCAGTTCAACCAGAGAAGACGAACAATCTCTAATTAACAAATGCATGCAATGGTTAAGACATGTACGAAAGTACCGAGCTATAATTAGAGAAGATAGATCTTCTGCTAGAAGGTTCACACCCTTGGGTCACAACACTGACTACGTTTGCCTCACACTCGCATCCGCGGATATGGTAGAGAACCTAGTGGCGTTTGACTTGAGGACATCACATATGATCTCAACAAATATTAGGATGAAACTTAATCCCCCTGTTAGCCCTGTCACCCAAATGACTAGTAATTTAATCACAACCTGTATTGAGGCTTCCACCTTACAAAGTATAGATTGATGCCAAAGGAATTCCTCCCTACCACCCCGAATAGAGGAATTAGTTGAACCAGCATCTATTGGGGTGGTAGATAGTAGCAGCTTTACTCTGCCGGTCATTAGTAGAATCAAAGGGCCTGACGTAGCTGATGGACCTTTAGGGTCCAAAATGTTTTCGCAGGTTGATCCCTTGTGCTCCTTAGAAAATTACAAGCATGTGCAGTTATCCCCGGTTATGGGAAATTGCATTCAGATTGATCCCTGCTGCACAACCATTAATCAGGATTTCACACATCTAGCATTAGCTTCATGGAATATTGCGGGCCTGCCTTCCAAGATTTCATCACAGGATTGGATAGCCTTCCTAGAGTCCCAGGATATACTGGCTTTCCAGGAAACCTGGGCGCTCAACCCAGTCTACCATCATGGTTATCTTAATTTTTCAAAACCGGCATCTGGTGGGCGCAAAGGCAGACCCTCAGGTGGGCTTACCATCTGGGTTAGACAATGCATCTGTTCTAAAATCGAGGAGATCCCGATTGATCACCCTGATATTTTGGTGGTCCTCCTAAACTCTAAACATCCCCCCCACCAAATGGTGATTAATGTGTATGCGAGAGGCAACGTGAGAGGTAGAATGTCCACGACAATCTCCACACTTGATAGTTTCATAGAAAAAAACAGAGGTACAAACAACTTGGTCATAGTAGGTGACTTCAATACCACGTTTGAGCCCCTTGACCATGAGGATAGTAACCTCAGTGTCGAAGAAGATGAGCTGTGGGGTATTCCTCCACTGGAGTTGCCTCCAATTAGGAAATGGACAGAGGCCGCTCTTCAGCTTAAAGCGTTGAGCTTGGAGAGGGGCGTTAGGGCTGTGAATGGGAGAACATCCTCAGATCCCCAGGGCTCACATACATACTGTAACGGTCTGAGAAGTAGTCGTATAGACTATATTTTTATAAATCTTGAGAACTGGTCTTCTCTAATTGATATGGAGGTATGTTCTAGAAATGAAAGTGATCACAATCTACTCCTGCTAACGATGACAGTTCCAGGTTATGCAATTGCACAACCCCTAAATCCTGAAACAACGACTGCTGATGTTATCATGTGTAACGATATGAGGAGGGTCAAATGGACAAGGGTTGTCGGAAATGAAAATTCACTTGCCCAGATGAAGGTTGTAGTAGAGAGCACATTAGTCGATCTTCAAAGGTTCTCTACGCAGGCTGAATTGAACGCTAGCATCACCCAAGCCCATGAGGACATGTTTGGTAAGATCAAGAGCTTTTTTATTAAACCCTATAAAACTAGTAACAGGCCCCCCCCAAAGCAAGATCACTGGTATAATAAGTCATGTAGAGATGCGTATAAGCAACTGACCCAAGCTATTAGATCCAAAGATCTGGGAAATATCAAAATCAAACGGAAGTTGTATAAACACACTCAAGTGGTAGCAAAAAGGTCCTGGGATGAGCTAAGATGGTTAGAACTTCTGGAAGCCAGTAAAGAGAAAAATATGCAAAAATTCTGGCAGTTAGTTAAGTGGGGCAGAGGGGGAATGGGTCCTGCACCCCAATACCATGTCGCCCCAGACAAGTGGGTCTCCTTCTTCGAGGAGCAATTTGCTGTTGGGGTTAGTGACGCTGATGATGATTTGTTCCAACTATCAAAGCCAGATTCTGTATTGTTTTTTACGAAGAGTGAGGTGGAAATTGCCTTGAATGCAGCACCAAGGGGTAGGGCCCCCGGCCCTGACGGTATCCCGGTGGACTTATTTACTCATGACAAAAATAATTGGTTACAGTATATCCAGCTGCTCGTGAATGCGATTGCTAGTGGAGCAAATATACCTGATTCCTGGCGAGGAGCTGAAATTTTACCAATCTATAAAAAGGGGGATCGCTCCAGCCCCAGTAATTATAGGCCTATCAGCTTAATCGATTCTACACAAAAAATCATGGCCGGGTTACTGTTAAATAGAATCCAGTCATGGATCGATGAAAACAACATATTATCTCCCTTACAGGCAGGATTTAGGGGTGCCAGGACTTTAGTCACGTGTGGCCTGTAGATCTGCGACACCGAGTGGACTATCTAAACAAACAGGTGCTTGATAACACCAGCTGGCCCAATCTCAAGGTAGCACACCCGTCTCCCAAGTGCACTGCCTCTTGCGCAGGTGGCAACAGCAGCTGGATCTGATGGGGAAACCGGACAAAGCGCAACCTAAGCTAACCTTTGAAACTAAAAAAGTCACCCGCGCCACTAGTGACACCGCGTACAACATGGTCGACCATGGCACAAGCCTAGACACACTCGCAGCCACGCTGGCGGTCGTGCAACAAAGTCTGATGACCATCGACGGGAAAATAGACCACCTAATTCTCCGCATAGACCACATGTCCACCAAGCTGGACCAACAGGCGAATCGGATCACAGACGTGGAAGCTCGCGTATCCACAACAGAGGACGCCACGCACGAATTACAAACGAAAAGCCTTAACATGGAGAAGGTGATGGCCGTAATACAGGCCAAGAATGAGGAGCTGGAGGCGCGCTCCAGGCGAAATAATGTCCGCATCACAGGAGTGCCGGAGTCGACAAATACAGGACGCATGGAGCAATATGTCGAAACTCTGCTGAAAGACATTTTTGGAGCGGAAGAGCTGTCCCCCATGCTAATAGTTGAGAGAGCACACCGCCTTGCGCCAAGACCGCCGCCGGGATCGCCACCACGCCCGATCGTGGCTAGACTCCTAAACTACAGGGACCGCGACACGGTCCTACGGCTGGCAAGGGAAAAGGGCACCATCACCCACCAAGGAAACACGCTACAATTTTTCCCAGATTTCACCATGGCGGTGCAGACGGCCAGACGTGAGTATCAACAAGTAAAGAACTGCTTGCAGAACGCCAACATCAAATATGCCATGCTATACCCGGCCCGCCTCAAAATATGCACAAAGGCAAAGACAAGATCTTCGTCACTCCGAAGGCGGCCATGACCTACACCAAGTCTCTACTGAGAGGCGACCAGCAAACCCACCACTCCAGTGATGAAGATTGATGCCACCCCCTGTCGGACGGCCACGTGAGGCCGCGATCACCGGGGCGTCTCCGCCACCACAAGAACTGAAACGCCCACATCATTACGCATTAGCTGTCCTTCCTACTCGAGTACAAAAACGGACTGGCACAATCCGTCATGCAGATCTCACGGCCCTCCCCCTCACCAACAGGGGAGTAAAATGGGACTCTGGCGCACCCCTACCATGGGTAAGCCCCGAACTGTTGCATACAAAGTTGTTAGCAGCCCGAGAGTGTATTAGACACCGCTCGGGAAACGTTGGTTTTCAAGTACAAGGGACATTCTCCGGCATGGTTGGGATGCGGGAGGGGGGGGTGGGGGACTGTTTGTTTTGTAAGTTTATGTTCTTTTTTTTATGCATATGAGTCATGCAGAAACTGTATTGCGAAAGCGGTTGTTTTCACACTATCCACATCTATAAGATGCAAAATGGGATGCCGGAGCAGACTGGGAATAGATCATTAAGATGCTTAACATGGAACGTCCGGGGGTTAAATAATCCTAGGAAGGTACGTCAAGTGCTAGCTTATCTCAACAGACATCAAGTAGAGATAGCAATGCTACAGGAAACGCACCTCACCGCCCACACTGACAAGGCATTAGGCAGAAGCTGGGCGGAATTAGCAGTAGCATCCTCTTATTCAACATACTCTCGAGGGGTCATCATTCTGGTTAAAAAAGGAGTACAATTCCAAATAGATCAGGTGATACGGGATGACCAAGGCCGATGGGTAATACTAACGGGCACACTACGAGGCGCACCCATGGGCCTGATCAATACCTATGGGCCTAACATCGATGATCCCGACTTCTACACTGCCATTCGCAACCGACTAAGAGATCTGCCCTACACTGACCTTATATGGGGGGGCGACCTCAACATCACACTCAACGCTGAGAAGGACAGGTCACTGAACGCGACAGAGCACCACAAACAGGCCACCAGGGAGTTCTGGGCATGCATGGATGAGTTTGACCTGATAGACGCATGGCGACTCCGACACCCAGACACACGAGAGGGCACATATGCATCTTCCGTGCATGCCAGTTGGTCCAGGTTGGACTATTGGCTAGTCACATCACGCGCTAACGGTTGGGTGACAGATGTCCGACACCTTCCTCGGACGCTCTCTGACCACAAACCCGTGTTACTGGTAGTGGACATACCCACATACACACCGCCTCAATACATATGGCGTTTTAACGCTAAGTCCCTACTAGACCCTGTTTACAATGACACTATACGGGAGGCGGTGGAGGAATACTTTCAGCTGAATGTGGGGTCGGTGGAAGATCCGGGAGTGGTGTGGGAGGCATTTAAAGCGACCATCCGGGGGAAATGCATCAGCACCAGTGCAGGGATACTGAAGGACATACGTTCTAAACTACAGAGCATAGAGGCGACCATCAAACTGTTAGAGACAGAATATGAACATACACAACACGTTGATGTCCTAGGGCGCATAAAGGAACAGCTCACACTCTATAACGAATATGCAGAGGACGAGCTTAAATACTTGACAAAGAGGCACAGTGATAAGACACCGGACAGCCACACAGCCCACAAAGACGCCATCCGTAACCACCACCACCTCATCAGGTCCGCCAAGAGAATCTCCTTCAAAGACCGCCTCGACAACAACGCACACAACAGCAAGGAGCTTTTCAACATAGTGAAGGAACTCTCCAATCCCAGCTCCAACACCAATGACATCCTGCCGTCGCAACCCCTGTGCGATTCCCTCGCCACCTTCTTTCACCGCAAGATCGCCGACATCAACGACAGCTTCAACACCCAGACAGCCCCAACTAAGATCGATGCACCAGACCCGCCGCACACCATCGACCACGACCCCCTGCCAGCCTGGGCCAGCGTGAACATCGAGGACACCATCAAGACCATGAGCACAATACACTCCGGCTCCCCGTCAGACCCTTTCCCGCACCACATCTTCAACAAAGCCAGCAGCTCCATCGCACCCCACCTGTGCAACGTCATCAATCTCTCCTTCGAGACCGCGACCTTCCCAGAGAGCTGGAAACACGCAGAGATCAACGCCCTACTCAAAAAATCCAAGGCGGACCCGAGAGACCTCAAGAACTTCCGGCCCATCTCCCTGCTTCCGTTCCCAGCCAAGGTCATCGAGAAGATCGTCAACAAACAGCTAACCCGATACCTCGAAGAAAACAGCATCCTGGACCCATCCCAATCAGGGTTCCGCAGCAACCACAGCACTGAGACTGCCCTCATCGCCGCCACCGACGACATCAGGATCCTGCTGGACAATGGTGAGACCGCAGCCCTCATCCTGCTGGACCTCTCCGCCGCCTTCGACACTGTCTGCCACCGCACTCTACGCGCACGCCTCCACGACGCAGGGATCCGAGACAAGGCCCTGGATTGGACCACCTCCTTCCTCGACGGCAGAACCCAGAGAGTCCGCCTCCCACCTTTCCGATCCGAAGCCTCCGAGATCATCTGCGGCGTACCCCAGGGATCTTCCCTCAGCCCAACACTGTTCAACATCTACATGGCCCCGCTCGCACGCATCGCCAGACAGCACGACCTCAACATTATCTCCTACGCCGACGACACTCAACTGATCCTCTCCCTCACCAAGGACCCCTCGCCGCCAAAGCCAATCTCCATGAAGGAATGAAGGCCGTCGCCGATTGGATGAAGATCAGCCGACTAAAGCTGAACACGGACAAGACGGAGGTCCTCATCCTCGGCTCCAACCCCTCAGCCTGGGATGATTCCTGGTGGCCAACGACGCTAGGAGCAGCCCCGACACCCACCGACCACGCACGCAACCTGGGAGTCATCCTCGACTCAACGCTCTCCATGGCCAAGCAAGTCAACGCAGTCTCCTCCTCCTGCTTCAACACCCTCCGCATGCTTCGCAAGATCTACAGGTGGATCCCGACAGACACAAGAAGAACAGTCACCCAGGCCCTCGTCAGTAGCAGACTTGACTATGGGAACGCCCTCTACGCGGGAGCCCCGGCCAAGCTCATCAAGCGACTGCAACGCATACAAAACGCCTCCGCACGCCTGATCCTCGACGTACCACGCCACAGCCACATCACCCCCACTTGAGGAACCTGCACTGGCTCCCCGTCGACAGGAGGATCACCTTCAAACTCCTCATCCACGCACACAAGGCACTCCACAAAACTGGCCCAGCCTACCTCAACAGACGACTCTTCTTCTACGTCCCCAACCGCCAGCTCCGCTCTGCCGACCTCTCCCTCGCCACCGTCCCTCGCATTCGAAGAACAACCACCGGCGGCAGATCCTTCTCACACCTCGCCGCCAAGACCTGGAACACCCTTCCACTAAGCCTACGACAGACCCAAGACCTGCTGACCTTCAGGAGGCTACTCAAGACCTGGCTGTTCGACCAGTAGCAGCACCCCCCCCCTTCCCTCTCCCCAACGCCTTGAGACCCTCGCGGGTAAGTAGTGCGCTCTACAAATTCTGTGATTGATTGATTGACTGCTAGGGCCTATGGCGAAGGAGGCAGGTCGGGGCAACTTTAGCCCAGAAAATACAAACGCGAAGCGCACAACACACAGTAACACAACTCATTGATGATAGCGGGGTAACTCACTTTGACAACGCCGGCATCTCCTCCACCTTTGCTGCAGCCTACAACAACATGTACACATCGACAGGTGCCACAGACATCGTAGAACTGACGGCTTACCTAGAGGACATAGCCCTGGTGTGGTTGTCCGATGGCCAGAGGGAATATCTGACCCAGCCGGTGACAGTCCCAGAGGTCCAGGAAGCGATCAGATCGTTGCCGAATGGCAAAGCGCCAGGCCCTGACGGACTCACAAACGAGTTCTATAAAGAATACGGGGACCTGCTCAGTCCGCACCTCTTGGCTATGTACGCCGATGCATATGAGAAGCAGACTCTTCCTCCCACAATCAGAGTAGCGCTAATAATCACGCTCCTTAAGCCTGACAAACCACCTGACAGATGGGACTCATATCGCCCACTGTCTCTTATCAACACCGACGCCAAAATATTGCCAAGGTGATAGCCACTAGACTGACGCCATTAATGCCATCCATTGTACTCCCGGATCAATCGGGATTCATCCCAAACCGCTCAACCTCCCACAATATCCGCACCATATTCGCACTGCTACATGTCTTAAACCCGGAGTTGGAGGCGGCGGCCGTCCTATTAGACGCGGCCAAAGCCTTTGATTCGGTGGAGTGGGGCTATCTCTTTGCCATAATGCATAGGATGGGTACGCCTGGTATGTTCCTAAATTGGATAAAGCTTATTTACACAGACCCAGTAGCCAGAATTAAAGTGAATGGGCAGGTATCAGAACTGGTGCGGATTAGGCGTGGTACGCGACAAGGCTGCCCGCTCTCACCATTACTTTTTGCCATAGCATTAGAACCACTCGCCTGTAAAATACGTCAAAAATATGCAGATGCGGCACTCCGGTTCCACCAACGCCAAAAAAGCATATCTCTCTACGCGGATGACATGGTGTTATATGTGAGAGAACCTCAGCACCACTTGTCGAGACTCTTGAGAGAGTATATCCGCTTTGGGGGATTTTCTGGGCTCCAGATCAACTGGACTAAATCCACGATTGTCCCCCTCACTGAGTGCACCCAGGCCTGCTCATTGGACTACCCTCTAGAGTGGCAGACCGACCCAGTCAAATATCTGGGAATCTGGATTCACAGGGACCCGGCGGAAGTCATCAGAATGAACTATGGGAGGGCAATCGACAAACTTGAAGAACAGGTGGATAAATGGGCCAAACTCCCCTTATCACTGGCGGATAGGATAGCCATTATAAAAATGGTCACACTACCCAAATTTCTATACCTATTTACCAATCTCCCGATTACGCTGCCAAACCACCTTTTCAAAACAATCCAAACGCATATTAACAAAATGGTGTGGGCGGAAAAACAGGCGAGAATTAGCTGGGACACGTTGTCACTCCCCTACAATCAAGGAGGGTTTGCCGCCCCGAACTTTAAACTCTATTATCTGTGCACACAGGCACACTATGCCAATTATTGGTATCATCCGGTACCATATCTGCCCCACCTGGCTGTGGAGGAGGGGGACGCTCATCCCATACCATTACACCACATTTTACCATACAAGCGTAAGGAAGTCCCTCGCGCCTAAATAAACCCTGTACAGGCTACCACTGAAGCATGGCGACAACTGGGAGGCATGGCTAGTAAGCTGCCCTTATACACCCCTGCCATGCCACTGGCTAATCACCCCGAGCTGTCAGCGACACAAGATGCGGGTAACATTACCATGTTGCGTGAAGCGGGTATAAGCACAATGGGTGACCTATATGTAGAGGGGCAATTTGTGGAAGCATCCACGCTACACTATATCACTAATCAAACACTACTGTTTAGATTCAACTATTATAGACTGAGGGCGGCCATCAAGGTCCTGCATCCTAATTTCCCAGCGGAGCCCCCAGCTCTGGCCCCACTGCAAATGATAATAGCAGAACCCACCAGGAAGCACTTGGTGGCCAGACTTTATCACACAATGCAGGCAGAATGTGCCCAGCCCACCACCAGAGCCCTCGAAAGGTGGAACCAGTCACTAGATACACCTCTAACCCAGGAAGACTGGACAGCTTGCTGCAGCCTCACAGACATGCTGACACCAAATGGTAATTTACGTATTATACACCTAAAATACCTTCATCAGGCCTACCACATACCCCAGAAACTGTGGCGACAGGGCCTGAGGACAGACTCTGCCTGCCGTAGATGTGGGACGCAGGACGCAGACTTTGTACACCTAGCGTGGAGCTGTGAGAAAGTTAGAGACTATTGGGAGCAGGTAGTGAACATCCTGCATGAGGCCACACAGTGTGAACTAGAGTGCTCTGTGCAGGTATGCATTTTAGGTCATCTCCACAAGATCCCGTCAGCCAAGAAGAAACTGTTGGCTATAGCATTACTTGTGGCGAAGCGTAGGGTGTCTATGCACTGGGACAGTAAGATCCGTCCGACGACTCAGAAATGGGTAACAGACCTGGTGTACTGCAGAGACACCCTAAAGACCTACGAAGAGGAATTGCCTGCCAGGTCGCGTCCGAAAGATTTCTGGGCACCCCTTACTGCATATCTACTGGAACATAATGACATTATATCCCCGGAGTCTGACCGGGCAAAGGATAACTCTGTGTAAATTTTGTACTTGCAATCTAGATGATCAGCCCTCATGTGTACA
Source organism: Calotriton arnoldi (assembly GCA_963921515.1). Taxonomy (NCBI): domain Eukaryota; kingdom Metazoa; phylum Chordata; class Amphibia; order Caudata; family Salamandridae; genus Calotriton; species Calotriton arnoldi. The sequence goes on from CAWUFW010001110.1 coordinate 989,349, forward strand.
TCCTTTTTTTGTGTAACACCGCCAATCAATGCATTATGTAAAATGACATGACTCTGTTTGTTGTATATGGTATCATTGAAAATCAATAAAAAGAAAAAAAAAAAAAAAAGATGTACAGGTTTGCTAGGCTTCCCTAGGTGCCGGCTGCGCTAAGGCCCAAAATCCACAGCTAGGCACATCGCGAAAAAAAGGTCAGTGCCTAGTGGACTTTCTGCCGCCCTGGGGATTGGGCAGATCGGGGGCTTTTGCCCTGATATGCCCCCAAGGGGGCAAAAAGACTGTGGCTATTTTTTTGGGGGGGGCATTGGTATGCCCATTCTGGGCAGCCCCAACCCCCGAACCTTGAAAAAAAGAATCCCTGGTGCCTAGTGGGTTTCTGCCCCCCCTGGGGGGGGGGGCAGATAAGGGACTATTGCCCCCATCTGACTCCTGGGGGGAGGCAGAAAGGCTGTGGCAATTTTTTTGGGGGTGGGGGTATTGGCATGCCCAGTGCCTAGTGGGCTTTCTGCCTCCCCGGGGTCAGATCAGGGGCTATTGCTCACATCTGCCTCCCGAGGGGGCCAGAAAGACTGTGGCATTTTTTGGGGGGGGGATGGGGGCATTGGCATACCCATGCTGGGCAGCCCCCACCCCTTGGTATAAATAAATAAAAACTTAATCCCTGGTGCCTAGTGGGTGTTCTGCCCCCCCCCGGGGGCAGATCAGGGGCTATTGCCCCCATCTGCCTCCTTGGGGGGGGGAGGAAAGACTTTTGTCTTTATTGGGGGAAGGGTGGGGGCATTGGCATGCCCATTCGGTGCAGCCCCCACCCCTGACCTAAAAAAAAAGAATCCCTGGCGTCTCGGGTGCTTTGTGCCCCTCCGGGGGGCAGATTGGGGGCTGCTCCCCCCCCCGGTGCCTAGTGGGTGGATCCCTGCTTGTGGATCGCCCTCCTGGGGCGATCCCCAAGCAGGGATCCACTAGGGAAGGGTATCATTATAAGGGGGGATTCTCCCCTTTCCAATGATACCTCTCCCATGTAATTCGGTGCTCGGGCTGAGATAGCCCCACGAGCACCGAAACACTGAAACTGAAACCAAGTTTCAGTTTCATTTTCAATGTAATGACGTCAGCACGCCATGCGCGCAATCGTCATTTCATTGAAACAAAAAAAAAGCACCAGGAGGTCCTCCCGAGGCAAAAATTTAAAAAAAGGAAATCCCTCTGCTGTCTGCATGTCATATGCACCGAAGGGGTTAACTCACCCTTGGCTTATATGGTGAATGTGTGTAACACAGGGTAGCATATGATACTTGCGTTTGTGTCCTGGGATGTATGTGTGTCTGTGCATGGTACATAACATGGATGCCTATAGGCTCCATTTTGGAAGCTCAGGGCCTGGAAAACCTAGTGGAGATGAGGACTACAACCCTCAGACAGGATATGTGGAATGCTGACATTGTTGAGTGCTGGAGTGGGAACATACACACTGGACGAAGAGAAGCAGAGCATAATCTGTGCACATCAAAGATCTCTTTGATTCCAAGAAGAGTTACTGGTCAGTGGGCCAGGGCTCATTGTAAGCGTAATGGTGGGTCTGATAAGGCTGGCACTGTAGGACCAGAGAATCATGATAGAGGGGAAGGCTTAGGCCTTTGAACCTTTGTGAGGCATATTTCAGAGGAGGCTGACAGCAAGGTGTGATTTCCGTTTACTGCTTTAGCCTGTGTTGTGGGTCAATCAAAATTGGAGCCACTCCTGTTGTAGCAGACTATCCCTTTGACAAAGGACAGGAGGAGAGGGCACTTCAAAGAAGTTGACACCCACAACAGAATATCTAAGGACCAGACACTAAATCACATCAGTGTCTTGATTCAGAATATAAAAGTGGGAACCTGAGCCACACAAGTTGTAAAACAGCACAGTTCAACCACGGAGAAGATCACTAAGACTTCCAGATTGTGGCGCACCAGTCATTTGCCTGACCAGAGGATCCTGTGAGGTGGAGGAGAGTGCCTGGAGGGAGCAAGGCCCAGGGGGCTACTGCCGAGTAGAACCAGGTGAGCAAGGTCCAAGACGAGTCGTCCGGTCAGGACAGCCACTTGGAGAAGTAGTCCAACCCTATGTTTCAGGAGGATGTCACCGTGAAGTTAGGGCTGTCACCCTTGTTCAGAGAAGTTGGGGTCAGCGAATGTTAGGAGTGGCCACCGTGAAGTTAGGACCATTGCCCTTGTGCGGAGTAGTCGGTGAGCCCCGTGAGTCAAGAGGGGGCCACCATGAAGTTAAAGCTGTTGCCCTATTGCCAAAGAACTGTTTGCCCAGAGGGGGCCATTGTGAAGTTTCGGCTGCTGCCCTTGTGCAGAGAAGTCAGCCACCCCCTTGAGCCAGGAGGCCACCATGAAATTAAGGCTGTCCCCCTTGTGCAGGAAAATTGCCAACAACCATGTGCTTGGAAGGGGCCACTGTTGAAGCAGTGCCATTGCCCTGGATCGTCGTGCCCAGGCTGCTACGAAGAGCATTTACTGATTGCCAAAGGAGCAGTACAGAAGAGGTCCAACACCAATATGGGCCGTACGGAGACTGAAGAGGCTAGATACGTCATCGGGCAAAGGGTGCGAGAGGTTGCAGATGTTCAGCATCTGGAGTCTGAAGCCCATGGTGACACCCCCCTGTTTCCCCACACTTGCTGGCTGCCATTGGGTCAGGTAAAACTGTTTGAGACTGACAGGCCTGTAGGGATCTTGCGTAAATTTAGTGCATAGCACTGCTGAAGTTGACTCTTACGGCCAACCTTAGACTTTGTTGCTGGGGGCTAAATTGGGTTGCATTTGAAAGTCACCTCCTGTATTGACTGGGGAATACCCAGCCTCACTAGCAGGGAGAGAGGAACTCTGGAATACTGGCCAGGATGACTCTAGCTTGCCGACTTTAAGAGACTATGGATATTATTTAGTGTGTTGCATCTTCATGTGTTGATATTAAAATACTACTTTTTTTCATAAAAGCAAGTTAATCAACTTATTATGGTTAATGTTTGTACTGTGAGTCTTGCCCCTGTTTATGCCTCACACCTACCTCCCTCTCAAGGAGCCTTGGACTGCTCCAACCACGCCACCACTGTAGTAAATAGAGTAGTACTTGGCCCAGGTATTCAGGACTCACAGAAGGTCGAGCCATGGGACAGCTGGAGTAAATGGTCCCAACCCCCACAGTTTGGCCTAGTAACCCCTGCTTGCCTCGTGGGCCTCTGAAAGGGGTTATGACAATTGGCAGCAAGCAGTGGGATGCCTAATGATTAGGAGTCCAGGGTGTGAGTACTGCAGAGGACATTTCCAATTTATGCCAGTAACACAATAAGTTGTTTTTTTTCCACACAAAGTCTGTGCACGTAAATAATGGCAAGTGCAGGTTTGGGAGTAGACTTTAGCGCCATGTCCGTAGATCAGCGGAAGGATCTATCTCCCAGGAGCAGGGACGGAGAGGTCTTTGTTGATTTCATTAGAGTCCAGTTTGGGAGACTGGGGTAAAGCAGGATTATGTGGCAGAATTGGTAGCCTTAGATGGAGGGAGCCAATCGGAGCCTGAATTGTTGCGGAGTGCATGAGGGGTTTGGAGAACGTGAGCCCGGGCGAGTGTGGACGCCGCGGTGCTGGAGTCTCCGAGCCGACCGAAGTCAGCATTACGGGAGGGGATTGTGCTGTCCTGTGCCGCACCATTGCTTCCGCTACCTCCCGCTCCCTCGTGCCATTACCCAGTAGACGCAAGAAGATGGAAGTAGACGCACGGGGTGGCGACGGGACCATTGGATCCTAAGCTCCTCTGCTCTCCATTAACAACCACCAAGCCCTCGGCAGGGGGACTCAGCAGCGACAGAAGAGGACCTCTTGGGGGTGGGGCTCAAACCCGGAGCCCATAAGAAAAACAAATTATATAACACAGCTCCGCTCCTTCCCCACATAGCCCCCCATACAGCTCCTGCTCCTGTCTCTGCGCCTAACCTGGTTCGACATTAAACACCGGACGCAGCATTATATGCACCAAGGTGCACAAAAAAGGCACTGGACTTAAACAACAAGTAAAACAGCCAAACTACGTAATAAGACACCATCAGTATGAGATCGGGAAGAGTGAGAGGGCCTCTCACAAGGCCTAAAAAAACCAAAAAGACAAGCAGTTTCAAACACAGCACAAGAACTTCAACTATCATGAAAGACATCAGCAATAACCTCTATGACAGCAGCAATGACAGTAGCATTGCAACAATAAAGAAGTCCAAAAAATCTAGCTTGAATCGGACGGATCCAACATGCAGCAAAACAGAAGAACTCCTAATCATCGATGGATTGACTATGGAAAAAAACACTTGTACATACCAACCAAAAATCTACACCAAATTTGCATTCCTGAAAGACTCGGGCAAAGCAATCTATTCGAAGAGTGAGGACATCAAGGGTCTCCAAACCCCCCTACAACCAAGGGGTACTGATTACCACCCAGGGGGTCTAATTCCATCACCCGCAGGGGGATCCCAAACTGTAGCTGACCCACCAGACAAAAACACGACAATGCCAAACAGGAACAACAGCCCAAATGCAAATGGGGATGAAGGGGGCTTCACCGAGAAATCTGCCGGGAATGACAAAAGTCCACCAAGAGGCACTCCAACAACCAAGGACTCCCCCCACCGAAAAGATCTTCAACAAGTACAGGAAGCAACACGCACAAGCCCCTGGGATCACCCAGTATACCCAAACACAGGAAAAAATAATGATCCTAGCGGCGCGCCCACCCTTTTCTTCTCAAGCTTCGGGGCCCAGGCAGTACACCCTGAATTCACCACAACCAATGAACAGTTCTCCCTTAAAGCTAACAAATGTACAGTCTGCCACCCCGACAAACTTTCATTCGCAACTGCACAATCCCAACCCTGCTCACTCTGCCCACCAACAAAGTGAAGACACGGAAGGAATAGATTTCGACATGATATTTCTTGCATCTCAGGAATGGGAGGAATTGGTAGCTTCATACACTCTAAAGCCCACTCCTGGCCCCCATAAAGCGGCAACAATTAGCGGAACCAGCTTAGAGAGAATCCCCCCCACAGAAACCATCTGGGCAACTCTATTGAATACGATGCAGCTCTCAGCTATCGTCCTCCAATACCAATCAGATAGGCTGGACATGCAGCTTACGGTCCTTCATACTCTAGCGGACTTCACCTCAGGGATAGACAAGAAGCTCGCAGATCCTAACTGCCTTATCAAGCGTGGACAAGCAGCTGCCCAAGCCACCTAAATTGCACATCCTGAGTGCACATGCGCACCAATTTTGGAGAAACTAGCCACCCTCCCAACTTTGCTTGGAAGCCTATTAACAGACTTAAAAACAAACTCCAAATCCAACAACACCATCAACACTGCCAAGACACACACGGACCCAGAGGAAAGTACTACAGGCCAGGATGCAAGGTTAGGCAGGAGCCAATACGAAAGGAACCTCTCCCTGAGCTCAAGTCAAGCATCAGAGGCCCCCATGGCATGAACTTTAACTCAAGAAGGAGCCAGCAACCTAAATCCTAAAAGCGCACAAGCCCGCCGTACACAAAGAAGGAAAGGTAGGAACAAGAAGACCGAGATTATGGGCTGCTTCAGGGCGAGCTCCCCTTCAAGCGGATCTCTGGACCCTAAGGAGTCCACACTCCACCCGGTCCCATCGCAGCAACTTGAAGTCTCAATGATCTCTGGAGAGGGGCCATCTCCTGGGGCACACTCATACAAGTCGAGTATTACATCAGCAAAGGCAGGCAGGACCATCTCTGAGGCTTCAGACGCAAAGGAACTAAACAGCGAATCCAGAAGGGGAAGGAGAAGACCTCAAGATCCACACAACAGGAAACGCCTCATGACCGCAGAACGCCATACATCAGCAACCCAGACTCGAACAGAGCAAGATACAAATGCCCAAACATCGGACGAAGGAAAAGACCACCACAGGGGAACCTCCCTGATAGCAACAACGGGGCCAGCCGCTGCCCCAGTCACCACTGTACCGGAGGCACCCAGAGACATGGCCCAAAGGCACCCAGAGGAGGCCAGCCAAACTCAAAACAACCAGTACAGTAATCAGCCAGCAATTGATCCACAAGAAATTTGCATGGTTAATCTTATGTCACAGTGGTCAACACAATTTGCAAAACTCCAACCATATGGAGAGCCCGCAAACGATCTAAGAGTTTCAGTCCAAAGGCACCCAATAGAGTCCACCCAAATCAGAATTAATCAGACTGATGGTCAGACACCCATAGACCCTCAAGGAAATGGTACTGCCAACCCCCTGCTCCCAAAGGCCATCACAACTTGTATTAAACCAACCAAGCGACGAACCATCAAATGATCTGAGAGGAACAGACACTATTATATTTCTGCCAGAATACAAATCAAGAGGGAGAGTGGACATTTAAATAGAGGAAACATATTGCAACTTTTGCAAACAATCAAAAATCTGGATAATCTGAGCTCAACAGATCTACTTTCAATTGAGTTCATACAAACTGACGATCTGCAGGGCCCGGAGGCAACCAAAACTATCTGGAGAACAAACGAGACAGCCAATATGGTCATGAAAGAGGCAAACACATTTCAACAATGGGGATAAGGCTATATTTTGATAAAAAGCCTGGTTACCCAACCCCCTTGCTAACAGGAAACATTGACAAAACGCGCCTGCAAGATGTACACACCACCGAATCAATACTAAAAGGAGCACAGAGCATCTCTCCAGTGTCCAACAACAAAAACAAAACTCTATGGGGGCTCCACGAATTAAAGGACCCAAAGCTAGAGACAGCAGATACCAACTGGACCCAATTACCGCGGACAATCAAGGTCGATCAAACTCAATGACAGGGAATTCCCCGCACCAGTCCATCTATGAAAGAGCCTAGAAGGATCCACATGTGCATCTGGAACATCAATAGCCTGGCCAGCAAAGCAAAGGACCCGGAGGTATTAAACTATCTGAAGGCATTTGACTTCATACTCCTCCAAGAAACCTGGGAGGAACAAGCCATAGAATTACAAGGGTTTACGTCGCAACTAATCCCCACAAAAAAGGGGGCCAGATACAGCCATCGGTCGGGCGGTCTGACAGTCTATGCCTCGATCTCTACAATAGTAACCATCAACCCAATAAATGGCATCCATAGCTGCCCCAAGAGCCATACAGACAGTATCCACAACAATCATCTTTAATGAAGTAGAGTGGCCAATGATAATCATAAATATATATCTACACCTGAGGCATATGCTTAAAGGCGGCAAAGTATTGATCAAAGAAATAACAAGACTCTCAGAATAGGGTCACACAGAGAACATCATACTAGCAGGAGATTTTAATATTTACCTTCTGGGCACCACAAGTGAAGAGGACCTGCTTCAGGAATTAACAGAAGAGTGGAAAATCCCAAGCCAGGGCCAAGTCACTTAAACAAGCAAACCAGAACATCAATTCACTTACGAGAGCTCGAACATCTCAATTTGAGGGCTCTAAACGGCTGCTTTACTGAGGATAATCTACCGGTCCCTTCCTTCCATTCAACAGCAACCACCTTCCACCTTGATTACACATTCGTTACATTCCCCTGTTCCACAAAATTTCTTCTTACCAACGGTGAGATAACGAGCAAAGTGACCACTTACCGCAAGAGGTGCCACTCAAGGCAAAAGCCAAATCCTTAATCCAGGCGAGTAATAGTATCGGCAGAATACACCACCGATTACAAGCGGATAAAGTGCAGCTCTGCTTCAGTTGACAAACTATCTGAATCTGAAAAGACGCTCCTTCGCCAAGAAAACGACACGACGACCCATACCATAACCACATGGGAGAATTTTATGAAGGCCCCAGGGATAAATTTGCCACCAGGACAGGAACGAAAATAGGAGCAACAGTAAGCACCCCCTCTTCAAATGCAATCATCTTCCAGATGAGAAGACTTAAATACTCTATAAACCAAACACTAAGGCAATTACGCAGGAACCCTCAAAACTCAGCCCTGCAAGGACACTTGAGGAATTTGAAGGCAACCCTGAAAAGAACAAAATGGGACAAAAAAGGAATGAAAATGAATCACTGTGGGCAATGTTGTTGCGCGATTCAAAAACCAAGAATAGTGCCCGGTTTTGGCAGACAATCAACACCCTGCGGCTGCCAGGCCACCAAGGAATAAACTCTTATATCTCAGAGGAAGACTGAGCAAAGTATCTATATAACCACTTCAATAACGGGAATCCAGAGGTTGAACACTCTGGGGAGGAACCCAGCAGTAAACAAGGTGACGGAGGAGAAAAATCCAGATAAGAGCCCGAACCCAAACCGAATGGGGACACACAACCTGGGACAACACAGAACCGCCCCAAACCCGCCATGGGTGAAGAAGCAGCAGGCTTCGAGGCACTCCAGAACAGTGTAGAGGAACGTAATGGAATATCAGTGCTTCAAATCAGGAGGCAAATAGCCAAAGAGAGGTCAGAAGGTGCTCCAGGCCCCAATGGAATACAGCCCATATTGTATAAACATGATCCAGAGTACAGGAGTAAAGCCCTGGTGCCAGTCTTCAACGAGGTACTGCAAAAAGAAACCATCCCACAATCCTGGAAGGGATCCTCAGTCTCTCCCATCTACAAGCAGGGAGACAAGGACAACACAAACAATTATCGTCTTGTCGCCCTAATCGATAACGAAGCCAAATACTGTGCTGGAGCGATTCTGGAAGAACTAACATCCTGGGCTTTATCAAAATCCATCATCCCTGTAAACCAGACTGGCTTCTGCAGAGAAATGGGAACCACCATGAACATCAGGACCCTGGCACTGTTGATTGACGCAGTCAAAGAGGCAAAGCAACCTCTATTTCTTTGTTTCATAGATTACAGCGCAGCGTTTGATCATGTAGACCGCGTAAAACTATGGCAGAAACTGGAAAAATTAGAAATCCCACCAGCCCTTCTAAACCAGCTGATCCTATTACACACGGACACCTGGCTCAAAATCAAGCTGTGAGCTGGAATACACCTTTCTAGGTGAATCAAAACCTCCAAAGGGCTACAACAAGGGTGCACTTTAGCACCCTCACTCTTTAATCTCTTTATGGCAGACCCCCCGGGGGAATTGGACAAAAGCATATCACATGCCCCGAAACTAGGAAAAATGTCCCTTTCCAACCTTCTATATGTGGATGACCTGGTCTTAATAATTAGAACGCCAATTGGACTACATCACCTACTGGATACCACCAATAACTTTTCGCAAGCAAACGGACTACGTATCAATTTAAGCAAAACAAAAACTATGGCAATTAACTACATCAGAAGGAAAAAGTCACATTGGTATCTGGACAGGCACCACCTAGAACCAGTAACTGAATATAAATATCTTGGGGTCTTACTAGATAGCAGTGTCTCTTATAAACCCCAGATGGAGGCCCTGCGCCAGAAAGGCATCATAACAACACTAGCAATGAAGCCCCTAAAAAAAGGAAAGCACTACCAGGCCTAACCTTAGATCCACTACTACAGGTCATCCAGGCCAAGCTACAACCAATGCTAACTTATGGAAGCGAACCAGTGCAAGGGAGGGATGCGATTGCTTTGGACAAAATCATCATCCGTGCCTACAGCGCGATCTTCCACCTCCCGACCTACGCATCTCCTGCCCAAATTCGGCTACAATTTGGCCTTTAGAAGCAGTCTGTGGCCAGGAGGAGGGCGTTCATAAAAAGCTGGCAAAAGATCAGGGGAGCTGAACAAGGCTCACTAAACTCACACCTCTGGATTGGACTGAACTGACTGGTCGGGGAAAATCAACCGCCAGAGAGTACCTTTTAGACTCCTTAGCAAAACTAGGTGTAACAAATCTGTGGGACACCCCTATAACCCACCAGAGCTTCAAGAAGGCAGTAACAAAAGCAACAAAAATCATACCTATAATTGAAGACAAAGAAACTTTGGCAACAAGGGCACACGGCTGGTCTGTTCTCAATGATTACAAAGTCCTTAAACCACAACCATACTTAAGCGCAGGATTTAAAATGAAGACGACAGAGAAATTCTTAAGATACCACCCGAGCATCCTCCCCTTACTCCCGCCTCTACCTCCCTGGGAAAGGAAACCAGGAGTGCATGCTTGCCGCCTCTGTGGAAGCGGGAGCAAGGATCTTGTGCACGTAATCTGCATCTGCCCAAGCCCACTGGACATCAGACGCACCATGCTCAGTCCCACCTTCAAACAAAAAGACATTAGGACCCGCAGGCAGGCAGTGAAGTTATGTTTCAGTCCTACTGTCCTTCAATTAAACTGCCGCCTCACAAGGTTTCTCAGCATAGCAGAAAAGAGACTGACTCAGACATTACCCCAACTACCAGCTCCCTAAACCGGTCGCAGGTCCTGCTGCTTAACGGATCACACCGTTGTAAGTATAAACCAGCACAATTCTCCAGATCCAACGAAGTGATTTCACTATCGGGAAAAAAAAGAGAGGATCAAATACCCCAAACATCCGTTTCCTATTTTGCACTTCGACTAGCATTTTCCACCCAGCAAGAATATTGAAGGATATTTAAGAACTCTTCGATAAATATTTAAGTTGCCAACTTCTTAATATCGTCTGACAGTCCAATTGAATTACAACCTGCCCCCAGTTGCCCACCGGCTGCTGCATCCCAACCATCGGGGGTTGCCAAGATGACATTATACCCTTACCATTAACACAAAAACGGGGATCGGGAAATGGGTTTTCAATATTGAATGTCACCAACTACCGATTTTACAAATTATTAATTTTATTGCATGAAAGGTCTTCATTTTAGCATTGGCACACAGAGAAAAATGCAAATAATGTTTTAAGCACTTCTTAACTTACTCTGCACATTTAATTATTACTTTATTTTCTAATGTAATTGAAATTGCAAAGGTTTTAATTAACCATGCAAATAAAGACTTACTTACTGTGGCAGACTTTGGGGAGGGTACCATGTGAAGAACCCAGGTGGAGGGCGTGGTGCAGTCAGGCTCTCAGGTCCCCTTAACACAGATCTATCCTAGATACATGTCGAATGCGTCCAGAATTTCTCCAGTCACACACCTCCTCTAATTTCTAGTGTACCACTGTCACCAATTTCAGGAGTAAATTTCTTGTATGTGGTGAGTCTAGTAGAGAAACTTGCAGTTGGCTCTCCAGAAAGCTTAAGATGAGTTGGAGGATAAAGCCAGGGAGTTTGAGAGGGAGAAGCTGAGGCTAGCTCGCCAGGAACAAGAGGAGAGGAGGCAGGTGAGACAGCAGAAATTGGAAGAGAAATTTAGAGAGTGGGAAGAGAGGGGAAAGGAGAGGGAAAGAGAGCTGGAGTAGGAAAAGATTGCCCTTGAGAAGGCAGCAGGATCAGCTCCATCTGAGAGACCTTTATCAGTTTGGAGCAGGTAGTGGCCAAGATTCCAAGAGAGCTTGGAGACGTGTATTTGGAAGGGCAAAATATCTTGTAATGGTTTGTCAGCTTTGAAGTGGCATGTAAGGCGCAGGCCTTGAACGAGATGTCTAAGGCAGCAGTCTTAAAGGGTCACATGCCTTTGGAAGGGAAAGTCATCACTGGAAGGATGCCTGTGACAGACCAGATGGTGTATGACTGAAGGAAGGAAGCTCTGATCAGGAAGTCTGGGCCGAAGCCAGCTAAGTACTTTCAGAGGTACAAGGAATGCAAGAGAGCGGATGGTGTTCTGTTTAAGACTTGTATTCACAGTGTACTGCATGATTGGAATGTAAACATTGTGTTTTTTCTGTTGCTAAGATGCTTCGTTTTAATATGTGTTTTTCCAACAAACAAACAACAAGTAACGAGAGTAATTATGCACATCCCTAGCATGTTTGTTTATTATGTAAATGTGACATGAAATGGGGATAATTAAGCTTATGTAAATATATTTCTGATAGTTTAACATTTGTATTTGAGCACACAGTTATTAGGTGCTTCTGATATATAGTGTCTGGAAAGTTAGTGGATGCAAAAATGATTTACTGCCTAATGTTTATTGTTTACTCTAACAAGTGTTCAACTAGCTCCCCCTGCTCATCCGTGTTTAATGTTTATTCTAACACTGTTCGACAAGCTCAACATGCTCTTAGGCTAAACTCTCTTTAGTGTTTATCTTAACAGTCTGCAACAGGTTCTTTGAACAAACCCTATAAAACCTCCTGTGTTAAGCCATAAGTTAGAGAGGAGCTTTGCGCCAGCTATATCGGACAAGAAGGGCACGACTTCAACATTGACTCTAATCAAAGGTTGCTGTGTTTTGTGTGGCCTTCACAGGTGACACATGGGCTGTTTGCCTATCTCAACTGTTGACCAAAATAGCAGTCTTGCTATCCAGAGAGAACAATAAGGACTTATTGTTCTGAAAACAGGAATGCAAAGGTGACCCACCTTTGAAACTCAGAATGAGGCATCTTACTTACTAATCTGCTAGAACTAGCTTAGCACCTAGAAATAGCTCAAAGAGGGTTTTAGGACTATAAAATGCAATACCAATGTTAGAATTGTTTCTATTGTTTCCACTTCTTATAAATTGCTTTGCTGCATTGCAGTTTGTTTTCAGTGTGGATACAATTCATAATATATGCTCTAGGGTAGGATTTTAAACTAATCATTTTAAATACGTATTCTGTTTCCTAGAACTTTTTGAGTGTGTTACTCCTTTACAAAAGAAGGTTCGAGTGTCCACTAATTGTCCCTGATCCATCTTATGGGGCTGAAAGTTACCAGTAACACTTCTTACGCAAACATTGCTCAGTTAATTGTGTATTGGTTGCAGTCCAAATGGTTTTCTAATTCGGATTGGCAAATTGACTAAGTGCTGGGGGAAGGGGTGAGTCAGAAAAAATCTCAACTATATAACTCTAGGGGGATCTAGAGAATGTGTCTGAATGAGTGTGTGAGAGGATGGAAGTCAAGCATTTTTATTCTTTTAAACAGCTGACCGTGACAGAGTGACTCAACGAGGAGTGCTATACCCCACTTAGGCAATACCTATCAGATCTGACAGATAGGGATCCAAAGAAACTGTTGTGTTGGCTGACAAGTGGTTAGCTAATAGGGTTCACAGGGGGCTAGAGTAGCATGGTACTAAGCCAAAAGGGAAGAACTCCCATAGACTGGTTGCAAACCACAGTGTAAGGGCCAGGATAATTCCCAAGTGACCCGAGGAGGGACCAGGCAGCATGGTAATGTTGTGTCTGGTGACGACCTAAGGTGCGGAACGCATAACATTGACTTATGCTTCAACTTACGCAGGTGAGCCAGGAAAGAGGGTGGGGGGTGGGCGTAAGTTGGAAGTTGGGTATTGTTATATTTTATTTGTATAGATCTTCACTTCGCGGACACACTACGGATGTACCACTGTAATAGCCATGATTATCGGCGGGACATTACTGTAGACCACAGAAATGGGAATTTACCTGGCGTAAACGCCAGAAACTCATAGAACAGTGATATCATGGTCTATATGTAAGCAATATGATGTTATACTCTGCTATCTATGTTTTACCAAAAGCAATAAAATTATGTTTAAAAAAAATAATAATAATGTTGTGTCTGGTAAGTAGCATCATGGAAGGGGAAGGCAGGAGAGTTCTCCCAAGTCCAAGGTGGTGACTTGCAGTAAGTGACCACAAGCTGGGACATTTTAAAGAGATTGTCAGGTGAAAGACGCTCTACCAGCAGCGCTTGTAATAGCTGGCATGTTACACGTGGGTGAAAGGACCAGAGAGGGCCCTGTTGCACTCAACCTAGTTGTTGCTGATATCTGTGAGAGGGAGCAAGATGCTCTGAAGCTGCTTTAGTACTGAATATCAACACCAACATTATTGTGGCATACTAATATCGAGGACAGAACATTGAGGATAAAATTATGGAAAGGTAAGTGCATATAGCAAAGTATAGATTTACTATTTCTAACTCCACATCTACATATCTTGAAGATATATTTAGCGCATATGTACATATTTGTGGAGCTAGGTATAGAAAATATAGACTTACTTGCCTGTCTGTATTTTATTTTCTATATTCTGTCCTCAATATTCTGGCCCATCGATATTGTTGATTTGATATTCAGGGGGTACACACTCTTTAGCACATCCATCCTAACACAATTTAGTTTTTTGCAGGAAGTTAGTATCTCTGGGAGAAAGGCGCCTTCCCGAAAGGATACTGGAGCTTTCAGTACTATGGTTGAGAGGAAGTATCTCAAGCTAGAGGAGATTTTCCTTGGTACCAAAAATATAGGTTTGGTAGCCAGTGGTGAAGCCATGCAGTACCCGCTTGCCCGAGCTAAGGTGGAAATCAATGGCACGGTGGCTATAGTAAATGTGGGGGTGAAAGAGAAGCAAGGTGTTGGTTGTCTCTTGGGCAATGATTTGTTTGCACCTCACCTAGTGTTAGGACCAGAATACTTAAATGGCTTGGACAACATCAGCTTGTTGACCAGAGCACAGAGTATGTGGCAGTCTCAGAAGGAGACTGCGGGCATTCCCGATTTGCAGGGACTAGAACAATGACTAGACAAGAGGAGACTCTGGGAAAGTACAACCTGTGGAGGTCATTGCTTCTGAGCAGCAGGATTTTCTAGCTGCTAGGAGGACTATTCCGCAAAGCACAGGAGGAGTGCTCTTATCTTGTGGGACTTTGCTAAAAAGTCCAGGAATAGGTCAGCAAAGCAGAGAACGGGAAACCTTATGTTAGCTGGGAGGATAGGTTACTCTATAGTGAGCTGGTGCATCTTGAACCAGGTTCTAGCAAGAGGCTAGTGGTTCCGTTGGTGCACAGGAACTTCCTGTTGTTACTGGACCATGAAGTGCCCTTGGCATTAGAAAAACCTAGGATAGGTTGGATCCTCTGTTCTACTGGCCAAGGATATGCAGAGACACAGAGAGGTTCTGTGAATCTTGTCCCGCTTGCCAAGTTAGTAGTAAGTCAGGAGAGAGTACTAAGGCACCAATAGTGCCTCTACCAGCTGTGAATGTTCCATTTATGTGGGTGGGAATAGACATTGTAGGTCCATTCAACACCACCTTATAGTTAGGCAGCAAGTATATCTTGGATATGGTGGATCAGGCCAACAGGTATCCAGAGGCGATACACATGAGGAGCACCACTACAAAGTTCGTAGCACGAGCTCTCCTGAGGATCATTTCTAGGGTCGTATTTCAAAGGACAGAGATCACTGACCGAAGGGCACATTTTAGCTCCTCATACATTAAAAAGATGTGAGCAAGCTGGTGTGACCTCCCTCTTCTCCATGGCGTACCACACACAAATGAATGGTTTGGTGGAGTGGTTCAACACGACAGTCAAGAGCACAAAAAGAACTTTGCCAAAGAATCTAAGGAGAAATTGGGATCTTCTCCTGCCATCTCTCTTGTTCGCCTATTGAGATATTGCACAGAAGCGAGTAGGGTTAAGTTCCTTTCAACTTCTGTATGAACTGCCGGTGTCGGGTCCACTGACATGAAGTAGGTAACAGTCAGGTTCACCCACTGCATGCACAAATACTTTTTGTGATGGAATGGGAGGTGTCCACTACACAGACTGAGGTGAGGGCCTTTTTTTGGACTTGTGGGATATTAAAGGAAATTTGGGACAGATGTACAAAGTGATTTAGCATTTCTTAACGGTTTGAATCGCTATTTGGACTTTTGATATGTACAAAGGCCAAATTGGGGTCGCAATTTGTGATTTCTACCCTGTAGAAATCGCAAATTACGACCGTGATATAGGAAATTGCAAATAGAGATGACCTATTTGCGATTCCTAAAGCACATGTACAAAGCATTTCTCAAAATGCAAATTGGGCATTTAGGAAATGCTATTACCATTGACCCAAAGTTGATGATAACCATGTGCAAAATTAAAAAATGGATTTCAAAATGATTTTTTTTTGTGTGACATGAAGTGCACATCTGCCCATAGGGCATATGTGCACGTAAATGTGCACTACAAATTTCAGGGTGCCTCTAGGGGGGTCTTAAGGCTAGAGGCACCCTTAGGTATGGATTTCCTAAATCGCGATTTCCTATTAGGAAATCGCAATTTAGGAAATGCAAACCATTTCCTATTTGGCCCATAGGTGGGAATGCAAGAGCATTTCCTATTTGCGATTTCCTAATAGCGATTCCTACTCTGTAGGAATCGTTACTAGGAAATCACAAATTTTGTACATATCATTTTGCATTTCCAATCGCTAATTAGGAAATGTAAAATTTGAATTTCGTACATCTTGCCCTTTGACACTAACCATGGGAGTATAGTTGCCCCATTCATTGCACTGACCTCCAAGAAGCAGCCCAGGAAACTGATCTGGACTGAGGTGTGTCGAAGGTCATTTGAGGAGCTAACCAAGGAACTATGCAATGCACCTATACTGAGAGTGCCTGACTACAGTCAGCCTTTTATTGTACAGATGGATGCCTCTGACAAGAGAGTTAGATCTGTGCTAGCTCACCTGGATGACAAAGGAAGAGAGCATCTGGTGGTCTTACTAGGGAAGGAACTGGGTGGCCATAGAGAAGCAGAGCTTTGCAATAGTATGGACTTGAAGAAGTTCCACCCTTACTTGTTTTGCACCAGGCGTGTAAGGCAAACAGATCATAAGCCATTGAAGTGGTTGATGGCTAAGAAGGTTACTACAAAGATTAGATTTGGTAGTGGAGCACAGAGCCGAATTGAGCCATGGGAATGCAGATAGACTTTCCAGTCAGTTTGCCGAACTGACGAACCAATCTCTCCAGGTTAGGAGTTGGTTCGGAGTAGACTGATCTGGGAGGGGTGCCTGTTGGGATGGAAAAGTCCCTTGCATGGTGACTTCCCCCCTGCCCTCAGTGCCCCAACTGCATGGATATCTTGATCCCTGGTACTGATTTTTGGTCATGGGTGAACATAGATCGTGCATGTGCACTATGACCTAGGTCTGTCTCATGGTAATTAGGTCTTGTTAGATGAGGGGCACACCAAGCTCTACCATCATAGATCTACTGCTCTTGCCAAAAGTTACATGCAATGTTGGCAGCATTCCGGTTTTAAATTTGGTAAGGATCAGTAGTAAGAACAGACCTTTTTACCTGTGTCATTGGAATGACACATGTAACGTTGAGCTGCTGTGTGCTGTGTACTTAATTCACCCTTGGCCTACATGGTGAATATGTGTAGCCTGGGCAGCATATGATACTTGCTTGTTCGTGCTGGGATGTTTGTGTATCTGTGCATGGAACATAACATGGACACCTTTGGGTTCCATTTTGGAATCCCAGGGTCTGGAAAGTTTGGTGGAGATGAGGACCACAACCCCAGATAGAGTATGTGGAATGTTGACATTTTTGAGGGCTGGGGTGGGAACACACACACTGGACAAAGATAAGCACGGCATAATCTGTGCGCATCAAAGGTCTCTTTGATTCAAAGGAGAGTTACTGGTCAGTGGGCCAGGGCTCATTGTAACTGAAAAGGTGGGTCTGATAAGGCTGGCACTGTAAGACCATAGAATCATGATAGAGGGGAAGGTTTAGGCCTTTGAACCTTTATGAGGCATATTCCAGTGGAAGATGACAGCCAGGTGTAATTCTGGTGACTCCCTTGGCCTGTGAATTGGAGCCACTCCAGCTGTGGCAGGCTGTCCCATTGACAAAGAACAGGACAGGTGAAAGGGTGCTTCAAAGAAGTCGACACCCATAACAGGAATATCAAAGGACAAGACAATAAATCACATCAGTGTCTGGATTTGGACTATAAAGGTTGGAGCCTGCGACCTACAAGTTGTTAAACAGCACTGTTTAAAAGGGGAGAAGATCACCAAGACTTCAACCTGTAGGAACCAGGACTAGGGACCAAGATCTGCTAGTCTATCAAATGCAACATATAATTTTGGTAGCTGTGGTTAGATATAAATGCACATCAAATGAACAAAAGCATTAGGGTCCTGTGTTAGTCACAGCTAATTGTAGTGAGTACAAGCACATTGGTTCTTCCACAGTATCGAACACCCTGCTACCAATAATAATCTTCATGAATGTATTGTCTGTTCCTCAAGTGTTCAGACAGACCTTGATTGAAAGACTGTATACACATCAGGCAGCCAGAGAATATGTACACATCAATTGATATTTAATATATGGACTGTTTGATGTGTGCTCGAGTATCATTGTATGTTTGCTAGTCTCCCTGTTGGGTGAGGGGCCACCACCCAGGATGTCAAAATTACTTGCCTATAGCACAAGCCTTCTGCCTGCCTGCCAAGACAAGAGGAGAGTGCACCAAGGGAGGGAGGCCCAGCAGGGATCTGCAGAGTGGATCCTGATGATCGAATTGGGAGACGTTTGGTCCCGTCTGCACCATCGAATGGAGAAGTTGTCAACCCTGTGTGTCAGGAGGTGCCCACCATGAAGTTAGTGCTGTTGCCCTGGCATAAAAGAAGTTGGCAACCTGCATGTGTCAGGATGTTGCCACCGTGAAGTTCAGGCTGTTGCCCTTGTGCAGAGATGTCAGTGAAACTAGTGAGCCAGGAGGGGGCCACCGTGATATTAGGGCCATTTTTGTGCAGGTGAAATTGGCAACCCGCATGTGCCAGGAGGGAGCCACTGTTGAGGCAGACCCATTGCTCTAGATCATCGTGCCCAGGCTGCTGTGAAGAACACTTACCGATTGATAAGGCAGCCATGGAGACGATGTCTGACACCAACGCAGCCATCCGGAGAATGAGGAGACCCAAGCGTTAGTGGGGAAAGACAGCAAGAGGTTGTTGGCCCTCAGCATTGAGAGACTGGGACCCGCATAGACGTGAACCAGTACGCTAGCACTTGTCGGCTACCATGGGTGGGTAAAACTGTATGAGGCCTGCAGGCCTGTTGGGAACTTGCACAAATTTTGCTCCAAGGAAGACGCTTGCAAGGGGACCTGAAGAGACTGTGGATTTATTTTGTTTTTGCCTCTAAGGTTTGGTATTTATAGTAAAATACTACTTGTTTCATAAAAGCCAGTTTTTGACTGGCCAACCATCTTATTACAGTTACTGTTTGTACTTTGAGTCATGCGCCTATTTATGCCTCACCTCTACCTCCCCCTCGAAGAGCCTTGGACTGCTTGACTCACGACACTACTGAGAGTCAAATGCTGAAACAGGCAGTACTTAGCCCAGTTACTTAGGACCCATACTGGGTTGGGCCCTGGGACAGCTAGAGTAAAAGGCCACAACAACCAATTTTGGGCCCAGTGACCCCTGCTTGCCCTTTGGCCTTCTGAATAGGGGTTCTAACAAATACAAAATGCAATTTGTGAAAAGCCCCCAAAGAGTTTTTCCAGAAACCTATTGCTCATTTGGGAGAACGTTATATTAATGTACCCATTTTTGCAAATGTTCACATTTAACGACAAAATGCATTTAATAGTGCAATTTGGTGGTACTTTTGCAGATCCATTTTTATGGAGCTACATCAAGAGTTGGGAAAAAGCGAAGGTGTCCACACTTATCCACATCTTTGTGTTTCTGCTCCCTAACTTGTGGTCAATAGCCTATTGATGTAATGACCCTTCCTTAAATTGTAATAGGTACCATTGTTGTACTGGTTTCCCTTATGATGAAATTGATAAAAACAAAGTATAAACAAATAGTTGGAGATAACACCTGTATGGATAGAGTACGAGAATATAAGAAAGTACATTTCACTAAAACAGTGTCACACGAATTTCTTCAGGACCTTGTGCTTCTGAGTTTTTAATATTCTCGATTATTGACTGAAAGAAGAAAGTTCTAGTTGTGTTGGTTTCTCAGGAGGTCAATAGAGCCAGTTTATTTCTGGGTGAGGTGACATTTATGTTGTCTAATGTGGTAATATAATCAATTCAAGAAAGGAAATAGAGGGCCAGGCCGTACAGTAGACTATCAGTTTGCCTATTAAAAGACAACATTTGCATGAATTCTAATCGTTTGAAGCCTTAGTAAAGGACACACAGCCACTTATTTTCCCGAATGCTTCCCTGTTTTTGGCAAATTGTGCCAGCCATTTTTCCAAGTGGAATCATAGCCTACTTATGTAAGATCAGTCTGCTAGTGTAGTAAGGTCTAGTTAGTCTATTACTTCCAATCTGTTGTTCTCTCTCTAGGGATGAGTTATAGAAGTTTAGTGAACCTATAATGTTCTTTTTTTCTATGAAATCAGCAACCATTCGATCATAATGATGCCAGAATTGTCGAGAGTAGAGGTTGTCAGTGAATCTATCAAAGAGTCAGTAGCCACTATCAATGGAGGCAACCAATGCATTCCTTGTTCTTATGTGCAAAGGTGAAATCTTTTTCTAAGTTCCAAAAGAGATGCCAGTTGTTTATTACACTGTATATCTGCCTCTAAGATTAGGTATTCACTATTATCACTATGCATTTGGGAAAATGTTTTCAGAATAGTTAATATGATACAATCAGGATATCGAGGGTGGAACCACTTCTTTGTATTGGTCGTGTAAAGGTTCCATGGATATCCCCCTTTACCCGCTCATCACATATTACACACCTCAATTCCATCAATAGCCCCAGAAGAAGATTACGCTGAGCATCAACTCTCTTATGTTTTGTGCCATGTCTCTTTGTGCTCCTCAATGGTCATAAGTATCATATGTTTGGTAGATATTTTTCCATTTCGGTCCCCACAATCATTATAGTCATTATGGCATATTTTGTCAAATACTCTCAATTAATCTCATTAACTCTTTTAATAGGTAGTCGATTCAATTCAATTCAATAAACTTTATTCGGTTTATACCTTGTTAAAACCAGAAAAGCATCATGACAATTGTACAATATTAAAATATGAAACCATAAACAATTCCATAAAGATAAACTTTTAACAGAATTTTAAAATATACAATGAATGCTCATGTTAAGAAAAAGAACCACAGTCGTGTATAAATGAAGCCTGCCATAATCAGGATGATGACACTAAACTGCTAAAACCTAAACAAATAACGCAATACAGGATAAAATCATATTGCATATTGGACAATCAAAAATCGTCCTCTATGGGGGACCGTGTTCTAATAAGCTAAGACATGTCAATTCCTATATTATCTAGTGCGTCCCTATTATGCAGGACCTTAGAGAGAAACACGGCTACCCTAAAGGAGGCTAAACTATCCTTGAGCTCATACAGAAATTGAAAGGACTCCAGATGGTAAAAAATTCTTTCATTCAAAAAGAGCAGTTTAAGATATAGTTTTCTATATGACTGATAACATTTACAAAAAAGTTATATGTGCAGGGTCGATTGGTCCGATCTGTTATCACAGGGGCATTTTTGGTTAAGAGGGCCCCACCCATCATTCCTTGGAAAGGAGACCATTCGATGAAAGATAAGAAGTCAAAATCAGTTTTAAAGAAATCTGTGGTGAGCATTATGGACTAGCGCAAGATACTTTTTGCACCCAGACTGAACATTCATAGACAAATATCTTCCCATAGTGACCTTGGAATAGTCTGATTGAGCTCTTTCCTCATGGCAATTTGTTAGGATGCGCTCCTCAAGACATTTGTTTGAATAGCCAATAATATCCTCCAAGTGGGCCCAAAGGTCCCCAACTGTCTGACCAAGTCCTCCAAGGATGTTCTTTATATGCTTCAGCCAGGGGATCTCACTTGCCTGATCAAGATCCATACAATCTTTAATGATAATCTAGTAAAATGTGTCTCTGCTTTAGACCAAACAGAATATCATATTAGTAGCTGTTTAGTTTTTAATAAGTCTGAAACAAACCCAAAACCCAATTCGCTATGAAGGATAGATTCTGATGTGGATTGGGGTAGTGCTAGGAGTCTTCTTAAAAACATATTTTCTTGTTTTTGTATCATTTCATTGTCCTCCAACCCCAGACTCCTGCTCCATATACTGCAGCTGAAATTGATTTGGCATTGAATAATATAAGAAGCTCTCTAATAGGTTTGTACCTAATTCTGAGGCAAACTTAAAAAGACCTTCATTATTTCTTGCCATATTCAATACACAGCTTTCCCCGTGGGGCATCCAGACCCCTTTAGAAGAGAACCGGATTCCTAGGTAGTTAAACGTTTTTATATTTTGTATTTTGCTCCCCTTGATAAAAAAAGTGTTACCCTTTTCCCTTGCTTGACCATAGCTCATGGTAAAAGTTTTTGCTATATTTATTTTTAAGTCTCTGTCTTCCATATAGCCTGTAAAGGAGTTGATAATTTTTTGACTTCTTATAGGTGTAAGCGCCAAAATTGCCACATCATCTGCATACAAAAGCAGTGGTATTGTCCGCCTTCCAATTCTTGGGTTATCTGCACCTTCCTGCTGAAGTTTTCCATGCACCCCATATATGTATAAAGAGGAGAGGAAGGGCGCCAACCGCACCCCAGCCGAACTCCTCTCTGTATATTAAAAGGTGCGGTCTAGAGGAGTGAAATAATTTCCTAGGTGCCCCCAGTTATTACATATAGGCACAGAGTTTATTATGATTTACCACATCAAATGCACAACTTAAATCAATAAAACATAGATATAAGGAACCCGTTTTTGCTTAAGTATATTTCCCCATCAGCAGATTTAAGTTGAGCGACTGCTTAACAGTCCCCAGCCCTTTCCTAAAGCCATATTGGGAGTTCGTTAAGATGTCATTTGCATTGGCCCAGTTTTCCAATCTCTCTAAAAGGACCCTCCCTAATAGTTTTGCAGAGGAATCGAGTACAGAGATTGGTCGATAACACTTCGGGTCCTGTCTTGATCCCTTCTTAAACATTGGTATGATATATAATGAGCAGGCCCAGGATTGTGGTACTTGTCCTGCTCCGGCTGCATTTAGAAACCTTGGTCATAAACGGGGCCCAGATGGGCATCCCAGACTTGTAGGTGTCCACTGGGACCCCATGAGTGCCAGGTGCCTTCCCCCTAGGGCTTTAATCCAATGCCCCCTGCCACCTATTCCAGGGTAAAAATCATATCTAGAGGAGCAATAACCTCAGGCATCTGCGTAACTGCTTTTGTATCCTTAGTCTGAAAAAAATCAGGCCAAAGTGCTCCACCCATTGTAAAGGGGTAATGGATGATTCTAAATCTGGTGCTATACCTTTGGAGAATATGGGGGCATTAATAGTTCTCCAAAACATAGAGCTATCCCCAGTTTCGGTGACTCGTACGAGGTCCTTCCATGCTTTCTCTTGTAGCTCCTTCTTCCGATCTCTTACTGCTGACTTATATTTCAATCTAGCTTCCTGTCTTCTGTGAGATTCCTAGGATGCTGATGTGAGAGGTTAATAAGAGTGTTTCAAGCCTTGGTGCATTGATGGTCAAACCAACCTGTTTTTTCCCACTTTTGTCCTCTTGGTTGCTGAGTCAGTAGTTGGCTAACGGATTGCAAGATGGAGTTATGAGCTTCCGTTGTCTCCTTATGATTATTAACTGGTTCCAAGTTGTCATAAAATGCTCCATATTCCAGGCTAATAATAGTTTTAACAATTTAGAAGGCTCAACCTCTACCCATTTCATCTTAATGCCATTCAGGCCAATGGGAGCAATATTATTGATTTGACCTGCCTCAGGGTTGGGGGGGGGGGGATCTTATTTTAAGTATTAGAGTGAGTGGGTTATGGTCACTTATACAGTTTACTCCCACCTGACAGTTCTGTAGAATTATTCTTTTTCTATCCAAGATAAGGAAGTGGTCAATAATACTATTTCAGCCTCTCCCTATAAAAGTTAATAGCTGGAAATGGTGATTCAATCTGCTAGGTTCTACAATTTTCAAATTATATTTCAATATTAGACATTTAGTGCTGTACCATAGCGGCAATGATTAAAATGAGCCATATCATCCCCCTTACAATCAGTAAGCCCGCACACCTGCTTAGACGGAAAGGACACAATGACATATTAAAATCCCCTGCCCAAACAACCTAATAATAATTGACATCTAGCAGGAATGTAAACAATAGACATCAGTTTATGATTTGTGCTTGGGGCTCCCTTTATGGTTACATTCAGAATTGTTGCCTGTACATGAAAAGATTCGATTGATAACATTTTGTATTGCCATTGACAATCGATTCTCAGCATCATTACCAGTCATCCTCTAGCATGCCCATAAGTTCCTTTTTTTGGTCTCCTTCAGTAAATATATAACAATTACTTTAAAAGAATTATCATAATAGCCAGGTTACTTGTATGGAAACCCAATAGCAATTTACAAGAGATTAAATTATTTAGTTTTTCCACGTGCCCTGCTATACTAGTGGTATTCAATCTTATCAATTAGACACCATTCCAGAACGGAGTAACCTCTCACGTTCCTTGCGCCCCTGCAGTTCAAAACAGGTGGGAACAACAGCCAAAGATGCAAAGAGCTATCATTCAGCACTTTTAAGAGATCTCATGGTTGCATTGCATTCATGATTCTACCATGTTCTATTTCTATTATCAGGAGAAATTTAGCAAATTGTTTTGTAGAACACAAGAGAGATTTACCAAACATTGGTTCAGAAAGTTGAAGATAATTGTTACATTTCTCCTGTGGGATGTTTTTTCAGTTGTATAGTTTTGAGGTGGGGCATCACATCCATTCCCTCTGCTCCTAATAGATGAGCATTTGCTAGGACCATGCTGAAGAATATCACTGAGGTGAAGTCAAAGTTGTGTAACAAAAGCAGGGACCAAAGAGTCGCTAGTCTTTAACTGTTGGACTAATTTGATGTCAACAAAGGAGAATAATCTAAGGGTGAGCACAGTATGGAATAAATGTAAAAGAATGAGTGATTCATTAAGAGTGTCATTTGTCAGCCTCCCTTTTGGAAACAAGTTGATAAAGTCTAATGTTGCTTCCATTGTTGGACTTTTGTGACTATTATGCAATTTGTTTAAGTCAATTCTCATAATTTAATGATTCATCATTGTCCAAAATACAAAATAAGAGAGTTTACCTTGGAGTGATTTGATGATAAACCTGCTTGTGTTGATTCCCTTTGAGGGTAGTGATTACGTAGATGCTAGAAGTATTTTCAGATTCTGTTGGCCACTACACCCGTGGTTAGTTCTGATTGTTTCTGCTTTTTAGCTGGCTCTCTGAACTTTCAATGTGAATTTTTCTAGTGTACTTTTTTGAAGTTATATGTGTTTTTTGTAATTGTTTACTAGGAGGATCATTTATTGTGCTCATTGGTAGAAAAATGGGATAAGGAGGATGAACTGTGATAGCAGGAGGTTCTTCTAGAGCTAGAGGAGGTTCCATGCATATTTTCTTTGATTCCCTGAATTGTTTTCTTAGAAAAGAAATGGTGTCAATACGAACTTTTTGAGCTTTCTTCCGACGTGCAGACGTGCAGATTTTTCTGCTTATTGTTTTTTTCCCTATTGTGGTTGCTGTATAATACCAAGAGTGGGAGCATGATTAGATTCCTGAAGATTTACTATTTCCACTTGGGGTGACAGTGATACTTTAGGAGAAGAGGGAATATCTAGAGTCTGATCACGATCAGATGTTAATGTTATTGTCTGTTTGGCAATCCTTATTGATTCTCATTTTTTAAAGACATAGTGATTAGCCATATGATTTCAAACAACTCGCACATCCTTTGGAGTCAACTAATATTTTTAATATTGGCATAAGATGTTCTGACGTGATGTATGATTAGAGGCTACAAGAGGCTGCCCCAATGAGTGTGAGCATTGAACATAACATGAAATGGGAGTATGTGCGTAACATGTAAGATAGGCACAAAATCTTTTGTTAGGCAATCATTAAGAGTCCTCTTTTGTAAGGGGCGAAGCTGAGAGATTGGTATGTGGGATAGTTATCGGTTTGGTGTGGATCTTGAATATTGATGTCAGAATATCAGTGGTCCTAAATATTGACAGCAGAATATTATTGGTACTAGTAATTGATTATCATTGGTAAGAATATCCTTTTTATGTTTGTTACTTTGCCAATATTTTAAAATATTGCTTCCTTTAATACTGTTGTGTTTTATATAATTTGTTGTTATTTTTATGAGTATATTTTGTATGTCCATTGAATATGCATAATATTTAATTCAGTAATGCGTGTTTAAAATACACTTTTAATTTTAAAATGTTCAAAATTAAAATTTTGAATTTTCATAGATTTTCTACAATTTTTAAAATTATTGTTATACATTTTTGATTTAGATTTTTTGGTTTTTCATTTTCAATTTTAAATAATTATTTTTTTAATTATATACTTAACATTTTTCAATGGTAGTATTCAATTACAAATCACCCCCTCAATTGTTTAGTATTTACCACAATGTGGCCTGCTTTGCATTGAGTATAGCAATTTGACCCACTCAGAGTTTAACACTTTCCCAAATGTGGCTTAGTTTTGGATTGGGAATAGTACTTTGACCCCCCCAGAATCCACGATTTCCCAAATGTGGCTTAGTTTGGAGTGAGAATAGTACTCTGACTACACCAGAGTCCAAAACTTTCAACAATGTGGCTGATTTGTGTGGGAGAAGTAATTCTGAACTTCCCCCATCCCAGAGTCCAGTATTTTGCCAAACGTGACTAAGTTTTGATTTAGAATAATACATTTGACAACTGTTGACGCTTTTTACATCAAAGGGCACATTGATGGATCGAGGTTATGAGTGAGCCTTTAAAGATGAGAGCCCTAAACACAATTTTGTTTAACCCAGAGAAATCGCTTAAGAAAGTCCACATGACACAAGGTTTAAGTACAAACCATGAAGTTTTATTTTAAAATCTTGCATTAGAGAAGGCTAAAAGGTATAAGGTTAGTCAATCAATTCAAACTTTACATAATACAAATAAATACAAAATAACACTGGCCGTGGAAACTAAGCTCTCATCTATTTAATCACAAGTATCGAATACGGTCTAGCATGAGGCAAAATATGAGTCAAGGAGCATTTGTCCTAAGGACTGCTCAGTAAAACAGTTAAGTGTCAGGAAGCGCAATCCATGGATCCTCTGCTCAGCAACATATAGGGAGGGGCAGTTTGTTGCAGGACTTGCCTAGGGTTTCTGTCTCTCTCGGGGAAACCTTTGGCAACATAACAACCTAAAACACAGCAGGACCCCTTCACAAAACTGTGAAAAAAGATCTCCATGCATTAAAACAACATGATACCTTCATGAGACCGCCAAGCGAGCTTCCGCATCAACAGTGCTTTCCTTGACTAAACTTACCCCCCGACATCTTGGCCAAAACATGCTGCAAGCAAGCTACCATTGACAACTACACTAGAGAACTTGGAAGTCTAGCTTTTGCTACCTGTTTTGCCTAAAGACCAAAATCTGGTGAGTTTGCCTGCTCTTGCGAGCCCCGAAAGTCTCAGCAGCCATTTTGAAGGCAGAGGCTAATTAAGCTACGCCCATTGGTGTTCTCGATGTTTTGTCTTGAGAATCTGAAAAAGAGCAGACCTCCCCACCACACCTTCGTCACCCAAGGGGCTTCGAAATCAGCAGGCCTCAACAAGCAGCTAAGTACTACTGAGATCCTTCAGACTACAAGGCCAGATGTACAAAGCATTTTTCTGTTCGCAAACGGCCCCATTTGATTTCTCAAATGGACAAAATGCAAAATGCGATTAGGTAACTTGTTACCAAATCATATTTTGTATTTGCGATTCAGTATTTGAAAGTGGCGTGTTTAGGGCATGCCTTCAAAATTTGAATAGGTATGGGATGTATTCCTTTTTTGAGACCAAATTCCAGTCGCAAAACAGTAATACTTACCACAAGTTTAAAACTGGTGGCAACCCATTTGCAAAGGGGAAGGGGTCCCAAAGGGACCCTTTCACTTTTGAGAATGTAATAAAAATATGTTTTAAGAGCAGGCAGTGGTCTCATGGACCACTGCCTATTCTTAAAGAATGAAACTTCATGGTTTCATTTTTTTCTTTTTAAACGCATCCCGTTTTCCTTTAAATAAAACTGTCTGCATTAAAAAAAAAAAAAGATTGGTTCATTAAAAAGCAATCACAGATATGGTGGTCTGCTGACATCAGCAGGACACCATCCTTGTGATGGCTGCGATTTGTAATGGGTTGCAAACTGCGACCTACCATATTAATACTCATGAGGTAGGTCGATCTGTGACCCACAAGGAATCCCTAAATGAAACTCAATGAGTTTCATATATTAGTAATACAGATTTCCTAGTTGCGATTCAGAGAGAATTGCAATTAGGAAATCAGTATCCTAATGTTTGTACATCTGGCCCATAGTTTCTTTTTTTAACAAAAATGCAGAGTTTCTCTAGAGATCAGAATTGGGGCTTAAAATAGGAAAGTTTCAAATCTATGAAGGACTCTAGCAAGGAGTGGACAATTGCATAGACGAATACTAAAATACTAAAAAGGGTCTGATCCCCAAAAACGTGACCGTTGGGTGCAAATCGCATCTGCTAGAATTTCTTTTATAATCATAGTAGAATGCATGCATGTGACAAAGGCTTAATGTATTGGAAATTTTGTTATAACCATAGTGTGTGTATAGACGGCTAAGCCAAAGTTCATAATTAAGGCTCCCTGTTTTCCGTTTTTACTGATTTGTACAGATAAATACAGACAGAAAACATTTATTTTCTTGTCTGTATTTATTTTTAAATGTGGATAAAAACGGAAATTGGGTTGCTTTTTGAGTAATTCTAAATACTGTCTGCCATGACTGCCAGGCCTATGGCTGTGTGGATTGATAGGTTAGGGGGCTAAAAATGAAAGGAATTTTAGTAAAGAGGCTGTAACAGAAGTAGATATGCACAAGGTTGATTCTGAAATTTGCATATTTCCTTTTAAGTGTATTGATTTATCTTTTGCAGGTGTTTACAGCATTGAAACATGGTAGGCATTCAAGTATGAGTGCATATTTACCGGTTAAATACATTTGGAAATATACTAATTTCAGATTTATTTTTCCACAAAACCATAAATAAATATGGATAAATACAGATACAATTAGCATAAAATAAATATGGATAAATACAGACGGAAATGCCCAAAAAATAAATACCATAAAACAGGGAGCCCTATTCATAATCTATCGAGATTGGGGGAAAGTCTTCTTTTGCATGAATGTCCCACTAATAAGTATGGGTACCCACCCAAATCTGAGAAAAAGTGAATTCAGAGCATGAGCATAATGTCAGCCCAACCAAACAGTTAACACAACCGCAGCTCGCGACATTATAGCAGGGAGGTCCTATTTCATTAAGAGTTCAGTTGTATGACAATTGTATTTGTTGTAAAAGATCAACCAATTTCTCCCACCCTGATTCGATAGAAGACAGAGAAAAAACAATCAGTCTTGAGAGGCTACAGGGAAGCATAGCACAGGTGTATCCAGGTAAGTCTAGCTTCACCTTCTGGGGGATTAAGAACAATTTCAGAAAAAGGCGACACTCCTGGCCATTGTACTTTCTCGACAAGGGATAAAGTCCAAAGGGAACTCTAGATCCAAGAGGGGCCCTCTTCGAGGAAAACCGTGAAGCTCTCCCACCCCAGGTGGGACCAACCACACTAAAAAGATACCACACCTGCATATACTGTTCTGCTACTATATATTGGTACTGACCTGGAGGACTGCTCTGCCAAATCACTTCCAACCTGACTTGCTGTCACATGGCCACATTGTGAGAGATTTTAGAACTTGCTAATGGAGTCAGATACAGCTCACCTATATAACAAAAGTTAACCTAATACATTTGTAGGTCAATTTATATCTCTCCTCAAACTCATGATAGTCTGTTTCTAGAAGCTGTCACTTTAGATGATATGGTACCTGAGCATAGGGAGGTGAATTGACTCACCCAGGATCACACAATATAAAGAAAACAGGAATGCATGACTAAGAGAACATAAATCAATCATAAATAATGCATATGTGTGGAGTTGGAAGGGTGAATGTTGGCACATCATGGCAATTATATTTGTTTCTTTAGTATATCATCTGTATGTGTCTTTTATATTCAAAGCCGGCTTTAGGGCAGTGAGACTGGTTGCGGCCGCTCTGTGCGCTGACCTGGGGAGGGGGCGCTGACCTCAGGGGGAGGTGCTGTGTTTAGTAATAACTAATGATTTAAAAACACCTTGTGTATCCAGTTTTCAGGCAACAAATAAAAATGTCAAGATAACTTTTGTGATTAATGTTCTTGATAGAGAGAGAGATCAGAGTTTTGTCTAGTGGCAGTTTTCGCTTGCCATAAAGCAGTGCAGAGGGTTAATATGCCTGTTGCAAAGAACTTGTACCTTGCAGATCACAGATCAGTATTTTATGTGGATAGCTGAGCGGACTACTGGTTTTGTCACAGACATGCTTTTGTCACCGCAGTTCATAAGATACATCCTAATATAGGACAGTGACTGTTACAAATGTCATCAAAGAACTGCATGCAAACTGCATAAAATAGTTAGGACGTTTTTTCCCCAGTCTTTCATTATTTTTTCCTAATGTTGCTGAAAAGGGTTTATTTGGGTAGATATACATTCTTATTAGGAAAGTCAGCCTTCACCAGCGCTTTAAAACAAATTAAATGTATGTGATAGAGGAGCTATGGAGAAAAGAGGGGCACTTTTGCCAGGTGGTCATGATGGAATCCGAGGAAGAGGTCATAGGGGGGGGCCAAAAAAGATTGTCGCACCGGACACCAACAGTGCTAAAGGCAGCCTATCTCTCCCACTGTTATTTTTTCTCTAACCATCTGTACAGCACCTGCTATGTTTAGCCCGTGAGGCACTTTTTAAACCAAATCAAAAGAAAAAAATGTATGTTTATTTATGTATGTTTAAGGGACAAGAAGTAAGACAATGAAAGAGAGAGAGACTGGAGGCAAGAGCAAGAGGCAAATTGATAAAGACAAAAATGGAAAGATGGCAGACAGAATCTGATAAATTAAGATGACCAGAAAAGAGGGAGTTAAGGTATATAGGGCCTTATTTATAAGCTGGCAGATGGCCCGTCGATCCGCCAGGGGAACGGAGTGAATTACTCCGTCCCACTGGTGGAGGGACCACACGCCACATTTATGAATAGACCTCCTGTTCGCCTTCACTGCGGATCCTGCCAATGCATTTTGCTGTTTGGTGCAGCATGATGCAGCCCTGCACCAAACAGTTTTCTTTTTCATTAAAAAAAATAAAAAATACAAATCCCGAAGCGGTGTTTTCTTTTTGAAAATAAAAAGTGTAATGCTCCCCTCAGCATGGGAGTCATCTCTCATGGCACGGGGCGCATTATTAGCATTTTACCGTCTCTATACCTTTTTGTTTTGAAATACCTTCAAAACCCTTTCAGATTCAGTTCGAAATCCATCATCTGCTGCGCAAAACTGAAAGGTAAATGCATTTAGGGAAGTATAGATTTAATATTTCTAACTCCATATCTACATACCTTGAAGATATATATATATATATATATATATATATATATATATATATATATATATATATATATATATATATATATATATATATATATATCTGGGCTCAAGCATAGTACCTGGTCATCTTCTAGGGATTTTCAACCAAATGCTCTGGGCTGGTTACTTCCCCAAAAGCTGGAAAGTCGTGTCAATTCTCCCTCTCTTAAAAAAAGCTAATCTGGACACTGACACTCCTAACAACTATAGGCCAATATCTCGACTTCCCTTTCCGGCCAAACTGATAGAGAAAGCCTGAAACACCGAGCTCTCTCTTTACATCCAGGAACACGATCTACTGGATTTCGCTCAGTTTGGTTTCAGAGGCCAACACAGCACTGAGACAGCTTTGATTACAGCCGCAGAATACGTTAGAAAAACTTTAGACAAAGGAAGAAACGCTGCCCTAATTTTACTTGATCTTTCGGCAGCGTTCGATACTAACTATCATCAACTCCTTATCAACCGGTTGTTCGAGATAGGTGTCAGAGGTACTGCTCTTAGCGTCCTCAGCTCTTTCCTCTCTGACAGAACGCAGTACGTGGAATGTAACGGTACCAGATCTACTTCTTTCACCCTTCCCTGTGGTGTTCCAAAGGGGTCTTCGCTGAGTCCCACCCTTTTTAATCTGTACGTTACACCCCTGGCCTCACTGATCAAAGGCCTTGGCTTCTCGGTTGTTTCCTACGCTGACGACACCCAAATTGTGGTGTCAGTCACAGAGAATGCCGACAGCACAGCTAATTGTTTCCACAACTGTACGCTGCAGATAGGGGTCTGGATGTCTAACAACTGCTTGAAACTGAACTCTGATAAAACTGAGGTGCTACTGTTTGGCAATAATCCATCATTTTGGGGCCCTAGTTGGTGGCCTCAGGTAATGGGTCCACTTCCCACTCCTGTGCCAAAGGTGAAAAATCTGGGAATTCAGTTTGATGAAAAACTTTCCTTTGTGGGACATGCCAATGCTATCACTTCTTCTTGTTTTTTTATTTTCAAATCTCTTAGGAAGATTTTCCCTTGCATGCCTTTGGACCTGCGGAAAGCGGTGATTACCACTCTAGTCTTTGCTAAAATAGACTACTGCAACGGGCTCTTTTTGACGGCCCACAAGAAAGCCTTAGATAAATTACAATTGGTCCAGAACGCGGCTGCTGGGCTGCTTTTAGGGATCCCAAAACATCAGTCGGTGTTCAAGTCTCTCCCATCACTTCACTGGCTCCCGGTCAAAAAAAGGGTTATGTTCAAATCCCTGTGCATAGCCTTCAAGGCCCTCCATTCTGTGGGACCAGCCTCTATCAGGCAACTCTTCCATCGCTATATCCCAGCCAGAAACCTAAGGTCGGCCTCCCAGGCTAATCTGGTTGTCCCCAAGTTTAGGGGAGCTACTTGGGGAGGAAAGAGTTTTGCAGTCACGACTGCCAAACTCTGGAATACTATGCCACTTACCCTCAAAACCTGTCGCAGCCTTGGATCCTCAGGGTCGTATGTTGCTTGTTATGGTCCACCTCTCGATACCACCACGGTCTGATTTAGTATACAGACTCCATGGAGTGATCAAGCGGGGGAAGGGAAGGATGGGGACAGCGGGGAGGGAGACCTGTAAGACAATAACAATCAGGTAATGCACAATAATTACACACAACCTGGATTATACTACTAGTTCACAGAATACTTAGTATCCTGTCTATATACCTGTAAAGAAAATATCTTTAGTTTTCTAGTCAGCATATAGTGGTTATCATGTCGCTGTACATATCTAAGGAAATGAAACAACACATTAACAATGCGGTTGCTCTGATTCACCCGTACCTCTCTTCTGGTTCTCTTGGAACCTACCCAAAGATATGCTGTGTGGGGGCCATACAGGGGTGCAGGGTTGACTTGAGTAATTTCAGTTTCCCCTGTAGCAAGACAATACAAAGAGGGCCCCAGGCATAGGCATGTAAACATACAGTGCATGAAATACGATAATCCTTATTTTCAGGACAGAATCGTTATCCAACTCCAAAGTTTGTCAATCTCTTATAAGTGAAAATACTGTACTCCAATCACTGATACTTCTCAGAATAATGTAGTATAACAGCTTGTTATGCTTCCGCCTCACTAATCATGTGAGTACAGAAAAAAAGCAAATAATATCAAGTACCAACGCTCTATCTTCCTTAAGTGCCGAAGACTCCCCGTGAAGGCTAGATATAGAGCAATTCACAAGGATACTATAGGAGCACCTCTGTTTGTAATCACAGCTTGGACAAAGTAAACCATGCGAACTCCCAAGGATCAAAAACCACTCCTTAATGAGAGAACGCCGTCAAGGAATAGGAAAGGCAGCCGCCTCCCTTCTGAATGGCAATAGCAATGTTAGGCAATGAAACCCTCTGCTAGTACACAAGAACAAATGGGGGTCTTTTCCGCTCTCCCGCACGAACCCGGAATGAGGTTCAGCCAACGGGATAGCGATAAACTCAATCAGGAAACCAGAAGTATGCCGCATCCGCTGAACGGCAAGGAAATTAGGTAACAAGGAAAAGCGGTGCAATATTGCACCCTTACCAGACCTCGAGGACTTGGCGTCTCAGCGGGAAGAGTAACCGGCACCCGCTGCTCCCTCTGAAGAGTCTAAATAACGTCCTTCCGGAAGACCGATGACGTCATCAACGTGACCGTCGCATGGAATCATGGGATTTGTGGTTCCAGTCACGGGCGTATGCATTGTCAGTGTCTTCCCTGATGGAACCTGACAAAACCTCAAACAATCTGCTCACCTTTCGCAAAGCGCTTAAAACCTGGCTTTAAGACTAAATTTGCGTCCTCTTTTCTCGGGAGCCTCACTGTTGTCTAGTACTTTGCTACCCTTCTTTTTCCCCCAGGAGTTTTCAGTGCCTAGACACCCGCAGGTATGAGTGCGCTTTAGAAATCCTAATTTCATTTCATTTTTTCATTTATATATATATTTTATCATTGATGCAGTGCCAACCCAGAAAAGAGGAGGAAACCGGGAGGTTAAACTTAGACGTTTAGAAACAAGATATATACTGGAGTTGGATACGAAGCACCCAGGAGGCCTGAACACTAGTGAGGATCTGCACACATACCTGTAAGAACATGGTTTAAGTGTCAGGCACGCTGGGTGCTTTGATATCTGCATGTGCACACATAGTCTATTACATTGATTGGATTTGGATATATTATCAAGGGGCACAGTATTTTGCAAACTGAATAGGGTTTTAAGATTCTCAAGTTTTAAGTGACATATTTTATAACAGATTTTAGATGAATTGTATTTATCCAGAAGAATGCACTTTCAACGGAGGGTAACCCTGTTCAGTAGCCAGTTATTGATAACTCCTTAATGAACTTATTAATGAATTTATGTATGAATCTTTGTATGATGCACTTTAATCAATTGGACATCCATTCTGTTTTATACTTTAAGCACTTTAGAATTATTGCCAGTATGCCAATATGACATTAAGTTAAAATAGGTATTGATGGTAACAGCAAGCACTTAGCACTTTTTCTTATTTGCACTATAGATAATCCTGGCTAGGAAGGATTGTATGAGCACTTAGTCACTTTATTCAGTAATTGCTATTTGCACACAAAGATGAAAGTATAATGAAATGGTTATACAGGAAGAGGTATACATATTGAAAAGGTATTTATACAAGTCAACCCTTACCCTGTCTAGGCTCAAATTGCAATAAGTGGATAATATTGTATAGAATTATATACTTAAAAGAAAAAATGTATTGAGCACTAGTCACTTTATGCAAAAAATATAAAGAATTAAAAATCTAAAAATTGTTGAAGCAATTACATAAGGAAATGTTTGGGGTGTGTGTAAATTAGGTATGTGGGCACAATAGTTTTATGAAAACCATTAGTGTAAGAGGAATGAATTCAACAGGGAAATAAGCATTTGAGCCATGAAATAATTACGACCTATAAGGTATCAGCTTGCATAAAATGTAATTACATTAGGTGATTTTATATTTTATATATATGTAATGTGATTTTAAAGGTATTTTTACTTTTCTAACGATGCATTTGAGCAGAGTTGAAGTCTGTTGTCAATCTCCATTAATGGTTTTTACAAGCACTGTCACTTTAAAAGGGGTGGTCTAATGAGCCAGCGTTGTCATGTGATCAAGGCTGGGCACGGCCGAAACGCGTTATGGCGGACAGAGTTAAATAAAATAAATAATTGCACGAAATTGTGGTCCACACTCGTTATTCTCCACGAAAGAGTTTGAAGTTGGCGAGATCTTTGAATATATATATATATATATATATATATATATATATATATATATATATATATTCGTCCAAACTCTGCATAAACAGTGTGGCGCACACTCGAGTGAGAGTTTAAAAATTACTTTATTTTAGTCCCGTGCTGAACAAACGCGTTTCGGCCATGACGGCCTTCATATATATCCCAAACAAAAGTTCCCAGTACGTGCGCTCTCAGGATAATCAGGGTCCAAGACTCCAAGTAAACTTGCAAAGCGTTTATTTACATGACTCGTTTCAACTGCGGAAAGCAGCCTTGGTCACGTGTAAGGTGCACAAACGGTGACTGGCTTAAATAACATCACATGGTAGAAATAAATAAAGGCAATGACATCAGTGTAAATCAAAATGACTTTGGCGGCCATGTTGGAATGGTGTTGGGTGATAGTAAAAACATAATTGTATAAGTGACTGTTAGAGACGTGCAGACTCCAAAATATGCCTGATCACGCTATGAGAAGTTGCTCAATAGACGGAATGGAAAGGGTTGCCTGGCCCCTCAAACGTAAGCGTATGTGTATGCTAGGTGCAAAACTGCTAAGAGCTCGGTCATGCTGCTGTGAGCCCGCCATCCTGTGAGGATCGTACTTAACACGAAAGTCCATGTATAGTGTTAATGTCGTTTGCCCAAGTGGGTTGAAGTGGCACAACGTAAAAGTATGTGCTGTAACTAAAAAGGGAAGAAGTCTAGCGTGAAAAAAACCCCTAAGAATCAATCTAATTGGTTGTTGTCGTATGCCCAAGTGGGCTTAAGATGACACAACGCAAAGGTGTATGCAAAAAATACTGAAGAGGCTAGTCAGGTATGAGAGGACCCAACTTGGGCACCTGTAAGAGAAATGTGTGGTCTAAGGCATGTCCGATTCAGTGTTCAAGATTGAAGCATAGGCCCATACAGTTAGTACTCGGTCGTGGTCCATGTTAAGTAGCCAGCGTTCTATATCTAATGTCCAACAGGCACAAAATTGACTAACATTGATGGAATGTCAAAGCACAAAGTGAACAGGCGGAGCCCCGCCTGTCACCACTCAAACAAGATTACCATGTGAGGAGAACAGCCATGTGAAGTGAAAATGAAGAAAAGGTTAGGCAGCCTGTGCTCGTGATGTCAGGTGAAATGGGCCCCTTCCTTTCCTCCTGCAAAGGAAACAAAAACATACAATTAAAATTAATGGACCTCAAGAAGTCCCAAAAACAGAAAACATACAGTTCCTAATGCACTATTGAATGAATGGAGGAATACAACATGTAAGCAAAATGCAGCAAAATTATAAAACAAGGGATCAGAAAAAGGAAAGAGAAAGAAAAAGAAGAAAGATTACACAGTGGACAGCTGTCCAGAGAATCAAAAATATCATATCATGGGGAAAGCTAGGAAAAAACTATTCTTCTTTGAGGTGTATGGCTAATTCCTCATCTTGGTTCAACCCTCCTGGGATTTTGGTTTGAAAATCCACTATGTATTTGGATTCTCTTTGTCTTAGTCTGAGTGTTCTATCACCTCCCCTCGGGTCAGTCCGGATCTGCTCAAGGATGAAGTAACTGAGGACAGAAGAGTCAGAAAAATGTTTAGCTTGGTAGTGTCGGGCAACAGGGTATTTGGGATCTTTGTTCGTTATAGCCCGCATGTGTTCAAGTATCCGTTTTTTGGCCATCAAGGTGGTGCTACCAATGTACCAAAGTTTGCAGGGGCACTCAATTGCATATATAACATATATTGCATATATTGCAACTGAATAAAGTGCTTACAAAAATTTTGTTGCTGCACAAAGACAAAAATAATTAGAGGGAACATTGCTCCCAACCTTCTATTGGACTCTTGTTTTGAACTGTTTACAGCAGGAGTATTCAAACTGGGGGGCGGGGCACAAGTGATCCCAGGGAGGGCATCAGGCTCTGGCCAAAAGAAGCATTTTGCTGATAACAGTGCTTTGTTTTCAGCCGGAAAAAAATGAGTGGCAGTAACCCACTCTGTAATGGGCCATCACTAACAACTTTTGTCATTTATATCCCAGCTGGGTGAAGGTGTCAAAAGGGAAGGGACTCCAAATATTCTTCAAAAGCCCTACCCCCATTTCTAATAATCATACTTTGGATACTTTTACACATTAGTAAGGGCTGCCTGACCAGAACAGTATGTTTGGCAATAATGTATTTGATTGCATTTGTAACCAAACTGAACTGCAATGTTTAAATAAGTCTATACAAATTTAAAAATTACCAGTTTATTACAATAATTGTGAACAATTGAAGGAGGCCCCAGTGATTTTTTTCCCGACTAAGGGGTCATATACATTCCATCACTCCATGTGGAACCCGTCTTTGTGTTAGTGTCCTGAACGGTGCAGACGGCCACCCCAGGTGTCCTCACACTAATCTAGGAGTGGGGTCAAGTTTTCATAATTTCTTTGTACAATGTGGAGTCTATTAGTAAGTTGAAGTACCTGGGCACTTCTTTATCAGGTACGAGGCTCGAGCAAATTATTTTTTCTACTTAAAATTGGAGTGTGTTAAATATTTGGGTATTTAATCCTTAAGGTTGATTTTTAAGTTGGGTCCATATGTCTCTATTGTAGGGGAAAATACAACCGCGTATTTGGCTGTTGGCAATTGCTTTAACTGTTGTGTGCATAATAGTATATTCAAAATCGGTGACTATTTTATTTGGGAAATGGTTGCTCATTTCTTTTCCTTAATTGTGTTTAATAATTCAGTGAAGGTTATGTTTTGTTTATTTGGAAGAAGTGTAAATACGAGGGGTATGTTGCTGGATGGTGTATAGTTGGTAAAATGGACGTGGGCATATTCTAAATGTCCCATCCATGAGTCAAATGGTTATTGGTAAAGTGTTTCTATATTTTTGGTAGTAGAAAACCTGATTGTTCTTTGTTCATTGTTGAGGTTGTCGTATAAGATGAAGTCTTCTTTAGTATGTGTTATCGCTAGGAATTGTAGTGTATCTATCTCAAAGAAACTTGTTGATGAGGGTCGCCTATTCTTTCACTCCTTTGTATGGATATATTTCTTTTTAATACTGTTACTGAGAATACTTGTGCAATACAGTGTGTATGTAGTCTGTGGGAAGAGACTTTTAGTATTGCTCCTCTTGGCGAATTTTGCAGGGGAGCTGGAGAGTAGGGATGAGTTATTAGTTCAAATGCTAGTTGGCAGTTGTCCCTATCATTCTCCTCTACAGATAGTTTCCCAAGTATTGGGAGGGGTGGTATTGATTTTAGCAATCACCAATGGCTCTCGGAGTCCACAACACACAACTTGGCAGACTCCTGATACACACTTAGCGATGGCTAAGCACCAATGGCTTACCCCATGATGACTAAGAGCAATCACCTCTGGGAGCAGGGCCAGGTTAGGCTCATGACTTGGAATGTGAATGGTATCCTTGACAAGGTAAAGAGAGGTGCGGTCCTTAAGGTTGTGCGATCCCACAACTTCGACATACTTCTACTCTAGGAAACGTACCTGGTGGGAAACCTTTTTGGCCCAATTGGGATTCTCACAGGTTTTCCATGCAGGTTTTACCCAGGGCCCCAGCTGAGTGGCTATACTGCTCTGTTCCACTATCCTGGAGGGATAAGTGGTGTAGATATGTGGCTGTCTCTGGCCTGCTCTTTGGCCTAAATATATCCTTCATTAGTGTATACGTCCCACTTCTGTTGACCGCGGATTTCCTCCACACCTTGGGAGAAATCCTATTTCAGCTCCCCCAGGGACCATGGATAGTTGACATGAAAATATTGGCAAGACGTCTGTCCAACCGCTCTCCAGTTGACCTGACGGTGAGGCTGTGCCTTCTCCGGATGGGCCCTGGATGGCGCATTACTACATGGCTACTCAAAGACCCATGAGCAAAAGATCACTTTTGGGAGGAAATAGACCACTACCCCTCACAGAACAAATGGTCTGTGCCTTCACCTGGCACACTACGGGAGGCACTTAAGGGGACACTCAGAGAGGTCATCATGAGCTATCAAACGAGAGCGAAGTGGAAGGCTCAAAAGAAGATAGCAGAGTGGGAAGCTCGGCTATTAGAGATGGGAATGCAATACACAGAGGCACCAGATGCCACCCTCCTCAGAAATATTATACACACTAAGTCAACGATACGACAAACCCTCCTAGAGGAGTTAAGAATGTTGTGGCTCGTGCTGCAGAGCTGCATGTAGCAATGGGGCAGACAAAATTAGCAAAACCCTCTACCATTTGTGTTCAGCTGCAGCAGTGCGCACACCAGTGTGCAGAGTGGTAGACGAAGCAGGTAACAAGGTCACGGATGAATCCCTGATTGCAGCCGAATTTGCCGCATACTATGCTAAGCTCTAATCTACACCCCACAGACCCTCCCACTCGGCATAACATCCTTCATGGCGTATCTGTCGACTCGCTACCTAAACTCAAAGGAGAGAAACTTTCTAGAGGCAGCAATTACTCTAGAAGAATTGGGAGAGGCCTGACTCAAACTCTGGGCCCAAACGATTCTCTGTACAATTTTTAAAGGCATACTGGACCCATTTGGGACCATCTGTGGTAGACATGTTCCTTGAGGCATTAAAAAACATAGTTGTGATCCCCAAACCGGGACAACCCTGAACCATTGCTCTTCATACCTCCCTATCTCCCTACTTAATGTAGAAGCAAATATCTGGGTTGAAGCCCTAGCTAATAGACTTCTGACATTAGTGGGACCCCTGGTCCATTCAGACAAATCCTGATTTCTGCCCGGCCGGGCTACGCGACATAACATCGGAGGGTACAAAATGCTCTATTCTTATCAGACAGGGTGCCGGGGGAGAAGGCGTTGATCTTGGTTGACATCCATAAAGCATTCAACTCAGTGGAGTGGCCCTACCTCTTCCCTCTTCTCATCAAAATGAACTCTGGACCAC
Source organism: Calotriton arnoldi (assembly GCA_963921515.1). Lineage (NCBI taxonomy): Eukaryota > Metazoa > Chordata > Amphibia > Caudata > Salamandridae > Calotriton > Calotriton arnoldi. The sequence goes on from CAWUFW010001110.1 coordinate 1,030,015, forward strand.
GATGCAACAGTTTAGTCAACCGTCTCTACACTGACCTCAGGGCCCGAGTAGGATAGGGTTTTCAGTGTCTTAGCCCTTCCCCATACTGCAGGGCACACGACAGACATGCCCCCTCTCCCTGTTACTCTTTGCGCTGGCAATAGAACCCTTGGCAGAGTAGATTCAGGTGGATGTGCAGGGTCTTCAGTGGAGTCCGGGTATATTGGACAAGATCTCACTATATGCTGACGATGTGCTCATCTACCCTTCAGACCCACCTCGACCAGCCAGTGAGCTCTCCAAATTTTGCAGATTTTTGGAGAATATTCAGGACTGCAAATTTATGTCACCAAATCCTCCAAATACCAAATGGAGGGTCGACTACGAGTCGTGACCTGGGTTCCAGATCTGAAGATGCACACAGAGGGCTTCCAGTACCTGGGAGTTTACATTACTGAAGACAGCAGTAAGGCTTGGAGAGAGAACCTCCAACCCCACCTTACCAGACTATAAAAGGACTTCAAGTTTTGGTCCACGCTCCCACTCTTGCTGATGGGTAATTCGGCAATCTGCAAGATGGTCGTACTCCTTCGCATATTATACCAGATGCAAAACTACCTTACTCTAACCCCAAGACCTTCTTCACGCACCTAAACAAGACACTGCAGCACTTCCTTTGGAAATGACAACTACCCAGAATTGTACTTGCTAACTGCTATAGGACAGCCTTTGATGGGGGCTTACCCATGCCAGATTTATAATATAGGGCAGCATACTTGGTGGTGCAGAACGAGTGGTGGTTGATGGGGGGATCCAACTTTTGCCTCAGAGAGCAGGGCCATGCGCGATACCCCAATCGCTCAATATCTATATGGAGGGACTCTCCCACTGACACTTGCCCAAGAAATGAGGGTAGTCTACCAGGTTTGGCGAGACGCATTATGAGAAATGGGGTGTGATAAACGCCTTACAGGGCAAACCCCACTATGGGCTGGGTGCTGACTCCCACAGGTGACAGACCTGGAAGGCTTCAGGGAGTGGGACCTAATCGGTATTACTACTCTGGAAGACATCATGACAGGAGCAACCGTCAAGTCCTTTTCAACCCTGAAGACAGAATATGAACTCCACAAAACTCAATCTTCTGATATCTACAAATTGTACATGCACTCCGGCCTTACACAACTGATCTGAAGGAGCTTCTGGAGTTTAGCCCCATGGTGGCCCAGGTGCTACTTAATCCTCCCATCAAGCACCAACTGTCCTTTATATATAAATTACTGGTCATACACACATGGGACTCTTTCCCCAACTTATGAGCTGCTTGGACGAGGTATCTTAATCAGACAGCCTTGAGCTTTTCAAGACAAGCAGCTATAGCTGCTCAATTTCGACTTATACAATTTAAATATCTGCATAAAGATGACCTCACACACTACAGACTTTGGCGCAAGGGTGTGATCGCCTCTGCTTTCCGTGGGGACTTTCTACACACGGTTTGGGGCTGCCTGGTCCTCAACCCCTTTTGTGTGGGGGTCCTAACCTGTCTAGGCAGAGTCTTGGGATGGCCATTGGCTGAAGACCCCAAACTCATACTGCTAGACATCACAGAAGACATTGAGGGTAACAGGTACAAAAGAGCCCTACTATGGGTTGGACTGGTGGTTGCACTGACAGACATAGCCAGGCACTGGAAGTTAGTGACAGCCCCTCCACTGGAGGAACAGAAAGCAGTCCTAGAGAGGTGCATGGCCCTGGAAAAGCCAATTTGCATGGCAAGTGGTTGTCACCAGAAGCACGGGAGGGTCTGGGGTGACTGTACCCTTTATCGCGAGATGCTTCACAAGCCAAACACTAACAGGTTCCAGTCTCTGAAAACAGAAGTGCAGACTAACGCAACTAAAAGTAAAATCATGTGCTTTCATGGAAGGAAGAAGCCAAAATATGGAAACTTTACATGGTCCTTGGGTGCCCAAAAGCTAGAACTTGTGAAGTCATATACCTTCCTGGGGAAGATAATGTGTGGGAATCGACGTGAAAAAGCACATATTGAAAATAACATGACCAAAGCTGTTTCTCAGGCCAAATGTTTGGGTGCTTTTTATAGGGCTATTGGGAGAAGGCACTTTTAGCCCCTTTTAGAGGTTTATCAAGCCAAAATCCCTGCTTCTTTGTTGTATGGATTAGAACTGATCGATGTTTCTAAATGGAGTTTTTTAAATACGATGGTAGGCCGAGTCCTCAGAAGCTTAGCTTCAGCTAACACAGCTCTCCCTGTGATGGCCTTAAGGCTTGAATTTGGATTGAGAAATGCCTTTGTCCAGGGACTTGCAGGGGCGGTACGCAGGGCTGTGTGTCTAGCGAAGTGTGATGATGGCTCATTAAGGTCCTGTATATAGAAATACATTTTGGGTGGCCTGAAAGAGAATTCTCAAATCCAAAGAAATGTTACTGTTGTGGTTGATATAGTGCAACTAGATCCTCTTTTGGTCTTCACGTTATCAACGCAGCAACTAAACGTTAGCTTAAAACAAGCTAAATGGTCCATAAGTTTTCGCTTGGACAGAGATGCTTGTATTAGAAAAAGGGGTTGCCAAAATACAATAGACGCCTGTATGGTAAATAAAGTGCGGCCTTATATTCTTTGTAATTTGCCATATGGATTGAGATGTTTTTGGATTCTCCTGAGGCAGGGTATGCTCCCGCTAAATCCCCTTTTGGCTAAATGGTATGGTTCTTCAGCGACCTGTAATCTGTGCCAAAATGGCCCCCAAGATCTCAATTTTGTCTTCTTTGTCTGCCCTGCTCTTTTATTATGTCAGCGGAATTGGCTGAGGCCTATATGTTTGTATTTGTCCATTTTTTCTACCTCAACTGTGTTACAGTCCCTCTATGCACCACTCAACGAAATGTTTTGCCATAGAGTAACTTTTTAAAGTGTTTTTTAAAGTTGTATTAATGATGCTCTGATTTGAATGAAACAGAGGATCAAAGTGATACCAAAGTTGGAATCCTGAGCCTTCCATCTGATTTATACTTCTGCTTGTTGTTGCTATTGGATGAGGCCTATTTAATATCTAGTCCTTTGTACATTTTCCACTAGAGGCATTATAGTCACTTTATGTACTTTTAGGTGCAATATTTTGTCGTATACTGTGAAACCGCCTAATATATATTTAATATCTTGGATTCTTTTAATGTGACTTTCAGGTTTAATGCTGTGGTGGTTTTAATGTAATTCTGGGACAAGGCTGCACATTCTGTCTATTTTATTAGCATTTTTGTGAATATATGTTTTGGAAATTTTTATGTGGAGCTCTTCCGAGTACCGTAATATAAATAAAAATATACTTGAAACTTGAAGTGCAGACTTATAGCACAAGCTAAGGAAGCTTGGGGAGTGGGACTGTCAGGACAGGAATGGTACTGAAGGCAGCCCAAATGGTGGGAAGGGGGCTGAATGCGATAGTTGGGAGGAGCCATTCGCTGTACCTCCCTTTTTGCATATTTGTTTTGCTTTGCTACCTTTGTTGTGCTCGGGAGGGGAGAACTGCAATAATGCGTTGCTCTCTAGACAGAGTACTGTTGACATTAACATGTTTGAAATGCCAGTAAAATATGTCACAAAAAATGTATATATGGGAGTTAGTAAGTATACTTAGTTAAATTTTATTTTTTATCACTTTATTTAGATAATTTTACTCATGATACAGGGAAACCAGCATGACAGTCGTCATAACAGTGACATATTTAGCACAAATGTTACCCATCAAGATACAGGAAACTCATTTCGTATACAATATAACCACCCCTCCATTTCACATGTACACCATTGTTTTGCACGGTGGGTTTACCGTGGAAGATATTAACAGACCACGGACCTAATTTTATGTCAGCCGTACTCCAATAATTTTGTAGAATCCTACAAATGATCAAAAGAAACAATTGATGGACGGAATGCTGGACAATGCAAACATTCACCCCCAGTCACAAGGATCTGGGTTAAATCCATCATTCTTTTGCTCACCACACCACCCCAGTTTGGACCCAGCCATATGCAAATCAGTCTTGACCCTGTTCCTTGTGGGAACAGTCCAGCCCGAACTGCCAAGCCAGGTCCTCCCTGGACCGGAAACAAGCATCCTGGGACCGGTTTCAGGGCATCACCCTTCATCAGCCAGGCTAGCTTGAATCCAGTGGTGTAGTGAGTACGGGACCCACGTCTGGGCATACCCTTCCCACTTAGGGCGATATATGCAAAAGAAACAATTCCTGGCTGATGAGGGGTGAAACCCCGAAACCGGTCCTAGGATGCTTGTTTCCAGTCCAGGGAGGACCTGACCTAACAGTTCGGGCTGGACTGTTCACATTGGGCGCAGGGTCAAGACTGATTTGCATATGGCTGGGTTCAAACTGGAATGGCATGAGGAGCAAAAGAACAATGGATTTAGGCCCAGATCTCTGTACTGGGGTGAATGTATGACATTGTTCTGTATTCTGTCCATCAATTGTTGTTTTTGCATTTGTCACCCCGAGTGGGACGGGTATGCCTAGACGTGGGTCCCGTGCTCTCCATGCCACTGGAGTCAAGCTATCCTGGCTGATGAGGGGTGAAACCCCGAAACCGGTCCTAGGATGCTTGTTTCCAGTCCAGGGAGGACCTGGCCTGGCAGTTCGGGCTGGACTGTTCCCATTGGGCGCAGGGTCAAGACTGACTTGCATATGGCTGGGTTCAAACTGGAATGGCATGGGGAGCAAAAAAACGATGGATTTAGGCCCAGATCTCTGTACTGGGGTGAATGTATGACATTGTTCTTCATTCTGTCCTTCAATTGTTGTTTTTGCATCCTACAAATGATCGACAGATTTAACCAAAAAATTAAGCAAATGATTAAGAATGCTAAAACCCTGATGGTAAACTGGTGGATAAGGTGTTATTCACTCTCTGAAGTACTCTCCACTCCTTAGGGTTATGAAGATATCGCCAGTTGAAGCCGTGGTCAAAATCAGTCTAAATTGCCCAGTATCCAGTGTCACCCTTACCTTTTGTCAGTTTGCCTTGTGATTATGAATGTCCCAACACCAGAAAAGTAGGACTATGACAAGCACATTTCCAGAAAAAGGCACTTGAATTACAGGCACGCTTGTAACCATATAGCAAAATCAGCCCACTATAATCCAGCCTCCCTATCTCAAAGACGCGCTGGGCCCTTATCTGGTCCCTGTAGACAAGTAAACTGGTTGTGTCCCCAGCTGAACATTGGTCACTGGACAACAGGTCACATAGACAAAACTGGAAGAGCATAGAAAGCTTTCTACAAGTGGGGATGGGGATCTTGTTATTTGGTTGGTGGGGGCTGTGGACAAGCAATGTTGTAATTATAATTGCATTTATATAGCACCTACTACCCCTGACAAGGCATCAAATTGCTTTTCGGCGAGTAGCACGCTACTACGGAACCCAAAGAGGATTAGTGGTGAATTAGTATAGGGTGATATGAAATTAATTTGAGCGGTGGACATGTGAGTTTGTTATTTGGGTTGAAAAAGGATAGTGGAGGGTAGAAGAGGGAAGGGTTTGCATTTATATAGCGCTTCCTACCCCTGTTGAGGTGTTGAAGCGCTTTTTGACGGGTAGCATGCTACTCCAGAACCCAAACAGGATTAGTGGGAAATTAGTATAGGGAAATATTAAATTAATTTGAGTGGTGGACATGTGAGTCTGTTAGTTGGATTAAAATGGATAGTGGAGGGATAGAAGAGGGAAGGGTCTAGAAAGTGTTCTTTGGGAGTTCATAGCAGTAGGAGGATGTATAGGATTAGTAAAGGGGATGTGGAGGGGAAGAGTCAGAGGGTAGGATTTAGAAAGGCTTATTTTGGGAGATCTCTATCTACTGGAATGAAACAATTGAAGATCCTTTTGGTACAAGTCAGTATGTGAAACTAAAGATCACATTATGTGAGATGTGATTGATTACACTTCTTTTATGACAGGCCATCTATGACGAACTCCTCAAGGGGAATACCAGAGTAAACTCTACCATACTCACCTTATTCTCTGCATTTCCTAGACGCCTGATCTACAAGGAGCCGACACCAATAACTTTTTCGCCCCACCGTGAAGTGTTTGCTATGGTGCAGGCATGTACTGAAGTTCTATATGTTGGAGCTACCCATCTTTCATGGCCTGCCACCTCTGCTAAGCATGTGAAGGCATTGTACGCATGCGTGCAGATGTGCCAGTATTTTTATTCACCCTGCTTCCCAGTACTATGACAGCGCACATGAAAACACACTTTACTCAAATATTCAGGGACTGGAGTTAGATTAATAAATCATCCCAGCATTACATATTTGAACGTATTTTTATGGCTCCACTCTGTTTTTGGGGGGATCATGGAAATATGCAGGGCGTAGCTTGGTCAGTAAGATGGGGGGTGGGGGGTGGGGGGCGGGGGTGAGCTTCAGATTTTCCGACAATCAGGCTGGCCTATAAGGATAGGATAGTATTTGTAAAGCGCACTATACCCGAACATTACATGACAAGCAGGGTACATGAGAGGGGCCTATTGGACAGTGGAAAGGGAGAGGAATGCGGATTGCTAGGAGTACTAAGAGAGACAGCACAATATTTTGTTAAAGAACCAATATTTTTTGAGGACTTTCAAAACAGAGAGGCAGAGTGTGTGTGTGTGTGTGTGTGTTTGTCTGCGTGTGTGTAAAATGTCCAGGTGAAATCCGACAGACATCTCACCATACCGGACTGAAAGCACCTGTACCCAACTATTTATTGAAAAATACATTTATTAGGGGTTGTAACACCCAAAACATCCCCCCTGAAGCTACGCCCTTGGAAATATGGCTATTTCTAGGACACCGAGACTTCCAGGGGAGCGTAAATGGCCATAACACAGGATAACTTCGAAAGCCTCTGCCTTTGATCACAATTCTTTTCTTTAGGAAAGGACCTCAAATGTTTAAGGTTCAAGTACCATGTGCTGCAGGAAAACAACCAAAATAAAAATCCTTAAGTCACAACTAGGCTTAAACATAAGTATTTGCTTTGTTTTTACAAATTCATATGATAAATGGGTACTTGCTCTGTATTACCAAAGCAGTATATTTAAAATACATCAGCAGTTTAACATCCTACTGCAAATAACATCACAGTATGGCCCCTCAGCATGAAGGACAAAAACAGCCCATTCAGCTGTACAAAGAGTCAGATTCTCCAAAATATGAACAAATCTACACAGGACTTTAAAGAACTTTCATGAGTTAAAATTTATTCATTTTCGGAATTCACAAAGGTATGCCAGGTTTGTATAAAACTCTTCCACTTTTACAGGTTTTCATTCATACTTCTGAAAAACAGTGGCAAATTCCATTTTCACATGAGCATATATAGACGTGGGTATTTGCTTGTGCAAAAAAATCCTACTTTTTTTTTCTTTTACTCTGGGAATATATCATTGCCCACAGAGAAACCCTGATGACATTGTCCCACGCCAGTTTTCAGGGTGTTTCCGTATTCTAGCCTCCAGCATGGGAAGAGAACAAAGAGGAATTTGTGATAGTCACAACCATGCACGTTTGTGGCTGGGAACGTCCACACCCCAACCCTGAATGTAGATCTACTGGTCTGGCAGTCTCAGGGTGAATAGATACAATAGTGAGTGTAAAATCAACCTTTGTGATTTCCAAAAGTGGTTTTGCAATCGTAAAAAAGGCTATGTCAAAGCCAAACTTGTATGCACAAAATCTTTGTGACTCTTGCCATACGTGTTTTATATTAAGTGGCACTTGTTCTGTCTTTTTTAAGTTAATTTTAAATGTTGTGTGGTAACTGCCAGGAAACAAGCTGCATTATTTTATGTATGTAAGAGGCAAGATAAATGAAACCACCTTCAGGGTCATGGACATCTTGCTCGGAAATATCCAATGTCTCATATTAGATGCCAAAAGCTAGATTTTGAGGGCATTACAAAATCATATAATTGTAAGTAGAAATTTGGTCGGAGAGGCCAGGCAATTTCAGTGTAGACGCACTTTGTGCAATCACTGGCATTTTGGACTTGCCCTTCACGCCAGCTTCTAGCTGGTGGTAACTGAATGCAGAATGGCAATAATGCAAAAATAGCGTGCAAAAATCTTTAATCGTCATGCATCACGTTGATCAGTAAATGTGGTGCAAAAATAATGCAAGGCCTTGGCTTAAATAGAATTTATGCCCAGGTAATTTTGCATTCAAAATGAATTCAGTAGTGTGAGTTCCTTTGACTCTAGAACCAGGCATACCACAGCCTTCTACACTTTTGTACCTATACACTGACTGGAGGGACCTTGCTACCCACTCATAGGAAGTAGTGTGGTTGTCCTCGGGGGACAAGGAGTTGAACTGAAATGTATTACCGCTTACAATTATTGTATAACCTGTAACTGTTCACCCTGCAGCGATTTTGGTCCATTACACTATAGTTTTCTAATTTCAAGATAAACAATGGAGGTAATAAATCAGCCCGAGAAAGGGCTAGAACATCCTGGTTGTATTTGCGGTACTTTTTTGTTTGTTTTTGTTTTATATAGCGCGAACTAAAACCGAAGATATCAGGTATCAGAGTCCTTTACATGAGCATCAGTTTCGTTACAGATGGACACATTCATTTTTGTTAGGCACGGGGAGATTAAGTGATTTGCCCAGAATCACAGGATGTTGAGCGTCCTTGCCGAGACTCGAACCAGGTTCCCCCGCTTTGAGGTCGACCGCTCTAGCCGTAAGGCTACATCCTCTCCCCACTTGATTTTAATTGGCCAATCCTTACCTGAAATTAAAGACCTAGGGCCAGATGTACGTAAAATTGGTTGCAAATTACTGGTCGCATTTTGTGACCGGTTAGTGTGGTAATTTGCGAACTAACCTATGCACTAATAGTTTGGTTCGCAAATTACTGATTCGTAGTGGGTCTCAGTTTGACCTACCTTATGAATATTAATGAGGTAGGTTGCAATTTGCTACCCACTATGTATCTTAGCCATCACTGGGATGGTGGCCTGCTGGGGTCAGTAGACCACCATGTCAGGGATTGCTTTTTAATAAAGCAAACTTTTTTTTTTTTAACGCAGCCCGTTTCCCTTAAAGGAAACGGGACTGCGTTTAAAAAAAAAAAGTTTCTTTGTTTGTTTGTTTAAGAAGACACAGTGGCCTTGAGGACTATTGCCTCCTTTTAAACAAACACATTTTTTTACATTCACAAATGTTAATGGAACTTGGGAAAGGGACTCCCTTCCCATTTATGAACGGGTTACCACTACATATTTGTAGTCATTAAAGTATTGATGTTTTGCCACCATAATTTGTTTGCAAAACATTAATACATACCAATCCGATTCAGTATTTAGAAGGGATGCCCTAAACACGCCCCTTCCAAATACCAAATCAGTATTAGATCGTAAACCTAAATCACAATTCGGTAACGTGTTACCGAATCACAGTTTGGGTTTCATACATACCTAAATGTTTTTTTGCATTCGCAAATGGGACAATTATGCGAATCAGCCCGTTTGTGAATGCAAAAAAGCTTAGTACATCTTCCTCTAAGTGCCTTATACTAAGTTTGGCAGGTGGCCCACTAGCGTGCCAGGTCAGCAGAGGTCTTGGCCTCCATCCCCATGTGTAGTATGCTCTCGTACGATAAGTAGAGATTCACGCCTACCTGGCAGGGATACCATCAGTGCATCCACTGATCAGTAAGATGCAGTGTAGGCAGAGCAAAATTACAAAGCGATGATTGAGACGGTGCCATGTTTCTTTTTGACTGTGCTGGACATCCCTTTTATTTTTCTGAAATAAACTCGTTCAGTAGGAGGTTGTTTGACAAAATCAAAATTACAAAGGCGCGGAAACCATGGAGTTTTGTCCCTGCTCATGAGGTCCATTCACTGTTTTCCCTGCTAGGGACTTCCATACCATGATGGTTCCATATATGGTACTACCACCTCCAGAGGTAAGACAATACCACCAGTCCAAGCTATTTTTGGAAATGGAGGTCTAGGAAACGGAGGTCTATTAACAGAGTACTTGGTGAGTCTAATTGAAATGCAAAAGTATTCAGGACCCTAGGACAGCAGTTTTAAAAGGCAGTACCAGCCACGGATACTACCCATTATCGATTGGGCCCAAGAAAAGACCTTAATGTGTTTTCTAAGTTGGTGTCTGAAGACAATGCTTCTATGCTGAATAGGGAGGCCTAATCAATAATTACTTGTGTATTTTACTAGTGGTAGCATCTACCTATTTCGGAGCGCAACTGAAGTGCATAAAGATATCATGCTTGATGGGTTATTAGCAGGCCTAAGGGTTTGCAGTAGATTGGTGTGTGTTCTAGCAAAATAGCGGCACTTAAAGACGACATACGTGTGATATATTACCTTTAATACATGTAATAGTTTTGAATTTTCATTGTTGTTGTTGTTTATTAAGTAGTGATTTGGTCTTTCAATATATAAAAATGATAACTGTGGTGAGAACTGGTTTCTAACGGAGCAGAGGTTCCTAGAAAGGAGATCTTAGGGCCCGATTCCGATGTCGGACGGACCGGAGTCCGTCCTACATCGGTCAGGAACTGTAACCGACCGACCTCCTGTCGTCGGTTACAGACCTGCAAGTAGGATGCGACCGAACCCTGTTCGGTCGCAATCCTATACTTAACAATGGGAGCATGCATTCCGAACGGAATGCATGCTCGCATTGTTAACTGCAGAGGTGCAGTTCATCCCTGCAACCTGTGGCAGGCACCTCAAGGTGCCTGCCACCGGGTGCAGGGATCAACAGGGGGGCACCATAGGTGCACCCTAGGCCGCCGTTCGGCGGCCTCGCACCCATGGGGGCCCTACTGGGGGCCCCCAAAGACAGTTTCCCACTGCCTTTTTGTGCCGGAAAGACCGGCACAACAAGGCAGTGGGAAACTGCCATTGTACTCCCTCGGCCGGAAAGAGGCAGCCGGGGGAGTACTGAAGGGTTTTCGGATGGCAGACACGCTCTCCGAGCCTGTCGTAAGCCATCCGGAAAACCGAGTCGGATTCCTTTCCGACCGAGCCCATCAGAATGGTTCGGTCGGAAAGGAATCCGAACGGCACATTCAGATGCGGGCAGGAGGGCTCCGACCGATGGTCGGAGCCCTTCCTGCCCGCATCGGAATCGGGCCCTAAGTCTGTTGTTTCCAGCGGTGCCTAAGGTGCATAGGTGGTTGGAGTGCTATGACAGGCTGCATTGTGGTTTAGTATTTGATGGGTGACTGAGGAGGGTATAGAACAACTTCGGCAGTCGAGGAAGTGAGGTGGTAGGTTTTGGCATGGTCTTGTGGTTTTAGGTAGATGAGATTGGTTTGCTGAGATGACTATGGGCCAGATTCACAAAGGGATATCAATTAGTAGAGATCTTCACACACATAGTTTTCTGCCTATTCCTAGGCGGAGCTCTCCACCTGAATGGTATTGGCCAATTCCTTGGACTGACTACCTAGCAGGACACCACACACGTCTACAGATTCCAAGATGCAGCCCATCCCTCTCAAGAGGATGAGAAACTTCACCAATGAGGAGAAAGACCTAGTAGTTATCTTTGTGGTTTATCACTACAAGAAACTAAGTGGTCTGCCACCATGCACCTTCAGTAGATTATAGAAGGTACCTAGCTGGCAGGAGTGGACAGACTATGTCAATGCATTATTTGTGGAGGCACACACCAGAGGGACCTAAAAAAAAGACGAGAAGGAGGGGGTGAAGTAGGAGTTTTTCAGAATGCATATGGGCAAATGCTATTTCTGTTGGCGGACGTATATCCCGTCTCTGTCTCTGCCCCCATGAGGAGCATATGCTCACCATCATACACCCTGACATGCCATATGACCTGCCTGTTCCAAGGAACCCCAACGTAAGACAAGGTAAGAACTCAACAACCCCCTCTCACAACTAGCTATTACATAATTGCACATGTCATTCTATCCTTCACCCCTACTCTGCACACCTAGGCAGACATTACACACGTCTGCCTAGCAAACAACATATTGCACTTACTAAAATACAGTATACTTAAAATTTCTTAAGCTACATATTTAGTGCCACACATGTTAGTACACATTCTCTCTCCTCCTAAAAGAATTGTTCCTCAAAATGAAGTTCAAAGCAACAAAGATATTCATCAACACAGTGAAACAAATGTTTTTCTGGTGTGTGGCATGCTTTCTTATTTAAACAGGTTGTGTGTCACTGGTTTCTGTTGAAATGGGTTCCACTTGTTAATGGGTGTTGCAACTGTTCACTCCATCCTCTCATTCCAGTGGTAGGTGCGCTCCATATATTTGAAGCCTTGTTGGACTATGCGATTTATATTATTTGTATCTTAAAATGCTTTGTTTTTTACAATAATAATTGTTAGAAATGGGGTTTCTGGTTAGCTAGGGTATGCACCTAAGCTAAGCAGAACCCACCACTATAGTCAGGGCAAGTCAGTTACACACCAAAGATAACCTGTACTCACCCTCAGGTAGCTTGGCGCCGAGCAGGTAGGCTTATCATCAGAGGTAAAGTGTCTGCACAACACACTCACACAGAAACATAATGAACACACCACAAAAGGGACTTCACACAGGATTGTATAAAACTATATAACATATTATACATAAACCAAGACCAAAACGACATGAATCCTAAATACTGTGCAAATCATGCAAATACTGAGATAGCATTAGTTATCCTGGATAATGTAAGAATCAAAACGACATACATCATAACATGAGTGCATGTAATGCCATTTAGGTTACGAAAGGACACATAAATCACCAAATATCACCATAAGTACACGGATCACACGGATCACAAGATAACACCATCAGTATAAGGTGCAGCGCACCTTCACTCCCACTACCCTTTATAGGGTCATCAGGCATCCCACGTAGGGCACATGAGCACCTGCGTGCCTACTAAAGGTACTGCGGTAATTCTGCTCGAGTCCTCGAGTAATTTGGGTTGCAAGTACGGCCCTGCACTGTTTCTAGAGTCCTCTACAGAGCACGCTGTGCAGATGCTGACGCAAGTGCAGCCTTTTTAGGTCAAGCCTAGCACAGCGAGGCATGGTGTATCTGGTATGTGTGGTGGAAGAAACTCCCCTCTTTTCTATTGGTTTCTGTTAGTGCCCTTATTAAATGCCTGCTTTTGTTTGGTAGACAGGGTGAATTAGTCCCGCCCTTTGGCGTTTTGGACCCTCCCAGGTGACTGGCCCTGTTACTGTGGCATTATTCTGTTTTTAATATATGTTGGTTCCTGGCACCCTTTTTTTCCTTTCCCTCCGCTCGTCTAGGGGCAACTAACAGCAGGCATGGGAGGCATGCAGGGGAAAACAGGGCTTCTTTGCCAGCACACACCGGCCGAGCTTCGGCACGCTGCTCTTTTCAATAAAGTCAGAACACTTTTCAGGAAATGCTGGTATTCCTTCAGCTTTGCATCTGAACATTGTTCTAAATGCATACAGTTACTGGCTTCCTTGGGCACTTATTGCGGTATAATTCTCAATACTTTGATATGGTTACAGCTGCCTGGCAAGCAGACAGCAGGAATGGGAGGCGTGCGGGGGGAAAACTATTTTGCAGAAATGTTGTCCGTGATCTCAAGCAGTATTTACAAACGCTGGAGAGGCATGCGGAGCATGTGGGAGAAGCAAGTCTACCCTCTGCAGTAGGCTTAGCCTTCCTTGGCTTCCAAGAGCCCCTCACCACACTGCTGCATCTGTAAATTCAAACCCTCCCCTCCCAGCATCTCCAACCCTCGCGCTTCCAGTGCCTGCCCACAGTCCCCACAGCTGCTAGCACTCCCAGAGCCCAGCCACACAAAGCAAAACCTTCTTCAGAAAAGAGGTAACCTTTTAATTTCATTTCAGTCTGGGTGTAAAGAACAAATTCCTCCAATTGATTGACTGTTGTCAAGGCTTCAAAAAGTTTTGCTTACTTCATGTTTGCAGAGGGAGCGGTGAGGGAAGGGTGACCTGCTGGAGGGGCGTGGATACTAAAAGGATTTGTCATCTGCAGAGCACTGACTCTGTTCTTTTTGAAATACCCACATTAAAGAAAATACGCACTGTCTTTTTCTCATTTCCTGCCAAGTGATTTCACGGTATTTTCACCCATATTTTTTTCTGCCTTTTCACTATTAGTCTGCCTTTATTTTTTTGCCTTGTTCACATTTTTGTGCATTTTCACCCATTTTCTTTACCTGTTGTGCCCTTGTCTTTTGCTTTGCACTGTGCCAAAGGCGGAGGCAGGAGTGAAAGGCAGCAGCCTGAGAGATTCTCACTCTGCACTCGGTTTGCGAGCCCTGCTGTCAGCATCCCTCACAGCTTAGGGTGCCTCTCCAGGAGTGTTCTCGACAACCGGCAAAAAGGTCTGGGGTAGGGGAATGGTGCCTCAACACGGCACTCTGCTCAAGGAGGTCGCACATTGTGGTTTCCCTGGCTGGTGGGCTGCGCTGGTGAACACACGCTGTTGGGCCCAAGAGGGGTGCAGCACATACCACAGACTAGCTTGTTGGTGTGAAAAAGGCTGCTTTATTGAAAACAGGTGCACCTTACATCAACATTCCTTGGCCTGTGCCGTACAAAACTGATCCTCACTAAATAGTATCCTCCTACCTTACCCCCCTCCCCCTCCCCTAAAGTTGTTCCCCCCTGCAAACATTTATAAACCCCCAACACTTGCAACTTCTTAACCTTTCTTCACCTAGCTATCTATGTACACTTCCTATGCTCTTTCCCCTTCCTGCGTGCGTCCGGAGTGACCTTCCCCAACAATAAACTGTAAACTGTAAACCTCTGTCCCAACTATTACCCCAGGAAAAACGCCCCATAAACATCATTAGCACACCAGCACCTGCTTCCAGCGACAACCAAAGTACATGATTTCTCCCCCCCCAATGCACCTGTTCCCAACAACGCTACCGAAAACCAAAAACTCCTGCCACTAACAGCGGATCTAAACCCCCCCCCAGTAAAAAGCCTCAAAAGAGGACCCCCCTAAACATGGGGAGGGTGGGCGGGAAAAACAGCTTCCCTACCAGCAAACCCTCCCAACCGGCTGTCGTGTCACTTCCACCGAAATGGTGGTCAGTGACCTAAAATGGCCGGCTATATAGGCCCCCAGCCCAAAAACCGCCCAAACCTAGCCCAAAATAGCCCGGGGAAGCCCAACAAGCCCAACTGGGCTCTGGCTGCCCCGGCCCAAAATCCCCCGGGAGGGGCAGGCCTCCCGGTGGTCGGCCGCCCCTCCCAAAGCCCTATTGGGCCCAAGAGGGGTGCAGCACATACCACAGACTAGCTTGTTGGTGTGAAAAAGGCCGCTTTATTGAAAACAGGTGCACCTTACATCAACATTCCTTGGCCTGTGCCGTACAAAACTGATCCTCACTAAATAGTATCCTCCTACCTTACCCCCTCCCCCTCCCCTAAAGTTGTTCCCCCTGCAAACATTTATAAACCCCCAACACTTGCAACTTCTTAACCTTTCTTCACCTAGCTATCTATGTACACTTCCTATGCTCTTTCCCCTTCCTGCGTGCGTCCGGAGTGACCTTCCCCAACAATAAACTGTAAACTGTAAACCTCTGTCCCAACTATTACCCCAGGAAAACGCCACTCAGAAAATTCCTCCGCCAGGACTTTTCTGACCCCCCCAACTAGGTCCTTGGTCGTTTCGGGTATCTACATATTCCTAGCACCTGATCCAAAACCTCCTTAATCTGCACTATGTATAATTCCAAACCATATCTGGACAAATGAACCCCATCCTCCCGAAAAAAATACACTGCTGCATAACGCAGTTCTGGATGTTCCATCCTCCCAAAACCTTCCCTGTCACAAAATTTACGCATGTCCCTGTTAATCTTCCTTCTCGCCTTATCTATTGCCCCCGGCCGCTCTGCCCCCTCCAACATCTCCTGGGAATGAAATCCGACCAGATCACGTGACAGCCCGACCATTGCCGTTGAATCTCTAACAAATCTCTCTGCATTTGCTTCAACAAAGCCAAACCTTTGCACTGCACCAGATCGTTCTCCCCCAATTGGATGAGCAACACGTCTGGGCAAATCCCCCCTCTGATCGACCTGTTCAAAGCCGGCACCAACTCGTGCCACCTCATGCCCCCTTTTCCCTGCCACTGACACCTAAACAAACCAGGATCCAGCCCTAGGTTCACACTGTTCTGCTTTCCCCATTCGTACTGCTCCGCCCGCTTCACAAAAGAATGTCCTACAAGGAGGATGGACAATTCCGCCGCCGCAGGCCCCGCCACTGCACCTGAAAAGACACATATATGAGAAAAGAGGAGGAACATCATGCCTCTCCCTCCCCGGGGCCCCGCAGCCTGATGTATGTTCTAAAACAATCTGATTTCCATCGCCCCAAACGCATAAGCTCTTCCCTCCCCCACCCCTAACTTGCTGCATCCGTTGCTGCACCTATGCGAAAGGAATGTGTCCCAAACTGTCTCGGGTTCTCACCTAGTCCTAGGAGGGCGCGCCTCAATACCCAAAGTAGTTGAGGCGCCGTCACCCTGCCCCCCTCCTCCCGGCGGAAAACCTCCCCCGCTCCAAAGGCCCCCCTTGTGGCTAATATCCTCCCCCATGCCGCGGGGCATACCTCCTGTTCCACTACAGGCCCCATGACCACCCACTTCCCTGCACCCCGCTGGTCTGTCTTCGAGCGACCCAGTAGTACAGCCACTTCCTTTTCCCGCAGATCCACCGCCCCCACTGCACCCCCGCGCCCCCTTGTACCCAACAGCTCGGAAACCCGAAAGGCCCCAAAATACATCCACGACATTAACGTGGAAAACAATACCGTTTCTTCATGGTTGCGGCAGATCTGCGGCAAAATCCGCGTCACGCTAACCAGAATACCTGCCGAAATGGGCCTCCTCAGCTGGGATCGGTTGCCTTTCTCCCTTGCCCAGCCTTCCAACAGTCGCGTTCCCAGTTCACCCGCAAATGGCGCGTAGCCCCACCACAATTTTCCCATGAACGCAATGGCCGACAGCTTTCCCGCTATCGTCACTTTGGACCTTCCTTTGTCCATCATAGCCATAATAAATTGAACTACCTGTTCTTCCCTGCCCCAGGGCCGGTCCTGCCGCGTCGCGCCACTGTCCAGAAAATCCCGCCAAGCCAGCTCGTAAGCTCTCCAAGTTGATGTGGCCACCGACCCTCTTACCAACTGCAAGACCCTTTCTCTCCTACCGACCACATCCCCTCTGGAACCGGCGTCCGGCATGCGTCCGCCTCCGTGGCTAGCCCATGGAACCTCTGCCACTGTGAACGAGACAAAGCGTCCGCAATGTCATTGTCCACCCCCGGCACATGTCTGGCTTGAAACAAAATATCGTGCTCCAAACATCGCAGCACGAACACCCTCAATAACTTGAGCACCTGCGTGTCCCTAGCTGACTGCCTGTTCACGACCTGCACTACCGCCATATTGTCCACCTTAAAAATCACCTTCCTGTGCGCCAAATCCCGGGCCCAGACCGTCACAGCCACCACTAGTGGAAACAGTTCCAGAAAGGCAATGCTCCTCCCCCCGTTCTTCAAGTGCGATGGCCATTCCGCGGCGCACCACCTCCCTTGCCAGTAAAGCCCGAAACCGCCTGCCCCTGCCGCGTCTGAGGAGATAGTGACGTCCCATTCCCAGTCCTCGGAGGCGGCCATTGGGATGCCATTAAAATGCTCCAAAAACCTCCGCCACATGCGCAGGTCCTCCTTTGTGCCCGCCGACAATCTCATGTGATGGTGCGGTAGCGTCAAACCGGATAAGGACAAACCTAGTCTCCTGCAGAAAGTTCGCCCCGCGCGCACCACCCTGCAAGCGAAATTTAAGTGCCCTAGGAGGACCTGTACTTCCCGTACTGTCACCTTCTTTTTTGCCAGCAGGCTGTCCACCAAGAGCAGCATATGCACCTTCTTATCCTCCGGCAGCCGGGCTTCCATTGCTACTGAATCCAGCTCAATACCAAGGAATGACAACACCGTGCCTGGACCCTGTGTTTTTTCTGGCGCCAGGGGCACACCCAGGTAGCCCATGAGCTCTGTAAAACTAGCCAGCTGTTGCTGACAGTCCGCCGAACCGGGCTGTCCCACCAGGAAAAAATCATCCAGGTAGTGCGTCACCGTCTGGTTACCGGTCCGCCACGTAAAGACCCACTGCAAAAAGGTACTGAAACGCTCAAACAAGGCACAAGATATGGAGCATCCCATGGGCAACGCTTTGTCCACAAAAATGCACCCTTCAAACTGTATACCCAACAGCTGGTAGTCCTCTGGGTGCACCGGGAGCAGTCGAAATGCCGATTTGATGTCGCATTTTGCCATGAGGGCGCCTGCCCCCACCGTAGCTACCAACTGCCGCGCCACGTCCACTGAAGAGTAGGACACTGACGAAAGTTCAGCCGCTATAAAGTCGTTCACGGACGCCCCCTCCGGCCATGACAAGTGCTGTATCAGCCGGTATTGTCCGGGTTCCTTCTTTGGTACCACTCCAATAGGGGAAATGATCAGGTCCCGAATCGGTGTCTCTTGAAAGGGCCCCGCCATGCGCCCTTCCCGGACTTCCTTGCCCAATTTGTCCCGTACCACCGCTCTGTGCGCGTTGGCAGATTTCAAATTTTCAGCCCACCTGGCGGACCGTGGACCCTCGTACCCCAGCCGGAAACCCTCCCGAAAACCTAGTTGCAGCGTTCTAGCGTCGTCGGTCCGTGGATAAGACGCCAACAATGTTTCCAGCCGCTCCTGTTTAACTGGAGTATGAGCCTTTGCCCAGATGCCCCTGTCCTCCCCTACCCCCCCGACCCCCTGCTTGTTGCCCCGCCTGTGTGGGCTGCTGCCCCTGTCCTCTACCTCCCGCCCCCCAGCATTGAACCACTGGGTGCCGACCTGTGCACTTGGAACATTCGTGCCTAAACTTGCAGTATTGTCGAGCACATGTGCCCTTGTTGAAATCCCAGCACGCACCCCCTGTGCTTCCGGCATTGTTCCCCGCATATCCCACCCCCCCCAGGTGGGGCGGTTCGGAAAGGGGCGGGGTGCGAGCTGTAGCCCGCTTGCCGTGTATATTGTTCCCCCGAACTTGGCCCCTCCCATGGTTTGATGGTAAAGGTCGGAGTCTATTTCCCCCACTTGGCCTCCGGATCCCAGGCCAACCGCGCCCGGAACTCCTCATCATAGTGGGACCATGCGTACCCCCCGTACGTGACCTGTGCCCGCCTGATCACGTCCATATATTTAAACAACGCGACGGCCCGGTCCGGGTACTTCTCACAGTACACGCTGGCGAAAATCAAGAATGCCGCCGACCAGTTTTCGATGTTCATGGGCACCCTCGGCCTCTTGGCCAATTCTAGCTCCTCCTCCTTGGACCCCTCCTTCGCTGTAAGCTCCCTATGCAGTAGCTTCAGCATGTCCACGTAGTCTCCTTTCCAGATTTTTCTTTGGTGCCCAACGTAAGGTGGGCCCCCAGGAGCTTCGTAATCCCCATATATGGCAATTTTTTCACGGGGATGTCATGGCTCTCCTTTCCCCCCTCTTTTAGAGCCCCCCCTTTCGCTTTTTCCCCCTCGTCAGTCCCCCCTACCGGTCCTGCTGCTTGGTCTCCTGAAGAGGCGGGCGCCCTCCCCCCCTCGCCCCCCCTGAACTCACCGACTCCGGCCCCACCCCCGTGTCTTTCACATACTTCCCTTGCCTCAAACGCACCTCCCCTCCTCCCCCGCGCGCATCTGTGCCAACCGAGACCCTTGCCTGCGGCCTACCACCTGTCGGCCCTTTAGCAAAACCTGTCGCTGCCTTACCTGGCGTCAAGGTCGGCGTCCGTACCGGATCCCGCCGCCTAACCAGTCGTGCAGAAGGGGCCATCACGCTCTCCGCTTTGTTCCACCTGACCGGACCGCTCTGTAACAAACTAGGCATATCGTTAGTCACGCCCCCCCCGTCCTGCAGGTCCCCAGGCTCCACAATTTCCCCCTCTTCAATGCTCCCTTCATCGTAGTCCAATAGCACTGGGCCGTCCACCTCGGACTCCGGCCCCTCTACCCCTGCGCGGTCCCTGTCTGACCAGCTTGGCAATGGGCCGCCCTCCGTGGGCTCCAGCCTGCTCAAGCCCGCCTTCTCCCTGCAATTGCGGAGCAATTCCCCCCACTCCCCACTCCCTCGCCGCTGCCCTGCGCGCTGTTTCTGTGAATCCCGCTCTGTGTCATATGCCTCCCGCGCCTGTCCCCCTGTGGCCGCATGGACCCCTCGGGGTTGAGCTACCGGGGGCCTCTCGTCCCGCCTCCTGTATGCCGCTGCCGGCAGGTCCCTCGTGGGAGCGCGACCGCCCGCATGAGGCAGAGCCGGCCCATCCTCTCGGTGGGTTGGAGCCGCACGCAACTCTCCCGAGCACCTCGCCGTCCTTTCCTGCCAAAAAGAAGTGGAGTCCGACATGCCGGGGTTAGTCCTGCCCTCTAACCCTCCCATCCCCGCACCCTCCCCCCATGAAAACCCCCATCCCCGTCCCGCACCCGACGTACTGGATGAGTGGCCCCCCGCCGCGATGGGGCTGACCCTTAGGCCCCAGCCCCCCCGCCCCGTGCACCCCCTACTCCCTCCCCTGGAAACGCCCCACCCTTCCCCATCGCTCCACTCCAACTCTTCAACCACCCGCCGAACCGATGTGCCCACCCCAGCCCCTCCAAGCCCCACCCCAGCCCCTCCACTCCCCTCGCCCCCCTGACTCCAACACCCGCCCCCAACCCGCTGATTCTGACCACCGGTGGCGCAGTCCCTCCGGCGCCCTATCCAGCCAACCCCCTAACTCGAGGGAGAGCATGGACCCCCAGCGCGGCCCCGCCCCGCGTGCCATCCACCCCCCCCCCGGCGTCCCCAACCCCTGCCGGAGTGCGTGACTCACGCACTGCCCGGGCCTCCCCCTGTCTACCTGCGAGGCCCCTCGCCCCCCCACCCCGGCACCTGGGTCCATCGCCTGAAACCCCCGTCCCCCCATCTGATCCCATCCTCCGCCCCTGGCTTCCTCCAGGCCCCCCTGCCTCCCCATACTCCTCCCCGCTTTCAATCAAAAGCGGGGAGGCCCACCCACTGACCATCTGCGAGGTGACAGCCCCCTGGTCTCCCCGCTCCGCGCCTACGCTCCCTACTAACACGGGGGCCCCCACCGCCCCTTTCTTCCCTTGCGCCCTGCTAATCGGAGCCTTTCCGGCCCCCCGGGCCCCCTCCTTGAAATGCAGCGCGGGCCGCGGAGCCGCGCCCCGCCCCCCGCCACGTGTGCGTTTTCTCGGCGCGGCCGCGTTAGCAGTGCGGCCGCGCCCCCCTGCCTCTACATTTAGCCGTTTTCGCGCTCGCGGCGGCTCGCATGCCAGCACAGCCGCCGCGACCCCGCTCGCCGCCCTCCTGGGAGGCCTCACCTTAACTCCGGGCCGCAGCATGTCCGTGCGGCCCGCGTCCTCCAAAAGGCGGAGCGCCTCTACCACCCGGGGATCCTGACTGTGTGCCATCGCGCGCCAACGCCAGACCAAAAAACAGCTTCCCTACCAGCAAACCCTCCCAACCGGCTGTCGTGTCACTTCCACCGAAATGGTGGTCAGTGACCTAAAATAGCCGGCTATATAGGCCCCCAGCCCAAAAACCGCCCAAACCTAGCCCAAAATAGCCCGGGGAAGCCCAACAAGCCCAACTGGGCTCTGGCTGCCCCCCGGCCCAAAATCCCCCGGGAGGGGCAGGCCTCCCGGTGGTCGGCCGCCCCTCCCAAAGCCCTATTCTCTTTTGGAAAGTAGCAAGCACTCTACATGCACTCCTTGTCACTTCATTATGAAGAGAAAAGCGCTCTGTTACACTATCTGAGGAACCTGGAGCAATGCTCACCACGCTCTGGTACAGAGTACAGGGTGCAATAAATAGCACTCACCTCACGCTGTGCTTGGAAGCAGAAGAGCAGTCACCTGGCAAAGCCACAAGCAGTACCTAGCGCTCATCTCACGCTTATCTTGGAGAAGCCAGGAGCCGTACACAGTGCTCAACACACGCTGGGCTCCTTGGAGAACACTTGAGGGGGGGGGGGGGACCACTGCAAGCGGCAGGCAGGCAGGCCAGCACATAAAGGTCCTTAGCAGAGTGGCTGTCCCTCCAGCAGCCCAACAGGCTGCAGGCCAGCATAACAAAGTAGTTAGTCCTAATGGTGGTTCCTCCTGGTAGCACAGCAGAATGTACAGCCAGCAATGTCTGGCTACAAGTCCCATGCAGCGTCTCAAAACATGGGTACAGAGCCCCTGTACCTAAACTCAAAAATGTCTTTGATGAAGGGTTGACTTCAAAAGGAAGCTTTATAAGTGCGCAGCAATCCCTTTCAACCCAGCCCTGGCTCCAGACGATCTGTGGGGGGTAAATCAGCAGGACACAACCTATACAAATGTAAAGTGTGAATGACTTCTCCCTCTCCCAGCTCAGGAAGGCCATCAGTATGCAGATTTTACCCCTGTCACACCCAGCCCTTCCGGTGTTGTGGCTGTCTAGAAAGTATAGACAAAGTGTAGCTGTCACGCAGGTCAGACGTGGATTGGAGTTAGGCTGTAAAGCACAAGGAGTCATAAGCAAAGAGAAATGCCCATTTTCCCTGAAGTAGCTCTTGTTGGAATCCAAGCGGGCGGACAGATGAGCAAAGGAACCGAGCTCGTACCTGCCGAAGAACACACACGCCATTGATTGACGGTTTGGAACAGAGAAACGGCCGTATAATAATTCACTAGAGATTTGAATATTGGACAAGTGAAGAGGTCGTATTTGCAGGCCCATAGCCGATGGACTTGAGTGTATTTCAGTTCTGTGTCCTGAAGAGAACCAATGAATAATAGTACAGGTTCAAAACGCGTCGTCGACAACAACGCAATCATGCAAGCAATGAAATAAGACATGATGAGCGGGGGAATAGAATGAAATGATGTAGTAGACTCCCTGTTAATAGGATCAAAGCTTTACATGGTTGTGTAGCCCATTCATGTAGGAAGTTGACAAGGGGTTCAAAGAACAATATTACATGTGTCTTCCTGGTTGGGCATTAACAAGGTAGAACTGTCAAGCTTTTGATTCAATGCAACATGTTTCAAATAATTGATTGTCAAACATAATCTATATGTAATTTTGTACAGTCTGTGTACATGAATGTTGGGTGGGTACCAAAATAATTGTTTGATGTAAAAATTGTGCATTTATGTTTGTCCTCATTATGTCCCTGTATGTGACTATTTTCTAAATCATGCTTTAAAATGAAAAAAATGAATATTTACTGACCACTGATATTAAAAAGAGTGTTCAGAAAAGAATAAGTGTGGTAAAGATTTATCAGAACTGGCAATGTTTGTTGGAAATACACTTTCTATAAGTGGCATTTCTGAAATAGAAATGTAAACTCCAACTATGCCAGTAAGTAGGATTTATCACCACTATTCTAAACATACCAAACCCAAACATGGCAACGCCACTCCTTTCTGATCAGAAATTACCACTTAAATATATATAAAGGAATTTCCAATGCTGGTATATGAGAGGACTAGGCCTCACAGGAGTGAAAAACGAAATAGGTTGTTTGTCATACATGAAGGTACATGTCCTACCTTTTACTTACAAAGCACCCTGCCCATAGGGCTACCTAGGGCCTACCTTAGGGGTGATCTATGTGTAATAAAAGGGGAGTTTAGGGCTTGGCAAGTAGTTTTAAATGCCAAATAAAAGTGGCAGTAAACAGCGCACGCAGGCTCAGCAGTGGCAGGTCTGAGACAGGTTTGAAAGGCTAGGTCTGTGGGTGGTACAAGCAGTGCTGCAGGCCCACTAGTAGCATTTAATTTACAGGCCCTGGGTATATGCGATACCACTTTACAAGGGACTTAGAAGTTGATTAAATATGTCAAATAGGTGTAAACCAATCATACCATGTTTAAAGGAGAGAGCTCATGTACTTTAGCACTGATTAGCAGTGGTAAATCGCCAAGAGTCCTAAACCCACCAAAAAGATGGTCAGAAAAATAGGCGGAGGAAGGCAAAAAGTTTGGGGATAACCCTGCAAAAGGGCCAGGTCCAACAATAGTAATATACGAAAAACTATAACATAAAATATTTTGTTTCACATTCCAAAAATATTTTTCCTTCCATTATCCTACTGTTCCCCATGTGTTGATAGTGGTACTCCTTGCCTTCAATTATTTCAAGGAGAGTGTGTTGAAATCCTAGTGACTGGCCATGCGTAGTGCCTGACTAACTCCAAGGCTTGGCTGTAATTCATTTGAACCTGTTTTGTGATTAGTACTATTTTAGTAGGTTTCGGTTTAACTTTTGTGAACAGCAATTGTCTTACTCATTTGTGGGTATGTTTATTATGTCCATGTCCCTCCCTAATTCCCACATTAATTTTCATCACACATTTAGTACTAGGTATTCCGCATTTTCCAGCCACTTACCCTTGCCCCTCCTACATTTACCACAAACATGTATGCCAACATGTGCTGAGATTGCCACACTAACAGAGATTTGTGAATAGCATTTCTTAGTATAGCACTACTGGAATACTACTTCCTGCACTCAAAAATACCTTTGTGAACAAGCCCCCATGATTTTAAAATTATTGTGCAGATTCACAAAGACATTTTGGAGCAAGTAAAATTGTATGTCTGTACTACTATTTTATGAACTCTTGCATGCCTTTCAAAATAAGTCCCAAAATAAATATACTGGGAATAAAATTGGAAAATTCGTATACAATTAGTAAAAATAGAGTGGACTGTGTCCTCCTTGCATTTTTACTAATAGGGACCTGGATGTTTTGGGTCTGAATAATGAAAGCATGTAAGAGTCTGTAAAAGAGAAATCCTGTAGTATTACTTCCAGTACGCATATATTCTTTTGTGAAACTGCCTATGTTTGAATTTCTTTTCTTATAGGCTACTGACATCTAGTGGTGAACTGCATACCCATCATATGGAATTGCCTTTTTGAAACTATTTACATCTCTAGTCCTAGTGGATTTTAAACATTTTAATATCGCCCCCCCCCCAAAACCCTCTCTTGCATATGTCATGGCTTGGGCCCCACCCAAATAAAGCATAAACGTATTTTCTCACAATTATCACGTACATTTTAACATATTTCAAGCATGCTAAAACACATTAGAGGAGTTTGCGGAACATACAAAACTGGATTTTCAGTAGTGGTTTTCAACGTATCACCCCTCATCTAGGCAGTGTAAAACATGCAGAGCGCGCTCATAAATTCAGGTGAGATGTCAGGGCCAAAAACTATTTTTGTGTTGCATTTATATTACAAGAAATCCAGGATGTTACATATATTGTAAGCAAGTGTAGGTAGGTACCTTTGTGTTATTCCTTTTGTAAGCACAGCAGCGAAGTACACTGGCAGAATGCCAATGTTGGTAAACATTTTCAAATTATTATCATTTTTCACACTGTTGGAGGTGAGGCTTTGAAGATTAATACATGGGGCCAAATGGCGCATTTTCTAACCCTGTATAATGTTGTGTCCTACTGGACACAGTCTAGTTGTTTCTGCCAGCCACTCCCCCCGAGGGCTGGCCCACACACACACCCCCTCACCCATCCAACACGGGCGTCACCAGTCAGGTGACCCCGCAAATAAAAGAGCCGGAGTGCACGTGCTCTGGGCTAGTTTGTAGTACCCTACTTATGTGTCCGTGTCGTCCTTCATAGATTATGTGGGCCTAGGGCCCGGAACATAACACTGGCGACGAGGATGCTGTTGTATGAGTCGTCTCATGGCACCCACTCCATCATCTGTCATGTGCATCACAACCATCCTTGGAGCATCAAGTACAATAACTGGAGTCCTACACCACTTGCCAGAACAAGCGACGATCTGAAGATACAAGGACCATCTGTTTTAACCGGCGCATATCCTGATCCTGGTAGCGAGAGCATGTTTCTGACCAAGACACATCCACCCCTGAAGTTTGCACGAGTGACGAGGCGGCTCCAGAGTCAGAGCCCAGATGCAGTCCCGGGGCAACTCATCTAAGGGGCCTCCCAGAGCGTGAGAGATGGACGTTACTTTGCCCCACCAATGGAGTCCAGGAAGCAGCCAGGCCCTGCAACAGAGAATCAACAGATCACACAATGCCAAGACTGTCGTCAAAGGATCAAGCGACACAATCGTCTGGTGTTTTTACAGTGGACTCCTCCCTACGCTCCTGATGCACCCATGTTGAACAATAAGACACTAATTGCCTCACAGCAAGAGTACGCTGGACCGATGAACATCACGTAGGTGGACCATCCCTCAACTGAAGCGAAGCTGAAAGGTCCGGATATCATCAGCACCGTGTTCGTCCCCAGATATACCTGGTTAAAGTATGGACATGTGCCAAGACGTCCGGGTGCTCCCAGCTGCACCTGTCCACCGCTGTCCTGCGAGCTACATCTCTGAACTGTGAGAGTTCCTTGATTTTAGTTGTTTTTATCTCATTCTTTCCCATAGGTTGGACTCGTGTTTGTTGTTTTTCGTTTTATTAAAATTTGGGAGGAATGTTGTGTCCTGCTGGACACAGTCTAGTTGTTTCTGCCAGCCACTCCCCCGAGGGCTGGCCCACACCCACCCCCTCACCCATCCAACACGGGCGTCACCAGTCAGGTGACCCCGCAAATAAAAGAGCCGGAGTGCACGTGCTCTGGGCTAGTTTGTAGTACCCTACTTATGTGTCCGTGTCGTCCTTCATAGATTATGTGGGCCTAGGGCCCGGAACATAACATATTCAAAGTATTTTGGCAAATGTTTTACAGGCATTTCTGAAAAGAAATTTATGAATTATTCAAATTGATCAGGCTTTTGCTGTACCTAGAAGAATTATTTTTGGCACTGCATAAAATAATGCTTGTGCCAATCTTTCACGATACTTGGCTCGCACTCAAATGTATATATCGGCCGAACATAGACACATGATATAGGCGCTCGACTCTGCCACTGCAGAGTAGGTCATCAACACATGCAGAGTGTGGGGGCACCTTGATGTGAGGCTTTGATGCCTGCATT
Source organism: Calotriton arnoldi (assembly GCA_963921515.1). Classification (NCBI taxonomy): domain Eukaryota; kingdom Metazoa; phylum Chordata; class Amphibia; order Caudata; family Salamandridae; genus Calotriton; species Calotriton arnoldi. The sequence continues at coordinate 1,057,123 of CAWUFW010001110.1, forward strand.
ACCTGAAACACACAAGTGGAGTCAAGACAAACTACATGTCCCAGAGAGCCACCGGACTCTCAGAAAACCTCCAATGGTGGCAACCTTCTTGGTTCATGGAGTAATAAATTCCTTAAGTTTCAGGGCGTTCCTCAGTAGGCAATCAAAATACTTAGTTGCTACAGCTGGAACCTTGGTGCCAGGAGACTGGAACTCATTTGCTACAAATGCTAGTTGGGGGATGTTATTTCCCCAAATTGACTTTGCTTCAAGATCATTAATTGTGTTTGATAAGCACATGGACCAGAGGTTTTTGGAAAAGCAGCTATTTTCGAATATTTGCTTGGTGATACCTTTTAATGTACCCTTCCTATCTTTATTGACAGGTAGGCAGAATTTCAGAGAGCTTGCTTTATTCACTAGATCTTGTATAATTACCCCACATTTTTATCTCATTTGTGCTATTGAGGTGTTTCGTGACAGATGAAATAGTTTTCAAAAGATACTGCACTGCATTGTCTCTGATGGCTTCATGAATCCTATATGACCATAGATCAAAGATGGCAGAGTATTAGCCATCATTACTTTCAATATCGTTCAGGCTGAAGGACTTTGTAACTTTGAGCTAACATGCGGAACCCTGATGTTTGTTGTAGCTAGTTGATGTCTCAGTGTTCCCTTTTCTGTTAGCAATGTACCAAGGTAATTATAGACTGCCAAATACCTCAAGGTAGATGAACCAGCATGCCACTATATTTTCGCTTTATTTTCCAAAAATCATTATCGTTGGTTTAGCCTGGTTCAGCTTTAGTTTGTTGTAGCTATGCAATTAATTTAAAACTCTCTGTAGCCCGATGTAAGTTTGATCCAGAATTACAATATCTGCGTACTGAAGGACTTGCAGGTAATGATTTTGTATCTTTGATGGAAAATGATGTAGTTTTTTTAATGATAAACCACTATCAGCTGTAGAGTAGCCAGCATGCACCATTGCCTTCTATTAATGATAACTAACTTTGATACGCTGAAACCCTTACCAGCTTCAACCCTTGCCCAGGTTTCTGAATATAATGAAATGTTACCAGCCGCGGTCCGTGCAGGTAACAGCGGTGGGGCCGCTTAAAGGGGGATTTTGAGGGACTATGCAGAGGGAAAATTAAACAAATAATTAAGTTTACCTCGCCATCGTCCCTCGAAATACCCCCTTACCTGGCCCCACCGCTGTTAACTGCATGGACCGCGGCTGAATGATACCCTGTAATAGGGGAGTCAGATCCCCCAGGCCAGCAGTTTGTTGCACAGAATTTGTTGATCAACTCTTTCGAGTGCTGCGGAGTAGTCTATGAAGCAGGCCCTTAAATGGTCACATTTCAGAGCGATTGCACGATGGACCAAGAATGATAACGTCAAAATGTTATTCATAGAGCTGTAATTGGGTCTAAAACTTGTTTGGAAGAAGGGAATGATGTTCTTTTCTTCTGCCCATTTTTCAAGTTCCTGTAGTAGATTCCTGGTGTAAGCTTTACTGTCAATGGCAAAGAGCGTTGTTAAGCGATAGCTAGAATGATCAAAACTGTTGTCCTTGTTTTTAAAAAAAGTGCATAGAATGGAACCACACCAAGAATCTACGACAGTACCCGCTGAAAGTGAAGCCCTGTATGGAGGTGTCAACAAAGACTGCCAGTATTCTCTATCACTTTTGGTCAGGCTGCCCGGAATTCCATTCAGCCCTAGTGCCCCACTCGTCCTGAGATGCTTTAGCATTAATTTAGTGCTTCTTGCATTAATTTGGTCAAAATGCAAGAGAACAAAAAATTATGTTGTACATTTAAAATTAAGTAAATTAAAACACATAGAGTCAATTAAAACACTGGTAGTCAAAGGTCATCACCTGATCCCAAAACATGAGTGCATATAACACGACAGGGAAGTGGAAATTTACTATTAAAATCCCAGTCCAACTAACATTGGTGAGAGTGCATGAATTAGAGGGGGTGACTTCTGCTATTCTGACTCATGTCTAAATGCAATAATTGGAATTGAAAATAACACTGGTTATTTGAGGGTGTGTGATTTACAATTCTAACTTGGGTCGAACAATAATTGAAGAAAGTGCATACTTTAAGGATGTGAGGTGAACCATATTAACTTCAGTCTACCAAACATTGGAAAAAAGTGTATTAATTGGAGGGATGAGATTTGCTATTCTAACTCTAATCCAAATAAAATTTGGGAAAGTACATAAATAAAGGGAATGATATTTAGTATTTTAACTGAGAGTTCTACAAACATTGGGGAAAATTAATAAATAAAAGGGTTGACTTTTTTTCTAACTCCAGTTCAACAATAATTAACGAAAGTGCATTAATGAAAGGGTGAGATTCATTATTTTAACTCCATTTTAATAAACACTGGGGAAAGTGCATTAGCCAGTCATTAGATTTACTATTCTAACTCAAGTCCTACAAATGTCAGAAAGTGTTTCAATTAAAAGGGCTGAGATTTACCATTTTACCTCCAATCTCAACAAATTGGGGAATGTGCATGAATGGATGGAGAGGAATTTAATATTCTAACTCAAGTCTAACAAATATTGTGAAAATGCATATATTTGTGTGTGGGGACTGAAATTTATTTTTCTTGCTCTTATGTAACAAATATTTACAGTTTAGAAAAAGTTGGGGTGCTGTTTAAATAATATAAATGAAATGAAAAGCTACTTTTTAATATTTATCGTTCATATATAATAAACTTTCACTTCAAAACAAAGAACCTAAATATATTACATAATAAAAAATGAATTACAAACCAAACCACAAAAACAGGTAGAAGTATTATAATACTAGTGCTGTAAAAGGTTTATTTTTTGTTTGTTATAATTTAAACATCCCAAATATATGTATCCTATGTTTTATAATTGAATTACAATTTAAACCACGAGTGCTATTTTAATTTTTTTTAAACTATTAAAATGAAACTAATAGTAAAGTACTGCCCACTCAAGTCCCCATTACGATCAAAATACATTAACCCCCTCAATGAGGGGGGCAGAGCCTATCCGGGCCGCAAGATGGCCGCTCACTAGAGGGCTCTGCCAGCCAAATCCACTATCCTCCACGAATCCTGCACTCAGCGGACCCATCGCCGCATCTACTTGTTGCGTTGGCTGCCCTAATCGGGTGGTGCTGCCACCGGCAAAATTTTGCAGCCCCGACTCACGGCTGTGCACCGAGACTCGGAACCGCGGGCCATGGCCTGCCCGTGCTGAAATGCGGCCCGGAATGCACAGGTACCCTGGCGGCCCTCTACAGGCGGCTGTGAATAATTGAGACCAACCTGTCTGCAGTTGTGGGCTGTGGGTGTGCCGTGGCCACCGCCTGGCCCCCGTTGATCAGTTGGGCCCCGGTGGTCTGGGTTGCCCGAGCGGAGTTTGACCTGTGCAACTGGTGAGCCTCATGTTGGGGCTCTACTGTTGACCGGGTGGCTTGCCTTTGCATGGGCCTTGCCCCTGTGGACTGCGGGTGGCACCAGTAGTGCTCCGTGCGACTGCTGCTCCCCCTGTGTTGGCCCCGTGCTGCTGCTTGAGAGGATCGGCACCCCTCCTGGTCCCGCGCTGGAGGCAGCTCCAACCGTCTGGTGCCCAGATTGTGAGAAACAGACCTGAGGACCCCCCAGCCGCCGGTGAGTGTATGATACCCCTTCCACTCCAGATATTTCTTCTCTGGCTCCTGGGCTCTACACAGCTGTACTCACCCTACCACTCCCTGCTGGGCGCGCCGGAGATTATCACTGCCACTGCTCCTTATACTGTCCCCCAAGCCACCCAGCCCCCATCGTGGTGTTCCTTGGAGGCTCCCTGCTGTCGTGAGGTGAGGTGGGTAGTGCCTCCGTCGCTATTCTATTGCACTAGCTGCTCCCTCTATCCATAACTGCACAATCAAGATCCCGCGGGCCTGCTCGTGCCCCCCGTGTGAGACCATCCTTCAGGGAGTGGCGGGCTCTGCTGCGACCTAAGACTGTCCTTTGTCGCCTGCGTGGAGCTGTACTTTTTCTTTTGGTCCAATCTTACCTTTGGACCCCTTCACTACTGCTCCCCAATGTGTCTACATCCTCTGCTGGGTTCCTGTCAGCTTCACTGCTCCTAGGCCCTTTCGAACTGAACCCAAACCGTGGGCAAACAAGACACACACCAGTCTGAACTCACTTTTGAAGGCAAGCGGCATACTCAACAGGCAGATCAGGAGACAGTCAGTGGATGCCCCCAAAGACACTGGGGGTCCACCAAAATGTTACTGACCTCAAAAAAGTCCTTGTGGAAGTCAAAAAAAGTCTTAAAGCTATTGACGCAAAGCTAGATCTCTTCATAAGCTGCCCGGATCACATGAAGCAATGTGTGGACAAGCATGAAGGCAGGCTGGACCATCTAGAAAACAGGGTCTCGGATGTAGACGGCACCCAGGCCGATGGACACTTGACCTTATCAAGGCCAAAAATGAGGATTTGCAATCAAGGTCCTGTCACAACAACCTCTTGATCATGGAGATCCCCGAGTCCAACGCAATCAATAAGATAGAGGACTTTGTAGAACCATGCTTTGTGACTTATTCAGAAAGGCCCTTTCCCCTGTATTTATTGTGAGAGGGCGTATCACTTGTTAGGGCTGCATCCCTGGCCCGTCCCATCGTGGCAAAAATCCAGAATTGACAAGATCGGGATGTGGTCCTGAGATTGGCTTGTGAACGTCAAAAGCTGCAATACCAAGGAAACTTTATTTCTTTTTACCCAGATTTTACTCTTAGATTTTACTCTTACTGTTCAAGCTGCCTGGCAGGAGTTTTTGCCTGCCAAGAAAATCCTTCAACAGGTAGAAATTCCCTACGACCTCCTATATCCGGCCAAACTACGCATCCCCTTTGAAGTGAAACCTAATTTTTTCACTGACGCCAACGTGACTTTGAAGTTTGCTAAACACATCACTGCTAAGAAGCCTTCGCCCAGGAACTCGCTGCGCAGCTCCAGAGAGGATCATCTCAGTGACAATGATTAATAGCTTGACCTCCCAGCGCCCGCGAGAGACTTGATCCTACCAAGTGGACTGGGGCGCCCGCTGCCATTGGCTGTACCCCTTGGGGGCAGCTGTGCCCCGGATACACCAGATAGTAATGATGGGCCTTTGTATGTCCAACACCCATTCAGCGACCTCTGCATTCATTGGCTGGGTCGCTCACCCGGCTCTTCTCTGCCTCCCGGGATGTTTCCCTAACTTTTTGTTAAATTCATGGTTGGCTACAGGGCCGGGGGGGTGGTGGTGGTATTGTCATACTCAACTATGTTTGGGGGTTGGAAGTGGGAGGGGGGCGGGTTTGGGTTGTTATCCATGGTTGTCTGTTGTTGATTTGTTTACTTCTCTGACCATGTACCAGGACTGTGTCTCCTTCCCCACCCACTTGCACAACACATACTTTTTGGCTGACTGAGCTCTACCACACACACTCTCTCCTCACAGTGTCATGACAGCAACCAAATGCCTCACATGGAACATCCGCGGGATTGTGGAATTCATCACCACTCAAATTGGTAGGTCATTTTGACCAACCATTCTGTAATAATTTTTTGCCCTTTGAAACACACCTCACTCATTCTTTGAATCATTTTTGCCCATATAGGCTGTCCACACCTCTGTCCTGAAGAAGACCCGCTGTGACGTTGGTCTAGTAACGCACGTTCCTGGGCCAAAACGTCAACGCCTCATAACAATCTATGCCCTATGCTCTACTCGCCCTAAAGTAGAAAAAGGACTCTGTTCAGGGACTTTGAGATTATTCTGTATACGGAAGGATGTTAACTGATTCATACATTGGACACATTGTTTTATAATTAGGGCTCCCGGTTTTAGGGTATTTATTTTTTTGCCATTTCCGTCTGTATTTATCCATATTTATTTTGCTAATTTTATCTGTATTTTTCCATATTTATTTTGGGTTTTGTGGAAAAATTAAGCTGAAATTAGTATATTTCCACATTTATTTAACCGATAAATATGCATTCATGCTTGAATGTCTGCCAGGTTTCTGTGCTCTGAACACCAGCAGCAGATAAATCTGTGCACATATATGAAAATATGCACATTTCAGTATCAACCTTGTGCATATCTACTGCTATTAAAGCCTCTTTACAAAAAATTCCTTTCTTTTTTAACCCCCTTATCTATCAATCCACACATCTATTGGCCTGGCAGTCATGGCAGACAGTATTTAAAATTACTCAAAAAGCAACCCATTTTCCGTTTTTATCCACATTTAAAAATAAATACAGACAAGAAAATGAATGTTTTCTGTCTGTATTTATCTGTAAAAATCAGTAAAAACGGAAAACAGGGAGCCTTATTTATAATCCTTACACTGTATATATGGTATTCACTTTTCCACTTTGTCACTTCTTGATCACTTATTCACCATTTGCCTTTTCAATGAAAAATATGTTTATGTGACAGCCTTGCATATACAAAAAAAGATAAAAAGAATAAGATACTAATTGTGTAAATCAAATAATAATTCTCTTGGTGTGTTTCTTGATACATAATCATTATGGAACGCTAAGTAATTGGTTTCCCGACAGAACCATTTGTAGTCTATTTCATGTACGCCCAGGTTCTAAGGGACACAGGGTTACCCCATTAGAGTTCATGCACGTCCTCCTTAATGTCATGTTATATGACCCGTTCCCGATCACCAGCTGTACTCGCTAGGGCTGTCCATTCTCGCCAATTTTGTTTGCCATGGCAATAGAGCCCCTGGCAGCTTCGACAACACCATGCCCATCGTGGCCTCAGCTTCTCCACCAGGGGGCTAATAGTCTCCATGTATGCCGATGATGTCACTCTCTATATATGCAAGCCCCAGAAGAATCTTGCTCCGGTAACCTGCAAAATCATAAGATTCTGTGGTTTTTCAGGCATTCAGGTCAATTGGTTGAAGTCAATATTATTTCCCCTTACTGATGGCACCCAACCCTTCACTACGGACTACCCGCTGATATGGGCAACTGATCCGGTACGATACTTGGGCATCTGGCTCAGTCTCCACCCAGATGAACTCTGGAAGGCCAATTATGGACACAATGTCTAGTGGCTGGAAGACAGGGTACCATTATGTTCTTGGTTGCCACTTTCACTTTCGGGTCGGATAGCGGTAGCAAAAATGATTATTTTACCGAAATTTATTTATCTTTTCCTTAATGTGCCTCTTCCCCTCACAGCCACTTTCATGAGGCGTCTACGATCTAACCTCATAGTGTTGATTTATGTTGGTAAGCAATGCTGCATTTCCTGGGAGCTCCTCACATCACCACTCACCCAGGGAGGTCTGGGGGCACCGGACATGTCGATTTACACTCTCTGTGCTCAGGCGCAGTACCTACCTGACTGGCTGTACTCAACGCATTTCAGCCTCACACTGCCATCAGAACAGACCGGCCAATGTCATGGCCCCTATCCACCACTCTTTACCTCCTCTATAAGCTGCCATGGGAGGAGATAGACTGTGGAATGCGTGCGCTGGGCGTGAGATTGCATGCAGAAATGCACAGGACTCCTCTGCCTCTGTGCACCTTCCCTGCCCCTTGGGCAAAACCCCCAGTTGCCTCCCCTACAAGATTTGGGAGCTAGGATGCAAGCCCGTGGGCGAGCCCTCATAACCTTCTCAGACCTCTATCAGCAGACACCTTCATACCACCCTTCGAAGGCCCCGCGCCCACATCCCATACAGCACTAGAAACATCCCTATATTATCAACTTTGTGAGACCTGCCAAGCACTCCATGACACTTTCCCAGCGCCCCCCTATGTTGTAATTTGGCAGCACTTAAGTTAAGCATTGGCTAAAGACAGCCTGTATTCAGAGGCTAAATTGTCCGCTTTGTGGAATCCATTTTGTATTTCTGTCAGCCATTTTGGCTGCCATGTGCTACCATGTGCTCGCCATGTGCTCTGTCCTACCTTCCTGTTAACTGCTCTTGAAATCTGCCTAGAGACAAGTTATATTTAGTTCCTCTTGCTTTGCACATGCTCAGTTGAGCTTGCAGCTGTTCCGAGTTTATAAATGTCAGGATGTGTCTACTAAAAGTAGAAACTGTTAGCTCCACCCACTTGTCGACTGTGCATTCTCTGTATGACCTTATATGTACCTAAAACCAGCATTTGTGTTTGTACCGCCTCCATTTGAGCCCCTGCGTGGGTGTAAAAGGACCATGGTCCTTCCATTCAGTGTGCTACTTCATGCATTACTGAAGGGTGATGTGCGAATGTTAGCTCCACCTCATGAGGTTTAATAAACTCTGTCTTTTCTATTCCAGTTTCTATTGCCAACTTCTTCCTAAGTGTCTGAGGACTCTGTGCAGAGAAGGGAGAACTCCTAAGCACTGGTAGGCCTTGCTGAGGCTCACTACAACAAATTGGCGCTTCCAACGTGGGACTCATCAGTGACTCGGATGCCCGAAGGACTGGTCGAGATGAAGGATTGGAATCTCGCTCTTGGACGCGATCGCTGCCTGAGGAGACCTGAGTCTTGGCACCCATGGCGTTTTCCTTTCTTTCTGATCTGACCATCCGGCGGCGCCGGTCCTTGACTGAGATCTCTTTTGTTGATTCGCCGTGCAGTGACCATTTGGTCGATTTGAGAACTTGGCAGTTGGAACCTGGACACCATTTGATTGGTAAGAGCCGTTTTGCGGCACTTGCTGTTGGTTTGATGCCTTTGATTGGTAAGGTAGTTTTAGTAACACTTACTGTGGCTTTGTTTGTATGATTGGCCAATTTTGGAATTTGTTTTGTAAGTTATATATGCATTGCAATTCATATAGGCAGGTAATGAGGAGATTTTTCTCTATTTGAAATTATTTGAACAGCGCAACGTCACGAAGAGTACCTTAAGCGCTACTTTGATTATAATACTGCATATTCTGCACTATTTTTGGCATGCCTGTTTCTAGCACACTTCGCAGAAAAGTGTTGCTGTTTTGGAGGTACCAATAGGGATTTAGTAAGTACTTAGTTGACTCCCCTCAGAGGGGATACCTAAATAGGTTTACGTATAGTAAAAAGATATTTCTTCCTTGGTGACTAAGTACCCCATGGAACTAAATATGTACATAAAGCGGATCCGGATCTGCGCACTTAGTAACATTCATAAGTGGTGATATGCAGAGCGCTTTTTGAGTGTTCTACCAGCCAAAACTGGCGAATTTGGTGTATTTTGGCTTCTTGACCATGGAACAGTTTTTTTGGGCTACTTTTGAGAGCTCTTCTTGTAAATATGACTTACAATTAGTATTTACAAATAGTTTGGTCTTGCGTACACTTTGTAAGCTGTCCTAAGTATTGATTTGTGGGTTAAATGTGTGTTTAAATGTCTATGTGGGTTTTTGGTTTGACATTGGTAATATTTGTGTGAGTACTCTTTGTGTAAGAATGGCTAGCTTTAAGCGCGCTGTATTGTGTGCTCTGAGTATATGACCCCCCTTCTGTAAATGTCTGAATGAGCTCAATGAGTTTGTTTATGTTTTTTTTGCTGTCATCATTCTGTTATGCAAACTGTCATTTAGTTACTTATATATTAAATAAAAATCCAGAAATGAATTATATAACATATGCTAAACAGCTGCATGTTACTATTAAATTGACAGAGTAAGACACTATACATGTGTGCAAATTGCCACAATGCTAAAGATAAAATTAGAATTCGTATTCAATAGGATTAAAATAGGCCTCATACAGAGGAAGGAAAACGAAATTGTGTGTTTTGTAATCAATAGACTAAAATACAACGTTACAGCATTTTCCTTAGATACATTGTATTAGACATTAAAAGGCATGCACATCATCTGAGTGAATTTGGTCGTTGCTGAACTAAATACACATTATAGAAAGATAGATTTGACTGCATTGAAATGCCTCAGTTTTTAAATAGACTGTGACATGCTTTTCTTTCAGCACCCGAGAAAAACGTTTTCCAACAGCTGTGTTTAAACTGACTAACTGAAAAGAAACTGTTTGACACAGCAAATGGGGATTTAACTCTGTCAGGGTATTTCAAATAAGAAAGGTTTTTTTTTTCCCGGAGAAAGGCGTGAAAATTCAACGCCTGCTGACAAACAACAGCTGCATAAATAGCATATGGCTATTCCTGATCACGGCCACAGACAGGAATGCTGAGTCAGCGAAATTTTAAGTCAGTGTAAAACTGGTATACAGGCCTGCATTATTTTAAAAGTTTCAAAACACCAGTTTCATTATTTTGGATAACAGAGAACAAAATTGAAAGTAGGGATTTCTTTCTTAATGCCTTTTTTCATAAGTACCTCTGTGGTTCTGATGTTAAATAATAACTGCCCTTTAAAAGTGGCGCAGACTTTTCATGTTTCAAGTAAGGCTTCTGTGCTTAGGGTTATGAATGAATGTGTTAAATATGATAGGCTAGGAATGAAGCTTGCTTTTCCAATGTGGACTCATCAAAATGGTTGGTTTTGATAAAAAAAAAAAAAAAATAATTATATGAAAAAAAAATATATTAAAAATAAATGCTTTAAATTCGTTTTTTTCATCTTTATAAAGCCTAATCATCATACTGTGAATTCCTAGCATCAAAGTTGGATTTAAGCAGTGCTGTACCGGAAAAAAAAGGAAACTTAAATGTGAAATGTCACTTTACCCTAGCCGTACAAAACTCATTTTTATACGGGTATATCTTATACATTTCTGATTTCCCATTCCTGGGCTATCTCAGAGGACACTCTGGGGGTTCCTATTATGCAAAAATACTGTAGGATATTCATTTTTCAGTGCCCCTACCACCAAAGTCGAAATTGAGCTAAATTCACAATTTTACAAGCAATTCTGCCACTCAGGGCAATTTTAAACTGATCAGAGGCTTCAATAAAGTATACATGCAAGTATAGAATAAACAGCTGACCTACTGCACCCAACACACTGTACACAAATGAAAATAAGTATACAGAAACCACAGCAGAAGTTATTATCCTACCTTTAAATTATTGGCAAACGAATCCGACAGGACTGCCTTTCAGCTGTGATTCTCCAGAGTTGCAAAGACCGAATGGAAAGCCTTGCAAACAAAAATGGACAGCTGGTGACAAGGGTCAAAGGTCGGAGTTCTGCATTTAGCAACTTAGCAGGGTGAAGGGTAAGATTTGCTGGGTCACTTCGACCTTCGAAAAGTTTTTGAAAGACGAGATGACAGCGCAGAGAGAGGAATGAGAAGCTTTGCTTCCTATTTTTGGCAAACACACATTTTTGCGCAGTCATATGAAACGAAGGAAAAGCAGCCCTCAGTTGAGCATTGATCTGCCATGTATATAAAAATAATGGTTTTAGTTTAAAGAATACTGTGTAGGGGCTAAGATAAGGAGGAAATGGATTTTAGTTTGCATTCATGCACCCTCATGTTAATCTAGTACAATTGCTCAAGGAATTGATACATTTGTTGCTGACGCTTTCTACAGTACTCGATGTGCTTGAATCAGAGAATAGCCACTTTCTAAGATATCTCCTACAAGTTTGTTTGTGCCCAGTTGCTACAAATAGGGGTTGAAAGTGTTGACAGAAGTAAAACCTGTTTCAGGTTTTCCTACTGTCAAAATGGGGGAAGGAGGCTAGCTCCTCTACAAATTAAGGGTAGGCAAAATTATGTTTTCTCTCTTCTTTTTCTTACTTTTATTTAGTCTGTCTAAGCTGTCTGTGAAATAGCCATGAGACATTTCATTGGCTATTCAGTAATACTGTTTTAAAAATTGTTAGCATTAATAAAATGATAAAATCTATGCTATGTTACTGCCCATCCTGTATGAAAGAATGAGTAATCTAGATTGATGTTCCCTTATTTGATCTTTAAGGAGAACTGTATAGTGGGTGTTTCTGTTCAAAAATCTCAGGTGGCAACACTATTATTGTTTGTTATTCTCATGTTCTATACAGTTTTGCAAGGGCATTGCTAGTCTTTTATTAGCTAGTCTCTGTCAATAAGCTGACAGCCCTTATTAGAGCTGGAGATAGGGTTTTTTTCCTTTTGAAAATGATGTTGCATAGTCCAGATCGTGAAAAGTACAATGCAGGAAAGACGCTCATGTGATCCTTAGCAAACATTTTGAAGGAAAATATTGTTTTATAGGAGTTTGTTTGTCATAACATGTTCTGCTGGAGAAAATGTACTATGTTGAAGTTTAGTTCTTTTTGCAATAAGAATCCCTGTTAAATTAGCAGTTTTAGATTTTCCTGCTGCACCTATAACATGAGAGCATGGTCCTAAGCATAACATGTAAGAGAAATTATTTTACAAGTGTCTGCAGTCCTGTACAAGTAATGTAAAATCTATGAGTAAAAGTGTAGAACATTTCCTTTTTCTTGAGGGTTCTTCAGATTGGTAATATAGGAATACACCAATGTAAGTATTTGGAGTATGTCTGTATTGTTTTTCTCTTTTCCTCAGAATTTAGTAAATGAACACAGACTTCCTTGGCTGTTTGGGATTGGGTGATGTATTACTCTTGTCAGTTCACCAAAACGTTCCTTTTATACTTGCCAATAGGTCCAGGGTTTTCTACTCTCAGATAGATGAAGTGGCTCTTGGGTGCCTTGCTAATGTATGGGGCGCCCCGAGACTAAGGAAGTATTCTGAGACTATCCTCTCTGTTGTTAGATTATTTCTGTGCCTTGTCTAAAGACCTCTTGTTCTGTCCACCAATAGATATTTGCTGCCTTACAACCATTGCCAGAGGGGCCCGGACATCAGATCCAGCCTGGGAGTCAGCACCAGTCCAGCCTACAGTCAAAACGAAAGGAACCAGCATAGGCGTTGCTGGCAACTAGGACCTCAGTGAAGGCCGGAAGCACTGGGACGTAAAGTGTGTACCCCTGCCACTGTCTTGGGCGAAAGACGGGGTCACAAATCAGGATGAAGAAATCTTTCTGTGGATCCAGTTTTGATGCCGCCCAGCTGAGAGAGTCACAGACCGATAAGGACGGCAAGGAGGCTTTGCTTGAGGTGACCCCTTTGAAACAAGGGTTGCTTCAGGCCTTTGAGTCCTGGTCCCAAGTGAATGCAAGTCTACGCCTTTGTTTATTGATCAAGAGATGCCCGAGCACACTGGGTACAATTTGTGGCCCTAACAAAAGAGCAGTGCGCCAGAGGTGCAATATAGGAGTTAGGGAAGGACTTGAGTTTAGGGTACAGGTGCTATGCCCTTGGTGCCTGTTAGATTAAAGTGAAGAAAACTGGTGCACTGCCTGAGACACTGGACAGGATCATTGAGGGTATTTGCCCTGGGGGGGTGATTGCCCTATCCTGAAAGAAAGACTTTTCCTTCTCCGTGATTCTTGAGTTGCGAGTTGTGCAGCTCCACAGTGGGAACAACAAGAGCCTGCCTGTGAGGCTCAAACGGACACAGGGAGAAGACTCCCCTCTGGCTGGTTTGTAGCAGCGGCTATAATTTCCCAAGGACTCTTTTTATTGTAAGTGAATGTACCCTTTGGTGCGTCCCATATTTGAGGAGGAACAGCCCTTTGCGGCTCCTTGTCCTAATTCCTATGGCCCTGTGTGGTCCTCCTGGTCCCCCAGAGCCAGGATTGTTTTTGTAATAATATGTCTGATTGCTTTAATATTTTTTAAGAGTAATGTTTATTCTGCACGAGAAAGTTCATCTGAGCATGTTACTTTACTCTTTCCTTAGAGTATATTAAATTGATATTTTAGCCCTCATAAAAGAAATACTGGAAAAGTCTATTGAAAAGTTTTTATTAGGTATGTGCTGTTGGCTATTCTAAGAATTGAAATAGATAGTCACTGAAATACATCAGAGCCCTGAAACTTAGAATTAGATTAGATGGTTTTGAACTCTTGTTTCTGCTTGGGGCTGGAAGCTACTGACTATCCTGTATGTAATGTTGATACCTTTTTCATGCTGTGTATGTATCCAATGTGGTCCAATGCTTTGCTCCATTTGCATCTCTGCTTGTATACCTGTCAGAGGGAACGTTGCTGAAACAAAGGCCCAACAAATGTTGAATAAAGAGGGTGGCCGAAATAATGTTAATAGATGTACGGGATGAATATTTAGATTACCCCAAATAAACGAATGTCTTCAGCCAATGCTGAAAGGGCCGTCTGTTGTAATTTGGCAGCACTTAGGTTAAGCATTGGCTAAAGACAGCCTGTATTCAGAGGCTAAATTGTCCGCTTTGTGGAATCCATTTTGTATTTCTGTCAGCCATTTTGGCTGCCATGTGCTACCATGTGCTCGTCATGTGCTCTGTCCTACCTTCCTGTTAACTGCTCTTGAAATCTGCCTAGAGACAAGTTATATTTAGTTCCTCTTGCTTTGCACATGCTCAGTTGAGCTTTGCAGCTGTTCCGAGTTTATAAATGTCAGGATGTGTCTACTAAAAGTAGAAACTGTTAGCTCCACCCACTTGTCGACTGTGCATTCTCTGTATGACCTTATATGTACCTAAAACCAGCATTTGTGTTTGTACCGCCTCCATTTGAGCCCCTGCGTGAGTACTAAAAGGACCATGGTCCTTCCATTCAGTGTGCTACTTCATGCATTACTGAAGGGTGATGTGCGAATGTTAGCTCCACCTCATGAGGTTTAATAAACTCTGTCTTTTCTATTCCAGTTTCTATTGCCAACTTCTTCCTAAGTGTCTGAGGACTCTGTGCAGAGAAGGAGAACTCCTAAGCACTGGTAGGCCTTGCTGAGGCTCACTACAACACCTACACTCCAGGCTCTAGAGCACATACTTACTAATCTATCACCGCGTAAACCAGTCACACGCTTATACACTATCATGCAAAACTCTGCGCCAATACCAACACCGACTGCTCCCTTGGCGTGAGAGGCGGACACGAAGTCCCCAATCACAGATACACAGTGATCTTATTGTTGTGCCTAGATAGAAGGACTTTCACCTAACTACAGGCTAAGGCTGTTACACTTCAAGTTTTTACATCACCTATACCGCTCCCCACACAACTCTTTCGTATTGGATTCGTAGATGACCCGCGCTGCCCTAGATGCTCCTCCCCACAGGCCTCTTTTATACATTTAGCCTGGCACCGCCCTAAGATTGAGGAATTCTGAGAGGAGGTTTTTAACATCATTCATGCCATCGCAGGACACCTACCCCTGCGCTGTCCGCTGGTAGGCCTACTGGGCTACGTTAACGTTCCAGTATGTGATCGCCGGCTCACTGCCATGCTTCTCCTTATGGCCAAACAGAGAGTGGCCATGAATTGGGGCTAGTGACCTGCTCCCATTGTCAAAACTTGGCTACGGGATGCTACATATTGTCAAGAGCAGTTCTCCCACTTCTGGGAACTGATGCCTTTACGCTCCCGCCCCAAGGATATATGGGAACCATTTTTGTCTTAAATGCGCCAAACAGCCCCCTCCCCATTCCTGCCTAGAAAAAGCCATTTCGAGACTGCCCCTGATCCCCCTGTGTCCTAACTGCCCCCTCCCCCAACTAATTAAGGAGTGTTATTGTTATCGATGGACCCCGGTGTTTGTTGCACATCAAACTGGCAGGCTGCGTCTCTTCTGTTCCAGGTCATTGCACTCATACTGGTCGTTAGTCCAGTGTAAGTAAAACTGTTGCACCCTGCTACACTATTGTGAAATCGTGCAACCTTCTTTCCCTTCCCATTACGTTTTTCCCCCTTGGACACTCTCTTCCCTGAATCCCTTCCCATTGCCTCCTGTAATTGCAGTTGTGCCATTGTACTTTCTTGACTTAAATGCCAATAAAAACAAATTTTAAAAAACACTCAATGAGAACGGCTCCCTTCTTCACCTGTGCACAGGCATAGAACAGGCTCATGAAATGGTCAATGCCATTCTTGTCTTAATTTACATCTAGCGTGCCTTCTAAGTCGGCTGTGCCATTCTACAGCTTTTTCTAAGCTGGCGCAGAACTGCCAAGTCACACAAAGTAAGAAAGAATCTGCATTCTGCAGAAAGATGCCTGCGAAAGTCATTGTCTTACTTGTAGTTAGGTAAGCTGGAAGCCTTTACATGGGGTATGTGTTCACCTAGAGTTTGCTATCTATCCAAGTATGGGTTTTACTGTCTGTTCCAGGACATCAATGACTTTGTTTATGCTGCTTAGAAATGGGGTAGAGGGGCAGAGGGAGGAACAAAAGCCTTTTGTCTAATTTGTGGCATGACAAGAAGTAGGTGTAACATAGCAAAGAGGGGCAAACATTTTCCCTGCCCCGCACAGAAGGTTTGTATGCTTATCTGAACACCGTAACCATGGATGACACATTCATGGTCATCACCTGTGGTCAGTGCAGGAAACGAGGGGGAATCCACCTGGATCACGGCTCTGGCAGGTATTATTGAGCTTGAACCGGGATGTGGGCTTGCCTGAGTGAAATACAGGGGCGGCTCCTCCACGTGGGCGGAGGAGCGTCGCCCCACTGCTTTCTCGCAGTGCAAGAAGCAGAAACATAAATGTAATATAATGTAATGTAATGTAAGCACTTCTTATATCGCGCACTGCGACCCAGCGGGTATCCTGGCGCTGTGAGACGGGAGGCCTGTGACAAGGGAGTAAGTTAGCCTGATGCTCTGGGATAGAGCCAGGTCTTTATTTTCCTTCTAAACGGCAATAGATCATTCATATGCCGCAACTCCGTGGGTATGTTGTTCCAAAGCCTTGCTGTAGCAGCACTGAAGGCTCGTCCCCCCAGTCGAGCTCTTTTAATCGGGGGTACCTTCACCCAGTTGGCCGAGGATGACTGGAGACAACGAGTCAGGGAGCATACCAGCTGAATTTTTCTGCAACGGTAAGGGCCCCAATCCATGCAATGCCTTAAACACGACACAGAGGGACTTAAAATGAATCCTCTGCAAAACAGGGAGCCAGTGGAGCTCCGTCAGGGCCTGGGAGGCAGAGGACTGGCGAGGTCTCAACAAGGCCAGCTTAGCTGCCGCATTCTGGATTCTTTGTAATCTCCCAATCAAATACTTTGGGGATTCCAATAGTAGCGCATTACAGTAATCCAGTCTGCTCATGATGACGCTCCTGAGTACCAATCCGCGTGTCTGAATCGGAAGCATGGGGAGGAATTTTCCTAAGGGCCCTGATAGAGAGAAGCAGCTCCCACGGCCTTATTGACATGCGTTTCCAAGGTCAACTTCTCATTAAAGCAAATCCCCAGGTTACGGACCGTCTTAGACAGTACCAGAGGAGGGTCAGCAGGAATAGGCCAAAAGTCCGCAGGGAGGGAGTAAGGCACTCTCCCACCTCCAATACATAGGATCTCTGTTTTTCTGCATTAAATTGCAGAGAGTTGTTTCTCAGCCAGAGTACCACATCCAACATACAAGCATGGAAGTTATGTAACGTGGTTGATTGATCACCCTCCAGTGAAAGGATAAGCTGGTTGTCATCAGCATAGTTCACCAAGCCTATATCATAAGATTTAATAACGTCCACCAGGGGACGCATGTAGGTATTGAATAGTATGGGGCTAATCGCAGATCCCTGCGGATCCCCATAGCGTATCTTGGTGAACTTTGAGCGGAAGGGGGGGAGGGCCACTTCCTGACATCTGTCTGATAGATAAGAATGCAGCCACTTTTGCGCCGAGCCCACAACCCCCACTTCTTCCAGCCGTTTCAGGAGGACCTTATGATCGACGCTGTGTCGAATGCGGCAGAACAGGTCCAGCAAGATCAATATAGCCGAAGTGACCCCTGTCTGTACGCATCCGAAGATCATCCAGCACTGTTAGTAGGGCGGTCTCAGTTCCGTGTGACTAGGCGAAAGCCAAATTGAACATCCTCCAATATATCATTTGCCTCCAGAAACTACGAGAGCTCCTTGCTTACCAATCGCTCAATAATCTTCACCGGGTAAGGGAGGAGGGAGATGGGCCTGTAGTTTTTAGACAAGCTGGGTCAAGTGAGGGTTTTTCAGTAGAGGAGAAACAATTGCCTGTTTCCAACAGGCGGGACAATCCCGCTGCACATGGATTGGCTGCATAACTGCCTTAGCAAAGGGAATAATTCAGCGCCCAACGCTTCCAAGCCCTATGGGGAAGAGGGTCCAGGGTGAGCCAGAGGAGACCCTAGTGCCACTTTGTTGAAGTCTTCCACGGAAGGCATACTAAAGTGGTCAAGAAGGCGCCTCTGTGCCAGATTCATCCTCACCCCGGTCCATCCCTCTTTCATATCCTGTGGGAGACCGCAGGCCCCGAAATCAGTGCCATCCACTACCAGGCCAATGATAATTTTGCAGATCTTGTCTTCGAAAAAGACAGCCAAATTATCACACAATTCCTGCGTTGGGAGGATCTTATTTCCAGTGCAGGCAGGGCTAATGATATCATTCATGATTTTAAACACACTCTTAGTGCTGTTAGATGCCTTCAGGATTGCATCCGCAAAATATTCAGCTTTAGCGGTGGCAATACGTTTCTTATAGATGAGTATAGTCTCTTTCCAGGCAACCTTGTCTATGTCAAGATAACCCTTCCTCCAACGCAGTTCTGCCTGTCTACAGCCAAGTTTTAATTCTTGCCATTCAGCGATATACCAAGGGGCAGAGGGTTTACCTGCTTTTTTTTACCAGTTTTTGGGGAACAACCCGATTGAGTTGCTCATTGATATGCAAACAGAGGGTGGCATAGTTAACCTCCACCTGTTTTCTAGGGTCAAAGGAACCTTCAAGGTGAAAAACTGGGGAGATGCAGGCTTTTCTCACGAGACCTTTCCAGTCCCTGCTCAGAAAGCTCCTTTTTTCCCCTCAGGATAGGGCCGATCCGTCTGATTTTAAACATCTCAAATTTAATCAAGTGGTGATCCGACCAGCCGACCGGCAAAGTATTCACCACTTTCATCGAATCTTCCCTGGCAAAAATTAGATCCAGTACATGCCCCCCGTGTGTGTAGGCTCTGTCACCCATTGTGAGAGATGTAGGTCCCTACAAGATTGCAAGAGATTATCATATCCTGAATCCAGGCTCCCGTTCGGCCACATATTAAAATCCCCCAGGATAAGGAGTCTAGCATGGGAGAGGGCCATATTACTAAATACATCAAACATATTTTTCTGTTGGAGGAGACTAGCCACCCCTGGGGGCCTATAACAGATAATGCCGGTGAGCACCTGGTTCCCATGATCTTTAAGGGCAAATCCCAGAAACTCGATCCCATCGACCTCGTCGATATCAACAGGGGAGAGATCCCACGACTCTTAAAAAATTATCCCTACCCCGCCACCTCTACCGCAGGGACGTGGTCTGTGGAAGGCTTTATAACCCTGGGGACACGCCAGGCCCAGCTCCAAATCGGACCCGGGATGAGTCCACGTCTCAGTCAGGAACAAGGCATCTAAGTCCTGAGCCTCTGCCAACAACTGCGTCTCTGTGTAATGCTTACACAGGGACCTAACATTCAGCAGACGCAACAGCACCGGACATCGCCTTCCTCACCGGAAACCTGGATGAACGCCTCCTCAGCGCCCGACATCGCCATAGCCATCCCGGACGGATACAAGATCACCCGGAGGGACCGCGTCAACCAGACGGGAGGAGGCATCGCCATCGTACACAAGAGCACCATCCGCATCTCGACTAACTCCGGCGAGACCTTCACCGCCGCCGAACACCTACACTTCCAGATACACACTGACCCCAAGACCACCCTCCGAGGCACCCTCATCTACAGACCCCGGGACCACGCACACTATTCAGCGAAGACATCGCAGACTTCATCAGCCCGCACGCCATGCCCTCCGCCGACTACATCCTCCTAGGGGACCTCAACTTCCACCTGGAGAACAACAACGACAGAAACACCACCGCCCTGCTGGACAACCTCGCCAACCTCGGACTCAAGCAACTGGTGAACACGCCCACCCACTACGCCGGCCACACGCTTGACCCCGTCTTCTCGTCCAGCAAGCACATCTCCTTCAGCCACGCCACCGGACTCCACTGGACCGACCACAGCTGCGTCCACTTCAGCTTCAGAAAGACTGCGACCCACCACCACCCGCAACAGGTTCCCCGCCGGAGCTGGAGCAAGATCACCGCCGAGCAGCTCACCGCCTCCCTCAGCCAGAACACACCCACCAACACAACGGACCCAAGCGAAGCAGCCAGCAACCTCGCCAAGTGGCTGACCGCCTGCGCCGACGACCTCGCACCACTAAAAACCCTCCCAGCAGACCCGGAAGCAAGAAAACCCTTGGTTCTGCCAACGAACTCAAGGAATCCAAGAAGAACTGCCGCACTCTCGAGAAAACCTGGCGACTCGACCAGACCACAGACAACAGGACCGCCCTCAAACACGCCACCCGCAAACACCACCAGCTGATCCGTGCCACCAAGAAGTCGGCACTCAAAGAACGACTGGACAACAACGCCCATGACAGCAAGGAACTTTTCAGCATCGTCAAGAGTTCTCCAACCCCAGCGCCGGGAAACAACGACATCACCCCCTCGCAAGACCTCTGCAACTCACTCTCCGCGTTCTTCCACCGCAAGATCACCGACATACATAACAGCTTCGACGCACAAACCACGCACCCTACCGCCGAACCAACGCCCGCCACCACCACCCTCTGCAACTGGACCCCGATCAGCACCGAAGACACCACCCGCACGATGAACTCCATCCACTCCGGATCACCAACCGACCCCTGCCCACACCACGTCTTCAACAAAGCCGGCGCCACCATCGCACCCCATCTCCGGGACATCATCAACTCCTCCTTCCACACCGCCACCTTCCCGGAGAGCTGGAAGCACGCCGAGCTTACCGCCCTCCTGAAGAAACCAACGGCGGACCCCACCGACCTCAAGAACTACCGTCCCATCTCGCTCCTTCCGTTTCCGGCCAAAGTCATCGAGAAGACCGCCAACAGACAGCTTGCCGCCTTCCTCGAGACGAATGGATCCCTCGACCCCTCGCAGTCCGGGTTTCGGGCCAACCACAGCACCGAGACCGCCCTTATCGCAGCCACCGACGACATCAGAACCCTAACCGACAACGGGGAAACAGCTGCCCTCATCCTCTTGGACCTCTCCGCGGCGTTCGACACCGTCTGCCACCGCACCTAGTGAAGCGCCTCAGCAACATCGGAATCCGAGAGAAAGCACTGGAATGGATCATCTCGTTCCTCGCCGGTAGAACCCAGAGAGTCCGCCTCCCCCGTTCAGATCCGAAGCCACCGAAGTCATCTGCGGCGTTCCACAAGGATCTTCACTCAGCCCAACCCTCTTCAACGTCTACATGAGCCCCCTCGCAGCCATCGCACGCCAACACAACCTCAACATCATCTCCTACGCCGACGACACCCAGCTGATCCTCTCCCTCACCAACGACCCCACCACCGCCAGAGCCAACCTACACGACGGGATGAGAGATGTCGCCGACTGGATGAGGAACAGCCGCCTTAAACTGAACTCAGACAAGACGGAAGTCCTCATCCTGGGCTCATCACCCTCCGCCTGGGGCGACTCCTGGTGGCCCCCGGCCCCTGGGCACCGCGCCCAAGCCAACGGACCACGCACGCAACCTGGGCTTCATCCTGGACTCCTCCCTGTCGATGACCAGACAAGTCAACGCCGTCTCATCTTCATGCTTCAACACCCTGCGCATGCTCCGCAAGATCTTCAGATGGATCCCCACTGAAACCAGGAAGACCGTCACCCAGGCACTCGTCACCAGCCGACTGGACTATGGGAACACCCTCTGCGCCGGAACCACAGCCAAACTTCAAAAAGACTCCAGCGCATCCAGAACGCCTCCGCACGACTCATCCTGGACATCCCCCGACACAGCCACATCACCGGACACCTGAAAGACCTGCACTGGCTCCCCGTCAGCAAGAGAATCACGTTCAGACTCCTCACCCACGCACACAAGGCCCTCCACGACCTGGGCCCAAAGTACCTCAACGACCGCGTGACCTTCTACACGCCCACACGCCAGCTACGATCAACCAGCCACGCCCTCGCCACCGTACCACGCATCCGCAGAACCACCGCCGGAGGAAGATCCTTCTCCTACCTGGCAGCCAAGACCTGGAACTCCCTCCCCACTCACCTTCGGCGAACCCAGGACCATCTCTCCTTCAGGAAGCAGCTCAAGACCTGGCTGTTCGAGCAGTAACTTACCCCCTCCCCCAGCGCCTTGAGACCCTCCCGGGTGAGTAGCGCGCTCTATAAATGCCGTGATTGATTGATTGATTGAGCAGACCACATTTTAGGGTGTCCCTTTTAAGGAAGTCAGCAACTGGCCCAGCCGTGTCTTCCAGTTTGAACTCCCCATGGCCCCCTCCCTGCACACCAATTTCCCGTAATACAGCACTCGTGTAAATAAGGGCTGGCTTAGCAGGCAATGCTGTCCCAAATCCGGCAGAGCAGCTGGCGCTCTGCGTGGACGGGCGCAGACGGGCTTGCCTTTGGCGCGCGGTCGCGCCACTGTGACGTTTTATAGGCAGTCACGTGGCAGCGCAAAGAAGACTAGCAGGCTGACCCCAAAAGGTGCAGCGGGCCCGCTCTAACAGGCGGACACCGCTGAGTCAAGCCAGGAAGTAAGTAGAGTGAAGTTGCAGGCAAAATTTTATTTTAAAAAGCGAGTACAATTGTTAAAAAAGCACAACATGAGAAGCAACAACAGACTTCAATACCACTCACAAGCGAGAGATACTGCGTCTCAGCATACACACGCTGTGCGATCGCGTCTCACTGTAGACGTTTTATAGGCAGTCACGTGGCAGCTCAAGAGGTGACGCAGGCTGACCCCAAAAGGTGCAGCGGGCCAGCTCTAACAGGCGGACACCGCTGAGTCAAGCCAGGAGGTAAGTAGAGTGAAGTTGCAGGCAAAATTTTATTTTAAAAAGCGATTACAATTGTTAAAAAAGCACAACATGAGAAGCAGCAACAGACTTCAATACCACTTACAAGCGAGAGATACCGCGTCTCAGCATACACACATGGTATAAATACAATTTTATGTTTCTGCTTCTCGCACTGCGAGAAAGCAGAAGAAGGGTTTGGTTGGGCTCTGGCGGGTGGGTGGCTTGGAGGAGGAGTGGCTAGCCCAATGTTATGGGCGCTGACTGTTTGGTCAGCCCCAGGGCCGACCAAACCAGTCATGAGCACTCTCCCGTTTTCTCCATCTAGGCTGCATGGAGAAAACGGCCTCCCCAAAGACGCCTGTATGGATGGCGTCCTAGCCAATCACAACGCTGCCATTGCAGCGTTGTGATTGGCTTAGGGGAGGAGAGGGAGGCTGCCTGCTTCTGCTTCCTGTGAGCAGAGAGAGAGCAGGAGACGCGACGCGGGACCGGAGGCGAAGGTAAGGTTTTTTAAATTAAATTAACCCCCCACCTCCCCTCACGACCCCCTCCCCACGCGCCCCCCACCCGCGAGTCATGCTGGCCGCGACTGGTGAAATACGTTGAATTTAGTCCCGGTGTAAATTGCTGACACATTGAGCAGCCCCTGCATATTGTCTGCTTTTGGTTCCAAGCAGCAATCTGCAGGCAGTGAAGGGGCTTTCTTGGAGGCAGAATATGACTTTGTTCAACCCTTGTATATGAGAAATGTGCAAGCACTGTAAGAATGTTAGATGTACGGGTCGGTAGGAGTAGCTACAAAATAACAATTTCAATAGCACTTGCTAATTTATTTTTTATTTAGTTCTTTAATAGTGCTACTCATTCCAATGTAGGGTGTCAGAGTGCTTTATATCAAATGCTCTTTATACACATCATACATTCTATAATATACTATATTATACTATACTAAAGCATACTGCACTATATGGATTTATATAGCACATAGCTGCCCGAAGGCTTCACAGTGCTGAGGGAGTTATAGCATGCACTTGTGAGCTCATACAGAGAATAAAAGCTAGTGAGGGTATAGCTAGAATTTAAGCATTTTCCTAAAGCGAATCTCTTTTGTTTCATTTCTCAAGTCCGCCGGCATTAGGCTCCAAAGTTTCGGGGTCAGATACGAGAAGGATCGGCCACCTCATCTGATCCTTTGGATTCTTGGAGCTTTTAATATTTGAGAATTAGAGGATCTTAAAGTCCTTGGAGGTGTGTATGGTGCAAGGAAGTCCTTAATCACCTAGGGCCCTTTCCACTTAATACCTCTATGAGCCAAATAGAGTGCCTTGAAAGTAATCCTCTCCTTTATTGGCAGCCAGTGCAAAGAAGCCAGCGGACTTTTTGCTGAGGAGTGTCTGGGCAGTTTAAGGATCAGCCTGGCTGCCGAGGTTTGGATCAGCTGAAGTCTTTTAATAATGTATTTGGGAGAGCTAGTATACAGGAAGTTCCAGTACTCTAGACAGGAGAGGAACAAAGTTTGGACCAGTATTCTCCTAGAGTGAGTGGGTAGGAGATCAAGATTTTTCCGTAAGGTTCTGATTATACCAAAACAGGATGCTGTAAGTTTTTTTACCTGCGTTTCCATAGATAAGGAGCAGTCCAGCCACACTCCTAGACTGTTTATGGGGGAGGCAGGGGTAGGAGGTGGTCCTAGACTCTCTGGCCATCCTATGTGCATTTGGGTATCATGCTTATTTCCTAAAATTAAACGTCTGTTTTGTCTCCATTCAACTTAAGTGATTGGTTCGTCATCTACAATGCAACCTTCTCTAAGCATGGGGCATGTTGTTGCTGATATAAACCTGTCTCTGGGGAGAGGGAGACGACAAGTTGGGTGTGGTCCGCATAGGACACTATCGACACTCCAAATTCCTTGACTATGTCTGCTAAGGGGCGAAGGTAGATATTAAAAAGTGTAGGGCTCAAGGAGGAGCCCTGCGTAACCCCACACTTTAGAGGAAAGACGTCAGAATAACATGGAGGATCAAACACTTGGAAGGACCTAGCTCTCAAGAAATAGGAGAGCCAGTTCAAGGCAGCATTTTTTATTCCTGAGGCTCTCATCCTATCCACCAGGGTCTCGTGGTCGACCATATCGAATGCTGCACCAAGGTTGAGAAGACTAATCGCCTCAGAACCTCCTTTATCAAGCAGCAGTTTCAACTCCTCCGTTATCGTAGATAGCGCAGTTTCCATGCTATGATGGGGTTGGAAGCTGGTCTGAGTTGAATTGAGGAGCAAGTTCTCCAGAAACTGGAAGAGATTACGGTTAATATGTTTTTCCAATATCTTCCCCATGATTGGAGGCAGAGAGATGGGTGTATAATTTCCAAGACAGGAGGGGTCGAGGTACAGCTTGTTTATCAATCGCTAGACCACTGCATGTTTCCATGCTTGGGGGACTGCTCCAGTAGAGAGGAATACATTGAAAGCTCCAGCATTGTGGGGAGGATCGCTTGCCCTCCACGTACCAAGATGTGAGGTGGAGCTGGATCTAAAGGGGAACCAGATTCAACTTTGTCAAGTAGAGCAGCATTAGTCTCCATCGTAACAGGTGGGAAGTTTGAGAGGCATGTACTCCTCTTCTGCGGGGCCAGAGTGTTTATTGGAGTAGATAATGTTTTCCTAGTCTGTTGTAAGTTACTGTAGATAACTGCCACTTTATCTTGAAAGTATGTTGCAAGTTCATTGCAGCGTGCTATTGTGGGGGTAGGCGTCATGTTTTCAGCTTTCAGAGTGGTAAGTAATTAAACAATGCGGAAAAGCTCCCTTGGGACATTGGCTGCTTTCAACAAACTGGTTTCATAAAAAGCTGCCTGTACTTTTTAAATTTACTGATGATAGTATCTAGTTGCTATTCGGTAGGAGAGTTTTAAATTTTCATCTACTGAGGAATTTGCTGCATCGGGGTGGTGCCCTATATTGGGTATAGTTGAGACTAAAAAATTCATCCACAATTCTTTATTCAATATTGACCATTTACGACCTAAACTGGTCTCATTTAAAGGAGAAGGGACTCCCTCTGGAGTGAATGAGAATAGGGTGTGGTCTGTCCATGTCATCGGGGGCGGTTTTTTGGTTTTTAAATTGAGATCATTACTGACCACAGGGTCCAGAAGATGTCCTTTATCATGAGTGCAGCTTTCCACACTTTGAGTGAGCTGAAAACTGCCTAGGTCATTTAGGATCTTAGACGTCCTGGGATTATTGATCTCTTCAAAATAGATGTTTAGATCCCTGAGGAGGGTGAAATTGTTATTTTCAATGGCAAGGCTGGATACTGCCACAAATTCAGCAGACTGGCCTGGAGTTCTGTAGACTAGTAGACCTGTGAAAGAGGACGTGGGTGACAGATTTATGGTTAAAGACAGATTCTGACAATCTGGGAGAGGCAGGGCATTGTGGGTACATTTAAATGTATCTTTTAAAATAAAAGCAATGCCCCTCCCCTCTTATACTCCTCATCCTTCCTACATATGTGGTCACCTGGAGGGAGTGCTTGAATGATGTCTGTCATGGAATAAAACATCAATCTGTTCATCCACAATTAGTGTGAACAGTTCAAACTTGTGGTGAGATAAAGACTTTCAATTAATGACGGCTAGGATCTATTTATTATGCCTAAACATTTTAGCTTTTCCTTCCTCCGGTCTGGAGAAAGAAAAACATTGACAACATGCCTCGAAAAATCTACTCTCTCACTCATTATGGCGAGTCAGATTGTATCAGGTTGAGCTATTTTTAGCATTTACTCATCCGTTTTGGCGAGGAAACTTAAGCTGGAAGGAACAGGTGTTCTGTTCATTCAGAAAGTGAATGAGCAATAAAGACGCCTTTAAATCTTGTTTTTATCTTGACATATATGCTGTCTGTTCAAGGACAGGGGTCAAATGTCAATTTGTCTTTTTACTAATTGTTTCTTATCTTATCCTGGAAAATGGTGTTTACCTTTCTTTCTCTTATTACAGTTAGAGGTTTTTGCCAAGTGAGCTGTCTGACAATCGTAAAACAAAAGGCTGTAAGATGTCAGGTATTTTTTAAGTATCTAAGACAACATTTAAACAGCCTGTAAATGAATAATACTTGAATTTCAAAATATATCAAGAATTAAGAAATAATTTTTTTTTGTAATTCAGAAGTGTGATGCAAACAAAGATTTAAATAGGAGCAAAACAAATCATAACACTTTACTTGGTGATGTGCAAATAACAAATATGTGCAGAAACTTAATTTCCAAACATTATACACTATATAGTTTTATCAGTAAAACCACGTCATTGGGAAATGTTGTGGTCATTTCAATGGAACATCTACTGATTGCAAATAAGTTATGTTATGTCATAGCAATTTGTAACGCGCACAGCTACTCAAAAGAATGTCCCGGCACGAGCCCAGTTCGATGAGATGCAGAAATAGAGGGACAGGTTAATTGGAAAGGAAGATCTTCAGTCTCTTCCTAAAGATCTTAGGATCCTGAAGGCGACGTAAATCAAGTGGAAGTTGATTCCAGCCCACTGCCGCCGTATATGAAAGGGAGGTGCCACCTACCCTTTTCCGGCGGAATCTGGAAGTACAGGCCATCAGCAATGTAGAAGAGCGAAGCTGCCTGGAAGGGGCATAAAACTGAAATTGCTTTCTCAAATACGCTGAGCCCATTGAGGGCAGCATGTGCCATTACAAGGGACTTAAATGTTACCCTTTCTTTTACCGGTAACCAATGCAGGTTACGAAGGTGCTGCCTGACACTGACCCACTTAGGGAGGTAAAGAAGAGTTCTAGCCGCGGCATTTTGAACTACCTGAAGCTTGTTCAGTAGATAAGCCGGGCAGACCAACATACAGTACATTGGCGTAGTCAATGCATGAGGTAATGAGCGCTCGAGTGACCGTTTCCCTTGCGGAGAGCGGGAGGAATGGCAAAAAAATGTTGAGCTTTCACGATGCCAAAACACATTCCAGTCAACGTGTTAATCTGAGGGCCACAGCTCAGCTTTTCGTCGAACCAGGTCCCTAAGTTCTTACCGGTTTGACCCCGTGGTGTAGGCCGAGGGGACTCATCTGGCCAAAAAGAGTGCCATAACTGAGGAAGGAAGTTACCAAAAAACAAATTCTCGGTTTTATCCTCATTACATTTCAGCTGAGCCGAAGTAAGCCAATGGAACACTGCTGTCAGGCATGTTTTGACATGGGAAGTGGACGACTCATTTTTATTCCAAGTGAAAAGGAGCTGAGTGTCATCGGCATATGCGATGACTTTAGCACCCAAGTCCTCTGCCATCCGAATTAGGGGAGACACATAGATGTTGAACAACAGAGGGTTCATGACCGAACCCTGCGGAACCCCGGTCATCAGATTCTGGGGATTGGCATTAAAAGGAGGGATCCAGACTTGCTGAGTTCTTCCCTCAAGGAAGGATTTCAGCCACTTCCATGCAGACCCTATTACGCCAATATCCTGAAGACGGGACAGAAGCAAGGCGTGCAGCATGGTATCAAACACTGCCGACAGGTCCAAGAGGACCAGAACCGCCCTGCCCCACACATCTACAGTTTCACGGATGGCCTAAAAAATGTCCACCAAAGCAAATTGCATGCTATAAGAGGCTCTGAAACCTGATTGGGCCGGGTGGAGAAGATCATGTTGTTCCACAAAATCAGACATCTGTTTGTTGACCAGTTTTTCACAAACCTTAGCCACAGCTGGAAGAAGGGAAACAGGGTGATAACTGGAGGGAAGATTGGGGTCCACAGTAGGTTTTTTAAGTAAGGGGACAATCATTGCCTGTTTCCAGGTCGGAGGGACTGTGGCTGATGATAAGGATAAATTAATCAGTGTGTTCATCACTGGATTAATCACTTCAGAAGTGCCGGCCAGCAGTTTGGCTGGGCAAAGATCAGAAGGCAAGACAGGTTTGAGGGTGTTAAGAACTGCTAGTGAGTCCCACACCGGTATAGGTTCAAAGGCTGTGAGTTTGGCAGAGGTGGAAGAAGGCGACAGCCGGGCGGGAACCATAGCTACTGGCAGGCTATCCCTGTCGCAAAAGTCAGTTTGAAGAGCCCGGACCATATTAATAAAAAAAACGGAAGGTTCCTCACACCAAGCAAGCGAAGGGGTGTGACTGCTGGTCACTACTTTAGGGGATAGAAAGCTTTGAACTATATTAAAAATTTCTTTGGCATTATTGCCTGATTGGGCTATTCGCTCCACATAGTAGAGGCTTTTAGCTTGAACAATGGCGGCATAATAAGTCTTTTGTGCCTTTTTAAGAGTTGTTCTAGCCGTGAGGCAATAATCCTGTCTCCATTTTCGTTCCAGCCTTTTACATTGCTGTTTCTGCATTTTCAAGGAGCTACAGAACCAGGGCTTTGAGGGGGAATTCCTAAGGCGCCTGGGCCGAGACTCAGGAGTGAGGCGCTCCACTGCCTTGTCTATCTAATAAGTGTGTTACCACTTCATGCTTCAGGTATGTATTTATTAAAAGTGATAGTTTTTAAACATGATTTAAGAAACAGTTCTGCCCCTGCCCTGATGATAGTGCGATAAAGAGGCAAGTCAACAGTCACGTGTATCCTATATGTGGCTAGATTTGCATTATATATGGAGAAAACGTTTAGGGCTAGATGTACGACCATTTTCTGCTGTCGCAAAAGGGTATTACCCTTTTGGGACGCAAAAAATGGTGGTGGTAGGTACCCATGCTATTTTGCGAGTCACAGACTCGCAAAATAGCGTTTGCGACTCACTATTAGGAAGGGGCGTGCCAAGGGCGTCCCTTCCTAATAGCGAGTCCAAATGGTCGCAAAACACTCGCAGTTTGCCACCTACTTCAAGTAGGTGGTAAACCATTCGCAAACGGGAAGGGGTTCCCAGGGGACCCCATCCTCTTTGTGAATGGGTGCGAAAATATTTTTTAAGAGCAGGAAGTGGTCCCAGGGACCACTGCCTGCCCTTAAAAAATGAAACTGAAAAGTTTCATTTTTCTTTTTTAAATGCACCCCGTTTTCCTTTAAGGAAAACGGTCTGCATTTAAAAAAAACACTGCTTTATGTAAAAAGCAGTCCCGACATGGTGGTCTGCTGACCCCAGCAGGCCACCATCCCTGGGAGTGCTAGCCATTCCCAATGGAGTCGTAAATTGCGCTTGCCTCATGAATATTGATGAGGCATGCAATTTGTGACCCCATTGGGAATCGCTAACAGTATCTATGACACTGTTGTACATTGCATTTTGCGACTCACAAATTGTGAGTCGCAAAGTGCAAGTGTCGTACATCTGGCCCTAAGTCTATTAAATCAAACAAAAGTGTTTTTTGTACCGCAGACATGCTGAACTTGAGTATTTAAAGGTGCTCTCATATGTGATAAAGAAGAAAATGGTGGCTCAGTGAATTAAAATATTTGCCCAGGACCAGTTTATGGATCATGAGCATTATAATTAGGTCGAGTGGATTATTTAGCTCACTAAACCTGCAGGTCTAGTAAAATTTTTATGATTTTTTGAGGCCTGGACAATATATCTTACATGCATGAAAATCAATGTACAGGATGTGTTAGTCAATGAGGGTTACCAGGTATAGGAGTTACATATCATGGTCTTTACTGGGAGGCATTATATGTTAAGAGTGCGTGGTTGGGGGAAACACAAAGTCAGGATTTAAAACATAACGCAGTCCTTGGGTTTGTCTGTAGCAACAAGACTTTATTATTAACAAAAGAAAACCTTTTTAGCAGAAGAATAATAATGAGAGATTGAGAAAAAATACAATAAGGTTCTAAATCCATGTCAGTTCCTTGATGCTGGCTCATAGCTCACTATGCTACATTACGATTGCAATTTATGAACTGCAAGTAACGAAAGGACCTCTTTGTCAAGAACAGTAACCCACTTACCTATCTACACAAAATAAAAATCTGTGATCTGCATGTTACAAGGTTTGATTTTCAGGAGACACATTAGCCCTCTATGCTGCTTTAGGAATAAAAACTGACTAGATAAAACACAGATCTCTCCAGCAAGCGCATTGACAGTGAGATCAGATAAGAAAAAGGGTGGTCTCTTTACGCATTGCTAACCTCAGCGCAAACTCGAATCTCCACTGTTAATATTGAGACAGTCGATGTCAATATGAATAAAGATACATTCATGTATAAAAACGAAATTGCATCTTTATTAACGAATGTGCCCGTTATGAACTCTACGTCAACCCTGACTCAGAAATACATAGTTAGGCAGGCTCTGAGACCTAGGCCTGAGGTCACCGATTGACAGGTCACAGGTGGGGTGGCTTGTAGCCGGCAGACAAATGCACGAACCGGAAATCCCAGATCAATGCCACAAATAGGTGCAGTGACACCACAATGGTCCAGGGAGATTGGCCCCAATAAAGCACACAAGGCCGAAGGGTTGCGCGCGCTCCCAAACACCATAAAGTCAGATGCCACATAAAGTTAAGAACATTTACCAATCAGGATACAGCATACACAGTACACACAGTGATCACGCGCTCCCCATGCCGGACATCTGGACATGTTACCCACTGGCCGCATTGTGTCCTGGCCAGGTTGCGGCTTACCTGGATTCCTATCAGATACATTAATTTACGACTCCACAGACAGCGGTTCACATTCCTTACCAAAAAAGGATCGACAGAACTGTTTATGACATTCCATTAATTATATAAAAACCCATTTCAGATTAATTGTAAGTTGAGACAGTCCTCAGACCCTATGCCTGTAACTGTTCTCTCGGCAGCACTGTTTAATTAAACAAACTGTTCCTGTTTTGCTAAACGCCTCTTGTTTTTTCAAGGTATTTCATGTTCAAGCAACAACACTATCACCACTCAGAGGAGTCTTTGTCTCAATTTGAGGCTGAAATCACAAAATTCAATAATATTTCATTGGCAGCTAAACAGAATTTGCCCCATAGTAAAGACAGAGAGGAGTAGATTGCAAACTATGAAGGTTTATTAATCATATTAGTAAAGTTATATCTCGCCAATTCAATTAAGTAAAATCAACATTCTCTTGGATACAACATACATGAATATAATCCAAGCAGTACAATCAATAATAAAGAGATTTAGTTTATCCAAAGCATCATGTGCAAAGCAAAGAATTGTTTCTATAGAGGAAACGCCCAAATTCTATGCCAAGATTGTGGCAGGATGGGGAATTTCTAAAGCAGTTGGTATAAGCAAATACAGAATCGAAAGAGGAACCAGACAAAGGTTCCTATTAGAATCAAAAGAAAGGTGCTTGCTCCTAAGACAATCCCAGTGGGCTTGGAAATAAGGAGCATTGGTCTCAGGAGATGAGAGAGGTGGACAGAGGCAAGTGATCTAACTAGGTAACAAGCTTTGCATACTTAAAACACCACATTTCGTCTAAAAGATACAATCTTCAGTTTCCCCACCTCGCAATGACCAATCAGAATCCAGTGTTCTTTCCGTGGCTGGTGTCAGCCTCCTTCTTGCTGAACAGTACAATGCCAACACATTCTTCCCCTTTCACGATATCATTCAAAGGAGTTTCAACTCCTTAGCTTTCTCACACGCTGCAGGTGTTGGGATTTCGCTCCAAACTTAACTAATTTCTAGACTACGACCTTCAAAATGGAAGCTAGTAAAAAATAACATTTTAATGAGCACACAGTGCCTTGGTATCTAAAATTGAAAAAGTTATACACAGCAATCAGAAATACAACATGTCAATCAAAATGGCATGAAAAACCTAGGCCAACAAACGTTAAATGAACATTGGCTAATTAAAGTTAATCAAATATATGTGTGTGGTGATAAATTCTACTAAATCTAATGTGAATAACGTTGAGACTATTAAATGGCACGCAATGTGCATATCATGTGTAAATAATATAAGATGAGGTTAACACGGGTTACAGGTAAACATATTTAAGGGCAAATGAATATAATCAAATTTTTGCCATCAGCATTAACCACCAGAGTTATCTTAACATTATTATTATCCTCTAACATTTGGTAGGCACACAAAGATCTCTACAGGAGGTGCCTCAAACCCATAAGATATTTTAAAATGCAGTCTTTGTGACCAATAAGCCAGAACAGATGCATGGACACATTTGTCCTTGTTGCTACATTCCTTTCAGCAGAGTTTCTGAAAAATATATGCAAAAGTTGACTGTTAGACTCTGCTTTTCAACACTCTGCCGATCATGACTATACCCCCTTTTCTATTGTAACAGCTTGGTCACCAGTTTATGGGTTCCTTGAGAATTTTTTCCCAATTCCAGCACCGCCCATGGTTGGAACACTGATCCAGTTATATGTTCCGCGTAGGTTTGCCACCTGGCCAGTTTTATAGTGCCATGACCAAATATCCTGCCAGTACAAAATTAGAACAAGCATTGGCATAGCCAATAGGTCTCGCTTTGGGACCTTATAAGTATTTAGTTATGCAGCACAATATCCTTGGTGCAACAACATCAACTGTTGCATGGCTAAACACTTATAAGGTCCCAAAGGCGAGACCTATTGGCTATGCCAATGCTTGTTTCCAGTGTTACCCATGTATAATATTGGGTCATGTATGGTCTACCAAATCATCTGCCCTGCTTTCAACTGAATGCAAGGGCAGAGAAGTAATTGAGCAACCATACATTAAATAGCCAAACATTTGTTTTTAAAAAACCTTGCCTCCTGCCACCCAATCCACCACATCTGAGCCTTTTACCCCCTCTCCTCCCAATGCTGACCGCAGACAACGCTGCTCTGTTGAGCTCTCCGACAGCCTGGTCAGCTCTACCTAAAATTCCTTTGGTTTCCCACTGTTGCTGCATCCTAGCAGCGAATACCCAGATTTATAATCTGGTATTCACGCTAGTGGGTTCCATTGAGGGCTATACATAATATTGTGCTGCACTGCGCTTGTAAACTACGGTTTTACATACCTTATTTTGAAACAGCTCGTTGTACGCTGGAATTAATTGGTCCTTCTTTGCAGTCTTGGCAACATTTTTATATTCCCCAGTAACTTATGCTCTGCAAGAAACTAAATAAACAAGTGGCAAACAGTACCCCCAGTTCTAACAGACTACTCTTGTGGAGGGACACAATCAATAAGGAAAACCTCTGCTGGTAACAAAGGAAGAAAGGGATACACTTTCAACTTCTAGGCAAATAATTTTTTGCAAAAGGCACATTTAAGTGAACCAGAAGGCAGCTGCACTGCAACAGAAGGAAGGGCAGAAGTGGCCGTGGGGCTCGCAGCTTGAATGCAGGAGGCCGGGAGCCAAGGGTGCCTGACCTAGTCTGGTGTGATAAGAATCACATGAGCACAGTGTAAACTGTGAATAACCCTTTAATGAGAGGAATTGGAGGAAATGCTTAAAGAAGGCTGAATGTCTAGTCCAGAACTAATGAAGCCTCAATGAAGTAAAAATCGATCTTTCCAGAGAGCAGAGCAGTTGTCGCTTTGCTGGTAATCTCAATCACTGGCCCTTCACACAACAGAAAAATGGTGTCCTCCACACTCTAATACAGCTCCCACTGGTGGGCTACGGGGGATACCCTGCTCAACTGGAGGGCTTTCACATTCTGACCCCATATCAGATGAGCTGCTCACAACCAAATATCGTTATATAGTGAATATATGATATATGTGTGTGTGGTAGTGTGTGCGCGCAAAGAGCACAATCTCTTCATACAGTTTTTTCGATCAAACACCTCCTTGCTTGTTCATGTAAAACAGTGCAGTTGTGTAAGTTGTTAGAAACATCATCTGGCAACACACAATGTTGGAAGAACAGCCTTCAAGGCAAAATGTAGGTTTTCTGTTCCAGGCCATTTATATGCCTCCACCTCTTGTGAAGATCAAAAGGCATTGGGAAAAATGGAGGAGTGAAGGCGATCTGGAAATAAAAATCGTATTTTTAAGGTGGCCTGAGAATGAGTTCTTTTGCTGTTGCAGAATGCCTCTGGAGAAGTCTCATTGGAAGACATGCCTGTGGCATTAACACGATAGACCAACACACCATTTGATTTTATACCCGGGTGAAACTTGACCCAATCTGTTGCATGCTCTGAAACTGGTCCTGTGGATGAAAGACTTGCAGTAACAGTGTTCAGAACCGCAACAATAACACAAGCCTCTGAGCTGGTATTGCAGGAGGGTTGTTTTCAATTTATGGAGAAACCAAAATTCTGCAAATTGCGCAATAGTCACTTTAACATGCAGTTGCATTGCTTCACGGAAGACATATTTACAAAGCAGTTGCCAAGGTAGGCACACATCCGTTGGAGCCGTAACAAAGCCTAAAAAGCTAGAGTACACAGTTAGGTTTTATACATTGAGCATTCCAAGCACACTGTCGGCCCAATTCACACACAGACTTACGACTTGTAAAGTTACACTTGCGGAGTCTCTGCACTTGGGGCGGAATATCGGCACTACAGTGCTCAGTGCAGAGATTCCACAAGTGCAGAGATTCCACCACAAGTGCCGGAGATTCCACCACAAGTGCCGGAGATTCCAGCACAAGTGCCGGAGATTCTGCACTCCTAACTGAGTTGTTAAGTCCCTGTGTGAATTGGGCCCTGTGTTCAAAGAATTCACCCGTGGATTGCTTATAGTCTGTCCAGAAATTGATTTTATTTCAGCTTGCTTTATGTACAGTGCTGTGATTCCATCTTTGATCCGTGCAACTATATGGGTAGTCTTTAAATAAAGAAATGAGGAACACAAGTCCACTGAGAATAGATTATGAAAGTGATTAATGCTAATTCAGCATGATGGAAATAGCACAACAGCAAATTATAAGAAATTACAAGTGAAGCAATATGAGCATTACATAGTAGATCCCATAGTCTTAGAAATCTCCTAAATGGGACCATATCTTTGAAACATGTAGCGCTGCCAAAGATCTTGCGAGACACACAGCAAATACTCCAGACAAACATTTCCAGGACACGTTGCCACAGACCATCTGGTTAACAACCAACGCCGCTTTGGATTTAATCTGCGTGGAAAGCACGGTCCGTGGCAGGAGCTTTTTCTGGGGGTGAATATCCAGCTATCCTGGTTTTTAACCTCGTAAACTGAAGCACTGTAAACAAGGAAGCCACGCACTGCAGTGCCGGCTGAAAGCATGAGACAAGCAGGGGTGGGGGCAGAGCTGCGCCCACAGGAGGCCCGAGCAGAAACGGGGAAAAGGACGTGAGTGGTGCGCGCGCAGCTACAGCGACGATCTGTTTCCAATTATCGCGCCCGCGTCTGGGCACGATAATTGCAAACAGATGGCGCTCGTGCGGGTAACACGCAGGGAAAGGCCATGACGCACGAGCGTCTGGTCAGCTTTTTGAAACCCCCAACTTAAAGTCTTGCCAGAGTAGCGCTTGCGCGCTACTCGAGGCTCGACCTAAAAATCACCTAAAGCCGTACTTTTTCCCTTATCCTGTACATACAACAGTAAATGTTAGAAGGAAATACTTGAAAATGTGTTCTACAGCTGCTCTAGCGACCCCTGACTGATAATTTATGTAAACAAAAAAAAACAAAAAAAAGTCAGAAAGGCCTGGTAAAAATGAATGCAGACGACTTCATATAAAGTCCTACTTAGAAGCATGCCAGGGCCTTAGCTGAATCTTAAAACCTGAACAGTGCCGGTATGTTTGCCTGGGAAAGATATCAACCCTAGTTCCACAAAGGCACAATCGTGCATTGTACTTAAAATGTGGAAATTCAGTAAAACGAAAATCAAACGACAATTCTAGGTGATTTTCCCTGAATCAGCCACATGCATAGAAAAGACGCGCACATTCTCAGTCGGCGCTTTCCTGCGTCTTCCAAAGATGCATGCCTCGTACAGACGCCTTCACTGCGCATGTTCTACAAATCGGTATCTACTGCTCTGCGCATGCGCAATAGAACGATACACCGCACATTGTTTCACCGTGAGGAAGCTGTGTTTGTTATCTAGGGGAGCCCGAACATTTTGCTATCCTCATCATTGCCTCTGACTCCAGGGCAGAGATGTCCCTACAACATTCAGATGAGGTGAGCCACATCTTGTTCGGTAACAGGGTATTTGATGGTCAGACCTGCTCCATTCAACTGGTTTTATAGTAGGGGGCGGGGTTGGCAATGGGGCATTCTTTGCTCTGCTGTAATTTGCTAATGTTACTGGTTATCATTTATATAGCGCCCACCAAACACCGATTTGTCTCTTGACGCTTCAGCTCGGTTTATCCACCTCAAACAGAGGGAAGACAGTGCGCTGCTTCATAGCTGCGGACTCAGGGTTAGACCCCGACACCTGCAGCAGTTGCTTTACTTACTGTCTGAGCACTTTTAACGGATAATGCTGCAAACCCGCGTTTAGCACATCAGCATAGCTGCCAAGGTTTCAGATTACTTGTGTGACATTTTCAGAATTTCAGTGCAATTATGAGTGACATTCAACGACTATGAGTGACATTTGCAAGCAACGGAGAGGAGGGGAAACATAGATATCGTAAATTACACCCATTAGGGCAACGAGAAACTCTAAGAAGATCTTAAAACTGCTGCAAAGTGCCAGAAATGGAAGGACAGTCCTCTTCAACAGGTGCCAAAAGCAATACCACATACTTCTTCAAAACACCAACTCCTTCTTCAAAGCGCTCTAATACACTTGCATAATCTCCTCTCATCCTACACTTTACTCCTGCTTGCACTGCAGTAGCGCAGATAATTGACACAACTCTCTCCAGTGTAAAATTGCCAGCCCATGCTACAACACCTTACCAAAGTGATCATTAAATCCAAACATTTTCCTGTAAACTATTGCTTTAACTGGGCAGATGGTGTCAGGTACTGAGTACCTGAACTACTTTAATTTAAAAGGGAGAGCATCTGCACTTCTCAGCACTGCTGCAATACATTTAATGGGAGAGCATCTGCACTTCTCAGCTCTGCTGCAATACATTTAATGGGAGAGCATCTGCACTTCTCAGCTCTGCTGCAATACATTTAATGGGAGAACAGCAGCACTTCGGAGGAGCGAATAAGAACTGTGTGGATAATAAGTACCAGCACTTTTTCTATGTTTCCATTTAAAGTACTGCCTGTAACATTTCATAGTTATACATCACCCCTCCAACCGCAGACATCACTCTGTCAGCACTGATTGCTTGCCCATTCTGGACAGGCCACTTACCAACTTTCTGGACTACGGGGTTCTGCTATATTGCCAGTCGCCTGAACTGGTGCTGGCGTTGCGGTGATAGCAGCAGGCGCCGAGCCTCTCTTGAATTAAGAGGCTCAGTGCTGCATTAAAGAGTTGACAATCTGCAGAATCCTCAGTTGCAGCTGCCAGTTCAGGTCATCAACAAGTCACAGGCTCTGGTCTGTGCCTTTTCAAGATAGGACAGCACTCGCCTGGACAAACACAAGTGCCCCGACATTTCTGAAACACACATGGAGGGCAGGGGAAAAATGCTTTACATCACAGGCCCGCCCAGACAACGGAAATCTCTGCCTGGGGGCCAAGGCTTTTGAGGCAGCAGGGGGGGCAGAGCAGGACTTAAAAACACTCCTGCCTGGTGCTAGTGTGCGCGACCTCCTCCACAGCAGAGCAGCACTGAGAGGTCACACATGGAGTGGAGGACCTCAGTCAGGGCCCGAAATTATATTTTCAAGTCTAGTCAGTGCCTTAAATCAATAAATCGGCTGAATGAAGCCTACCCCGCGGAGGCACTACCCTGAGCCTAGAGAGCAGTGAGCAGAACTAATAATACCTCAGTGAGCCACGCAGCACCCTCTCCGCGATGAGAGTCTGTGCGACCTCTCGTCACCGACCAGGTCCGGTCGCAGGGCAGCGGCATGATGAGGCACCATGACGAATTCGCAACAGGCAGCGGTGCGAGCAGTGGCTGCCACTCAAACTAAAGAAACAAATTCATAGCTGCCTCCCGCTCGCATCGCGGCCCGCCTCAGGAGTAACTTAACTTCCTGTCTCCCTTCTCAGGAAATGGACACGCTGTTTGTTGCAGTCGTGATGCCATGTCACATGAATGCAGCCGTTGCAGTGTATACAACAACCAGCTAACGATCAACAGATGACCCCCCCCGGCA
Organism: Calotriton arnoldi; assembly: GCA_963921515.1. Taxonomy (NCBI): domain Eukaryota; kingdom Metazoa; phylum Chordata; class Amphibia; order Caudata; family Salamandridae; genus Calotriton; species Calotriton arnoldi. The sequence goes on from CAWUFW010001110.1 coordinate 1,096,116, forward strand.
GCCTGGCTGGCGCATGCTTGCATAATGCAGCTTGAACAGGGCAGCACTGCACACTGTGCAGAGCAGTACAGTGTCAGTCCATAGTCTGTCTCTGCTACAGCAGCGCCAATCTGACCAGCACGTGGTCCGTGCTCCCGCTGCTTTCTTAAATGATTTGCTACTTTAACTTAACATACTATAGCCCGGCATTCTCGAGTGAGAGGCAGCAGCACTATAATGCGTGACTTTGCATTTTAGTCCGGTGATGCGGACCACCACACTAAAAATGTGTTAGTCTAATGCTTGATGTGTGGTACTTGGCAGGGCTGCATCCGAACAAGAGTTTTCAGCAGGTCTTCACTTCAAAACAGACACAGAAGTTACCAACTGAAAATAAAAATGAACACGTTTACCTTCATTCTCTAAATCCTTGGGAGGTGCCCTGTCCAGAATTGTATTGTATTGTAATTGCATTTATATAGCACTTACAACCCCTGACAAGGTGTTGACACCCTTTACGCCAGACAGCACATGGCTGTGGAACCCAATAATGTTGTAAGATTTGTATAGCTTTTTATAATACTGATGTATCTTTAGCGTTCACCCTGTACCCTCTCCAAAAAGTGTGTATTTTCCCACTTGTGTTACTAGTGTTTAGCCTTGGCCTCTCGACTACAGTTTGAGCTGTATTGGTTGTAAGCAGTGCTTTAAATGGGGAAAAAAATAGTGCAGGTACTCATTTAAATATGGCGAGTGGGCGGGGCTATGATCGGGGCTAAAGGCAAGATATGCCGATGCTTATTGACTTCTATACTAGTTGCATCACATACCAAAACACATGAGAAATTAGTTTCTATAAACAAAACAGGTTAACTCGTTATGCAAAACGAAAGCCAAACACATTGATATTTTAACATGTCCTTGTTTTGTAATATTTCTCTCGCACAAAAACACGGACAGGCAAGCAGCCAAACATAAGCAGACACTTACACAAAAGAATCAGGTGGGATTAAAGCCATTTTAACCTCCTTACCTCCCATGGCTTTCTTCATTGCGATGTCACTTGGCTGCCTCGATTCCTTGCAACACAGCATGATGGTGAACACCCGGATATCATGCAAATGAGCCCACTCTGAATAGTTCAGCGGTGGCTCAGGTCAGGGCTACAGAAGTGCTTTGGCTGTCAAAGAGACAGGCTACCACCACTAGCAGCCAATGCGCCTACCCTTTCACGAGTACCAGTACTCTCCACTGCAGTAGAGAAGTGCAGGTACTCGGAGTGATAAAAATAAGAAGTGCCAGTACTTAGTACCTGTGAGTACCGGCCCATTTAAAGCACTGGTTGTAAGATTATTGGTTGACTCCATGTCTTCATGGACACCCTGTACCAATCCGTTAGTGTGTTAGTGCAGCTAGTTTCCACCAAGAATTCAACAACGATGTGGAATTTTGTAAAACATCTTCTTGTGCAAGGAGCAGAATGCTTCAGAAATGTAAAATGCAAAAAAAAACACTTGTCTCTTTTGGTGCTATGCAGTGAGGTATCAAAATATGTTAGCAAGATGCTCAAAGTCGAGAATAGTTCTAGGCAGTGATTGTGGAGCCTCGGTCTTTAAAAATGAGTGGGCTGTTCCCATACCGCTCCATCTTTGAGTTGAGCGATAGTGGGATAAATGCTTTAGCAGAGTCTGGAGAAAACTGTCTAGAACTCCTAAATGTGGGAGCTGTAGACCTTGGTTGAAAGAGCACAGAGAGCATGACCTTATCTGAAACCTGTTTCAGAAACTCTTCCATTCTTGGGCCAAAGGGTTTCTGTCCCATGAATGGGAGAATGGTATGGGCAGGACTGTGTAATATACTAATAATTAGGTGGAGTAATGTACCATAAAATACTGCAATGTGTATGATTGGTTCGAAGATAACGCAGAGTTATACAAATGGAAATAAAATATGTTTAAAAAAAAATGAATGGGAGAATGGTAAACTTGATTTTCTGAAATGAGCTTGACTTGCTTCTGGCAACCACTGACACCACAAATATAGGAGCTAAACTTGAAAGGATTAAAATGAAAAATGTAATTCCAGCATGAGTTGCTTCCCTATTATCTTCAGGGTAGTCTCATTCTTATTAAGGGCAGAAAGCAGGGCTGACAGTCGTCGAGCATTGACTTAGCTGTGTAAGCTGAACATCAGTCAAAAGCTAACTCAAGAAAAATTCCAACCTCCTTGTTAGCCCTATCTAAAGATGACTGGTGGACATTGTAACGGAATGGAATTCACTTTAGGGTCCTGGAAAGTCAGATAATTCTTCATGCAGAGTATGAAGAACTTCGGACCTTGTCATTTTTCAAGCTTCTCCTGTTCTCCAATAATCAGCATACAAAGCTAAGGAGAAGTCTGGTAACCAAAAACACATCTTTCACCCAGTGTGCACTTTGAGTGAAGATGAGGGCAGTGCTATCTTCTGAAGCCCCATGGTGTTGCTTATGTGCTCAATGGCTTCGTCATCACCACTCTGCAGCTAGTCTTAAGTTGTTTCAGTCTTCTTTATTTCCCTTTTTCTTCTGGTGCTCCCCTGCCCCTCGTTCTAGCCTTGCTTTGCTTGGTAGCAGGTCTGTATGAAACATTTTATCCAAAAAACTAATTAATAGTTGAATATCAGCTATAGATGATTTAGTCACCATTACTGAATCTAGAGCATCTCAGTTGTGGTGGCAGTACTACAGATCCCAGGTGCAGGGGCACAGTACTGATCCAGGGCTTGCGTCTTCCGGGGAAAATAGGAATGAAAATGCACACTTATCTGCAGCAGATAAATACATCCTCAAGTGGGTCAGTAAAGCTTTCTTATGTTTGCCTTTCTTCATGTGAATTGGAGAAGGATAGCGATTCACCCTCTTCCCTGTGGAAATATGATGCAACTTGGAAAAAAACATGCAGCCTTCTGTGTGTGTTTTTAAAATCTGTGTCCCATATTTGCGGCACAGCAACAGAAACTACAACACCAGTATCAGATCATTATATGTGGGCTAAAAGGGGCAACAAATCAACTGAGTCCATGCACTTGCCATCTTTCGAAAGTGTCCCCCCCCCCCCCCCCCCTCCCTTCAGCACAGATACTGGTCTTGATTCTACTTGCTTCTCTTCGGGCATAAAGCAGCTGTGTTCTTCCAGTCCGTCATGGACAGCCAGGACCAAGTGGAATTTTGCATAATTCTACCACATAAAGGCAGGGATACTCCCATTCTATTTTAGAATTCTAAATTCAGTAAATAACAGGAAATACCACACTGGCATGAAGAGATAATTGGTAGGGCAAAGGTGATTCCCAAACCGACATTTTTGTTCTGCGGGAGAATCAACTTTATGCTTCCCACTCGGGCACATCATACAATAAGAAGCAAGCAAATTAGATATTATGGAAAACCACTTGGATATTCTTCCCTGTGAAAAAGGGGTAAAGGAACCTTACAGCAAATGTAGGGTCCTCGTCAGTGCTTTCAATCCATTGCAGAGTTAGCCATAAATTAAAATCACCAGATATAACTAAGGTTGTATTAATGTAATGTTGGCTTATTGATAGTAAATCTTTCTATTTTTTTAATGACCCGTGACAACTACTTGATCCAAGATAGAGACACTTTCAAAAAAAAAGGGGAGATAGATTGACAGAGAAGCTCGTCCTCCTACCAAGAAGTAACCAAAACACAGGAAGCCACTCAGTTTGCTGCGAATTAACCCTCCACAAGATGGAGAAAACACACTTGTTTTCTTATATAACCCTCACCCACCAAGGTTGCCTTGTGGTGGCATGCTTCATCATTGGCTCCAACTCTTTCTGCTGCGGAACGAGGCATGCTGCGACCTGCGAGTTATGCAGTAGCACTAATAGGTGTTTTCATACAGTGTAGAACGATGACAATAGGAGTGGGGGTGTTGTGTATTTTGTGTGGAAAGAAAGCCTTAAAAATACCTGGCTAGTAGGTAAACTATTATTTATTCCGGCCTCTAGTCGGTATGATTAAAAACGGGGAGAGAGAGAAGGGTGGATAACTATGTATCTGCCTTCCTAAGGGGCAACATGTTTCAAGCCATCCCCTTGGCTTTTCTTCAGGTCCTTGATACCACTCCTGTAGTGCTGTTGGCGTTAATCACTCTCAAAAACTTTGCATGCTACATATAAGAAGGAGATTATACCTACTTGGTATTCACTGTTTTGTAATCTGCAATATATAATATTGAGAGATTTGGCAGAGAAAATATTTCAACCAACAGGTATATGAAAATTACTCCAAGTACGTGCTGTTAAAACTCATTCTGATCACCACTGCATCGTGTCATAACTAGTGAACTAATTCATGCTGCAAAATAGTGGTGAGCACTTCTAGTACAACCAGTGTACCTTCTGACAAACAACACATATCACATCAAGCATAAAAATAAACGCGAGACGCATACATTATTTAGAGAAATGTTACTTACGCTTCATGGATCCGCCGGTGTGCAATTTGAGCTTACAGTCACACTCTGTGAGGTAAAGAAATTGTGCCCATCATGTCAGAATGCAATCATTTGCCATAATCTGGACTCAAGAGACATTCTCATGTTTAATTCGGCTGTGCCGTACTCACTATGTCAAAGCATCCTCTTGGCCATTCGCCTAAGGTCAGAAATGCATCAGGGTCCGGATATTACCGGTCTCATCCCAGCGTGTAGGCTAAATAATCTGTATTTTTCCTGGTGGTGCATCCTCGCTACACCGCAGTGGTCTTCGGCGGGGAGACTAGACCGGCTACCTTCAAAATGGCAGCCGCGAGTGGAACCACTTCCTGGTTTCACTCGTGCCATGATAAGTAGCCGGTACAGGACTGTGGGGCTCATTTTTACAAGTTCTCGGCTGAGTTACAAGAGAGGGTATTGTTTTTTTCACAAAAAGGGGTGGAAGTTACCTGAAAAAGTATTACTGATTTAAAAATATTGATTAAAAGTCATGTGAGAAAGGATTTGTAATAAAAATGATGATAGATGCCACCATTGTATCAGCATGTACATTATAAATAAAATGTTCATGAGATGGTCAGCAGTAAAAATGTGGAACATATATTATCGTACGTACTAGTCACCATTACATTAGAGGGTGTACATACATGTGATCTAGAGTACGTCACGTGAAATCCTGTGTTACTGTAAAGAATGGGTGACCAGACAGAGTGTTCCTAAACACTTTTTATATATATATATATATATATATATATATATATATATATATATATATATCCAATTACCACTCAAAGGTGCATCCCGGCACCGAAAAGAGAGACGGACAACTGCTTCTTATGCTGATACTGCCGGCCGCAGTAGCATATTTATTATTCCATATAAGTGCAAACTCGAACATGACGCGTTTCGGCCAACAGAGTGGCCTTGATCACATAAATGCGTCGCAAGACAGTGACTTATATATACAGTGATTAATTGACCATGTGACTTAGTGCCTATTACCTGCATAGACATAGAGAGAATACTATACATAATTAACAGTGCCTACACGCGCTAGATAGCACCTAGACTAACAAATCATACTGATTTGCATTAAATAAATATAAATATAAAACTAAGTAGAAATATAGACCTCTTATTTACAAGTGAAATAAACACATAAAAACGAAAGATGTAATGATGATCAATATGAAATTTCGTTCTGTTTTAAACAAAGTCCAAATAAAATACTGTTAATATTTTAAACCCTTACATGAATATCCGGTCCTTACTGGCAATGTGGAGATATTTAAGTAATTAAAACATACTCCTCGTATAACATAAGGTAGTGACTTAACTTATATGTTCATGAATGCACAAATGCATCAAGATCCTACGAGACAATTAACACAATGGACCAAAATAAAGTTAGAATTACGGGTTCATGATTTAAAGGACTTGCCATCGTTATATGTGAAATTCATTTCATTATACACATACTGATAAACAAAAACCCATACCTAATTTTAATCAATGAATCTAAATTGTTAAATAGATATTAGTTAATCTAAGGTGCATTTAAAAAAACATTTTTTATTCATTCATATCCTCTTAAAATACTACCCGCAAAATCCAATAGACTGTACACATGTGCAAAAAATCGCTAGAAAAGTGCAAAAAGTGCAATGAATAAAGTTAAAAAAGAACCTCTAGAGAGAAGGATGCAAACTGATTCATTCTAAAGTCTAAATATATACAACTGACTGTATGCAAAGGACTATATATAAACAAATTGGCGAACAAAGGAAGAGACTGCTCAAATGGAGACTACACTGTATAGAATATAACCTTCCAAACCCTGAACAGTACTGAAATGCACTAGACCCAGAGAATCATCCCCACTAGAATCAAAATCTACATCAAACTCGATCCTAATTTACAAATGGGAAGATGGGAGACTACTGTATAGAGGCTGGATGTATATTAAAGATAATAATGTAAATCTTCACAAATGTTCAATCCCCTCGGGGCCTTAGTGTCCAGCTCTACTATGTATTTGGTCTCTAATTGTCTCAGTAGTTTTTCACGGTTGCCCCCTCGTTTGTTCACAGAAACACTGTCTATGACATAGTATTGGAGCACATTTAAGTTGTTACCGTGTTCCAACTTTATATGTCGGGCGACTGGATATGAGGGTCAGAATTGACTGTCGCACGTAGATGCTGCAGGATTCGCACATAAACCTGCAGCTTCGTACTCCCTACATAGCGAAGTCCACAGATGCACTGTAGAATATATACAGCGTAATCTGTGCGACAAGTGTAATGTCCCTTGAGATTAACAGGAACATCTGAAAAGATGGTGGAATAAGTTTTCGTGTTCACCCCAAATTTGCACGCACGACATGTGCTGCATTTGAAGAAACCTTTCTTGGGGGAAATGTTACTTACGCTTCATGGATCCACCGGTGTGCAAGGTGAGCTTACAGTCACACTCTGTGAGGTAAAGAAATTGTGCCCATCATGTCAGAATGCAATCATTTGCCATAATCTGGACTCAAGAGACATTCTCATGTTTAATTCGGCTGTGCCGTACTCACTATGTCAAAGCATCCTCTTGGCCATTCGCCTAAGGTCAGAAATGCATCAGGGTCCGGATATTACCGGTCTCATCCCAGCGTGTAGGCTAAATAATCTGTATTTTTTCTGGTGGTGCATCCTCGCTACACCGCAGTGGTCTTCGGCGGGGAGACTAGACCGGCTACCTTCAAAATGGCGGCCACGAGTGGAACCACTTCCTGGTTTCACTCGTGCCATGATAAGTAGCCGGTACAGGACTGTGGGGCTCATTTTTACAAGTTCTCGGCTGAGTTACAAGAGAGGGTATTGTTTTTTTCACAAAAAGGGGTGGAAGTGACCTGAAAAAGTATTACTGATTTAAAAATATTGATTAAAAGTCATGTGAGAAAGGATTTGTAATAAAAATGATGATAGATGCCACCATTGTATCAGCATGTACATTATAAATAAAATGTTCATGAGATGGTCAGCAGTAAAAATGTGGAACATATATTATCGTACGTACTAGTCACCATTACATTAGAGGGTGTACATACATGTGATCTAGAGTACGTCACGTGAAATCCTGTGTTACTGTAAAGAATGGGTGACCAGACAGAGTGTTCCTAAACACTTTTTATATATATATATCTCCCTCGTGTGCATGTCTATGTATATTTTATTCTCTCTTGGTATGCAACGCTACCTCCATTAGCCTTTTGTTATATAAGTTAGCTTTGTGTATAATTTGTGATCTGCTTAAAGATTGTAAGTTCAGTGTAGCCTCTTCCTGACTAGGGGTTAGACAGCAAATTGACCCCATGGTATATTGTCGTTCAGACTCTCAGTGTGGGTTCTAAGTTTGAACACCCACAGTTGTTCTTTTTCAAACAATTTGGACTAGTAGTTTACTGATTCTGTCAGGTGTTCGAGGACAACCCATTTGTAGGCCTGTGATGTGTGTCTCATCTCAATAAAGTGGGTTGACATTTTGGTAGTAGAACGTCGCACCTAACATTGCTGGGGCATTCGCAGATGCTTGTCTTAACCTTCCAGGTTCGTCATCCTCACGTAGTGTAGATTGCAGGGACAGGTTATGAGGTATACTACCCTCTGTGAGTTACAGTTTGTGAGCTTTCTAAGTTCCCAAGTGGTGATGTTATTAAACTTGACTGTTATTGTGGCTTTGGTAGGGTTGCATACCAGGAGAGAATGAAATATATATACACACACACATGCACACAAGTGATATACATGCATATAGAAACGTGTTTAGGAACAAGCTGTCTGACCACTGTTGATTACACTAACACAGGATTTCATGTGACGCACCCTAGCTCACATGTATGTACACCCTCTGATATGATGTGACTAATATGTACGATAATATATGTTCCATGTTTTTACTGCTGACCATCTCATGAACATATTATTTATAATGTACATGCTGATACAATGGTGGCATCTCTCATAATTTTTAATACAAATCCTTTCTCACATGACTTTTAATCAATATTTTAAAATCAGTAATACTTTTTTCATGCAACCCCCTCCTTTTTCTGAAAAAACTCAATACCCCCTCTTGTAACTCAGCTGAGAACTTGTAAAAATGAGCCCCACAGCCCGAATGGGCTCCTTTCCATGACGCAAGTGAAGCCAGGAAGTCGTTCCACCCACAGCCGCCATTTAGGAAGATAACCTGTGCGAAGCAGCAAGGAGGCAGTGCTGAGAGAAATACTGATTATTTAGCCTACGCACAGGGATGAGACCGGTAATATCCGGGCCCCGGTGCGTTTCTAACCTTAGGTGAATGGCCAAGGGGATGCTTTGATATAGTGAGTATGGCACAGCCAAATTCAGCGTAAGGAATGTTCCTTGAGTACATATTAAGGCAATTGATTACATTCTGACATGATGGGCACAATTTCTTTACCCCGCAGAGTGTGACTTTAAGCTCACCTTGACCACCGGACGATCCATGAAGCAAAACATTTCTCTAAATAATGTATGTGTCTCACGTTTATTTTTATGTTTGATGTGGTATGTGTTGTATGTCAGAAGGTACACTGATTTTACTAGAAGTGCTCACCACTATTTTGCAGGGTGAATTAGTTCACTAGTTATGTCACGATGCAGTGGTGATCAGAATGAGTTTTAAAAGCACATACTTGGAGTAATTTTCATATACGTGTTGGTTGGAATATTTTCTCTGTCAAATCTTTGACCGACTAACCCTACCATGATTATATATTGCAGATTACAAAACAGTGAATACCAAGTAGGTGTAATTACCTTCTTATATGTAGCATGCAAAGGTTTTGAGAGCGATTAACGCTAACAACACTACAGGAGTGAAATCAATGAGGTAGAGCCTTGGTCCTGATGAAAAGCCAAGGGGATGGCTTGAAACATGTCGCCCCTTAGGAAGGCAGATACATAGTTATCCACCCTTCCCTCTCTCCATTTGTAATCATGCCGACTAGAGGCCCGAATAAATAATAGTTTACCTACTAGCCAGGTATTTTTAAGGTTTTCTTTCCACACTAAATATACCCCCCCACTCCTCTTGTCATCATTCTACTCGAAATTAATACACCAGTTAGTTCTCCCGGTTAACTCGTAGGTCACAGCACGCCTCTTTCCACAGCAGAATGGGATGGACCCAATGATGAAGCATGCCACCAAGGGGTAAACCTGGTGGGTGAGGGTTATATAAGAAAACAAGGGTATTTTCTTAATCTTATGGAGGGTTATTTCGCAGCAAACTGAGTGACTCCAAGATAGAGACATACATATTTATCAGCACGAACACTTTACTATATTTGTGTATAAATCCATCTTCCTTGCTAGGATCCAACCACACTCAGTATCAATGTTGTCCACATTATGGGTTAGTTTTGTTGAGATTATGGTAGGCATACCTCATGAGGAAGGACCAACCTTGTTTTGATACGGGTCGAGGTGCACATACATAAAACCATATTTTTCAGACTTTTCATGTACCAGGTGTCCTTGAAACATATTAAGTCATTCTGTCTTAGTGGCTTATTTAGAACCCCCACCTTTCTTGCCCTGTTGAAACCTTGATCATTCGACACAAGGAGACTGCTGGAGCACAATGAACCCTTGTATTAGGGAACATTACTTAACTATGAGACATCAAATTAATTATTTGCAGATTCATCAAAGGGAGCAAAGTGATGCGAGTGCACAGGAAACTAATTTAGGATACAATATGAGCCTTTGACACCACAATTCTGTAATTCCTCTTCCTCCTTGCTGAGACATTCCCTTATAAGAATGGTGCTCTCTGAGACCTAAGTGTGCAAAACGGTGTGAAGAAAAGTTCCTTAAAGAGACATGAGAGGGCTTTAAGTCTGATTGATGTCTTAATGATGAGTCCAGTTTGTCAATTACAATCTTTCTCAGATAATATGGATACTCCTAGTAAAGCTAAGCCCTCTTGAGCTTTTGGGATCAAACTTTTCCTAACTTTGGTGAGGAGGTATAATGTTGTTATTCCAATTCTTGCTCTACAGTTTATAAAACCTACCTGTTTTCGATCAGCTAGAGGCATATCTTTCAGCTTAAGTATTAGGCCGATTAAGAAAAGGATATATGACTGATTTATTGGTCGGTGTTTCCTAGCTTTATTTCCTTTTCTTGATACATCCAAATAACTAGGGACATCTGTGTCATTGACCATTGGGCCTGCAGCTAGATAAATCGGTTGGCACAAGACCTTTTCTGTTTTTTAAACTGTCTTGATTTGCAATGGAATTTTCCATTGTACTTAAGGTGGGACGATGCTTCTTCTCAATTCTGAGGAGTGCTAATTTTAGATTTTCTTTATTGAAGGTGTTGGAGAACCATTGCAAAGTCAGAACTTATAGGCTGACAGGAGCACTAAGATTACTATTGTTCAGTGTGTGCAGTTTTAATCGTTTAGGATTCTTTCCTATCCTTGATAACAATACTAGCTTTTTAAGATTACAATTGACTGGATACCTTTTGTATTTAATAACACAGCAGACATGGTAGTAATGATAAAATCTATGATGTATATACTTCCTTTTTTTTTTTTTTTAACAATCCCTGGTCTATAAGATACGTAGATGGAGGCAGGTGATGAGTGGTGGATGGTTTTGGTTGCTTGTGATGATTGTTCCTCTGTTTGTACACTTACTGAGTCCTTGAAAGATGGGTCCAACCAGAGTCTTCATACATACGCTGATATGTTTATGTCCGATCGATATCTCGTTCAAGTAGAAAGTACAAGGGTATCTCGTTCCCCAGTGCAAGGGTGTTCAGTAGCCCATAAAGAGTTCCCTGCATCCGCAATAAGATGTCTAATATTGAGGAGGATGGGGAAGCTCGTGTGTTTAGTGAAGCTATTGAAAAATGCAGTTTACCCCCTCCTTCCTTCCTGAGGAAAACATTTAAAAGGGAGATTCTCCATGTCCCTTAATAGTCTCTTTAAACACTGGTGACATTGTAGGACAGCAAAGTTCTTGGAGAGATTTGTGATAAGAGGAGAAGATGAAAGATGGGGCTCTAGTTAATTTGGAGAGGGACCAGGTAACCTTTGATGATTTATAGGTTTTAATCATGCAGTGTTAGCTGCCGCATTTTCTTGTGAACAACTCATGCTTTCGTGAAAAGAAACCAATTCAGAGAACGTGGGAAGACTAACTGCATTGGAATTCCCTCCTTTAAAGTGTCTAGAACCAACTTACTTCGTGATGTTACCAATGAGGATATAATAAGACTATTTGGAATGTGGGTTGAATCAGAAATGGGTGAACATCATTCACTGAGTTTTGTATGCCTTTTGTTTACACAGTAGAGTAAGACATTTTGTTGATTGTGTTAAGTGGGGAACTTTTACAGAATCTCAGCTAGACCCCTGATCCCCTTTTAAGTTCAATTTGCATAGAAGTTAGACTGAGCTGGAGCTTTCTTAGATGATGCAGGCATATTTGAAGGTAAACATGCTCAGGGGAGGTAATTGTTAAACACTCAGGTTCAAGGAAAAGACTGGAGAAGACACAGGGTTACAACACTCCAAAAGGGTTTAAAAACCCCTAATGGAAAAAAAATCTCTTTATATTCTTACTGCTAAGCCGAAAACACCAATGCCACAAGTCAAAGGAGTCAACCCATTTTAGCAGCGCAGAGTCAAAATCCAACTTTGCAGAGAGTCATAAGATAAATCCTGCAAGTGCATTTGTAAAATATTAATTTGCCTGTATGCTCCCCAAACCAGATTTAGTTAGATATGCACTGTTATGTTAACAGCATTTATAAAGCGCAAAACGACTCACTCTCGAAGGAGTATCTCGGCGCTAGGCAGAGACCTAAAGGAAAAAGAGCTCTTCAGAAGAGCCAGGTTTTCCATATGTTTTTTAACTTCTGAAAATCAGAACAGGATCGACTGTGGTGTGGAAGGCTATTCAAGTGGTTCGAGGCTAGATAGGAGAAAGAGCGAGTACCATACCTGGAGGTAAGAATGCGGTTCGGCCTTAGGAATGCAGGCTTGATCCATGGACCTCAGAGTTCTACTGGGGTGATAACCAAGAAAGCCTGGCTCTTAGGTAAGATGGGCCATTCCCCATGAGGGATTTGTGAGTGAGACATAGGATTTAAACAGAGTGTGTTTCCTGACAGGTAGCCAATGTAAAGCTTTTAAGTGTGGGTATCGAAGGGGCACCAGCAGGAAGTTTTCAGCCTGAGCGTTCCGCAGTGTTTTGTACCACCTGTAGTTTGGAAAGAAGAGTCTTGCTGACTGCCACAAGAAGCACATTCCCATAATCTAGGCGGCTTTTAAGTGTGGGTATCGAAGGGGCACCAGCAGGAAGTTTGCAGCCTGAGCGTTCCGCAGTGTTTTGTACCACCTGTAGTTTGGAAAGAAGAGTCTTGCTGACTGCCATAAGAAGCTCATTCCCATAATCTAGACGACTCATGATGGGACTTGGATCAATGTTCTTTTAGAGCTCATAGGAAGCCATGGGAATGCTTTTTTTCTTTTTAGCAACAGCAGCGTATTGAAACAGGTACCACAAATAGAGCTAACCTGCTTTTCCATTAATAAATTCTTATCCACCAAGATGTCCAGGTTTTTTACTAGCCTTTTGAGGCAAGGAACCGAACCTAGTTCTATAGGCCACCAGTCCTCTAATCAGAGTGCCAAACAGGAGAATTTCAGTCTTTCATCCATTCAGTTGTAAACAGTTGAGGGTCATTCATGCAGCCACTTTAAGCATGCAGTCAATGAATCTGACTTTAGACGTCTCAAGATCATGCCCAAAAGAAATTATCAATTGTATGTCGTAAGCATACGAAATGGTTTCAAAACCGCAAGCACGAACAATCTTTGCTAGTGGGGCCACGTAAATATTAAAGAGGGTTGGACTCGGGGAAGAACACTGAGGAAGTCCTAGTTCTAGATTTGAAAGGGTGTTTGTAGTGAGACAGCTTGGGCCTCATCGGCCAGGAAACCTTTAAGCCACTCTAGGGCCTTTTCATCAAGGCCTATCTCATGCAGTCTCTGAATAAGAATGTATTGGGCAACGGTATCGTAGGCAGCTGACAAATGAAGTAAAACTGTAGCTGGAGTGCCTTAGTCCAGCAGTAATCTGGTGGAATGCATTACTGCCATAAGGGTGGTCTCTGTGCTATGAAAGGTCCTAAAACCTGATTGTGAGGAGGCCAGTATACAATTATCCTCCACGTATTTAGAAAGTTGTTTGTTGACAAGACCATCCAACATTTTTCCACGAAGAGGCAAAAGTTAGATGGGCCTATAATTCGTAAGGTCAGAAGGATCTGCATAATTAAAAAAAAAAAAATTGGGACGACCAAAGCTGAATTCCAAACCTATGGCATTTTGGCTGTGTCTAAGAATCGATTTGAGTAAATCTGTAATGCAGGGAGTGAGCAGAAAGCATAGAGAGGAGGCTATGTAAGTAGGGCAAGGATCAGACGGAGAGCCAGATGTGACCTCCCTCAGCATATCTTGCACCTGTTCTTGGGGGCTGTCATCTAACTTTTCCAGCTGGACAGAAGCCATTGATGGAAATAGATTCCAAAGAAGCAAATCCCGGATCTCCCTACTGCTATGGGAAAACCCTTATAGACCCTAGAGATCTTGGCCTGAATATAGTAAGCAAGCGAGTCACAGAGCTCTTGTGATATCGGTATTGCTAGCTTGCAGGTTACAGGTTTGGTAAATTCATTGATGACTTTAAATAGGTCTTTTGTAGAATTGCCAGCCTGTTCAATCCAATTAATGATGTGACATCCACCTGCCTCTCTAATCTTCCTTATGATATGTGAAAAGGGCTTGTTTGTAAGCCCTTCTATGTGGGGAGGATTTAGTTCTGCGCCATCTCCTTTCCAGTCTTTTGCTGGTGGAATTGTTGTTTCTTAACTCAGTTGAGTACCAGAGAGCTTGAGGATTGAATGATCTATTGGCACTTTTAGATGGAGCCACCTCATCAAAAGCCTTGATGAGGGAGTTGTGATAGCTGGTAACAGCATTGTTTTGTTTTGTTTTTTACAGTTTTTTTTTTTTTTTTTTTAAATCGGCCAAAACATCAGCAGGTATGTCTCATACGTTACACATTTAACATCATAATCTTTAAACATTGTTGGTAGAAATGCAGGCTTTACAGTCAAACCGTTCTGCTTCACGTATCCCCCCCACTCTCCCTTCCTGTGGATTAGACATACCCTGTTCAGCTCATCTACTCGGAGACCCCAGGGTATTTTACTCAACTCGTGTAGGCCCCGGTGTACTAGGCTGTGTCGTGTTCGAGTCCTCCTCTACCATCTCTAGGTCGTAGTTGCTCAGCCATGGCTGCCAGAACTTCCTGGACTTCTTAGGACACCCTCTGGCTGCATATACAGTTTTTCCGCCCCCATGTAGAGGTCCATGTTAGCCCTCCATTCTGTCATAGTGGGCAAATCTGCTCTTCCCCAGTACTTGGCAATGTCCCGCTTTGCGACTATAAGCCCAAAATTACTCAGTAAAACTTTATATCTGGGGATGTCAACATCCGTGTGGATGCCTAGGAGAATGTATTTTGGGTCTATTGGAATCTGTTTCTAATATGTTGTTCAGTTCTGGTACTATTTGGGACCAATATCTACGTAATAATTGACACTCCCATAGGGTATGAATGTAAGAGCCCCGATCTGTTTTGCAACGCAGACATTCTGGTGTCTCTGCTCTGCCCATAGCGTGGAGTCTCACTCTGTCGTAGTATACCCTATGTAGGACTTTAAGCTGTATTAGGCGTAACCTAAGCTTGATCGCTACCTCTCTAGGGTGCATTAATGCCATTTCCCAGTCAATGTCTTCTAACGCTCCAGTGGTTTCCTCCCATTTGCTCCTGAGTACTAGCAGTGTATCCTGAATATTGTTAATTATAGTTTTGTATGTCCAAGAAACTGACTTTTCGGGTATCTCCTCTTGTAGGAGTCGTCCTTCCAGCGGTGCATATTCGGGGATGTCTGTTATCTCGGGTTTTTGCGTTCTCCAGGCGTGCTGGAGTTGTATGTATTTGTAGTGTTGTTTGTTTGACAAGCTATATTCGGTTTGGAGCTCTGCAAAAGTGATGAGGCCTCCTTTCCGTATTATGTCGTCTAATGTTGTGATCCCAATTGTGTTCCAGCCTTCAAAACCCTGCAGTTTCGTGAATTCAGGCAGTCGCTTACCCTCCCATAACTGCGTGGACCTTGTTAGTCTTTTCTCCCATTTCATCTGTCTCTCCGCCCCTTTCCAGGCTTCAATCGCCCCCTGCGTTGCGGGTAATAAGCCTCGCGTTCCCGCGCCCCCATATATATATAGAGAGTAGGTAAGAATGTTTCTGAAATTGGAGCCTTTCCAGGGCATATGTAGGGTGGTCCCTGGGTGCATGTCCCCATTCATTGATAACTATTAGGTGCACTGCCTTATAGTAGGCCTGTATGTCTGGGAGAGCAATTCCCCCATTATATTGGCTACGTTGCAGTGTTTGGAGTACCACTCTGGGTGGCCTCCGTCCCATAGTAATGTGCGCACTTCGTCATTAACTTCCTTAAAGGCCGCGTCTCGGATTTTGTAGTATGTATTTTGAAGGATGTAAAGTACTTTGGGGAGCGTTATCATTTTATACATAGCCGCCCTCCCTAACAGTGTCGGGGGGGAGGCGTCTCCATCTGGCTACATCCTCCCGAAATTCCGCCAACACTCGCTTGATATTATGAGTGAGACAGTCTACCTCGTTCGTAGAGATATGTAATCCTAGGTTTTTAAAACCGTCTTTAGTTATGTGTAGGTGTTCCGGGACGGAGTACGTATCTATGGGACTTCCAATAGGCTTGACTTCCCCCAATTGATGTTATATCCTGCATATTTGCCAAACTCCTTAACCAGGTGGAGTATAAGGGGTAGTGTTGTCAGGGCTGGAAATGTAAAGTAGGATATCATCCGCATAGAGGGAAATCCGTTCATCAATCACCTGTCCTGTAGTGTCTTGAAAACCCTTTATTTCTGGGGTAGTTCTGATTAGGCACACCAATGGTTCTAGAACCAGCGCAAAGAGCAGGGGGGACAATGGGCAGCCCTGTCTGGTACCTCTTTGGATGGGGAAGTCTGCGGACTTTACCCCGTTGACTCTAACTTTTGCTCTGTGGTTTGTATATAACGGGTCAACCCAGGTTTGAAAGTTTCGTCCAAAACCAAGTTTTAAGAGTACTTGCCTCATAAATGGCCAGTGGACCGTGTCGAAGGCCTTCTCCGCGTCTAATGACAACAGCATCAGCGGGATAGGTCCTCCTTTCACGGTGTCTAGCCAGTTCGCAAGTCTGCGCAGGTTGAGGCGAGTGGCCCTTTTGGGCATAAAGCCTGACTGGTCCCTATGAATCAGAGATGTAATCACTGTTAAAAGTCGCGTCGCTAAAATGGAGGCTAAGATCTTAGTTTCGGTGTTTAGTAAGGAAATGGGGCGGTAAGGTCCACATTTCTCCGGGGGTTTGCCTGGTTTTAGTATGACCACCACCGTGGCTTGGCAAAGATCTGGCTGTAGCGTCCCCTCCTCCTTTGCCGCCAGGAACATGTTTAGTAACGGGGGGGCCAGTAAGCTACTATTTTGCTTAAAAAATTCTGCCGGTAGGCAGTTCGGGCCTGGTGTTTTCCCAGATTTTTGTTTAGTGATGGCCTCTTGTACTTCCGCTAGGGTTAGGTCTGCCTCCAGGGCCTCACTGTCTTCTTGTCGCAGGGTGGGCATCTCTATATTGCTTAGATATAACCTTATTTGAGCCTCGTCCACTGACGATCTGGCTTCGTATAGGTCCCCGTAATACTGCTCAAAGGTTCCCGCTATGGTGTGTGCTGTTGTGTATCTATTGTCCGCTTCCACTATCTGGCTTACCCAGTTCGCCTCTCTTTCTTTTCGACTCAGCCATGCTAAGAGTCGCCCTGCTCTATCTCCCGTCTCGTAGAGTCTGTGTTGTGTGGCTTGGATTTGGGCCTTTACTTCCCCTTCCGTCAAAGCCCGAAGTTCCCTTCATGTGACTTCAAGTTGTCGTAGCAGGACTGCCTCGGTATCAGGAGTGATGTTTCTCTTCATTTCTAAGAGCTTACCCTCTAGAGTTTCTATTTGGTGCGTTTCCTCCCTTTCGTTTTTGTGCAATTACATCCTGTAGCCTGCTCCGAAGTACTGCCTTATAGGCCTCCCAGAGGGTGGCGTCTGAACCGAAGTACTGCCTTATAGGCCTCCCAGAGGGTGGCGTCTGAAGACACCGAGCCCTCATTCTCTTGAAAAAACAGCCTAGTCTCTGTTGTTATTACGCCCTTTACTGCTTTGTTTTGGAGCTCCCAAGCATGTAGTCTCCAGTCTGTACGCTGTCTGCGCCCTCCTCCCCCCCACAGCCAACCATAGTGGTGAATGATCGGAAATGCCCTTTGCAAGGTAATCCACTTTGTTTACTGTCTGGATTTTACCTGACGGGGCAAATAAGTAATCAAGTCGGGAAAAGACCTTATGTGCTCCTGAGAAGTACGAATAACTGCGCTCTAGTGGGTGGTGTTGCCGCCAGATATCAGTCAATTCCAGCATCCTCACAAAGTCTGCCAGTGGGGTAGGGATGCGAGTTCCCATGGCAATGTGTGAGCGGTCGAGGCTTGGGTCCGCGACGTCGTTAAAGTCACCGCCGACAACATGCGTCGATGCGCCTGATTCTAGTAGTATCTTTGCGACTGCTCCCAATGTTGGGGTTTGCAGTCGCGGCGGAGCATAAACGCTAATTAAGGTAATCTCTCGCCGTCTCCATGTGCCCTGGACGGCAACATAGGTCCCGCTAGGGTCTATCCAAGTTTTAGTTACATGAAAGGGGTGGGTTTTCCTAATTAGTATGGCTACTCCTTGCGCCCCGGGAGAAAACCTGGCATGTGCCAAGGTGGTGTAGGTCCCGCTCCCCAGGAAGGTGCAGTGTGTTCCTCGGAGGTGAGTTTCTTGTAGGAACACAATGTCGGGTTTGAGTCTCTTGATATATCTATTGACCAACCCCCTCTTAATCTTATTGCCTAGCCCATTGACGTTCCATGTCAACACTGTGTATGTCTCCTCATCGTCCCTTACGTGTGTAGGTTGTGATGACGGTACCTGCATTGGCATTTCTACCTGATATTCCCTATCCTCCATTCCTGACTATGGATCTCAAGATTCCTGCTGCTAGCTGACTGGAAAACATGTTGAACAATTAAACTGTAGGTTTCCCTAGCCCAAACTCTAATCCCCCCACCCCACTTTCTCCCACTTCCCACGCCTGTCTCCCGGACTGTCAACAAGACAACTCGGCGTAAGTGTCGTTAGAGAAGTCTGTAGACCCCCCCCCCACCCCCCTTCCCTTAACCCCTATATGTTAACTCAACCAGTGAAGGATATAAAACGTTGCTGAGAAAGTTCTGCTCAGTCGCCCCTGAGCTCTGTTAAGTCTAGGGGGGCACCAGTGGCCATTCTGCGGGAGATCTGCCCCTGGTCCATGCCCGTGTTTCAGTCCTCTTCGCCACTTTTGTCTTGCGGTTGTTGTGAGTTGCTGTCTGCCTCCTGCGTCTTTGCGCCCGGCTCCTCATTACGGTGAATGTCCTTAAGAAGTGGATGGTCGCTGTCAGTGTCCGCCTGGGACTCTTTATCCGAGTGATCCGTGTGTGTGCTGTCCCCCCGGTTGGAGTTTATGTTTCCGACTGAAGCATGTGTCGATTCTTCATCTGAGGCCATCCGCCTTCGCCTGTATGGGGTTCCAGACAGCGTGATGCCCGACTGCTTTTTGCGTCCTCGTGTAGGTAGTCTTCTCTTTTTTATTCTCTGTGGCCTGGGCTCCCATCTTGGTGTCGTGTCATTGGGTTGCGACTCGTTAGTTCTCTCCTTTTGTCGCAGTCTGGGGCGTTCCTCTAGCCAAGCCCAGGCATCTTCTGGGGTTTGGAAGAATTGAGCTGAACCTTGGAAAATAACTTTAAGTTTGGCCGGAAAGAGGAGCATATATTGAATCTGCATAGTTCTCAACTTAGCCTTCACTGAGTCGAATGTTTTCCTCATTTTCTGCACCTCCCTTGAATAGTCAGGGAAGAGCATTACCTTTGCGTTAGCCATTTTGAGTTCCCCCACTTGCCGCGACTCTCTAAGTAATGTGTTGCGATCTTGGTAATTTAGAAGTTTTGCAATCATTGGACGTGGCGGGGCCCCCGGTGGCGGTCTTACATTCGGCATCCTGTGGGCCCGTTCAATAATAAAGCATGATGAGAATTTTGCCGTTGGTAGAGTGTCTCGCAACCATGTCGTCAGGAATGATATAGGGTCAGAGCCCTCCTGTCCTTCCGGCACTCCAATAAAACAGAGATTATTTCTTCGGGCTCTGTTTTCCGCATCGTCGACCTTCCATATCACCTCTCTCATGCTTGCCTTTAATTCTCTGACATTGGATTGGAGCGTATGTGTCGTATCCTCCACCTCTGAAATATGAGTTTCCGTTTGAGTTACCCGGTCAGCGATGTTGCGTACATCTCGTCTTAAGAGAGTCACCTCTGATCTTATCTCTTCCATTTTACCCTCTATGGCCTCTCTGGATGCATGAATTGCTTGGAGGATGGCTGCGTTATCTGGTGGCCCTGTTGACTCTCCTTCCGGTTCCGTTTGCGGCTGGATCACTTTTGTATATTTGTCCATTTTCCCTTGTTTTTGAGCTTTGGGTTCCTTGTCCCTTGCCATTATTGGACTTGGCGGTGGTATGTCGTCCCCTGTACTTCGAGGCGGTGTAGTTTTGCGTGTCTTCGAATTGCCCGCTGCATGGGCTCGGGTCCTCTCCCCGCGCAGGTCACTGCTGTATTTGCCTCGTCATATTTCCAGGCTCAGGGCCTATGCAGTCGCCCCGGGTTATTGTCCGTGTTGTGTCCCTTCGGTGTCTTCGGGCCCCCCCAGTGGCCAGATGGTAAAGTACGATGAGGCCCACTTGTGTTAGGACCCACTCATCTTCGCTCAGGCTGGGTTCTGCCGATTCTCCAGCTGTCTGACCTTTTTAGACTCTGTGTGTGGCATGGGTCACTTCGTTCACAGCCGTTCCTGTTTTCAGGTCTAAGACCCCGGTGGAGACCCGGGGTCGTTCCTTGGCAAGTCTCTCAGCGTGACCTCAGGCCCAGCTGGTAGTCCGACAGCGGGACGTAGGCCTAACAGTGTCTCTTGCGTCAGTGTTTGGATCGAGACTCCCCGGCCTGTTCGTCGCCTGGTCTCAGGCCCTCCTCTTGTGCAGGTCGCTGCCACCGCTCCACCGCCAAGTGTCAGACTTCAGGCTCCAGCATCCACTCCAGGGTAACGTCAGCCTTGTATCTCTGTGTGTGTACGGGCCTCACTAGCAATCTGGCGATGGAATGCCTGCCCGCTGCCCCTCGCTCACTTCCGCACTGTCTCTCGCGCCTGTCCCTGGGCTGGGTGCAGTATTTCGCGGCCTCACCTCTGGTTTGTTCCGCTTTGTCCTGGCCCGAGGCCCCCAGTCCGTCTTTTCATGGGCTCGCTGTTACTCCTGAGGTCAATCTGGACGGCCCTGTTACAGGAGATCCCTCCTTTTCCCCGGTTGGAGATTACGGGCCTCTCTTGCGGTTGGCTCGCCTGTCTCCGGGCCCTGAGCCCAGCTGTTCGCCCAGTCTCGTGGCTGGTGGTGTGTCCCGTAGCTTCTTTAGGCCCCAGGGGTTATCCGGGAGTAGAGCGCATATCCGCGGTCTCTGTCGCCTGCCCCTGGACTGGTTCGTAGTGTTGGCGGCCGCGCCGTCAGTGTGCGTTCTGGCGTTCTATTCCGGGGTCCCTCTGTCTGTTGTCTTCCCGCAGAGGCCCTCTCACTTTCTGGGCTCGCATGAGGACTTCCCCACCGCCTCGATTGGACAATACCTGCCTACTATTTAGCATGCGTTCGGGGTTTGGCCGGCTCTCGGTCGCTAGCGCACACCTCCTTCTGCCCTCCTATCGAGTCCGGGCCCGGGCTCTCGTACTTCCTCCGACGGCAGATCTGGCCTCCGGGCGGTCACAGTCGTTGTCCCCTCGCGCACCTTCGATGCTCGGTGTTCCCCGTTTGCGTCCTGTGCAGGATCGGCAGCAAGCCGTCAGCTTACCGGGACTCGTTCGAGGACCGTAGCTAGGGCGCCATCTTGGACGGCCCTCGCTATTCCCGTTCTTCCCCAATTTCGTTCGCCTTGCTGCCGTAGGCGCCGCAGCGACTGCTCCAGGCGGGCACCAAAGTCAACGGAGGCATGTGGCGTTAGGAATGAGCCGTAAAAGGTGGCTTTAGAGGCAGGATTAGGTTCAGGATATACGTCGGGCAGCCGGAGCTCCGGCAGACGCGGCTACTCGGCCATGTTGTTGGCTACGCCTAGTCTGGTAACAGCATTGTTAACATCATCAAATTTTATGTATGTTCGGGGGTGAAATGCAGTTTGGAAATTCAGGGGATTGAGTTGTTTCCAGGGTCGCACTTCTACCAGCCATGTTGAGCCTACTAGCAGCGGCAGGCCCAGGCAGTTCAAAACTGATAGCATGGTGGTCAGTCCAGACTAGGGGCTTCGGGCTGTGTATTTTCAGTTGCTGAGAGTTGGTAAAAAGTAGATCCAAAGTATGATCTGCAGTATGAGTGAGTCCAACAACCCTCTGTTGTAACCCTAACATTTCAAGGTCAGAGAAGACTCGGCATACTTTGGTGTCCAGTACATTTTCCCCATGGTAATTGAAGTCACCTAGTAACATAAAATGTTCTGTTTCCAATTAATGCAGCGCAAGGCACTCAATTAACTTATCATTAAAATCTTTCTTGGGGCCCGGCGGACGATAAACCAGAGCCCCTTTCCAGAATTCCCCAGAGGGAATCTCTAACTTAAATACATACATCTGTACCCAGTCTGAGAGGAGCGTGTCCATGATGGCGACCTTCAGGATATTGGAGAAAGCAATCACAACCCCCCCTCACGTTTTATGCTCTCTATCCAGCCCAATCTCCTTCTATTTCTCTGTAAAGGCAATAGGAATACTAGCTAGAGCCTGGGGATGTACCCATGTTTCCGTGATGAAACAAATGTCGGGTCGAGGGAGGACAGAAGGTCCCATAGTTCAAGTGTGTGTTTGGGGATTGATCTGGTGGTACAGTATAAAACTCTGATTGTTGTGATGTATCATATCGTGTGGGGTGAGACCCTGTGGAATCTGGTGGTATACACTTCTCCAACTCCAACCTGTTATCAGAAAACTTGTTCACCCCCACAGCACTCACATACTCATTACAGTCCTGTACTGTGCATGAGAAGCCACAACTAGGGCAGGAGGATGAACCCTCCTCTTTAGGTGGACATACATTAATGCAGGGTGTAGTCAAACCTTCTCATAGGGGGCCTGCCTCCAATCAAATGTAATTCCTCCCTGGAGTAGTACTGCCTATGATTCGTGATGGCATCGCTGGAAAGAGATGCAGAGGTCCTGGCAACATTTGGGCGCAGGCGGGCTTGCCTTTGGCATGCCAGCGAAGTGCGCGCTGCACCCGTCCGTGCTTTCATGGAGCTTAAATAGACCAACCGGCTCCTAATTGCCGGAGGAACACTAGAGCGCTGACTGAACAAAGATGGCCGTTGTAAATGTCAACCCAGAAGTGTAAAGTGAAAGCTTTTGCTCTCTCCGCACATACAGTAACAAGCATTTGCAATGCAATAGGTCTCGCATTTGTTAAAGTTAGAGCTGTTGGCATTGAAAATAACGTTTTTTACTTTAGTTTTTTTATTTGCAGTGGAGTTATTATATAAAATAAAAGCGCGCTGCCGCTATAGTTATAGTGTGCTGTGCTGCCAAAACATTTAGATGAAAAGGTGCAAGCAAAGCGGCGCCGTTGCAGGAAAGCAGTAGGAGAAACCATTAAAGAAAATAGTGCTTACAGACTAAAAAAGACATACCGTGTAACAACCGAAGTATAAGGGCCAGTCCTCATGGGAGGTTACAAATGAAGACAAGGCGGTACTAAGGAGGGACTAACACGTCTAATAACGAATCCGAAGCCAGCAATGACAAATATGGGGGGGGAGTGGGTGGGGCTTCTATTCTATACAGCATGGCTCGCAGAGCAGCGCATGCGCTGCCCAGGCTCGACCTAAAAACAGAGGTTTCAGAAGCGCAGCAGAGAAGTGAGTGAGTTAAGGATTCTTTCTTGCAGCTACAAAATCTGCACTTTAGGTTGTAGTTGGTCCATACCTTCACTGCGGTTGAAGGTCTTTATTTGGAAGAGCCAGGAAACTAGCAACCATGATATTTCTCCTGCATTCCCTGCTAAGTGATTCTTTCAGATGATATTATAAACACGTAGTTGCATAGGAAGGGAGGATAGATACGTCTGAACTGTTCCTGTTGCAGCAGGGTTTGTCAGCTTCCCTGGATTTCACCGTGAACTCCAATGACGCATACTTCGGAGCGCCTCAGTCTTTTGTTGTCCTGGCGATGACCCTCGTATTTTGAGAGGGCCGAACCGGTGTCGACTTAATGATATGCGAACACGCATGCAATTCACTTTCTATGTTGTCATTACTGGATTTAAGGAAAACAGCTTCATTTTGATGGTCACATGTCTGCTTGTTTTCTGTTCACACAATCAGTTTCTTTTTTGCCTACTGTACAACACCTTCAGCACGAGCACCTTTACTGTTTTGGTCCTTTGCTCACCGAATTAAATGAGTGCTACACAATATCACTTTTGCATATTTTAATGTTTTAATTGTTTGACTTTGATTATCAGAACGGGTTCATTCTTTGCATACTGTCCAAAAGGAACTATCTGTTTGGGGTACACATCTGCACCAGGCACTATCTCTCACAGGCAGTTTAGTGGGGGCGTGCATGCAAAGAAATCTAATTGAGGTGACCACCTTTGCAACCCACGTCTGGCACTGGTGAAATCTGGAAGTGCCACGCACCTAAATCCCTATGTTCTATATGTGCAACTTCTCATACAGACCACTCAACCACCAGTATTCCTAGGTGCTCCATGATGTCACTCCAGAGAGGGAACTATGGTGCAACAGAGCAGCTGCATTTACAGAAAGCTTGGCTCTTGCGCATTCCTGTTCAGCAGGCTGCCCCACACCTAGGGATTCTTTGCTTTGGATACATCATGTTCAAAAGGAGGGGAACGAATGCCTAGATAATTACCTATTCCATATTTAGTGATGCGTTCAGTCTAACTAAATGACTACAGGGGGATCTAAGACTATAAAACTATAAGACTTTCTCGGTTTTTTCCCATACTTCTCTCCCACATAGCAATCCTAAATCCATCAGATGCTAATGGCCGGAACCTCTATAGCATACCGGCAGTCCTCAGTAGACACAACCCCTGAATTTATCAAGCACATAACATTGCTCCAAGCCACAATGGCAAGTGTTTGCCACCTCAACAGCACATCCATATCAAGATCGATTCATATCTTGCGGTAGATCAACAATACACATTAGACAGAGCCACTGGCACCATCACATGTACAGCATAGCTACAAACGATATTGTTAGCTATATATTTGCCATCTCAGTGGTCTAATGTAATATCTGATATTAACCATAGTCACAAATAACTTTCAAACTGATCTGAGGCTGTCTAGGTACTCATTGTGATAAAGTGATCTTGGAAGAGATTGGTGTGCTGATATTTTGATAACTTTTTAGGCAAAAATTGGTTTTGTGCACCTGGAAGAACTGTAACAAACTTTTGCCACATACATGGGGCGAGAAAATTCCATGTTACAATTTGCAATGACAGTACCACAAAGATATTGAACTAAACTAGATGATTAGCTGAAAAAGATAAACTTCCCAGAGGAAAAGCATTCAAAGACCAGTGCGGTTTAATAGGTGATATTTAAGCTTTTAAGTACTTGCAGACTTTTTCGAACCACAAGTTCTCCTTATTCTAGAAAGTATTTTCCCTTTCTTCTTCTACTTAAATCTACTTTTCTATCTTGACATATACTTACTTCTAAAATTGTTTATGAACCTGTACTACTAGTTAATACCAATGCATACTGTGTGGATTTGGTACCATTACCTTAATCTGAATAGCTGAAATCTTTAAATCTATTATGTGCCTTAGTTGAGTAATTTATCTTTCGGCTTCAATGCTTTGTAATTGTGATGTACATTGTAATTGTAATTGCATTTATATAGCGCTTACTACCCCTGACGAGGCGTCGAAGCTATTGTATTGTTTATGTGATATATGATGGATCCATATTAATATTCATGTTCTTATGAGTAAAAAATCTTGAATAGAAAAAGCGTAATATGACACAGCATCACCTAAAGGTGATCTCTACACAGAGAAGGGAGACAAGTAGGCCAAAATGGGAATGTAGTTTGCAAAAGTATCTTACGTTTCAGGCTGTTGTGCAGTCAGCAATAAGCTGGTTTATGTCTGCCGCCACGTGAAATGGCCCAGACAAAGAAATGTGAAATGAATACAGTGCTGTGGAACAGAAACCTTCTGATGGGCATTGGGGAAGCGCCGGGTGTCTACTGCTAAAACAAAAGGTTTACCAGGAACAAGTCCACAGTCACTAGATCTGGGGATTGGATCTCTCCCAGAGTTTACATCACAATCATCGAAACCAACACCGGCAGCAACAAAGAAAGCAAAAGCAATGGAGGGGTAGGTGATCTGGACAAAGCCAACTCCTTTGCCTTCATTAAGTGACAACGACAGGAGACCAATAGATTCCATGAAATCCTCCTTTGTGCACATTATCGGTGTCTCAGTTATCTAAACGGCCAGCATTGGCTCCTAATTGCTATTAAGTTTGTTTTCGCAATCCTCCCACTTTCCACTCAGCATCATAGAGTACACAGCCTACCAAAGGCCAGTATGTGCCACTATGGCTACCTTCCAGGGGTCTATGATCGATCAGGAAACTTGGGCATTATGGAGACATGCCCCGAGTTTGTCGCCTGGGCTTCCATAGTGCGCTACCACCACAACTAGAGAGGGCTCTCATGCTGATTTTCCTAATCTCCTATTGCTGAAACCTTTGCTCTGCAGGAGCACCCTGATGACCGGAAGCGCTATAAATATTAATAAATACTTAGACAGGAAAGTCCCATTTCGGGATACCTCATTTCCAATAGAGACTAATTACAGACCCCAGCCTGTTCCTCTTCGCACTGGACTCCCAGGATTGTGTATGCAGGAATACAAGAGTGATTGCATCCCCCAAGAACTCAGAAACGATAGAGGCTAGTATTGGAGTGTCATGGGGTGAACTTCTGGAAGGGGCCAGACTAACCTGCAAGCCTTCCGGGAGTGATTAATTAAGCATTGTTGAAATTGCAAAACGAACAGCTCTTACAGTGCTGAGACGGCCACTTGCACGTTACTGTTACTGTTACCGCACAAGAAGTGTCCAGTCGATAAATGAAGGGCAGGTCCCAATAATAGGAAAAGAAAAGTTTCGGTGATTAACGTAAACAGCGAAGCGCCTCTACACAGTGACCGAAGGATTTAGTAACAAGCAGTGTGCATAGTTCAGTGTCTGTATGTACAGCTGGGGGCTAGTATTGCCCACTTCAAAAACACGGGGGTTGTAACCTTCTTATAAAATCATGCCACTGCTTGCATTTACCAGGCGGGTTTGGACGTCAGACGTCACCCATAGTAAGAATACAGCTTCACTGGACGACACGACAGTCACAGGAATATTTTCTTACAACTGCACTCCCGCGAGCACGGCAGGGCTTCCACACTCACTGACGCGAGATGGCAGGCACGAGGCCGCGGCAGCGGCAGCAAGTGTCCTGTTGACTTAGTGTCCCGGGGACTGTAAAAGGGCCAACAGAAGCACTTAAAGTAAAAAAAAATCAAGCTGTCTCCGCGTGCACATCTCCTGTTCGCGCAGCCACAGCGAGCAGGAGGCAGGGAGGGACAGGAGATGTGCACGCGTACACATGACGCGTGCACGGAGCGCGGTATCCTTAAAGCGGGCGCCGCGCTCGAATTAAAGTAAAAAATAAATAAACGGAGTGCAGTGTCCCTAAAGCGGGCGCCGTACTCCAAAATAAAGTAAAAATAAATAAAAAGTGTGCAGGAGAAGCCCGTAACTGCCCGAGAAGTTTGTGTGTGTGTCTCCTGTCCGAGGAGGCACGGAGCTTCGGGCTCTGAGCAGCACAATGGAAGAGGGAGGGGCCCGACAGGGGGGGGGGGGGAGAGAAAGTGAAAGCGTTGTGCTGAAACGCCGGGACCCATAGCGTGCACATCTCCTGTCTGGGCGCGTGCCCAGACAGTGAGCGTGCACATCTGCTGTCCCGGCGCCAGAGAAGACACGCAGTGAGCGTGCACATCGGCTGTCCCCCTTCGGACGCCAAACCGACAACAATAGGTCTCGCCAATCGCGCAGCGCATGCGCTGCGTCGCTAGGCGAGACCTAAAAACCAGGGCGGACCAGACAGCAGAGCAAGTAAGCCAAGAGTAAAAGGGGAGAGGTATGACGGAGTCCACAACCCCCGATCCTGTGCCTCGTAAACAGAAACAGCCTCCCTCTCCCAAACACGTAGGGCTGAGCTAAGGCACAAAATGAAATGAGTGAAAACACTAAAAATACTCAAACGATTAAAACAGGCTGTTTTAAATGTTTCAGCAGGAAGTAATCAAAGTGCGAAGTGCTACCAAGTTTAAAATAGGGTGCCTTCCCTTATTGTGAACTGTGAAGGGTTCATGGAACCAATGGAAGAACTAATCTAATATAGAACACGTAATCATGCTGTTGGTAATGTTAATGAGGATAGGAGAGCAATGGCTCGACTCGCCTCTCCTCCAATCCTTTAGTTCCTCTGGGGACATG
Source organism: Calotriton arnoldi (assembly GCA_963921515.1). Lineage (NCBI taxonomy): Eukaryota > Metazoa > Chordata > Amphibia > Caudata > Salamandridae > Calotriton > Calotriton arnoldi. The sequence goes on from CAWUFW010001110.1 coordinate 1,124,508, forward strand.
TGTCCAGGCGTCACTTCATCTGCTACACGGAGCTGCATCCCCGACCCAGTGTGTTGTCGCCTGCTTAAAAACTGGAACCGATCCATGGATTTCCTCCATACTCTGCCGCCCACTCAACACCCCCGACTCCTCGGGAAGGGTTGATCACAGGTATGCTTTGAGAGCTTCACTAAGTCCAGGCCAGAGCAACAATGCAAAGGCTGTAAGCCCAAGTCCGGGGGCAAAACATGGTTACAAACCCCAAGTGTGCGCACAGGCATAAATGACGAGTATGACCAGCTGGTGTCTCATTAGATGTGGGAGAAGGAGGGAGGGATAGAGCTGTTAGAGATGACAAAATTATGGGAACCCTAATGCTGAGTGACGCAGGAGGCTGAAAGAAAATAGAAGATTGCTAGGCTTTTTTCATGGTGGCAAGGCATGGTGGTCCTGCGCAGAGCCTCCAAAGGCCGGCCACTGGCACTCTTATGGGCAAGGAAAGTCAACTGTTGACCTTTAGTGCAGAAGCTATTTCTCATGTATAAAGTATACAAAAAGGGCCAATCGGGGTGTGGGATTCATATCCTCCGAGGCTCAGGAAGTAGCTTAGGGCCAGATGTACGACCGTTTTTTGCGGTCACAAACGGACAATCAGCCCGTTTGCAACTGCAAAATAGGTCTGGCCCATGTACAAACCCTATTTTGCGAGTCTGTATCCTATTACTGACTCGCAAAATAGGGTTTGCGACTCGCTATTAGGAACGGGCGTGCCAAGGGTGTCCCTTCTTCATAGCGAGTCCTACTGCAATGTAGGATTTTTTTAGCGGCTGCAATTGCTCGCAGTTTACCACCCATTTCAAATGGGTGGTAAGCCACTAGCAAATGGGAAGGGGTCCCCGGAGGACCCCTTCCCCTTTGTGACTGGCACTGAAAATATTTCTTAAGAGCAGGCAGTAGTCCCTTGGAGCACTGCCTACTCTTAAACAAGCATTGGCATAGCCAATAGGTCTCGCCTTTGGGACCTTATAAGTGTTTAGCCAGAGATATTGGCAATGTTTTTAAGTTATGTTGTAGAGCAATGTAGCTGCTGTGTTTAGTACTGTAAAGTTTGTGTGCAAGTTGTGCTTAGTGTAGTGATGTAAGGGCACTGGCATGGTGTGGAATGTAGTGTTGAGTTGTGATATGATGTGTGTTGGTAGGATGTATGTGTGTATATATCATAACAGACTTTGAGATTACAATGCGGAGTACCTCACATATTTCTTTATTTAATGATATACCTTTAGAAATAAAATCTACTGAGAAAATAAAAATGATTGTGATTTGTCAGGCTGGACACGAGATAGCAAGGAATAAACATTAAAAGGCAGTAAGGCACCCTATAAGGTACTGTACATCTCAGGGCCCCATCTTTCCCCCCAAATGTTGTATTATTATTTGAGCATTTGTGTTGCGCACTGCAAATATTTCTGTTATCCGTAGTGATTTTGTAGCTTGGTAACTCATATGAATGTGTTCGCTCTGAAAGCAGGCTATAACATTATATAACAAAAAATTGAAATTCATAAATAACGTTTTTTTAATTAAATCTCATAACTAATTTGGAAAGAACATTAATACTCCAGAACACATTACATGATTCCATTCAATGCATTTTTATTGAAGAGTTGAGTTATTTTTATTGTGCTACGATTATTTAAGCTCCTTAACATGTATGTTTCAATAACTTTGTGATTTTTCCTTTAGAATATTTTGCAGTGGCCATAGTCATGACTTAAAATGTCCCACAGGGCCACGCATAAGCCTGCTCCCTAACCAGATCGTGAAGACCTAAGAACCCAGAGAAGGCACTCGTCCACAGGAATGGTATTCACCAAAAGCAGATGCCCCACACAAAATGGAATCTATTCACAACAGGAAACAGACCAGGGGACAAAGCCCGCAATCTTTCCTCCTCGTTGTTCACCCCGTGGCCCAGGCACAGATTTGTTTGTCCGGAAGTGGAGCATTTTCAGTAATCGGAAGTGGAAGCGTAGTGTGCTATGGTATGCACACCGATAATGCTTTGGAAGCATAGTGTGCCATGGTAAACACACCGGTAATACTCCGGAAGAAAAAGCCTAGTGTGCCATGGTATACACCGGTAATGCTCCGGAAGTGGAAGCGTAGTGTGCCATGGTAAACACACCGGCAATGCTCCAAAAGTAGAAGCGTAGTGTGCCATGGTATACACACCGGTAATGCTCCGGAAGTGGAAGCATAGTGTGCCATGGTATACACACGGATAATGCTCCGGAAGTAAATGCATAGTGTGCCATGGTATACACACCGGTAATGCTCCGGAAGTGGAAGCGTAGTGTCCATGGTATACACACCGGTAATGCTCCGGAAGTAGAAGCGTAGTGTGCCATGGTATACACACCGGCAATACTCAGGAAGTAAAAGCCTATTGTACCATGGTATACACCTGTAATACTCCGGAATTGGAAGCATAGTGTCCATGGTATACACACCGGTAATGCTCCGGAACTGGAAGCGTAGTGTGCCATGGTAAACACACCGGTAATGCTCCGGAAGTGAGGCATTTTTAGTAATCGGAAGTGGAAGCGTAGTGTGCTATGGTAAACACACCGGTAATGCTCCAAAAGTAGAAGCGTAGTGTGCCATGGTATACACACAGGTAATGCTCCGGAAGTGGAAGCGTAGTGTGCTATGGTATACACACGGGTAATGCTCCAGAAGTAAAAGCCTTGTGTGCCATGGTATACACAGTGGTAATGCTCCGGAAGTGGAAGCGTAGTGTCCATGGTATACACACCGGTAATGCTCCTGAAGTGGAAGCGTAGTGTTCCATGGTATACACACCGGTAATGCTCCTGAAGTGGAAGCGTCGTGTCCATGGTATACACATGGGTAATGCTCCGGCAGTAAAAGCCTAGTGTGCCATGGTATACGCACCGGTAATGCTCCAGAAGTGGAAGCATAGTGTGCCATGGTAAACACACCGGTAATGCTCTGGAAGTGGAGCATTTCCAGTAATCGGAAGTGGAAGCGTAGTGTGCTATGGTATGCACACCGGTAATGCTTCAGAAGCATAGTGTGCCATGGTAAACACACCGGTAATGCTCCGGAAGTGGAAACGTAATGTGCCATGATAAACACAACGGTAATGCTCCAAAAATGGAAATGTAGTGTGCCATGGTAAACACACCGGTAATGTTCCGGAAGTGGAAGCGTAAAGGCCATGGTATACACACCGGTAATGCTCCAAAAGTAGAAGCGTAGGGTGCCATGATATCCACACCGGTAATGCTCCGAAAGTGGAAGCCTAGTTTGCCATGGTATACACACGGGTAATGCTACGGAAGTGGAAGCGTAGTGTGCCATGGTATACACACGGGTAATGCTCCAGAAGTAAAAGCCTAGTGTGCCATGGTACACACACTGGTAATGCCCTGGAAGTGGAAGCGTAGTGTCCATGGTATACACACTGGTAATGCTCCGGATGTGGAAGCGTAGTGTGCCATGGTATACACACCGGTAATGCTCCGGAAGTGGAAGCCTAGTGTGCCATGGTATACACACGGGTAATGCTACGGAAGTGGAAGCGTAGTGTGCCATGGTATACACACGGGTAATGCTCCAGAAGTAAAAGCCTAGTGTGCCATGGTACACACACTGGTAATGCCCTGGAAGTGGAAGCGTAGTGTCCATGGTATACACACTGGTAATGCTCCGGATGTGGAAGCGTAGTGTGCCATGGTATACACACCGGTAATGCTCCGGAAGTGGAAGCGTCGTGTCCATGGTATACACATGGGTAATGCTCCGGCAGTAAATGCCTACTGTGCCATGGTATACGCACCGGTAATGCTCCGGAAGTGAAAGCCTAGTGTGCCATGGTATACGCACCGGTAATGCTCCGGAAGTGAAAGCCTAGTGTGCCATGGTATACACACGGGTAATGCTCCGGAAGTGGAAGCGTAGTGTGCCATGGTAAACACACCGGTAATGCTCCAAAAGTAGAAGCGTAGTGTGCCATGGTATACACACTGGTAATGCTCCGGAAGTGGAAGCGTAGTGTGCCATGGTATACACACCGGTAATGCTCCGGAAGTGGAAGCGTTGTGTCCATGGTATACACACTGGTAATGCTCCGGAAGTGGAATCGTAGTGTGCCATGGTATACACACCGGTAATGCTCCGGAAGTGGAAGCGTCGTGTCCATGGTATACACATGGGTAATGCTCCGGCAGTAAAAGCCTAGTGTGCCATGGTATACGCACCGGTAATGCTCCGGAAGTGGAAGCGTAGTGTGCCATGGTATACACACCGGTAATGCTCCGGAATTGGAAGCATAGTGTCCATGGTATACACACCTGTAATGCTCCGGAAGTGCGGCGGTCTGCTAAGCTGACATGACTATGCCTGCCTTGCAGGCGTGCGCTGCCTTTTTAGACGATGACTTTTAATTAAATAACGTGCTTGCAATCAAATAAGTCAATGGGAGATAGCGTGACAAATTAAAAAGTGCGAGAAACAAATAAAGGAGTGAACATGAAAAAGAACCACAGACAAGTGTGGAAGACAAGCACGTGCGGCCGCGAAAGTGAAAGCGACTGCGCTATGTTTAATTTGTAACATGATCCACGACAAGGGAGGAATGCAGCTGGCAGCCTGCGCGCCGCTGCTCGCTCCCGACAGCTGGAGGCCGTGGGAGTGAACATTTAGAGAAAAGGTGGGACATGCACCCGCCTTTGGCCAATTGCGTGCTTTCATTTTTGAAAGCCACACGCAAAGGCCAATAGAATGTGTGGAAGTTGAAAAACCACACGGAAAAGTTTCGGGGAAGTCTGGAGTGATTCCAAGAGGCCTCCCCATAGAGTAGCGCATGCGCGCTGCGCTAGGCTCGACCTAAAAATGAAACAGAAATGTTTAATTTTTCTTTTTTTAAATGCATCCCGTTTACCTTTAAAGAAAACGGGCTGCATTTTTTAAAAAACTGCTTTATTTAACAAGCAGGCTCATACATGGTGGTCTGTTGACCCCAGCAGGCCACCATCCCTGGGAGGGCTAGCCATTCCCAATGGGGCCACAAATTGCACCTGCAATCGGCCCGTTTGCGACCGCAAAATTGGTCTGGCCCATGTACAAACCCTATTTTGCGAGGCGGTAACCTATTACCGACTCGCAAAATAGGGTTTGCGACTCGCTATTAGGAAGGGGCGTGCCAAGGGCATCCCTTCTTAATAACGGGTCCTATTGCAATGTAAGATTGTTTTGCGGCCGCCATTCCCAATGTGGCCGCAGATTGCACCTGCCTCATGAATATTAATGAGGCAGGCAATTTGCGACCACATTATAAATCGCAAACGGTGTCTGAGACACTGTTGTACATTCCTATTTGCAAGTCGCAATACGAAGCAATTTGCGACTCGCAAATAGGTAGGGTCGTACATCTGGCCCATAGTGTTCAAGGACAAGAAGTTTTTGTGTTCTTTATGGCCACTGGACAAGTAGACCCAACACCCTGCAATGCAAACCCTTTGCCTACCAGCTTATAGTACCACAATGTAGATCTTTGATAGAGGATTGTCTACCACAGAGGCAAGACTTGTATCCATATATATATATGACTTGTATATTTGATTCATTAATGAAAAACCTTCGCTTTTAGGAGAAGAGTATTAAAGAAATGCACTGAGCTGTGAAAGCCGCTTGTATTAATGACAGTGGTTGCAGGAGAAAAATGTGTACAAGTTTACAAAATGTAACATTTTGAGGCTTCTTATAATGTATGTATGTTATATAAAAAGGATTTATTTCGCATGATCAGTTACCTGAATGAAGATGTTTAATGGCCGGAGACGCCGATTGGTGTTTAGGAGTTCCAGTTACCATTCTGGCGGCAGCATTTTGCAAAACTTGCAGTTTATTTAGGTGCTGTTGAGATATAAAGCATTGCAGTAGTCGATCTTAGAAAGAATATGTGCAGTGATGACAACTTTTTGGGCAGAAACTGGAATATAAAGAAGGATCTTTTTAAGCATCCTAAGGACATAAAATGTAGAGGATGTGATCACATTAAGTCTGAGGTCCAAAGGTACGTTTTTTGTCCATAATTACGCCAAGATTTCTGGCCTTGCAGACTGGAGTAGGGTCCAAGTCCAAGAGGCCAACAGAGCAGGGACCACAGGGAAGGTGCGCTCCCAAACATGATGACCTCCGTTTTAGGTGAGTTGAGCCTTAAGCAGTTAACATTCATCCAGTTTCCTACAGCTGTCATGCAGTCACAGAATTTGGAGGCCGGCTGGTTGTTTGCAGAAGACAATACCACCACAATTTGGGTGCCATCTGCATATGATGAAAGGTCCAGCCCAAAAGATCTGATAAGGGAGGGCAGGGGTTTAACATAAATGTTAAAGAGAGTGGGCTGAGAGCAGAGCCATGTGGAACCCGCAAGGCAAAGTGAAAGATTTGAACACAAAAGGGTCCAAAAAAACCACCTGCGATCTTTCTGATAAAAAGGATTCCAGAAGCTTAAGGGCCGACCCCTCGATCCCAACTGCCTGGAGACGTTAAATCAGAACTTTATGGTCAACCGTGTCAAAGGCTGCCGACAGATCAAGGAGTACCAGCGCAGCTTTTCCGCCACCATCGACTATGGATCTAATTTCTTCAGTTGTTTTAATCAGAGCGGTCTCGGTACTATGACTGCTTCTGAATTCAAATTGGATAGTATCAAGTAAGGAATGATCAGTCAGGAATTGGGTTATTTGCAGGTTTATAGCCTTTTCTATAACTTTTGCAGAAAAAGGTAAGCAGGAGATGGGCCTATAATTATTAGGATCATTAGGATCTAAATTGGTCTTTTTCAGTAAGGACGGTATAGACGCTACTTTCCAAATTTTGGGGAAAATTCCTGATGTTACCATGGAATTAAAAATATTTGTTAGACATAATGCTATCGTGTCTGCTGCCTTTGTAATGTTAGCCTGGGGGCATGGGTCCCTAGTGAATTGATAAAGTTTAGGTGCAGCTGCAGCACAGAATGCCTTTTTGATTGAGGTAGAATTAGAGGGAGAGTATTGGTTCAATTTATTAAAAATTTACACTACTTTATCTACAAAAAAGTCAGCCAGACTGTCATTGAAGTTCTGATTAAAATTTGAAATTGTATTTTTGGGAGGTGAGGATAAGTTTGTGACCACTTTAAAAATTTCTAGTTCAGAATTATCAGATGTCAGAATCTTTTGTGAGAAGTATGTAGATTTTTCTTTAATCAGAATGGCTTTATATTTATTCAGACAAATGTTATATTATTCTCTTTCTACAGTATCATAGTCCCTCGTCCACAGTCTCTCCTGCCTTCTGCAGGCCTGTTTTTGAAGTCTGAGGTGCTCAGTGAACCAAGGGGTGGATGGCTTATTTCTTCTAGAAGTGGTAGTTTTAACAGAAACTGTAAGACTTATGGCAGATTGTAGCCAGTTAGTATTGTTTGAGGCATCAACTTCTGGGGTATTAGTAGTATGTATACATATGGTGCTTCTATAGAATGAACATAGCCAAAAGACAGCGGGCACTGTATATGTGGTCAAAGGCAAGCTTAAAGTCAACAAGTAAAGCTTTCAGACTGCTCTCTGATTACATGGTAATACAGACTGTAGCTTGAAAGCACGTTAGATGATTGTTTGCTATCAAATTAAAATGTACACTAAAAAAATTGCTCTTTGAAAAAAACCTTTTTCTAAACTACTGGACAACTTTCAATACCATTTCTTTGAGGCATTATATAGTGTCCCTTAATTGATGCATGCCAGAACTCTTTTAAAAAAAGATTAGTAATGGAAAATCAATGTAAAACAATTTTGGGGAACATTATAGATATCATGAAAATGAATAGGGGCCCAGTTCTTAAAGAAAGTCACAAAAGTTCACCTCCAGCTATATATTCTTGCATTGGTGCACCATTACGACTTTCAGTATTTCACAAGAGTTTACAGAAAAAGGCTTGGAAACTGTACTGTTAGCACTTTTGTGAATACCATTTTCACATGAACAAAAATATACATGCATATTTTTGCTCATGTGAAAATCTGCTGAGCGATTGCAAATTTACTTTTCTTTGACCCCCTTATTTCCTCACACTGGAAAAGGTTTTACTTCTTCCTTGTCAAAGTATATTTCCAACCTTCTGTAGTGTGGCCTTAATTATGATTCTTAGGCCTGCTGTAGTAGCTGAGCTCTCTGCAATTAAATATTATTACCAATTCTTTAAAGTAGCCATAGAGTGGGCTTTGGCTGTGCAAGAAGGTATACATTTTTTACCCTCATTGTGTGGGATGTCATACGCCTCCCCTCCCCATAAATGCTGATTAGGTCCCCGGGGATGGAGGCTCGGGAAGGGGGCGGCTGCACACCTCTGTCTAAATATATCATTCCTGGGGCCTTTTTAAGGCAAGGAGAGAGGGGCTGCATGCCCATTCCCCACAATTACAATATCAGCTTAGCGAGATGGAGTCCCAGGACATCCAGAAGACTCAGAAGGGGGGCTGAATGCCCCATCCCCCCCAAAAACAAAATCGCCCCCCCTTCCAGGCCGATCCCATTCCCGGGAGCTTATATTTAACAAGTATTGGTAAATGTAATAGGTTTCTCGCACAATTAAGCAACAGCGTAACTATGTTGGAAACAATGCAACATGCACCCTATCTAAAGCATGTTTTTGAGAGGTTTGGGGCAAACGAACGGCTGCACGTTGTGTGACAAAATACATGAAAGAATATATTTTAAAAAACACAATCTTGGCAACAAGTTTGCACACCGGAACTTCCCGATTCAGTGTGTACCATAAAGTCCTGTTAGGATTATTTTTGAACACTTAATGGAAGTGGAGTTTGTGAAAAAAAATCCTAGAATAAGAATGAAAATGCCTTCACTGTGCGTACGCGCATCACTTGTAGCTCTAGGCTAATGGTACTGGAGATCCCCAAGGCAAGCAAAGCAAAGACAAGACACAAGTCTCTTCCGCCATACTCCCGGTCTATGGAACAATTCCACGCCCTCATGAACCTAATAAAATGTAATAAACCTTTAAGAACCGTTAGGAGCAGGAAAGTCTTTGAGAATAACTGTGATATACAAAACCCTAAAGGTAGAGTTTCTAACAGATTAAACGTGTTTCCTTCCAATTTACTTTTAGGCCGGTTATCCCACTTTCAACGTAATGATTCTGCTGTGTTGTGATGTTTTGATGCCAACTCATTCCATCTCTACTTTCATAGCACAGCAATAAAAAACAAGCATTTGCAATGCAATAGGTCTCGCATTTGCAAGCTTTTAAGCTATTGGCATTGTAAATGACAATGCGTTTTATTTATGTTTTGAAAACCAACACATAGATAAAAGGTTTGTCATTTACAATGCCAGTAGCTCAAAGTCTCGCAAATGCATCCAGCACTATCAGTCAAACCACTTATGTAGTTTACCCCCTTAACACACCCCTGCCCCTCTCCCCATCCCCTGCCTTCCTTACCTCAATGTTTCATCAGATGAGCCCACCCCGCTTTTCGCCGCCGCAGCCCGAGCTGTTCTGGAAGCCTTCTTCGGGCCGCTCTCAGCGCGACCCGGAAGTCAGGCAACCTTGCCTGGGACATGGGTGGGGCATGGAGCGCGCGTCCGGAAGTGTCCGGGGCTCCCGTGAGCTGAGGGAGCCCCGCGTGTTGGAGAAGCGAGGCGGGAGCCCACCCCGCATTGGCAAGCAGAAGAGGAAGTCCGGCGGGAGCCCACCCCGCCTTCGTGAATGGCGCATGATGCGGCCGGAGCAGGATTCAAGAGCCGTCAGTGGTGCATGCAAGCGCGCCGCGCCTGGACAGGAGATGTGCACGCGTATGGTGCGAGCAGGAGTTGTGATAACGCCGCAAGCCGTACGCGTGCACATCTCCTGTCTGTTAAGCTTCGGCACAGACAGTTGATGTGCACGCGTACGGCTTGCGGCGTTACTACAACTCCTGCTTGCACCATACGCGTGCACATCTCCTGTCCAGGCCGTGCCGTACGCGTGCACATGTCCTGTCCCCCTTCCGACCCAAGTCGACAACAATAGATCTCGCATAGCGAGCAGCGCTTTGCGCTGTGTCGCTAGGCGAGATCTAAAGACAGCTGTCTCTAGCAGACTTGAAGAGTATTAGGGCCAAAAGCTCGCAACCGGTTGCAAATTTTAATTCCGGCAGGGCCAACTCATCCTTTAGACATTCTGCTGTCGACAAGATCAGTGCCATTGACCTTCCATCAGTAATACCTGGCATTTAGAAGGCCACCAAACGTTAAAGCATGTCATCATCATTATTATTATAACATATTTGGAAAGCAGTGATTTGAAATATGCTTCAATTCGTTTCCGACTGTGCGGAATTGAAAGGGAATCAGCACGCTGACAGAGGCACTAAATAATAGTATGTATATGGCATTAATCAATGCTTAAATTTCCGCTATAATAGGCCTATTTGCGGTTAATAATGCATTCCTAACATATGTTAAGTTTTCCACCATATGCTTACAGGTTCTGCAGGTTTTCCACATAGCCCAGGGCTGGCACGGCGCAAGCCTGTATTTTAAATATACAGGATCAGAGTCTAGAATTAAATTACGAGTGATCGTCCTGTGTTGCCGGCGGTGATCAGTAGCTGAATTCTGACATCAATCCCACCTCAAGAGATGTCAATGTTGCTTACAAAATCGCACACACTGGCTGGCATACCTTAAAAAAATGCTTCCAAAGAAATGTCTTTTCGGGGCTCTGGAAATGCAACCACATCAGAGTAGCACACCAAATTTAAGGAGAAGCTCTCCAAGGAGTAGATGAGATTTTCTGACAGCTTGAATGGAGCTGCCACACCAAGTTAAAAAAAAAACTAACCTCTCTAAGTTTAAGGAAAAAACACTTTGTCAGCAGTTGCTTGAAATTTAAAAGGCTCTTCACAGCCCCAGCAAAGCGCTCCGACAGCAGCAGAAGCTATTAAGATAAATAGATTTGCATCAGCCACAAGAAGTCAGGGCACGCGGAGGGCAGACAGGAAGGTTACTGTCCATTTAGAAATGATTACCGCCTTCTGATGTCTGGGCAGATTAATCAAAACAATATAGGAGAAGAAAGATGACCACTTCACCCGAGGTTGAAAATCAGCAGGGCCCTCTTTTGAGGTAGGACTGGTTAAATTTTCACTTCTGAACTTCAAAAAGAAACAAGGGAACCTAGGCACACAGCTGCTAGGGGTGCAGCTCACTCTTCCAGCATGCTCAATCAGAGCAAATACCTTTGGTATGGCCGCAAGCTCAGTCTTTGCAAGTGCCGGCCTATGATGCGAGGTTCCCCCTGGCTGCTGCTCGTTCACGAGTTACTCTGTTCGTAAACAAAAGGTAGCATTAGAGTAGGACCCTGCTTTGCCCCAGGGGGACTGGTCAGTGCCGTTGTGATGGGAGTAAAACAAAGCAGGCAGAACTGCGATCACAAGATCTCTACTGAGACCAGCACAGCGCACTGAGCCCACGGGCAGCACTTTTGCTTCAAAGTAAGGACGTAGATCTTGTAGTGACAGCAGGGGTGCTGACAAACTTAAAAGATGTTCCACCAGAGCGCGTGAAAACTGTACTTTGGCCACGGGACACTGATATGAGCAAACAGACGAGGAGCAACAGGAAATGTATGCTACAGCTAATCGAAACGGTGGAAAAGTAAGTGGCAGGCACAGGAACTAACGAAAAGCAAGGGGATGAGATGTAAGCCCCTTTTAAGATTTATGTTGAATACAATAGATTTCACAAACGCAGCTCAAATGCTGTGCAGGCGAAACCTAATAAGGGCTGGAGCCCGTGCTTTTCTTTAATGGGACCAAGGATGGTCCTCATAAAAAATAAATTAAAAAAAAACGTTTTGGCCCCAGGGATGGTCCAGGCCTGGGGGTAGGGTATCCCTACCCTCTGCCTAAATGTTTTTTGTTTTTTTTTATCAGCCCTGAGTTCTAAAATTGCTACCCCCACATCTTTGTTGATGTTGTGGCACCCAATCAGATCATATCTTTTGATCTGTTGTATCCGCATATCCTCAGCAGCATGATATATACATACATTTTAAAACTTAATTTCTAAAAACCTACTGAACAGATTACATCAAATCGCCAAAAGCACACTTTTTGTTTAGAGATCTAGATTTCTTTCAAATTTGGTGTAATTCTGTTTTGTCTGTGCTGTGTCTTCTGCCTCCACTTGATGGATCACCGCAAACTTTCCAGGAAGAAGCTGAGGTGGATGAACATTTTTTGGAAAGTTTTGTGAAGATTCTTCAAACTACGCCAAAGTTAAAAGTGAATATTTGAATAATCCCATCAGTCCACAAATATTATGCTTCCCAATTGTACTCTGATAGAAAACAGTTAGCACCCACAATTGAATTACTGTTTACTGCCTAGTGGGGGTATGTGTGCAATTTCTCTGACGTTTCTACGAGGGAAGATACCGGCACAAATTGTATGTTTAACATAAACTGAATTTGTTTTAAAAAACAAGTATAAGGGGGGCAGGGTAGGGACACCCTGAGCACTTGGGGGAATTCACAGCCCTCACCTCCACCCCCAGGGTCCAAACATTAAAAAGAAAATGTTTTGTGTTGTGGTTCCTGAGACAAGCGAGCGTAGGACTATCATGGAGTAAAGTTACCCTGATAGACCCCATCTACTTTGATCAAGGAGGTTCAGGCCCTGAGTTTCAGGGTTCATCCCTGAGCCCCACCCTCTTCAACATCTATATGGGCCCCCTCGCAGCCATTGTCAGAAGCCACGGACTCAACATCGTCTCATACGCCGACGACACCCAGCTGATCCTCTCCCTAACTAACGAACCCACAACCGCCAGAACCAACTTCCACAGTGGAATGAAGGCTGCTGCTACCTGGATGAAGGACAAGACTGAAGTACTCATCCTGGGACCCACTCCTTCAGCTTGGGACAACTCCTGGTGGCCAGCCGCTCTGGGATCTCCCCCACCCCGACGGACCACGCACGCAACGGCGCCATCATACTGGACTCATCGCTCACCATGAACCGCCAAATCAACGCAGTTTCCTCAGCCTGCTGCTACACGCTTCGCCTGCTTCGAACGACATTCAGATGCATTCCCCCGGAATCCAGAAAGACGGTCACCCATGATCTCATCACCAGCAGACTCGACTACGGAAACGCACTCTACACCGGCATCTCCCAGAAGCAGCTCAAGAAACTACAGAACGTCCAAAATGCCGCAGCCAGACTGGTACTTGACATCCCCGGCCGCAGCCACATCACGCAACACCTCCGACAACTCTACTGGCTCCCAGTCAAGAAGAGAATCACTTTCAAGCTCCTCATGCCTACAAAGCTCTAAACGACGAAGGACCAGCATACCTGAACCATCGACTCACATTCCACTTACCCGCCAGACAACTCGGATCCTCCCAACTCTCCGTTGCCTCTGGCTCCAGGATCCACAAGACCAGAACCGGAGGAAAGCCTGTCTCCTACCTCGCTGCGAAGACCTGGAACACCCTCCCCTCCACCTCAGGCAATCCGTGTTGCTGACCCACTTCGGGAAGGACCTCAAGACCTGGCTCTTCGAATGATCCTCCACCCAGTCTGACCAGCAGCCCCCTCCCCCAGCGCCTTGAGACCCTCACAGGTGAGTAGCCACGCTATACAAAACCCTGATTGATTAATTGATTGATGATCTCGTTCATACCTGAGCAAAATTAGACCCCTCTTATCTGACTATTCAGATAATATTTTTTGCCTTTCCGGCCTCCTTTAGACACCATATAACGTAGGAAGGAGTGAGAAGTTTTTTTAGTGGGTAGGCCCTCAGCTTCCCAGGTTCTATATACTCAGTTGAAAAAAGGAGAAGTGAAACACAGTTTTACCAGAACATACTGGTGAAGTGTTTCCATGGAGTACGAATCTGTGGTGTGTGTCTGAGGTAAGTGAGCGAAAAAGGCACCCAGGTAAATTAGTGCTTGTCACAATTTCTCAGATACGTAGGTTGTGTGTACTAGTCTATTTCTGTTGATTGATGTATTATTGTTTATAAAAATATATATATATTGTGTGTGTGTGTATGTATATATATATATATATCACTTTCAATCCTTTCCCGTCATTCTCCAACCGATAGACGTAAGGACACAGACACCATTACTTCGTGCAAAATGCTTTACTTTGTTTTTTCACAGTCCGCCATGACGCGTTTCGGCCAAGCCTGGCCTTGATCACATGACGCGGCTGCGGTAGATATCAGACATTTTAAAGTGCCCAGTGCATATTTGTGCAATAGAAATAGAAAGCAGACTGCTTGTTTGGCGTGCAATTCACATAAAAGAATTATTGGACAATCCGATACAGTCAATAATAATACATTTCCAGATTCAAAATTTGTTACCATGCAAACTTATGTTTGTTTTCCTCCCATTGTTCGGAAATGTGTCTAAAAAGCGCAACTGTAAATAAATACAATAAATTGTTGCAACTAAATGTTAGTGCAGAATACATAATTATATATGATATACACAAAATATTGTAAAAAATAACTCGTAATCCTTGTACAAATTGACAGGTCGTAACTCTCGAATCCTAAAATTGTGCACGTCCAATATTTGCCACATTTGCTGCTCTATCATTTCATGCTCGGCATCATACAAACTTAATTTACTTTGAGATATTATAATAGCACTGCTTTGTTGCCGCTTTAAAAGGATATCTACAATCTGATCCAACTGACCATGAAACTGCAGCCCCTGTAGGCAATGTCATATTAGGTAGCCGCCGTCTCGGTCTGCAAAAAGTGCTTGAGTGCAAAAAAAGTGCTATGTACCCATATCAAAGGCACTGTAGAAAACTAAAAACGCCTAAAGTGTCTGTGTGCAAAGTTTAGCAGCAGATTCAAAATGAACAATAGTGGATTTTAATGTCATTACCAATGCCCCATACTTCATTAAGGGTATTCAGTACATTAAGGACTTATGAGTAATCAACAAACTGGAAAAATAAAGAAATAGAAAAATAGAAACATCCTTACGGAGCGGCAGTGAATCGGTACAGAGGTTTACATTGAATAAACTTAAAGGCAGATGTAGAAATCCTCGCTCGTATTAAGCCTGTTAGGAGTCTTCGTATCAAGGTTGAGAATGTATCTTGTTTCTAATTTTCTTAAGGCAGCTTCGCAATTGCCTCCTCGTCTTTAACTAGGTATGTGTAATCCCGCGACTCTCCTGAGCAGGATTTCCAAGATGGCGCCCGGGACCGGCCACCAGAAAGAAGAGGTCAGCGCTCTAGAGTCCCCAGAGGACGTGACGCAACCACGTGAAAAGGAAGGAAGCACAGACGCAGAGGTCGACGAGGGACGGAAGAGAGACGATGAGTCGGCTGGCGGAGGAACGGAGTGCGGGGAGCAACGGCGAGTTCCAGTGACAGGAGAAGAAGCGTCGGACTTCCAGGAGGCTGGCCGATCGCCCCAGAACAAGGAGAAGACGCTGTGGAAGAGGAAGCGACGATACAACCACCCAGGGGCAACGCCAGAAGGTCTAACCGACTCTGAGAGGAGGAGGGCAGTGAGACTCCTACTGCCACGTCCCAGGAGGGCAGGAGCTTCTGGCAAGTACCTTTTATTGGTTACCTCACTACGGGGTGGTGGCAGTTGGGGCACTAATCGCTTGAATCTGCATGACACTGCAGGGACCACCTTGTTTGTAGATGATTTGCACAGCCCCACTCCCAGGTGAAGGTGACGGTCTAGGCATATTTAGTTTGAAGAGGATATACAAACCTGATTATTGTTTGTTTTGTTTCGAGGGTCACGTCCACACTTCTTCCCCTCCTCTCCGACCTGGCGGGTTGAAAGATAGAGCCAAAGAAGACTCTAAGCACCAACCCAAGAGCCTAAAGAGAGGGGATTAACCCAAAGGACATTGACTGAACTGTCAGAAAAGACACTACCATTTTCTTTTACTGTAGAGTCCAGCCTCTACCCTACCCGGACTCCCTTATACTTTTTGTTTTGCCTATTAAAACTCTGACAACCCCACTCTCGACCAGGTGTCTTACATGACCAGGTGACCACAGTGTGGTATCCAGAAAATAATATTTAAGATGGCTTAAATTGTTATCATGAATTTCTATAAAATGGCGGGCCACTGGATACGCTGGATCAGAATTCGTTATTGCACGAATGTGTTGGAGGATCCGTTTGTGAACTTGTAGCTTAGTGCTACCAAGATACCGTAGCCCACATGTACACTCCAACACATAAATTGCATATTTTGTTTTACAAGTGAGGAATTTGTGAATCTTATTAGGTCTGTCATTGAATGGGGTCAAGAATAATTAGGTATTGATGCCAAATTGGCAAGCCCTACATGAATTACATTTAAGAAATCCCTTTCTTGCTATGAGCCATGTGCCCCCCCTCAGAGATTTCTGGGCTGCTCTTTACAAGGGCTTTGCTCATGGAGGCAGCTCTTCTAAATGTAATAATAGGTAATTTTGGCAGAAGTGGGCCGATAACAGGATCACTGAGAATTAGATGCAAATTTTTTGTAATGATGGTTCTCAACGGTCACTCTTGTTTGTTGTAGGTCAGAATCAACCTTACCTCGCCCTCTCCCACTTGTTTTTTATCCATTTTGTTTACCCAGCTATCACTTTTGCCAAATAGTAGACTATCTCTACTTAATTCTCGTGATTTACTTATGGCTGAATCTATAGCCTGTGCTATGTAGCCCCTGGCCAAGAACCTTACTTTGCTCTTACTTTGGGCTATTATCAAATCTGAATCATTACTGCAGATTCTTTTGAGCCTTAGCATTTCTCCATACGGGATATTGCGGATTAAATGACTGGGATGAAAACTACCAGCATGGAGTAATGAATTCCCAGCTGTCTTTTCTCTATGTAACCTTGTTTCAATCCTATTGTTGGAAATAAATACATGCACATCCAAAAACTCAACTGACTCAGGGCTTATTGTTGATGTAAAACTAAGACTGATGTAATTGCTATTAATTTCAGAAACAAATTTAAGTGCAACTTCTCTTGAACCGTGGCTTGCTTCATCATCGGACCCTCACCCAAACACTGAGCGTGAATGGGTGGGCCCAACGCGTTTGTAAGCAGAGCTCTTTTTAGAGTGAGTGTAGGCAGGGAGTATGGGTGGATTAAAAATGCCTCTAAATCCTAATTTGTTGATTTTAATTTAGTAGGGTCTAGGGCAAGATTAATAAACAATGTGATGCTCTTAGGATGTAATGTTCCCGAACATCTGGAAGGTCGGCATGTTTCAGCCGTAGTTCTGTCTGTGTAGGGTCATTCGGCTTTCGTCCGGACCTAAACATAACCGTGCTTTAGTTTGTTTTGTGTCTACTTTTTTATTGTGCAATCAATTTTGTAATAAACATGCACACAGCAATACAGACCATACTTGTAGGACCTTTTCCTGGTATGGTCATAGATGAAAAGAAAAAGGTATATATCAAAAGGTGCTCTATTTTTTGGAGGCACAATGTCTTTTGTAGCCATAGTGAGGCATGCTTGACATGAGTGAGAAAACCCTTTGGTATTGGATTGCATGACTCAGACGACATACAGAAACCACAATAGACAATTACAGATAAAAAATTTAAATTGAGAGCGTGTGAAAACGACAGACATAACAGGCTTGTCTACATACATGTATTGTTTTTTCAATAGACATCATAGGGTATGCCAGGGGAGGCCGGTCCCTGTAGTCAAACACTGGAAAGAGATGGAATTAAGCGTATTTTTAGCAGGCTACTTACATAGGATTCTCTTAATTAAAGTAGCATGGGACTCGTCTTTGCAATGTGGGGAGGAGAAAAGGAAAATTCTTACGTCATCCAGGATACATGTCCGCTCACACCGCTGGTGTGTCCCTGTATCCCTGAATCTTAGGGAGCTCGGGTGGATCAGCTGTTTTTGAGAATGGCTGCTCTTGTCACGTGATTGCTTGTCACGTGATCAGTACGTTTTCGTTTCGTTTGTTTCTGTGTTGGTGAAACATAACGAGATGAGCGTTTCGCTTTATATCATTAGGTCGGATTCTGGGTGTGACGCATATCGGCAGCCGGGTTACAGTTACCGGTATTCTGTTTCACTAATTAGTGCTCATCTGGTCTCTCATTCCGGAGACACATGATCTCAGGGAGTTGCTAGGACGTTCAGCACATCGGCCCGTGGGGCCGGTTTAGTTGGTGTCTATCTTTCGATGTTGCTTGCATCAGAGCGATGGATTATAGGAAAATTAGTGCGATTATCAAAACCCCCAGATAATATTTTAATATTTACTTTTGCAAGGCTGGGCTAAGCCCTTGTTGTTAAAATCATATCGGCGTCCGGTGTCATCTTCTCTTGCTTGGACTTGACCTATATAAAGCATGACTTCTACAATATATTGATTAAGCATGTTGTAGAAAAAGGTGTTTCTTTGGGTAACTGTCCCTTCCAGAGATTGTTCACAGTATGTTACCCAACGGAATAACATCATTATGTCCTCTGATGTGTGTGAACAATTTATAAATCCACCTTTGTTACTTTACAAAGAAGATTTTTTCTATAATCCTGGTTTCTGCTGTGACGTGTTCTAAAACTGTCCATCTCATGTCATTGATGGTATGTATGATTGTTTGTTATGAAATGTTCCGCCATCTTGGTAGTGCTGCGTCTGCAGCGTATAGTGCTCTTGTGTTCCACAATTCGCGTGCTCACTTTCCTTGTTGTCATCCCTATGTATTTTAAGTTACATGGACAAACAATCGGGAAAATCACTTGTTTTTGTTGCAGTTTGTGTCCTTCTCAGTTCCCATGGGGTGTGTAGTCCTAGATCTATTGTTTTTGTTATCGATGTCAGGTGGCATACACTGCATTGACCGCAGGGATAATGTCCTGTGACTCGTGGAAGCCCCGTATGCTTTTTGCCCTTTTATGGGAGAACAGAGGAGGGTCCCATTGTCTGGTTCCTACGGTCAATGTTCTCCAATTGCGCTGAATTATCTTTTTAATCTGGTTGGACGCCAGGTTGTACATTGTTACACATACCAGAGGGGGATCAGTTTTCTCACGTGTGTGGGTTTCAAGAAGTGCATCACAGTTTTGATTTCTTGCTCTTTTTTTTCGACTTCTGTATTATGTGCTGTGGGTCGTTCCTAGCTCTCAACTTGTTTGTCAGTAGCTATGCTTGTTTTTTTGAAGTCTTTAGTTTGGCTACAGTTCCGTCGTAGATGGAGGAACTGTCCGTAAGGGAGCTTCTCTCACAAGGGCCGACGATGAAAGCTGTTGACTCTTAAGAGATTGTTTTTTGCAGTGGGTTTGTTGTAGGTGTCTGTATGTAATCTCCCCTCGTGAAAGATGGTTACATCTAAGAATATCAATCTATTTATATCCATGGTGTGTGTGACCTTTAAATTTCTGTCCTGCATATTGAGCCAATTGACAAAAGCTAGGGCTGTGTTTGTGTCTCCTTTCCATACTACCAAGATGTTGTCTATGTACCGTTTCCACATGAAAATTTGTTTGTGATAGGGGTTTCTCTCATGTAGAATGCATTCTGTTTCTAGATGAAATACATACAACCCTGCTACACTTGGAGCAAAAGTGCTTCCCATTGATGTTCCTTGGGTTTGGAGGAAAAATGTTCCTTCAAATTCAAAAAAGTTTCTTGTTAGGGCTAGTCCTGCACACTCCATGATGAATTCTCTTGGTGAAGTGTATTGCCAATCATCCTTATATAGAGTTTGTCTTAACACTTCCAGAGTATCCTCTTGTGGGAGACTTGTGTACAGACTCTCTACATCTAGGCTCAACAACAGGTGAGTTTGAGCTTTGTAATCCAGATCTTTAATTTGCCTCAACAGATCTTGAGTGTCTCTTTCTAGTATTTGACTACAGGGACCGTCCTCCCCTGGTTTACCCTATGCTGTCTGTTGAAAAACAAGTCATGTTTGTAGACAAGTCTGTTATGTCTGTCGTTTTCACACGCTCTCAATTTTTTTTTTTTATCTGTAATTGTCCATTGTGTTTTCTATATGTCGTCTGAGTCACGCAATCCAATACCAAAGGGTTTTCTCACTCATGTCAAGCATGCCTCACTAGGACTACAAAAGACGTGCTGCCTCCAATATGGAGCACCTTCTGATATACACCTTTTTCTTTTCAGCTATGACCAAACCAGGAAAAGGTCCTACAAGCATGGTCTGTATTGTTGCGTGCATGTTTATCACAAATTGATTGCACACTAAAGAAGTAGATACAAAACCTACTAAAGCAGCGTTATATTTAGGTCCTAAGGAAAGCTGAATGACCCCTCGCAGGCAGTACTGTGGCTGAACTATGTCGACCTTCTAGATGCTCGGGAACATTACATCCTAAGAGCATCACATTGTTTTTAAATCTTGCCCTAGACCCTACTAAATTAAAATCAACGAATTAAGATTTAGAGGCATTTTTAATCCACCCATACTCCCTGCCTACACTCTAAAAAGATCTCTGCTTACAAATTGCGTTGAGCCCACCCATTCACGCTCAGTGTTTGGGTGAGGGTCCGATGATGAAGCAAGCCACAGGTGGTACCTGTGGGTGAGGAATGAATATATATATATATATATATATATATATATATATATATATATATATATATATATATATATATATATATATATAGTTTTAATCCTTTGTTCTTTTGTAATCCCTCAAATTCTGGAAGAAACAGGAACGGAGTCCAATTTTGCTGGTGCATACAATTTTATTAGCTCAATGCTCCGCCATGATGCGTTTCGGCCTTTGCAGGCCTTGATCACATGACGCGACTACGGTAAAGTGCTAGTTTTTAAAGTGACAAGTGCATAATAAATAGTGAAAACAGACTTGCGTCTGATTCAACATGGTCTCATGGGTAACATCAAATTTGTACTTTTATGTTAAATTCATTTAACATTTGCTCACATTGTACTCAATATATTATATATACAATATTATAAATATAAAAAACTGGTTAAGTACAAATAAAAGCAACAATGCTGGGTAAAATTACTATCACAATACTATTATTCAACAATTGCTCATTGTCATGGTTAGCCTGCCACAGTTGTAGATCTTTTTATTCTCTAATAACTATTACTTCACAGTGTAGCCCGAGTGTGCCTTTGTTGCTGTTGTTTCCATCAAATAGTGCATATTAAAGTGCTCTAGTGTGAAGAAAAAACACCCTCAGTGCCACCATTTTTTTTTATAAGCGACCACAAATCTTTGTTAAAAATTAAGCAGTATTTTTATATGTTCATATGGACATGTTTATACTCTGTATTAATACTTGGTTGCGGTGAGGAGTATATACTGTGTTATTGTCTACTGTTTCTATCATAATGATATTATAGACAGGTGTAAAAATCCTCACTGGCATTTAGCCCATGTGGGCTTTTGGTGTCAAGCTCTAGAATGTATCGTGTTTCCAGTTTCCTTAGGGCAGCCTCTCGATTTCCACCTCGTCTCATACATGGAACTGAATCTAGTACATAATACTTTAGATGTTCTAACTTGTTGTCATGTGCTTCTCTGAAATAACGTGCAACCGGGTACGATGGGTCAGAGTTAGTGATCGCTCTGATGTGTTGGAGTACTCTCATGTGGGCCTGTAGCTTTGCGCTGCCTACATATCGTAGTCCACAAGAGCACTCCAACACATATACCGCATAATCAGTTTTACATGATAGGAATTTTTGGATGTTGGTTGGCTGATCTTTAAAGGGTGTTGAATAGTATGTTTTATTTATACCAAATCTGCATGCACGGCATGTGGTACATTTTACAAAGCCTTTCCTTTACGTCAGCCAGTTAGATTTGTTTATGGTCTCTGGGCTGCTACTAACTAGATTGCCGCTCATATATTATATATAATCAACAGAAATGGACTATAACTCACATAACCTACGTATCTGAGAAATTGTGATGCTAGCACTAATTTACCTGGGTGCCTTTTTCTCTCACTTACCTCTGCCACACACAACAGACACACATTCCATAGAAAGACTTCACCATTATGTTCTGGTAAAACTGGGGTTCCCCTCTCCTTTTTTCTACTGAGCTCCTTTAGACACCCTCTGGAGGGTGTATCCACCGTCTTCTTTTCTGATGAAGACCAGGTGCACTCTAAATCAACTAGTTATGAGTTGAAACATTAATGCTAAACATATTTAATGCTTGGATTATGAATTGGTGAATTGGCAATACCTTAAAAATTGCACAGCTTGCCATAAAGTATTAGAATGAATTTGTCCCAACCAGACATTGTTGTTTGTCCTGTCTTTATGTTCACCCAAAAATTGTACCTCACCATCCAAGAACAATGTGCTACTGCACTTGATTTGAACTGTGAATTTCTTTCCAGTTGCTTGTATCACATACTTTGGTCATGTCCAGTACTGTATATATATTGGCGTAATGTATGGGAGACGCTATGCTCAACTAGTTTTATCCCTTTCGAAGAGTCGGACAAGCCGGCCTTTTTACACGGTTTTGTTGCTTCACATAGTACGACTTCTCATTGGCGAAGATGGATGTTGACGGCCCTTATGATGGCTAAGATCTGCATATTACAGCATTGGCATACAGCACAGGTGGCCATGCATCAAGAATGGCTAATTTAACTATACCAGTTAGCTAGGTATGAACGCCGGATTTGTAAGGTTCAAGATAAGATGAAGGTATTCAAAAAGATTTGGGGTCCATTATTGAGTTTATGTCAATTTTAACTATCTTCCTCTTGTGCGTTGTAGACTTTTTTTATCCACTCAACTGTGATGGCAATTGGAGTGCTTTCATCTATGATCTGATTCTGGGATTAAATGTTTGAGGTTGGTGGCTTAATTCATTTGCTTGTGGGATGTATGTTATGTGTGGGGATAGGTTATCTTAGGCATTGCTTAAACTGTATTTGTTAAGTGAGATGGCTCTTTTGTTCCTTATTTTATTTTTCTTTCATTCTTACCCCAGTTCTTTTTGGTCCCTTTTTGGGGTCTTACTTAGAATAATATGTTTGTTGAAGTGGAGTTCTTTGTATTTAATTACGGTTGTTTTTCATGTAAAATGAAAATTTCAATAAAGAAATGTACAAAAAAAATAATTTGAACTGTGGAATACTTGTGAATATAATTTATTTGATGTTTGATACAATATATGGTTCACTCATAGTGAATAACTGCTAATGCATTTGTATCTTACCTTCAGTGCTTACAAAGAAGAGGACCTTTTTCTAGATCTCTTCCCAATTGTCAATATTTTCTTGAAATATATCCAACAGAATCACATCACTTTTGTATATAATTATATTAGATGCCCAGATTCTGAGTAATACAGGGATCCCCCTGTATTATAACACTTTGCGAAACCAAGGGCTGCCATCCCGTGAGGTACCAAGGTACTCCCACAGAAGACAAAGCTCAAGACTGGCTCCCATGGTACCCTGTGGGCAAGCCCCTATGAAACATAAACGCAGGGTCCTGACTCTTGCAGGCCCTGCTTTCAACGCACTGCTGCATGTGGCCGGGGGTGTTGGGCGCAGGCCCTGTGGCCAACTTCCCCCAGTGCCCGGTGAACACCATGCGCAGCAGGGGGTTGGCCGTCTGGCCAGGACCGTGGTCAGCAGGGAAGTTGACTGAATATGATTTTTTTTTTTTTTTAAACGAAATTCACTGACAAAAAACACAGGTTAAAGTAACGTTATAGTTTGTGTAGAAGTAATCTAAGAGGTGCAGATGTGAAGACTATACAGCCCGATACCGATCATTAGACCAAACACGGCCCATATTAGAAGACAAGACTTGCGACGGCCTGCAGTGCGAGGGAGGGGGGAAAGTTGGGGAGGGGGAATGGGGGGGGAGTTAGGGGGAGGGAGTGCGAATGAGCTTAACAGATTAAGGGATGCGAAGATAATACCTGGGGTACCCAGATAAACAGAATGTAACTTAACAACTGTTAGTCATGCAACATGTGACATGTAATATTCATCGATGACAGCAAGTGCATATGTATCGCACCAAAACCAATAAAATATGTTTAAAAAAAAAAAAATTGTTCATGTAGAAGTAAAACAAAAACTAACATTTTAAAATCCTTGAAATGCACCAGTTATAGTTTACTGAGCTACCAATTACTTGTGCCCACACCATGCACTGCTTATGATCTTACATATTACGTTACTCATGACATTACAGATGACCTCTCAAATGGCATCACTGATGACATCAGTGATAACACCATAGTTCTATACAACATAGTTACTTTGTGAACATGTGGGGTGCATAGCATGGAAATAATAGAAATCCTTGAGGCAGATATGGTTGTGCGTGTTCAAAGTTATATGGCGCACTGCTTGCAAATCACTAAAATTTGGGTGCAATTAGGGTGTTAAACAAGCTGAAGGCTGAGCACGTGACGTGGGCTGCAGAGTAGTGTATCAAAGTAGAATATTCCTTCACCCCAAAGCCTATTGCAAAAAATATGTAAGTCCAGAGTTTCTGCTGACAATAGAGCATCAACCAGTGTATCTCTGGGCGCATTCCCGTGTTGAACAGTTGTAATACAGTGCTATAGACAAATGGTATATATAAAAGATATTTATAAGATGAGGATGTGTTTGTTTTCAGAGCTTTGCAGAACTATTTGATGCATTGCAGAATATTGAGTGAAGCAGGAATAGGGCTGTCCCACTTAGAGGTGGTTAATCTCACACTGATATGAACATGGCTCTAAGGTTATAGGTCTTTGTGGCCACCTCAAGAATGTGTGTGGTGCCTTTAAGCAAACTAGGGTGGGTTGTTCAAAAGCCTGACAGAAGGTGTGTTTTCAGTGGCAAATGCACACCTGTCAGCCTCTTGACTTGAAACTGCAGGCCACATGAAGCCCTTACAAGTGTGATCCCATTAAGGTGAAAAGAAGGTAAACTGATTTTTGCAGGGGGGTCATGATTTAAAAAGTGGGTGAACCTATTAAAGTCTATCAAGACAGTTTTAGGTGGGTGAATAATAGTAAAAAGAGAATAACAGCCACCAAAAGTTATATCCATTATCATGATTGGTGATAGAAAATTAGTCATAGATATACTGAGTTTAATTATTTCAACTCCAATAACCGTCAATCAGGGGTTTATAGAGCGCGCTACTCACCCGCGAGGGTCTCAAGGCGCTAGGGGGGGGGGGGGCAGCTCCGGATTAGTCGAAGAGCCAGGTCTTGAGGTCCTTCCTGAACGTGTACAGGGTCGGGGAGCGTCTGATGTTCACCGGGAGCTCGTTCCAGGTCTTGGCCGCGATGTAGGAGAAGGCTCTCCCGCCTGCTCTGGTTCTGCGAATGCGGGGGACCTCTGCCAGAGCGAGGTCGGCGGAGCGGAGGTTCCTCTTGGGTACGTGGAAAGAGACTCTCTCGTTGAGGTATTTGGGTCTGATGTTGTTGAGGGATTTGTAGGAGTGGGTGAGGAGCTTGAAGGTGGTGACCCTCTTCTCGACTGGGAGCCAGTGGAGGTCTCGTAGGTGTTGGGTCATGTGTGCGTGACATTGTGTCCCGAGTAAGAGTCTGGCTGCAGCGTCCTGGATGGTTTGGAGTTTGTGTAGAAGCGTTCTGTTGATTCCGGCATAAAGGGTGTTGCCGTAGTCTAGTCTGCTGGTTATGAGCGCGTGGGTGACGGTCCTTCTGCAGTCGGGGGGGATCCATTTGAAGGTCTTGCGGAGGATGCGCAGGCAGTTGAAACTGGTGGAGGCGACGGCGTTGATCTGGCGGTTCATGGAGAGGGAGGAGTCGAGGATGATGCCGAGGTTTCGTGCGTGGTCTGTAGGAGTGGGTGGATTTCCGAGGGCGGAGGGCCACCAGGTGTAGTCCCAGGCGGAGGTGCAGGGTCCGAGGATGAGGACCTCGGTTTTCTCTGAGTTGAGCTTCAAGCAGCTGTCTTTCATCCAGGCTGCGACGTTCTTCATTCCTTCATGGAAGTGGAGTCTGGTGTCTTCGGGATTCTTCGTGAGTGAGAGGATGAGCTGGGTGTCGTCTGCGTACGATACTATGCTGAGCCCATGCTGTCTGACGATGGCGGCGAGGGGGGCCATGTAGATGTTGAAGAGCGTGGGGCTGAGTGAAGATCCTTGGGGTACTCCGCAGTTGATATCGGTGGTTTTGGAGAGGAAGGGAGGGAGTCTGATCCTCTGGGTTCTGCCGGAGAGAAAGGACTGGATCCAGTCGAGGGCGACCCCTTGTATCCCTGCGTCGTGAAGTCTGGCTGTGAGCGTGCGATGTGAAACGGTGTCGAAGGCTGCGGAGAGGTCTAGAAGGATGAGGGCTGCAGTGTGTCCCTGGTCGAGTAGCATGCGGATGTCGTCAGTGGCGGCGAGGAGGGCGGTCTCGGTGCTGTGGTTGCTGCGGAATCCAGACTGGGAGGCGTCTAGGATGGAGTTCTCTTCGATGAAGGCTGTTAGCTGGGCGTTCACGAGTCTCTCAGTGATTTTGGCCGCGAATGGGAGGAGACAGATGGGTCGGTAGTTTTTCAGGTCCGTTGGATCGGCCGTTGGTTTTTTGAGGAGGGGTTTAACCTCCGTCCGCTTCCAGTCGTCCGGGAAGATGCCGGATCTGAAGGAGGCGTTGATGGTCCGGCCTAGTTCGGGTGCGATGGCGGCTGCGGCCCTGTGGAATATGTGCGGTGGGCAGGGGTCCGTTGGGGCTCATGAGTGGGTTTTCTTCATGGTCGCAGTGATGTGTTCGACGGTTGCGGGATTCCAGGTCATGATGGTTGGCTTATCGGCGGCGGTGACGAGGGGGGTGGTGTCCGGGGTCTGTTCGCTGAAGTTGTCGTAGAGGGCCTTGATCTTCAGATGGAAGTAGGAGCTGAGCTTGTCGCAGAGTTCCTGGGAAGGTGTGATGTCCGTGGCTTCGCTGGGGGGTTTGGTGAATTGCTGTAGGACGCTGAACAGTTCCTTGGCGTTGGTCGCGTTGGTCTGGACTTTGTCTCTTATGAAGGTCCGTTTGGTGTCTCTTATGCGCTGGTGGTATTCCTTCAGTGTGCTCCTGTGGTCGTTCCGTGCTTCCGTGGTTTTCTGGTTTCGCCAGGTTTTCTCTAGGCGTCTGCAGGAGCGCCTGGCTTCTTGTAGTTCTGTGGTGAACCATGCGGCCTTCAGGGGGCATTGTTTGGTGGGGTGGCGGAGGGGTGCGAGCTTGTCGGCGCAGCAGGAGATCCAGCGGTGAAATTCTTTGGCTGCGGAGTTGGTGTCGGTCGTGGCGCTGGGGGGTCTTGGTGGAGGGTGGTGTTGAGGTGTTCTTCTGAGACCTTGCGCCAGTTCCTTCGTGGCGGGCGCGGGGGGGCTTGGGTGCGGTGGTGGTGTTGAAGGTGAAGTGGATGCAGTGGTGGTCCGTCCAGAGGGGCTGGGTGGTGTGGCTGAAGCGGATGTTTGTCCCTCCTGCGAAGATTAGGTCGAGGGTGTGTCCGGCTCTGTGAGTGGGCGTGTTGACCAGCTGCTTCAGCCCGAGGTTGTCGAGGAGAGTGGTGGGGTCGTTGCCGTTGTCGAGGTGGAAGTTCAGGTCCCCGAGTAGAATGTAGTCCGTGGAGGTGATGGCGTGGGGTGCGGCGAGCTCGGCAATGGTATATGCGGATGGCTGCGAGGTCCCGGCGGTCTGTAGATGAGGGTGCCACGTAGCGTGGTCCTGGGGCTGGTCTGGATCTGGAAGTGGAGGTGTTCTGTGTTGGAATCGGGGTCGCTCGTGCTGGATGTGGAGAGTCGGAGGGGGGTCTTGTGTGCGATGGCGAGGCCTCCTCCTGGGCGGTGGGTGCGGTCCTTTCTCTGGATCTTGTAGCCGTCGGGGATGGCAGTGGCGATGTCGGGACCGGAGGTGGCGTTGGTCCAGGTTTCCGTGAAGAAGGCGATGTCGGGCGAGAGGGTGTCGATCAGGTCCCAGATCTCTACGGCGTGTCGGTGCAGGGAGAGCACGTTGAGGAGGATGCATGTCAGGGTTTTGGCGGTGCGATCCTCAGGCGGGACTTCGGCGGTAGTGGGGGCTTTGTCAATGGTGAAGGATCTACGGCAGGGTCTGCACGAGAACTGTCCGTGGGTGGTGTTCGGCGAGGATCTTACGCAGTCGGTGTGTCTTCCGGGATTGAGTGCGTGGAGGGTAGTGGAATCGTAGCGGTGGGTCCGAGGAGAGCCAGGATTCCTGGCGCTGGTCGCGGTCGGGCACAGACGGGCTTGCCTTAGGCGCGCCATTGGTGCGCCAGCGGCGCGGCGGTCCATTTACGTAGGGGAGGGGGGCAGGACTGGCGGTAGGGAGGCCGGACCGGGGGCTGAGACGTGGGGAGGGGCCGCAGGGGCAGCAGCGGCAGGAGAACGCCGACACTAAAACGGAGAAGAAACACAATATACACGCTGTACCTAAAACGGGAAGGAAAGAAAAACAAAATACACAACAAGTATCAGAGGAAACAATTACGGTCAGGAGACCAAGCGGGGCACACAATGGAAATTATACCGCAGCGAGAGAGCGGGGAGCTGCAGGCGCGAACACAGGTCGGGAGGAGGGCTCTGGACGCGGTGTTTACACGCGGAGCTGCTGGGGAGAGTGCTGGCCTGGACCGGAGGTCTAGGAGTCACACACGCTTCCCCGCAGCGGCCGCCATTTACGTAGGGGAGGGGGGCGGGACTGGCGGTAGGGAGGCGGGGCTGGGAAGGGCCGCAGGGGCAGCAGCGGCGGGAGAACGCCGACAGTAAAACGGAGAAGAAACACAATATACACGCTGAACCTAAAACGGGAAGGAAAGAAAAACAAAATACACAACAAGTATCAGAGGAAACAATTACGGTCAGGAGACCAAGCGGGGCACACAATGGAAACTATACCGCAGCGAGAGAGCGGGGAGCTGCAGGCGCGAACACAGGTGAGGATGTTGTCAGAATCTCTAGTTGATGTCATCTGTGATGTCATCAATGATCTAATTCAAGATGGCATCATTGATGCCATTCAAGATGTCCTGAGTGATATAATATGTAAGGCCATTAGCAGCGCATGGCTGGGCCTCAAGTTATAGTTAGCTCAGTAAACTATAACTGGTAAATCTCAGTGTTTTTTTTTGTTTTTGTTTTTTTAAATGTTAGTTTTCGTATTATTTCAACACCTAACTATACCCTCACTTTAACCTTTGATGATTTTTTTTCAGTGAATATGTGTGTATGTATGTAAAGATTTGATTAAAGATGAGTTACCAATAGAAGAGGCTGTTATGAGTGTACTTTGAGTGATCAGTTTATGGTAGTTGAAGTATTCGTGGATAGGATACATAGGATTTTTTTGTGTCTTTTAGATGATTGCTTCTGTAAAGGCCCATCAGGGGAACGTAACATATCATTAGATGTTATAATTTAAATAGCAAAAATCGACGGTTTGTATGCAGGCATAAATTACTTCACAGGGGTGTACCTCCACACTGGAATCCTCCCCAGTGCTTAACCATCATGAAGCCAATATTTATAGTAGTATAGGCTGGTGTGGCCAGATTGAAGGAGACTACCTCTCTTACTTTGAAAGTGCATGCTCGTAGAAAAGCAAGGCAGGCCCGGCCTTTTTATTACGTATTTTACGTACTTGTAACTGTATTAGCATTCTTTTATACATGAAATTTCCTAACGCATGGTTTTGCTTACATCAAAGCTCTACAGACGGACTCAACAAATCAGTAAATACAGAGAGTTAGTTTTACAAGCTCCTCATTGTAAAGGATTTAAAGTTGAAACATGAGCCACCTTATGGTTCAAGACTAATGTCACTGGTTTTGCGTACATTGTCACAATGCCTTTTCGTTTTTACCAAGCTGAAAGAAATATTTCAGGATAAAACGTACACTCCTATATAGTTTTGGTAAACCTTTGTGCCGTTTAAGCTAGTGGGGTCAAAGCTATAATTTAGCTAAAAAATGCTCTTCTTAAGGTCTGAGGTTCTATCCATAATTAAAGAGTTGTTATTGTGTCTACATGTCTTGCGATGAGATTTAATAAAGCAATCTATATTTGGAAATGAAAATTCTGAAATTGTCCATTTGTAGCGTTGGCAAAACTTCGATCCTAACATACCTCAAATACATGATTCTTTTTATTGGAGTTTCACTTTAGGTGTCATATTTTTCCAGTTCCGTCTTTAACCATAACTGGTCAATTTTAGCCATTATGTGACGTCTCTTAATGCAAGATGTTTCAAATACTTTTTGTGGTTTGGCAATCTAGCAGGGGGTAATGATCAGCTGATTAAGATGAGCAGTGTGCTTTAGTTAACTAAATGTGTGGTCATGGCTGAAAGTTAATTAGATGTTGAGAAGGAAACTGGAATGAGATTCTGAACTTTCGGCATATCTCCATTTCTATTTCCCTCAATATGAATATTGTCTATGCATATATTATCTGTCACACTCTAAATCTCTAGCCCTTTCTCTCTCTCAAGATATATATATATATATATATATATATATATATATATATATATGTATTTATATATATATATATATGTATTTATATATCTGTATCTTTAGCTCTCTCTCTATGTCTCGCTCTTTCTCGACATGCAAATTCCCCCATTAGCAATGTGCTACAAACTTAGTACACGAGTTTAGTATACACCAAATGTTTTATAAAGATTTGGTACAGATTGGTCTTGGAGAGCATAGTTATGTAGGGGGACAGAACCTACACACAGACGTTTCCTTTTTATTTATTTATTTTTATTTAGAGTCAGAAAAGATCATAAAAATAACTTAAAGACTACTTGCCAAAAAGCAACATACAGAAGCAATATACATACATACATACAGAGAAAAAAATAGCATAAACATAACTAGATATAATGAAATGAGTAAAAACACAGCAGGAATAGAAGAACAGAACCAAAAATAAAGGATGGTAACACAATCTGTAGTTATTGAAAAAAAAGAAAATACTTTTTAATCCCAATTGGGGAAGCCCAGATTCTTTGAAAACGTTTGACAGCTTTGGGGCCTCTAGCTTTAGATATAGCTGACTTCAAATTCATGTATTTGGCGGATAAGTGCCGACCACTCCACCACCTTGTGAGGAAGGGGGGATATCTATGAACTAGCAATACATAACTGGGCAGAAATGATTATAATTGACATTAATGAGCTAAAGCTGGGATTGGGCTAAATTTTGTGACCCAGCATGATCTCCCTGTTAGAAAGCTGAAAATTATAGCCTAAACGGGGTATTGATAACTGTACCACGCCTGCCCAGAATTCCTGAAGGGCAGGGCAGCTGGCAAACATGTACAATGTCTGCTGCTGGATATCCATTCTCCAAACATTGAGTCTTATCCGAACCGTAGCTTTCGGTCCATTTTTAAATCCTTTCAGGTGTATAATAAAGCATGCAAATAGTCTTAAACTGCTGCAACTTTTAGCTTACCGAATGCGCAGAACGGTCAATAATCTCCAGAGCACTCAGGATCTTGTCTGGAAAAATCTCAGAAGTGAGCATCCTGCTCTATTTGGAAGCCAGTAATAGGCTATCATCAGTGCTATATGTACCAAACATCTGATATAGTGGGCTGATCAACTCCTTTCCTGGTGCCCTATATAAGTAAGACAAAATATCAGAATCTTCAGGATTGATCAAATTCTTACACCCATGTAGGAAATAATCCAGCAGCTGTAAATGTTTAAAAAACAATTGATGAGGAAGATAATAAGTCTGAACGAAAGCAAATGAACAGAACCCATTACTGTCATATAGCTGCCCAACTGTCTTCACCCCTTACCTTGCCCAAGCCTTGCCCATTAAATCATGAAAAACCTTGGGAAATGCTGGATTCCCCCAAAGAGGTGTGTATGTATGCACAGTAGCTATGGAACAATTAGAACATAGTTCCCTCCAATTATGGACAATGTCCCTAATAATTTTAAACCAAACCCATTTGTAGTAATTGCGATCAGAAACCTAACATCAGACCCCAGAGCCAGTTGATAGCCCAAAATGGATGGTTCTGGTTCCCGCCCAGTAAGCAAATTCTGTATGCAGCCAGCGAAGGCTGCATAAAAGTAAAGCTTAAAGTCGGGAAGATGGACCCCCATAAGGGAGTTTCAAGAAACGAATAGTGCACCTGGCCCGTCTATAGCCCCATGTAAAGCTGCCAATGGCACCCTCGAGGCGCTTAAAAAAAGAGTTCAGAATTCTGGGATTGCTTGGAATAGACACCAAGGTTTTGGCAGAATATTCATCTTTATAATGTTACACCGGCCTAGTATGCTAATAAGGAGTCTATTCCATGAGCGCAATTTATCGATAATTGATTGCAAGAGAGTATCAAAGTTATATTTAAAAATGCTATCAACCCGGCTACTCAGCCTGACTCCTCAGTAAGTAGCCGTAGCTGCTATCCCCAGGATCGGATCCACTGGCTGGAAGTTTAGCAATACGTGTGTTATAGGTCAATTTTATTTATATCCGGCAAAGGCTCCAAACCTATTAGCCTTGTCTGAAACTAGACTAATAGCAGCCAGTGGGTCCGACATGAAAATGTCCACATCGTTGGCATAGGCTGTAATTTTATGCTCTCAGCCATTAGATACCACTGGATGGATCCCTTCATTTAGTAAGATGGACTTCAAGTAAGGCTCAATATACAACGCAAACAGGAGTGGGGAAAGCAAGCACCCCTGCTGGGTGCCCCTAGAGATCCTAAATGGTAAGGAATAGTTCTCGCCATAAACTAGCTTGGCCATAGGATTCTTATAGAGATTGCACCCACTTAATAAATCTTCCACCAATACTAAGGACCTACATCGTTGCCAATAAACATTCCCATATGACCCGGTCGAAAGCCTTCTCAGCATCCAATAGGATCATACTGACCCTTTTACCTGTTCTTTGAGTCACATCAAATACAGCAATTGCCGTATTAATATGACTCGTAGTATCCCTGCCGGGTGCGAAACTGTGCTGTTGCGGCAAGACCATATTCTGAATTAAAGGGGCCAGTCAAGTAGCTAAAATGTTTGCAAAAGCCTTAGCATCCGAATTAATCAGGGAGATAGGCCTATAAGAGCCTCTGTCATCTGGTAGCTTGCCTTTCTTCACAAAAACAGCAATGTTAGTAAGATTCCATGAGGCATAGACCCCCCCATCAATATGTCTATTAATAATTTCCGACCGTAAGAAATCAATGAATATTTTATCAAATTCAAGCAGGATAGGGTCTTCCCTGGCCACCTTTCCAGATGGCAGAGCCTTAATAGAAGCTTCTACTTCAGACTCAGAAATATCTCCATGTAGAACCAACACCTGGCTATTTTCTTGATGGGGTAAACTACAGCCCTGTAAATATTCCAAGATATCGGACTGATTGATTAGTTGAGGCTGGCTATAAACAACCTGATAAAAGAGAGAAAACTGTTCTGCAATAGCCTGAGGGCTACTATGGAGAATTCCATCATTGCCTTTAATTCTATGGATAACACACCTAGATCTTCTATCAGAGATCTGATGGGCTAGTATTCAGCCAATATTCTCACCATACTCACACTGGAGTGCCTTATTCTTGTGATAACTGTCGGCCACGTTTTTCCTGAATCCCCGATCTAAAAGACACTGACTTGCTACTAAATCTAAATAGAGAGCTTGCTCCTACGGATCCTTAGCTAGAATTTTTTGAGCATACCAAAGCACCAATTCTCTTATTTGTTGACACAGCTAAATTACTCCCTCCTGCATTACCTTATTTTTATTGAGAATAAACTGCATTGTAATTCCATGTACAAATGCCTTCATAGCATCCCACACAACCTGCGGAGAAGCCATTCCAGTATTTG
Organism: Calotriton arnoldi; assembly: GCA_963921515.1. Classification (NCBI taxonomy): domain Eukaryota; kingdom Metazoa; phylum Chordata; class Amphibia; order Caudata; family Salamandridae; genus Calotriton; species Calotriton arnoldi. Next base: position 1,158,399 of record CAWUFW010001110.1, read on the forward strand.
ACATTATAAATTCCCTAAGTAACGCAGACAGATAAGTTCTATATTCAGAATTAGAGAGAATATGACGAGGGAACGTGAAATGACGGCTTTCCCTTCTACCAGTGGTTGCACGGATTGTAAGCAGTACTGGGTTATGGTCTGAAGTGATCTTAGAGCAGACTTCCATTTCAGCGCCTTGAACTAACTGTACACCAGCAGAGATCATGCCAATTCTAGAGTGTTGCTTGTGAGAGGAGGAATAAAAGGTATAAGCTGGCCTAGAGGGATAGCGAGTCCTCCATACATCAGTCAGCGCATGTAATCGGGCAATTTCTAAAATGGATCGCCTTGTTTTAACCATACAGTGGTAGGCAAAGCGATTAGTAGTATCGATCCCAAAAGCCATTACACAGTTAAAATTGCCCATTAATATTAAATACTCCGCACAATTTAGCAATTCTAGACTAAGCTGATCGAACATCCCCGGATCTAAATATGGGCCATATATTGTACATAAAATATTTTGTCGACCATACATAAGCTAAGCAATAGCCCACCTCCCCTTGGGTCAGTAGCAGTTTTAAGTATCTTATCCTCCCCATGCCTGGCAGACATTATAGCAACCCCGTATAGAAACAGACGGAGAAGTGCTTATAAGAGTTTGGTAGCCAAGATGTTTCAGTTTTGAGCGATCCTTATATGCCAAGTGGGTCTCCATTAAGCAAGGTAATTATGGCTTATACAGAGCGATCTCGTCTCGTGCTAATTGTCGCTTAAGGGGACGATTAGGCCATCAACATTCCAACACATAATTTTTAATCCATCCATTGTAGCAAACTGTAAATGCTTAGTGTAACCATCCTATATTCATATCCCAAATACTGGCAAATATCATAGCTAGATGCACATTCAAATACAACCTCATGAACATTCTGACCCATTTTACCCTGATTATCCCCTAAGCCCACCACACCCCCCTCTACCCCAAAGCAAAGTGCCTGATCTGCTGACAAATTTAGAACAGTACACCCACCCCAACAGGTCTCCCCTTGTATCTAGGGAAAAGAATCATCCTACCCCTGGGCTGTAGGATGTGAAGACAGCGCTGTGAGATCTCTGCCCCGTTACCCCCCCCCCCCACAGCCACATCCCGCGCCCAGCAACCCAAAGACACCAAAACAAAAAAAGAAGAAAAAAGGGAAAGGACAATAAAAGAAAGACATTGAGTGTGTATATTCAAGAACAAGTCAAGCTCAAGTCAAGTAATTAGCAACAGGCTGGACCTAGAGACAATAATAATCAAGCCGACATTATTTTAAATCAAATGGGCAGGGGTGGTCCCTGTTGTTGACTTTAAGAGCCTGTGCTGCGTCTGACTCAGTATAGAGCATTTTTGTCCAACCACCCTTAATGATCTTCAGTCTAGCAGGTTCCTGAAGAAGGACCGATGGCCCAACAGCTTCCAGTGGAGCAATTATTTGGCGTAACTTCCACCACCGATCCATGGTGAGCTTGCAAAGGTCTGAACGCACAAACGCCGACATTGGATCGATAACAACGGGTGTGGTAGATAGAGCTTTCAGGGAGTTCGCCTGCCTCCGTAGAAGATTGCCCACAAATATCAAAATTGGATGAGGACATGTTTGATTAGTATTGGCAGGATTCAGAGTTATCGGAAGTCGCGTGCACGCTGAATTTGGGAGTCCATCCCCCATTCAGCCAGGTCCGGGAACGCTCTCACGAACAACCTGATGATAAACTGCTGTGGATCGTCCCCTTCCCTTCCTTCAGGTATATCAAAGACTCTCAGATTATTGCAGCGTTGGCGGTTCTCCAGATCTTCAAACTTGTATTGGACCACCGCTAGTCGACTCTAATGATCCATAATTGTTGAGACTGTGGCTGTCCCTACTTCCTCAGCTCTTGCAACTCACTGCTGAAGCTCTGCCACCTATGTGGTAAGTGCTGTGACCTTCCCGGTCATCTCGGCCAAAGATCTCTGCAGTAACTGATTGTCCGCTCTGACTTGGGCATAATGTTGCAGGGTCTTTGCTCTTTGAACCTGCATGAGCTGTATGATCATAGACAATGACAGTTCTGGCATTGCCTCCAACACAGAGGTATCGGCTGAGACAACAGGTAGAGAATGCCCTGGGGGGATACTGTCAAAGGAATTGAGAGTCTTTTCCTGAGTCATGCTAGTGTCAGGACTGGGGAGGGTATTAGAGTGTCATGCCACCGCAGAAAGCGAACCAGCCAATTGACTATCCTCCCCCGTTGGAGGTTACCCATCAGGCTCTCAGCCTGCCAGAATGTCAAAGCCTTTCCCTCCCCCCTTAGAGGTAACCCACTTCTGAAAATGGCTGCATTTAGTAGTACTTTTGGTGACGGAGGTAGCCGGATTACCATGCCGAGTGTATCCTTGTGTATTAATGCCTTTCTTAGCATTACCTCAGCCTTTCTAAACCGGCTGCTATCATGTACACAATATTTCTTATACCTGGCATACTACCCGCTCGTAGAAAACCCCTGACGAAGGGCCGGATAACAGGCCCGAAATGCATAGGGTAATATAAGGTCTATGATCGTGGATTAATTTATGCACACAGTCGTGTTGCAGGATAAGGCCTGGATGGGCATTTCTGCAACATTAAGATTTAAGTGAAGACATAAACGCCTCTTTTGTGATGTGTGAAAAGCATGAAGATTATAAAAACTTGGATTATGTTGAAAAAAGAATAAAATATACATGAGAGAAAAATAACTTTGTGGCATTAGTTATATGCAACTTAAAGTGCGCTGTGCATCCGGATTGGGGTGGTAATCCACTCCAGGTCTTTCGGGAATACTACCCGCTTTGCCTGTTATTCTCTGCCCACCACTTCTATTGGGGTGGGGGATTGGAGATGGAGCAGGGGTCATGACAGAAGACAAGAAGAGCCTTGGGATAGATGTAGGATTACAATCCCTAACTGGTAGCGGATGGTTCCTACTGGTGCTAATCATTAATGGTGCCTTACATGGTCCATTGGCCCTTGAGCTTTGTGATGCCTGTGCTTTACTATGTTGGATTTGGCAGTTATTGTCACCCGTGTCCTGCTGAGCAGGACGGCTCTGATTAGAATATGATACCAATGAAGATTTAACCAACTCCACGGCTGAATGCACCTTGCTTATGGAATCGCTAAGGTTACCAACAGACGCTTTGAGAACTCTAATTTCCTTCATTAAGGCAAATAGCTGACTGGACACTGATCTTTGGAAGGAGTCGTCAGTGGGCCTACTAGATTGCATGGCACTAACATCAGTACTGCTTTTACTCGATTCGCCAGCTTCGTCTTGGCCCCTGTTATTGCTATGTAAGTTCCTCTCTGTACTTTCCGGCCCGAGTTTTGTACCCGAGACCTGATGTGAGGGGGGATTTCTAGTGGGTCTAATTGATCTGATAGGGTAGAGAATCTATTACTACAGGGAAAGATGGCCAAGGCTTCTCGGGAATCTATTTGGGACTGGAGAAAACCCTCAGCTGATTCACTTGCCTCTGGTTCACTCTGTGGATCAGGGGCAGAGATCCTACAGGCTGGTTTCTTAAACATATCTGGTATGCGCCGTTTACAAGATTTGCTACTCGGGGCCTGATGTATACTAACCCTAGATGTCGTATCAGGGAGTGGTGAAACCAATAGGCCCTCGCATTCCGATAATAGGGTATCTATCCTGTCAATGACACCCCCTTCCGAATCGTTGCTAGGACCTGTGCCTTTCCTTTTTCGCCTTCTTTTTTTGGCCATCACCCATTCCTTCATCACAGGATTACCTTTTGCCCATTTTACCCCTACTAATGATTGATTACAGTAGTACCCGTACCACACCTACTTACGGACTGGAGAACCAGTTTTCTTAGTAAACAATACACAGTGTCCTTTAGCTTTTTCCTGCAATAACAGCCCCCTGATAAAAAAAACTAACTTTACACAAAATTAAAACTGACATAAATTCACCTGGGACGGTGTCTAAATGTTCAGGTGTTAGAGGGATTGCCCAGCCTCCTCCGGGCTCTGACGGGCGCAGACGGGCCCGCCCTTAGCCCGGGCGCGTCCCGCGCAGCAGGAGTCCCGTGCTGAGTTTATGCGCCTTCGGGCGCTCAGGGTCTGACGTGGGCACCTCCTGGCGCGGTGTTTCCTGGGGGCTGGAGTCCCCCTGACTGTGGCAACGGGCGGTTGGCGGCAGCAAAAGAGGCAAGTTGCGGGCTCCCGCGCAGCGGGAGTCCCGTGCTGAGCTTATGCGCCTCTGGGGCCTCAGGGCCTGACGTGGGCGCCTCCTGGTGCGGTGTTTCCTGGGGGCTGGAGTCCCCCTGACTGTGGCAACGGGCGGCTGGCGGCAGCAAAAGAGGCAAGTTGCGGGCTCCCGCGCAGCGGGTGTCCTGTGCTGAGTTTATGCGCCTCCGGGCGCTCGGGGCCTGACGTGGGCGCCTCCTGGTGCGGTGTTTCCTGGGGGCTGGAGTCCCCCTGACTGTGGCAACGGGCGGTTGGCGGCAGCAAAAGAGGCAAGTTGACGGCTCCCGCGCAGCGGGAGTCCTGTGCTGAGTTTATGCGCCTCCGGGCGCTCAGGGCCTGACGGGGGCGCCTCCAGGCGCGGTGTTTCCTGGGGGCTGGAGTCCCCTGACTGTGGCAACGGGCGGCTGGCGGCAGCAAAAGAGGCAAGTTGCGGGCTCCCGCACAGCGGGAGCCTCGTGCTGAGCTTATGTGCCTCCGGGGCCTCAGGGCCTGACGTGGGTGCCTCCTGGCGCGGTGTTTCCTGGGGGCTGGAGTCCCCCTGACTATAGCAACGGGCGGCTGGCGGCAGCAAAAGAGGGAAGTTGCGGGCTCCCGCGCAGCGGGAGTCCCATGCTGAGTTTATGCGCCTCCGGGCCTGACGTGGGCGCCTCCAGGCGCGGTGTTTCCTGGGGGCTGGAGTCCCCCTGACTGTGGCAACGGGCAGCTGGCGGTAGCAAAAGAGGCAAGTTGCGGGCTCCCGCGCAGTGGGAGTCTCGTGCTGAGTTTATGCGCCTCCAGGCGCTCAGGGCCTGACGTGGGCGCCTCCTGGTGCGGTGTTTCCTGGGGGCTGGAGTCCCCCTGACTGTGGCAACGGGCGGCAGCAAAAGAGGCAAGTTGCGGGCTCCCGCGCAGCGGGAGTCCTGTGCTGAGTTTATGCGCCTCCGGGCGCTCAGGGCCTGACGGGGGCGCCTCCTGGTGCGGTGTTTCCTGGGGGCTGGAGTCCCCCTGACTGTGGCAACAGGCGGCTGGCAGCAGCAAAAGAGGCAAGTTGCGGGCTCCCGCACAGCGGGAGTCCCGTGCTGAGTTTATGCGCCTCCGGGCGCTCGGGGCCTGACGTGGGCGCCTCCAGGCGCGGTGTTTCCTGGGGGCTGGAGTCCCCCTGACTGTGGCAACGGGCGGTTGGCGGCAGCAAAAGAGGCAAGTTGACGGCTCCCGCGCAGCGGGAGTCCCGTGCTGAGTTTATGCGCCTCCGGGCGCTCAGGGCCTGACGGGGGCGCCTCCAGGCACGGTGTTTCCTGGGGGCTGGAGTCCCCCTGACTGTGGCAACGGGCGGCTGGCGGCAGCAAAAGAGGCAAGTTGCGGGCTCCCGCACAGCGGGAGCCTCGTGCTGAGCTTATGTGCCTCCGGGGCCTCAGGGCCTGACGTGGGTGCCTCCTGGCGCGGTGTTTCCTGGGGGCTGGAGTCCCCCTGACTGTAGCAACGGGCGGCTGGCGGCAGCAAAAGAGGCAAGTTGCGGGCTCCCGCGCAGCGGGAGTCCCATGCTGAGTTTATGCGCCTCCGGGCGCTCAGGGCCTCACGTGGGCACCTCCTGGTGCGGTGTTTCCTGGGGGCTGGAGTCCCCCTGACTGTGGCGGCAGCAAAAGAGGCAAGTTGCGGGCTCCCGCGCAGCGGGAGTCCTGTGCTGAGTTTATGTGCCTCCGGGCACTCAGGGCCTGACGTGGGCGCCTCCTGGTGCGGTGTTTCCTGGGGGCTGGAGTCCCCCTGACTGTGGCAACGGGCGGCAGCAAAAGAGGCAAGTTGCGGGCTCCCGCGCAGCGGGAGTCCCGTGCTGAGCTTATGTGCCTCCGGGGCCTCAGGGCCTGATGTGGGTGCCTCCTGGCGCGGTGTTTCCTGGGGGTTGGAGTCCCCCTGACTGTGGCAATGGGCGGATGGCGGCACTAAAAGAGGCAAGTTGCGGGCTCCCGCGCAGCGGGAGTCTCGTGCTGAGTTTATGCGCCTCCATGCGCTTAGGGCCTGACATGGGCGCCTCCTGGTGCGGTGTTTCCTGGGGGCTGGAGTCCCCTTGACTGTGGCAACGGGCGGCTGGCGGCAGCAAAAGAGGCAAGTTGCAGGCTCCCGCGCAGCGGGAGTCTCGTCCTGAGTTTATGCGCCTCCGGGCGCTCAGGGCCTGACGGGGGCGCCTCCTGGTGCCGTGTTTCCTGGGGGCTGGAGTCCCCCCGACTGTGGCAACAGGCGGCTGGCCGCAGCAAAAGAGGCAAGTAGCGGGCTCCCGCACAGCGGGAGTCCCGTGCTGAGTTTATGCGCCTCCGGGCGCTCTGGCCTGACATGGGCGGCCCCAGGCGCGTTGTTTCCTGGGGGCTGGAGTCCCCCTGACTGTGGCAACGGGCGGTTGGCGGCAGCAAAAGAGGCAAGTTGACGGCTCCCGCGCAGCGGGAGTCCCGTGCTGAGCTTATGCGCCTCCGGGGCCTCAGGGCCTGACGTGGGCGCCTCCTGGTGCGGTGTTTCCTGGGGGCTGGAGTCCCCCTGACTGTGGCAACGGGTGGCTGGCCGCAGCAAAAGAGGCAAGTTGCGGGCTCCCGCACAGCGGGAGTCCCGTGCTGAGTTTATGCGCCTCCGGGCGCTCGGGGCCTGACGTGGGCGCCTCCAGGCGCGGTGTTTCCTGGGGGCTGGAGTCCCCCTGACTGTGGCAACGGGCGGCTGGCGGTAGCAAAAGAGGCAAGTTGCGGGCTCCCGCGCAGTGGGAGTCTCGTGCTGAGTTTATGCGCCTCCAGGCGCTCAGGGCCTGACGTGGGTGCCTCCTGGCGCGGTGTTTCCTGGGGGTTGGAGTCCCCCTGACTGTGGCAACGGGCGGCTGGCGGTAGCAAAAGAGGCAAGTTGCGGGCTCCTGCGCAGCGGGAGTCCCGTGCTGAGTTTATGCGCATCCGGGCGCTCAGGGCCTCACGTGGGCGCCTCCTGGTGTGGTGTTTCCTGGGGGCTGGAGTCCCCCTGACTGTGGCAACGGGCGGCTGGCGGCAGCAAAAGAGGCAAGTTGCGGGCTCCCGCGCAGCGGGAGTCCTGTGCTGAGTTTATGCGCCTCCGGGCACTCGGGGCCTGACGTGGACACCTCCTGGTGCGGTGTTTCCTGGGGGCTGGAGTCCCCCTGACTGTGGCAACGGGCGGCTGGCGGCAGAAAAAGAGGCAAGTTGCGGGCTCCCGCGCAGCGGGAGTCCCGTGCTGAGCTTATTGTGCCTCCGGGGCCTCAGGGCCTGACGTGGGTGCCTCCTGGCGCTGTGTTTCCTGGGGGCTGGAGTCCCCCTGACTGTAGCAACGGGCGGCTGGCGGCAGCAAAGGAGGCAAGTTGCGGCCTCCCGCGCAGCGGGAGTCCCGTGCTGAGTTTATGCGCCTCCGGGCGCTCAGGGCCTCACGTGGGCGCCTCCTGGTGCGGTGTTTCCTGGGGGCTGGAGTCCCCCTGACTGTGGCAACGGGCGGCTGGCGGCAGCAAAAGAGGTAAGTTGCGGGCTCCCGGGCAGTGGGAGTCCTGTGCTGAGTTTATGCGCCTCCGGGCATTCAGGGCCTGACGTGGGCGCCTCCTGGTGCGGTGTTTCCTGGGGGCTGGAGTCCCCCTGACTGTGGCAACGGGCGGCTGGCGGCAGCAAAAGAAGCAAGTTGCGGGCTCCCGCGCAGTGGGAGTCCCGTGCTGAGCTTATGTGCCTCCGGGGCCTCAGGGCCTGACGTGGGTGCCTCCTGGCGCGGTGTTTCCTGGGGGCTGGAGTCCCCCCGACTGTGTCTATGGGCGGATGGCGGCACTAAAAGAGGCAAGTTGCGGGCTCCCGCACAGCGGTAGTCCCGTGCTGAGTTTTTGCACCTCCGGGCGCTTAGGGCCTGACGGGGGCGCCTCCTGGTGCCGTGTTTTCTGGGGACTGGAGTCCCCCTGACTGTGGCAATAGGCGGCTGGCGGCAGCAAAAGAGGCAAGTTGCGGGCTCCCGCACAGCGGGAGTCCCGTGCTGAGTTTATGCGCCTCCGGGCGCTCAGGGCCTCACGTGGGCGCCTCCAGGCGCGGTGTTTCCTGGGGGCTGGAGTCCCCCTGACTGTGGCAACGGGCGGCTGGCGGCAACAAAAGAGTCAAGTTGCGGGCTCCCGCGCAGCGGTAGTCCCGTGCTGAGTTTATGCGCCTCCGGGCGCTCAGGGCCTGACGTGGGCGCCTCCTGGTGTGGTGTTTCCTGGGGGCTGGAACGGCGGCTGGCGGCAGCAAAAGAGGCAAGATGCGGGCTGCTCTGGAGAAGGGCCACCTTCCGGCCGTGAGTTGGGAACCGATTGTGGTTGCCTCTCCTGAAGCTGTGTCGCTACTGCTACTACTGCTGAGCGGGTCCCCTGTCGACTGCGGAGTGAGCTCGACCTGGAAGGCGCCATACCACTTGTGGAACTTGCTACATTTAGAGCAGCTGTCTGAAGCAGCCGAAGACCCCAGGTAGTTGCGAGGCTGTCATGAAGCCCTCAGCTACACAATTGCCACATCCAATATTGCCCTTAGGTTAAGAATCCGTGAGGAGTCAAAATCCATTAACAAAAGGTGAGCAGCGGGCGGCCGCGAGGCGGGTGGCAGGGCACCAAGGAAGAGAGTGCCCACAACCACTGCGTCAATACGCCATCTTCCTTTCCCCCATCAGGTGACACAGACTTTTGCAATGAATAACTAGTGCCCCATACTTGACAGGCTTGTGGATTTTGCCTTCATTCATTCTCTATTGCTCCTTTGCTGGATTTTTGGCCAGTCGTCTTTGAGAAATAGGCCACAATGTGCGCCTTGCGTATATTTATATTAAATGTTTACGATCAACTGGAAGATTTAAAAATGAAATGAATCCTGCTTGACTATCATTTTCTACTGTCTGGGAGCAGCACCAGTGACACATGGGATTGATCAATGTGTGGTAGAAACTTCACTACCAATGCAATTTTATGTACCTCACATGTGTTCACTGTCATTAGTGAATAGTATTAGGCCAATTAAACACAAAGAAAAGCAGAAGCAGGCTCCACCCTAAGCTTCCATCCAAATGTGAACAGATTAGATGTAATTATGCTACAACTGATGAAGTAAAACAATTATTGCAAAGTAGATTAGAGTGCTGTTGAGTGGATTGGCGTAGAGTGCACTGGCGTAAAGTAGAGTGGTACAGAGTTGAGTGCATTGGCTTTGAGTTTAGTGACAGAGTGCAGTGTTGCAGAGTGGCATAGAGTGGATTGTCTGAGAGTGCAGTTTCAAAGGGTGCAATGGTGCATAATAGAGTAGTGTGGGGTGGAGTGCAGTGCAGTGGGGCAGAGTAGAATAGAGTGGTGTAGCGTGGCAAAGCGTACAATGGCAGAGAGTGCAGTGGGGCAGAGTAGAATGGTGCAGAGAGCAGTGGCGTAGAGTAGAATAGAGTGCAGTAACAGAGCGCAATGGCATAGAGTAGCGTACAGTGACAGAGTGTGGTGGTGGAAAGAGCAGTGGCGTAGAATACAGTGGTGCAGAATAGAATAGTAGTGTAGAGTTCAGTGACGTAGAGCACAATGGTGTTGAGTGGCATACAGTGCAGTGGCGTACACTGTTGCAGAGTAGATTATAGTGGCTTAGACTGCAGTGGTGAGAGGAGTTGGCATAGAGTGCATTGTTTTTGAGTAAAGTGGTGTTGAGTGCATTGGTGTAGAGTGCAGTGGTTTAGAGTAGAGTGGCGTAGAGCGCAGTGACAGAGTGCAGCGCGTAGTCGATTGTTTCAGAGTAGAGTGAAGTGGTGTAGAGTAGAGTGGTGCAGGGTAGAGTGCATGGCATAGAGTACACTGCGTAGTGTGCAGTGGCAAAGAGTGCAGTGTTGCAGAGTAGAGTGGCATAGAGTGGAGTGGTGCAGAGTAGAGTGAAGTGGCCAAGACTGGAGAGGTGTAGACTAGAGTGCAGTGGCGAAATGTACATTGGTGCATAGTAGAGTGGGGTAGAGTGCACTGTCATAGAGTAGAGTGGTGCCGAGTAGAGGGGAGCGGTGTAGAGTGAAGTGGAGTAGAGTGCATTAGTGCACAGTAGATTAGAATGGCGTAGAGTGGTGCAGAGTAGAGCGGCGTAGAGTTCAGTGGCGGAGAGTGCAGTGTTGTAGAGTGTATTGGTTTTGAGTAAAGTGGCGTTGAGTGCAGTGGCATAGAGTGCAGCAGCGTAGAATAGAGTGGTGTGCAGTGGCTCAGTGTAGAATGCAGTGGTTTAGAGTGGAATGGCACAGAGTGGAATAGAGTGGTGCAGAGTGCAGTGGTGTAGAGTGGATGGCGTAGAGTGGAGCGATGCAGAGTAGAGTGGCGTAGAGTGTAGTGGCTTACACTGCATTGGCATAGAGTGCTGTAAAGTCGCATAGATTAGAGTGGTGCAAAGTAGACTGCAGTGTCATAGAGTGCAGTAGTGAAGAGAAGAGTGGCGTAGAGTTCAGTGGCGGAGAGTGCAGTGTTGCAGAGTAGAATGGTGTAGAGTGGAGTGGTGTAGAGTAGAGTTCAGTGGTACAGGGTTGAGTGGTGTCAAGGTGGTCGCTTCCTTTGGATCTGCACGGTGCTCTACAAGGCCCAACTCCAGGCACCTCCAACTCAGAATGCTGTTTTAGCACGGAGTATTGGAGTGGTCTGGTGAGGGGAAGGGTGTGGGAAGGGAACAGCGGGGAAGAAATCTGTAAAGCAGATGATTAGTACAACACAAGCATTAACATCATTTGTTTGTGAATCAGCTTAATAATGCCTTCTAATCCTCCATATTGCACTAATATTGTTCTTTGTAAGCATAGCAACATGATACTCATTATCACCTTAATGCTGTATCAATAGTACTTGGTAAATTCTCTGTTTCGCTATACTGTTGCGCAGTGTTGACTATAACTGCTCACATCAGAAACATCACACTTGCTATCAATCAAGATTCTAATCATGCTATGTCTCTACATGCGTAACTCACATGCCCATCTTCTTTAGGTACCTTCACATGAGCATTCCACACAAAAAATAAATGAGCCCCCAGGCAAGGATCTGTACGGACAGCAAATGATTAAACAGATACGTGGTTGCTGAGAAATAAGCTGCTATTACGAGGGCGCTCCACTCTCTAAAATGCTGCCTTACACTAAACGAGCGTGCTCTGCTCTTCGACAGCTTATGTACCGGTCAGAGCACGGCCTGCTCTGTACTATGCGCATCCTGAATGGATTTACAACCCACGTGCGTTCAGGAAATGCAGTGGGAGCCGGCTGGCGTCGGAAAATCAAGAGAACTCCTCTGTGTTCGGAAAATACAGCGGGAGCCGACTGAACATCAAAGAAGTAGAAAAACAGCCTTGTGCAGACCGCGCGTCAATCGGGGCTGAAGACAGGCCTCCTCTAAATCCACTGAGAAGGAACGGGAAATTGGAACTCCGGCACCGGCAAGAGCAGCTGGGGAATAAGGAGCACGTGCCCCAGGGCGGGCCGGTTTTATGTGCTCCTGCCACACCCAAGATGGCTGCTCACCAAGGTTGCTGGGAATGTAGTCCCAAGGTGACTGTCAAGCACTGACCTGTTTGTCCCACAGAGACACCACTGCGACTCAAGTTGTTAGTTCCCAATTCCACCAAGATGCCCGAGCCCTATTCACACTGGAACTTGTCTAGTGCAGGGAGAGAGAGATGTCGTCGCACGGCCCAGTTCTGTGAATAGTGTCGGCGTTGGATGGGATAGCGTTGGTGTTGGATGCTCACCAGACAGTTGTGACAGGCTTGAATTTCCTAAAAGAAGATCACTCGGTTATTACCTTGGCCAGACTCAGTTTTCCCGCTCAGCTACCCCTATTCAACCAGCTATACCTGTGTTTGTCCCCTTTCCCGCCTCTGTGTCTCTCTTCTTTCTCTGATGTGTGCCAATAACTTGTGAACCCTGGAAGTAAGGAGAAGCGGTTAGTAGAAACGCAGTATTGGGTATGGATTGTTTAATCCCCACTGACCCTTGCTCCTTCCTACCTATTGTAAACCCAGCCTCAGATCCTCCAGCCTTTTTACTGGATGAGAAATCTGGTCCTATCCCACTGTACCCGAGATTGGATTATAGTGGCAGACATATAAAAAAAACTCGATAACATCAAAATACACATACAACTTTCCATAACATACATATCGCAGTTCAGGCGATTGACCTATGTATACACAGGATAATATTGACAACATGCTGTAGTTTACATCATAAATGAATGCAATACCCATGAATTAGCAGAACAACTCAGAGAACAATATTAGCACACCAGGGTCACCATGTGGTCACTTATCACATAACATCACATTAAGAACGAGTACATTACAAGTAATATTGAATGCACTAGGAGTTTTCATGTCATAGTCAATACATGAGAATTAGTGCTACTCCTTATTCTGTCAGGAACAAGTTATGGACAATGTTATCAGCACCGTGTAGACGCTGTTACTTCACAGCGTTATGCAGCATTTGATCTTGATATGCTCCTCTCAAATTTGCCTCCAAAATCGTAGCAGCTGATACCTATTTTAGAGCAGTTCTCAAAAACACAAATCCTTAATCAGAGTCTTAAAACCTAAGCGTTTCCGAGAGAGTTCTAATTGGTTTAACAGTGGCCCTGAATAGCGCAGAGCGGCACATGCATTACCACCAAGTCTTGCTCTTCTACTCGTGGAATGAATATTCTCCGGAGAAGTCTGAAAATGCGGTCTTCGTCTTCAAAGTGTTGGTGGTCCTCGCTGTTACTGTGAGAAAGTCTTTGTTGTACAGCAAGCCACAAGTGATAGGGGGGGAAGGAGAGTAACGACGTATTCCTTTTATAGCCACTGCTGTCAGCCAAACCCCTTCCCTAACTTCTGGAACATGCTGGAAACTTTGGAACTCCCTAGACCCATCGGAAACCCCTTGCTGGAAAGTCCCTGAATTCAGGAATATGCTGGGATCCCTTCAAACTCTAGGACCAGGGGAAACAGATTGCTGGAAAACACCTACAAGCTTCAGGGTGTTATCAAGCATTGGCAGAGGCAAATTAAACATACTCAGTAAATACAATATGGGAAAGCGCCAGAGTACATGTCTAAGACTTCTACCAGTTTTCCTAGTCATAAATGGTGAGGCACCTTAATGTTTTTGATTAGTTCTTGTGGATTTTTGCAGCCCAACAGTGACTATTTCGGCCTAACAAACAAGAAGCATCAAATGGGCATCAAAATGACAGGCCTACACTATATACACAGCCCAAAACGCACAAAGAGCACAAAACCCCCAGAGGGCCTTATTCGAGCAGAGCAACCACCAGCTTGCTGGAACAGCAGCCTCATGGGCTTTTCCACAAGGAGAACCCAAACCTAGAGATTTGGCACAAGGTGGCAGATACCTGTGGAGCGCCACCCTGCCTCCCACTGTAACTAGGGTGTGTGGGGCGGTCCCTAGACCGTGCAACGCCACAAGTCTGACAAGTGACGTATAGTGCAGTGGCATAGAGTGCAGTAGAGTAGAGTATAGTAGCGTAGAGCGGTGCAGTAGCGTAGAGCACAGTGGCAGATAGTACCGTGTTGCAGAGTCCACTGTCGTAGAGTCTAGTGGTGTAGAATGCATTGGCGTGGAGTGCAGTGGCGTAGAGTGGTGCAAACTAGAGTGGCGTAGAGAGCAGTGGCATAGAGTACAGTGGTGCAGAGTAGTATAGAGTGGCGTAAAGTGCAATGACGTAGAGTGCAGTGGCATACATTGTTGCAGAGTAGAGTGGTGTAGAGTGCATTGGTTTTGAGAAAAGTGGTGTGGAGTGCAGTGGCATGGAGTGAAGTGGAGTGGTGCGGAGTGGATGGCGTGGAGTGACGCTGAGTGGAGTGGCGCTGGGTGCAGTGGCGTACAGTAGATTGTTTCAGAGTAGAGCTGAGTGGTGTATGGTAGAATACAGTGTCAGAGAGTGCAGAGTAGATTAGAGTGGCGTAGAGTGCACTGGCGCAGAGTGGAATGGTATAGAGTAGAGTGCATTGGCATAGAGTGTAGTGGCATAGAGTGCAGTGTTGCAGAGTAGAGTGACACATAGTGGAGTGGTGTAGAGTGCAGTGGTGCATATTAGAGTAGTGTGGGATAGAGAGCATTGGCATAGAGTAGAGAGTGTAGAGTGGAGTGGTGCAGAGTAGAGGGCAGTGACGCAGTGTGGAGTGCAGTGGCGTAGTGTGGAGTGGTGCAGAGTAGACTGCAGTGGTGTGGAGTGATGCAGAGTAGAGTAGAGTGGAGTGGAGTGGGGTAAAGTGAAGTATGCATGGTGTGGTAGCGTATTACCATTACAGACAACACATCTTCAATTGAAATGGCCATTACATTTGCACAGACATACAGTTTAGTGATAAAACTACACAGCTCACAAATGATAATGTTTGGAAATATCATCTAGGGTATTGATTTGTTTTGATCGCATTAAAATATTTTTCCCCCACACTTCAGAATTACCAAAAAAGTGCATTATTTGTGCTTTGCTAATTCAGATATACTGAAATATCTGACCAGTTCGTTTACAGACATTTAAATTTTGCTGTGTACTAGAAAAAAAATAACATCCTACTGCCTTCCTCAAGCACACATGCAGTAACCAACCACCATGAATAAAGCCTCTCACATTGAAGTCAGAGAAGGAAAAGTAAACACCAAGCTCCTAGAGCCAGTAAATGGAAAGCAAGCAAATGTCAGTTAAAAAACACAATGCCAATGGTAAGCAGTGGGTGGAATGCATTCCCAGCGAAGCTTTCCGAATGTCCTCAAGATGTCATTAGCAAACCAGACAGCTGCACTGTCTGGTAGACTTCAACCTAAAAAGGGATTGTAAGTGTAGTAGTTGTGACTTATGATGTCAATAATGATATCCTTGGCAATGTCCACTGCACTCTACCCCCCAACTCCACCTTAATCTACCCAACCCCACTCCAATCCACCCTATCACACTCTTTCCCATGTACCCCACTCCATCCAATCTACCCCCATCCACTATTCCCCAGTTTACTCTGCTTCACCCCAATCTCCACTCCAGTCTATCCAACTCCACTCCAATCTACCCCAATTCACTTTACCTCTTTCCGAACTATCCCACTCCATTCAAGCCCAATCTACACCACTCGAAACTGCCCTACTCCAAACTACCCCTCAAATCTATCCCACCCAAAACTACCCCACTCTAGTCTACCAAAATCTACTCCACTCCACCCCTATCTACCCCACGTCCCTCTAATCTACTCCTCTCCACTCTACCCCAATCTACCACACTGCACTCTAACCCAATCTATCCCACTTCACTTCATTCTAATCTAACACACTCAACTCAAATCTACCCTACCTCAATATACCCCACCCCAATCTGCCCCACCCCAATCTTCCCAACTTCACTCTACCCGACTCCACTCTACCCCACTCCAATCTACCCCATCCCAATCTACCCAACTCCACTCAACCCCACTCCAATCTACCCCACTCCAGTCCACTCCAATCTGCCCCAATCCAAACTACCCTACTCCTATTTACCCCACTCCCCTCTACCACACTCCATTCCAATCTACACTACTCTAATCCACCCAATATATCCCCCTCTAATCTACTCCACTCGAAACTACTCCAATTCACCCCACCCCAGTCTTCCCCAATCTACCCCACTCCACTTCAATCTACCCCAATATACCTCACTCCACTCTACCCCAATCTACCCCTCTCAAATCTACCCAAGCACCCCACTCCAGTCTACCCCAGTCTTCTCCACTCCAATCTGCCCCAATCCACTCTAATCTATTCTACCCCCACTCCAATCGACCACACTCCACCCCAGTCTACCCCAATCCACACCAATCTACCCCACTCCAATCTACTACACCAATCTACTCCACTTACCCCACTCCAATCTACCCAACTCCAACCCACTCCACTCAATTCTAACCCACTCAACTCCAATCTACCCCCACTCCAGTCCACCTCGCTCTACTGCACTACAATCTACTCCACTCCAGTCTACCTCACTGTACCTCAATCTACCCCACTCTATCCTAATCTACCCCGCTCCGTTGTACTCCAGTCTACCTCACTCAAATCTACTCCAATCTGTCCCCCCTCACTCCACGCCAATAACTTTTAGCCATGGTGAACAGCAGCTGCACTGGTGTACAACATGACTCAAAACACATTGCCAATAGCGCTCGCCTAGGCGAGACCTATTGGCTTTGCCAATACTCGTTTAGATTGTAAACTTAATCATAACATCCCTGCAATTGAAGATTTGCAGGGAATTGTGAACTATTTGTTATAATGTTACTAATTTTCCATAAAATCTGAAAACATAAGTATGATACAGAGGTCGCAGTTACCCTTCTGTAGTTATGGTTAACTTGGTTAGTCCGCAGGAAAAGATGTTTCTAATTCGCTAATAACTTTGACGTAGTTTGGTGATTCTGCATCCAAGTTTCCAAATAATGTAATCCACCTTTGTTAAAATCATATTTTGCACACAATGGAAACGTTATAGGAGAAGTCCCGAAAGTATACCTTTGCAATTTTAATTTCAATAGATATATTTTCTACTGCCTATAGAAATGCTGGCCAGATGAATACAAAAGTTAATATAATGACAGAACTCGTTACCTTATTATTGCTTTTTGTACTTTGTTGTAAATCCAACCAGCATTTCATGAGAATTTCTTTTGAGAAACTGAGTAAAAAATGTGTGTATTTCCCAAAAACCTCAAAAATGTCAAATGCAAATCTAATTAAAATTGGTTAAGAAGAGGTGACCATTTTGCTTCGTACTCAATTTTTGTTATCTGCGGACTACAACACTGAAATCCTTTGGGAGTATGGGTGGGTACTCCTGGCTAGAGGGCCGGAGATAGTAGGCACAGCAAAGGCCATACCTCTACAGAAAGCCAGCTGCTTAGAGCTGACGTCCATGCCCATCTGCCTCTCAGACACTGGGTGAGGGCCCAGTTTGTGACCTTCATTCACGCCTTGTGCCCAGAACCGGTTGGGTGTGGCTTAAAACCATGCACATCAGGCTCTGTGAGTGGGCAGATAGTGGTGGACAGAATCCCCTGACCCAGTGCCAGCCAGACACAGTGGAACTGTAGACCGGGCAAATGAGATCTGGCTGTGGCCGAAGCCTTTGCTCGGTGACCAGAGCACTCCGTTGTGCCTATTGGGCTCTGAGGTCCGTGGAAATGGGCACGGGGTGTTGCCAGCGACAGGTAGGAGTGTAGGAACAGAATTAAAAGTACTGTATGTCATCTCAAAACTGTCACCGGAGAAAAAGTGAGGAAAGGAGGCGTGATTATTCACTAAGATATGTAACTTGACAGTGTTAAAAGAAAAACTTAGATTCCTTATAAAAAGTTCATTTGAAGGAATGTTATGGTTAAAATCGTAAACCTTCAACAGCTATAGTGAACAGTGCAAGCACAAGCCCCTTAATTAATTGTTCACGTGATATAAGTTGTGCTGCCATAGATGATGTTATTTGTGGTTTCATTTGTGACCATGTGAGGTCATGAGTGCTGCATGAGGGTTGTTGTGGTTGATAGTTCACTATTGCACATTAATTTAGGTTCTTTTCAGTATTTTGAATTATAACCATAACGTCCCTTGTATTAAAGTAAATGTGTGTTTCAAGCCCCCAGTCCATTAGAGATCACCATGTATTTTAGATTGCGTACAACGTTGATCCTCGTTACCAGACATACTCAAAACCTTACAAAATATGTATACATCGAAGTTGATCTTGAACTATGTTGTGCAGATTGGTCTAGGTACAGGAAAGTTATGGATGAATCCCCAAATTAAAATTTCCCATTGAAATTCAAACATTTTGCTTCTTAACATCAAACAACCTGCTGGACACCAAATTCTTGATTCTGTTTTGATTTGGTTACAATCGGCCTGACATTTAAAAACTACATTTGAATAGAAGAAAGAAAATAGCAATGTTTAGAAGTGTGTTTTGCCAATTTGAATCAGAGCTGGCCATTTGACTGGTTGCTAGAAGGTAAATAATTTTTTGGGCAGGCATTTTTATGTTCACGGACAGCGGTTTGAGAAATAAATAGATTTTTGTTGCAGTCCAAGGGTGCAGTGAACATAACCTTACCCAGGGAGGCCTAGAGCACTGATACTCAAAGTACGGCCCAGGGGTCGCATTCGGCCCCCTTGTCAACAGCAGCACTGGGCTGCTATTTACTCGACTCGGCGCTAACAAAAAAGAAGATGTTAAATCAATATGAAAACATTGATCTTAAGGGTAATTTAAGTTTTATAAAGGAAATAACTAGTGTGTCCTGCACCGCTTAACTTTGGGAACACTTTCATTTTTAAATACATCTTGCAGCAAAAGTGTAAAAAAAATGAGTCTTCACAAAATTCAAAAAAGTGTATTTTATTAACATGCACAATCGTTTCACCTTAGTACATCAGATTATATCAGTGCATTGAGAAGTATTTTGTTTAAAAAAGTGATAGTTTTCAAACATGAATTTAGAAATATTCATTCTTCCCCCCCCCACCTTGACAACAATGCCAATAGTGAACTAAGAAGCAAGTCAGTTGTTATGTGCACTGCTTGGGTGGCCTAGGTTCTTAATATAAATGAACAACATTATAGTTTATCAAATCAAACACAGAAGGCTTTGTAAAGCGTACATCCTGAATTCATATATTTCGACCTCCTCTTATATGCGATAACAAAGAAAAAAGAGGGAAAGTAAAATAAACTGTTACCTAGGATCGCACAATTTGGTTAAGTGGGGAATCTGGGATTAATCCTAGGTTTTCTGGTTTCACATTGTGCAATTTAGTCACTAGATGTATTTGCTTTGCTTCCCTTACATCCACCTTACCGCCAGGCCTCCCACTCCCAAACCCCTGGCCACCACCCTGCAGGCATCAATGCGACCCAGGGTCACATAACAGACCAAACCTTTTTGCCCCTGGGAAAATGTTTGTGAGTGCCCATGGCCTAGAGCAAACTCAATTTTTAGGATTGGCCTGAGACACCCTTAGATATCTCACCATACTATTGTTTTTTCTAACAAACCATACATAATATACATACAAAGAGAGTCTTTTTGTCAGCAGGCTTCAACCATTGGTCTGTTAACTTGTCTTTCTTATTTGGCTTCCGACCCCCACAGTATACAGCATGGGACAATGGGTGCCAGGGCATGTGTATTGTGATGTCCTTCCACTGATGGATTCAGGCAGCTGAGAAGCACATATCTTCTTTGTTTTGGCATTTGTTCCTAGCCAAAGTTGCTGGGTAATGTTAATGTTTAGTTATTTTTGCTTGGGTGGAGCCTTCTGGGCTTTTTCTAGCAAGAAATAGCATTTTAGAAGTGATCTGGTCTTACTGGGTGGTAGTGGAGTCTTTTGTGTTGCCTTGCGATAGTCTGGTCCTCTGTGCACCAAAGATCAGTCTGACTGAAGTATTTTGTGCTTTGTGTAATCATTTTATTTGATAGCAGAGTAGGCCGAAGTAAAGGGCTATGCCATATTTAAGATATGGGTAGTGCACCCACCACCCTAAAGTGATGTTCAAGAGGAATTAATCGTAATGGGTGTTTTTGAGGAGATTTATTTAATGGAGGCGTCCTTGACTACTGCTCCTAATTGAGTGTGAGGCGGAGGTGGGGCTTCCAGATAATGCCTAGGTTCCAGACCTTGGTCATTGACGAGGATAGTGTCTCACAAGAAAGTGGGGGATGGCAAATTAAACCATTTTTTGAAATGTTGGGGCAAGCCCTATACCAGAATATCACACTCCTCCTACAAAGTACACAATAATTGAGGTGCACACCTTTGCATATAGGTGGTAGGCAAAACTGTGAGACGCATCTATATCTTGGTGCTCTGCATTCTTTTAAACCGCTGGACAAACAGGCCCTCGAATGTGGGAATCCCAAACCATCTCTTCCTGCTGGTGTCCGACCTGAACCTCAAGATTCAATAGCTTAATATCCTATACCTCTGAGTCGGCTCCAATAATTGAATTTGTTTGTGTCTATAGTCCCTGTCCAGCCTATTCACCCATTTGCATCTCCAGTCTCAAAACCCTCTCCTGTAGCCTATCCAGACTAGCAGTCAGCATTATGCATCTTTTTATAATATTTCTTGCAGAATTTCTAGAGGAACATTCTTGGAAAGTGAGAAGCATTTGGGTGACTTGTTCTTGGCAGAGCCCTCTTCTCTCTGTCCAATTCTTGTCATGAATAAATCTGAGCTCCATTCACCCATGTATATATTTTTTGGGACTGGCGACATAAGGGTAGTATGTACACACACTCTGGGTGAAAGAATAAAGTCAATGTTCCAGTTCCCAGCTGTATTCTAAAAATACATTTTATTTGGAAATTCCACCCACCCCAGTGCATCAACAAGAGAGCAGTCCAAATGTAGTTTCCTTGGCGTTTCTGCATCCATAAACCTGGTCCCTCAGCTGCCCTGCTCAGCCATCTTGGTTATTGATTCCCCAGTGCCTGTCATTGTTATTGCAGCCACTTCCGACATACACCAAACGGGGCAGGGGATATAACCAGCGAGATTAATTTTTGAAGGACATTTTTCTCATCGTCCTGAAGCCCTGAATTGAACTTTTTTTTTTTTTTTTTTTTTACTTCAACAAAACCTCTTTTGTTCTGAGGCAGCCAACCTGGCCGGAATTTTGATCATCATACTTATCGACTTTCAGAAATATTTGTCTCGCGCTCTCGCTTTTTCTCCCTCACTCTCACTGTCCCTCTCCCACTCCCTCCTAGCTCAACACAACATTAATTGAAAGGGAGACAAGTTTGCTCTGTGCCCTGCAAGACATTTTTGTGCTTCATGCATTTTTCTAGACCCCAAAACAGCCCTGTAACGTTAAGTCAGATGGTATTCATTTTTACTTTATCGACGGCAATATATTTGTCTTCCGCCACGTTCCTAGTCATTTACAGTCCTGTTTCATCAGATTTCATTTCTCATTAATGTAGCTGCAAGACACGACCGATTGTCAGTGATCAGAGGTATGTTATCAATTTCCTGCCTCGAGGAACTGCAAAGAAAGCTTGCTTCTGAAACTGATGGAAGACTTTTATCCACAGAGCACTGAAAAACAGCAGACGTTAGATTCCAGTTTCAAGCTATTTTGTTATCGTTTAATGACGTCACCATATTTCTCTGTTCAAAATATTTTATTGAATTTTCAGATAATAAACATACAGGACAAAAATGAAATATTACAATAAAAGTACCTAAAATGCATATATGAATTTAACAATCATAATAAATTCAAAATAAATACAGTCTAATATAGTCTATTATTGCAATAAATTAAAACAGGAGGGGGGAGGGAACAGAGATAATATACGGACGTTATTAATAAGTCTAAAATAGAACTACTGTCTATCAAAAGATAGAGAAACTATTAATAAACATTAAACTTGCTAAGAAGATAAATAATTATCAACAGGTTTCCAGAATAAATGAAAAGAATCACAATTATGAATAACACCATTCAAAGATAAATGAGCTCCTCTTCTTGTAAAAATAACCCACGACCACCATGCATGAACAGATAGTGATGAAACATCTTTCCAGCAAGCTGCAATGAACTTTAAGGCAGCTGATACTAAAAAATTAAAAAGTTTACATTCTAAGTCTACTAATTTATGAGAAAGAACAACAGATTTACAAATTATTAAGCTGAATGTCAAATCATCTTGAATATTAAGTATGCGTTTTATAACATCCCAAACTTCAGTCCAAAATTTGACAATAAAAGGGCATTCAAAAAGCAAATGTTTTAACGAACCAGTATGCAAATTACAATGCCAACATATAGGGGAGGGAAGGAGTTTAGCTTGGAACAGTCTTAAAGGTGACCATAAACAATTATATAAAATATATGAATTTGTTTGATAGAGCGATACAGGTAGCCATCCTGAAATACTATTTAACCAAATAATTTTCCATGTTTCATAGGATAATGATAAAGAAAGCTCATTATTCCAATAGGTCAATAACTTATCAATATTGTCACCTTTAAATGTAATCATCTTGTTATACAATCTAGAAACACCATGTGGTAAGGTGGAAAGTGTTTGAATATAAATCAATAAATCCGATTTAGCATTAAGAGGTATAGAATGAGGAAATGAATCCAAAATCGAATTGCATAAACATTCATATTTGAATAAATCAGTAGAAGGTACGTTAAATTTTTCTTGCAGAACATCAAAAGTTATAAAAGTATTATTATAATAAATATCTTTGAGATAAAAAATACCATTTTTAATCCATGAATGCCAAAATCTAAAATTTTTAGTGAGTTTTATGTTTGAATTATACCACAACGACATGTCTTCAGTAATATACATGGGTGATTGGAAAATAGAATCAAAATCATGTAATATTAACTTAGTAGATTTCAGAATAACAGATCTATTAAAAAATATTGACCTATTAGACATAGTTAATAAAGAAGGTAAGGGGAGTGGATCTATTAAGCTTTTTTCTATAGACAGCCATGCAGGGGAATTATTCAACTGAGAATGATTAAACCAAAGAGAGCTTTGCTTTAAAATAAAGGCCTTATGATAACAAAAAAATCCGGTAAACCAAAACCTCCATTACATTTAGGCAGTTTCAATTTTTTATAACTGATACGAGGAGCTTTATTGCACCATAAAAACTTGGATAGAAGCCGATCTATATCTTTATAAAACTTCATAGGAAATTGGGTAGAAATCATGGAGAGGGAGTAAAAAAGCTTTGGCGCTATAGTCATTTTTATGGAGTCCATTCTCCCCCACCACGAACGATGAAGTGGAGACCATTTCGATATTTTATCTTTAATATAAGTTAGAATAGACTGACAATTTAATGAAATTGTAGATTTTATAGTAGATGAGAACAAAATACCCAAATATTTAATTTTTTCTCTTTGCCAAATTATATCTTTCATGGGTAACATATCTGGGGTACAATGGATATTTATCGGAAAAAATTCAGTTTTATTAGTATTTAATTTGTAACCAGAAAGTGTGGAATATGATGAAATAATCTCAAATAAAGGGGGAAGTGAAGAGATAGGATTACTAATAAATAAAAGTACATCATCTGCATATGCCAGTGTTTTAACATTGACCTTATTAATTTTAATACCATTAATATCGTTACAATTCCTAATTGACACAAGCAAAGGCTCAATCACCAGAAGAAATAGGAGCGGGGAGAGGGGGCAACCTTGTCTAGTACCTCTGAAAAGAGAAAATTGGTTAGAAATTTGACCATTAATAAATAACCGGGCTGTCGGTGCAGAATACAAAGCAGTTACCATACGAATGAATACATCACCAAAATTAAATGCAACTAAAGTATGGAATAAAAACTGCCAATGAACTTTATCGAAGGCTTTTTCAGCATCCAGAGCTAACACTCCTGTTGGAATAGATAAACAAAACCTTGTTCGATAACATGTAATAATGTTCTTGTATTATCTGCAGAATGTCTATTCTTCATAAACCCAGATTGGTCCGGATGAATAATAGAATCTAAAACAGATGTTAACCTGGTAGCAAGTATTTTAGCGTATAATTTACAATCTTGATTTAATAAAGAAATAGGGCGATAATTTGAGACAAGTGTAGGATCTTTATTGGGTTTGGGTAACACAACAATTAACGCCTCAGTAAAAGAGCCCGTAATAGTCCCTGTAGTGCTAAAAAGGTAAATAATTTAAATAAATAAGGAATAAGTTGTATTTGAAATTCTTTATAAAATTCAGCTGGAATGCCATCAGGACCAGGTGATTTCTTTTGTTTGAGAGATTTAATAGCTACTCGAATTTCATCCTCTTTAATGGGCAGGTCCAATTTATTTTTATCTAAATGAGAAATTTTGGGTAAGTTACTAGTAGATAAAAAAGAATCAATTAAAGAAGAGTCATTAGAACTAGGTTGATTATATAAATTAGTATAATAATTTAAAAATTCCTTAACAATATCATTGTGTGATATGGCAATTTTCCCATTGGGACCATGAATCGAATTTATTTGGGCCTTATCTTTTTTTATACGTAAATAATTAGCTAACAGTCGACCAGACCTATTAGCATTAAAACAAAACTTTGCTTTGGATTTGGAAAGTTGAATACCAGCTCTTCTACTAAGAATGGAATTAAATTCATATCTAAGTTTCTGCAACCTAAATTTATATTTAGGATCGTTGGAAGTGATAAAAAGCCTCTCAACTTCTGAAATTTGTTTATCCAACTCTTTAATTCGTATATTATAGGTTTTATTCTCATATGCCATAAGAGAGATAGAAGCGCCTCTAACATAAGCTTTAAAGGCGTCCCATCTATTCACAAGGGAAGTGGAGCCTTCTGGGTTAAGTTGAAAGTAATCCTGTATAGCTGTTAATATTTTTGGTTTGTTTTGTTCATTAAGAATAATATCAGTATTCATACGCCATCTAGATTGTACTTTATAATTTGAATTAACTTGCAAAACAAAAGACACGAGCATGATCTGATATGTCAATATTGCCAATGTTAGGAGAAACCACAGAATTAAGGAGCTGCCTGGAAATTAATAAATAATCAAGTCTAGAGTGTGAATTATGAGGATTGGAAAAAAAGTGAACACTTTAGCCGTAGGGAAATGTAATCGCCAAATATCGATTAATTTTGTAACTTTAAGGAAAGTTCTAAAAGTTAAAAAAGCTTTTGGAGGTCTAAACTTAGTGAAGGATGATCTATCCAATAAAGGATCAGAAATAAGGTTAAAGTCTCCTCCAACTATAAGAGGAACGTTGCCTAACTTGAGTACTTCAGTGGTCAAATTAGACCAAAACAAAGGGTCATCAGCAGTTGGACCATAAACATTAATTAAATACATGACAGAATCATAAATTTTAACTTTGACTATAACATATCTACCTTCTAAATCTGATGTTTTACTTAAAATTTGACAATGTAATCTTTTAGCAAAAAGAATAGCAACACCATTCTTTCTCCCGTTAGCAGGAGAAGAGACAATAGAATCTACCCATTGTTTTTTCATATAATCCAATATTTTGTCGTCAATATGTGTTTCCTGAATAAAACAAATATCTGCTTTACAACTTCTAAAATAGTTTAGTATCTTTGTACGTTTTACCGGATGTCTCAAACCTTTAACATTTAAAGAAGTAATTTTAATATTATGAGTATTAGCCATAGTAGAATAGAGAGGAAGAGGAAAAAGGATTGAAGAAGAGGAAACATTGAAGAAAATTACAGAGAGTAGTAGTTCTAGTATAATATACAAGGAATAGGAGGAAAAAGAACAGAGACAGACAAACAGAAAAAAGACGACCACACATAAACATTAATATGAGTTTTGAGACGCACACGTGCTTTACAAGCATGACCGAACCGTTGGAGCCCATCGTGTAAAGAGCTAGAAAAAATTAGTCAGAAATGCATATGAAAACACTTTGTGAGTCATGCGTATCCATAGAATGTAGTGATAGCTGTGAGTGCTGTTCCAGGAATAATTTTAAGTCTTCTGGACGTTGAAAGGACTTAGAAAAATTATCTTTCCAGATTCTCATTGTTGATGGATCAAATAAGCCGTATTTAAATCCAAGACTTCTCAAGTGAGGGCGACAATCAGTAAATTCTTTACGAATCTTGACAGTCTCTTTGGCATAGTCTTGGTGAATAAATATTTTATTGCCATCAACTATTAAAGATGGAATTTCCCTTGCTGCTTTCCTTATCATGACCAAATGATGGTGACGCAGTACCTTAAAAATCATTTGTCTTGGCTTAGTATGTTGAGGATTGCGATGGGATGGAATCCTATGTGCTTTGTCAATTTCAAATTTTTCCGGGAATTTGACGTTTAAAAGGCCAGGTAACAAATTTTCCAGGTATAATCTACAATTAGAGCCTTCAACTTCCTCTGGTAAATTAAAAATGCGCAAATTATATTGCCTATTACGATTTTCCATATCCAGAAGAAGGGTAGACATAGGGGAAATTTTTGCCACAAGTGGTGTAAAAGCGTCAATTT
The DNA here is from genome assembly GCA_963921515.1 of Calotriton arnoldi. Lineage (NCBI taxonomy): Eukaryota > Metazoa > Chordata > Amphibia > Caudata > Salamandridae > Calotriton > Calotriton arnoldi. The sequence continues at coordinate 1,184,677 of CAWUFW010001110.1, forward strand.
TTACTTTATTGTCTTGTATTTTAATTGCATTATCCGATACTTTCATCGACATGCTGGCCATATCTTTACGTAAGTTTTTAATTTCAGACGCAATATTCTCAGTATTTGCACGCAAAGCATGTATCTCGTCAAGAATTAAAGCCAAGGATGGCTCACTGGATTCCACCACTTTAGATTTTACTGGAGGAGGGGAAGTCTGATTTTTCCTTTTATTATTAGGATTTTGTAGAGTTTTATTCTCCATTTTCATATGAGAAAATGCACAGGAGTAATTAAGAATAATGAAGCAAGTATAAATTAAAAGTACCGAAATTGCTTCTCTGTAAAAGCTGGTGCAGCAGCTAAACCAGACTGTGGGAGTGGTTAGGCCAAAGCCAGACCCTTTCCTGAGAAGACGCTCCGCCCCCTGACAGGAATCTGGGCAGTACCTGAAAGCAGAGCTCGAGGCTGGAGCAGGCTGAAGCAGGAGGTAGAAACCATGTACTTCCGACGTTCCAAGGAGGAAAAAACAGCATCCACAGCAACAGGTAGGGCTTTAGCAGTCAGCTAGCATCATTTCCAGCAATTCCTGACTGGAAATGCTATTTTCGTCGACAAAAACGGGCTCCTTGAACACGGAGCTCACCGGGAGGCGGCCATCTTGTTTTCGCGCGTTCGCGCGTCTGATCACCATATTTCTAATCAAACATATCGGTCGTATGTTCAGGTTTTGAGATTCTGGAAGGGCGCTGGTCCTTGAATATGATTTTATGGAAAAATCCTCTCCTTTTAGGTCTGGTGTAGAGACTGCTTTAGCTGTTTTGACAGCCTCTCATTTTCTTTTTAGAATAAAATGTAAAATGCATACATTTCTGTTTATATCTATGGGCTTCGGGTCAGCCCTCTTCATCCATAGGTCTGTACAATTGTCAGTCACATTGTGCTTCCTACCAGTGCAATGTTTAGCATGGTATACAATTGGTCAGCCCTTTTTAGCCAATTTCTCTCTCTTACTGAGTGACAGCATGCCTGTGCACATCCGTTTTCAAAGCCATGGCGGGCGGGCAGGCAAAGATCTGCTTTCATTTCATGTTTTTATTTATTTATTTTTTGCAAACGCTCATTTGTTATATGCATACCACTTTTAGAGAGTGACATTGTTACTTTTTATTGCTTTTATGTTTTAATGCTAATTGTAATTGCATTGATATAGCTCTTACTACACCTGACGAAGCGTTGAAGTGCTTTTTTAGCGAGTAGGACGCTACTCCGGAACTCCTAAAGGATTCGTGGTGAATTAGTATAGTGAAATATGAAAGTAATTTGAGTGGTGGATATATTAGTCAGTTATTTGGATTGAGAACGATAGTGGAGGGTTAGAGGAGGGAAAAGGTTTGCATTTATACCCCTGATGAGGTGTTCAAGCGCATTTTCAGCGAGTAGCATGCTACTCCAGAACCCATAAATGATTAGTGGTAAATGAGTATAGTGAAACATGAAGTAATTTGAGCAGTGGACATGTTAGTCTGTTATTTGGATTGAGAGGGATAGTGGAGGGATAGAAGAGGGAAATGGTTTGCATTGCTTGCTACCCCTGATGAGGTGTTGAAGCGCTTTTCGGTGAGTAGCATGCCTCTCTGGAACCCAAACATGTGTTTTAAAAGAAAACACATAAAATCATCACAGGTTTGCTGAGTTCCGGCATAATGCTTTGCCAATGTTTGTTTCACATGGCAAGTCTGCCTCTGTTTTCCTTAAAGATTGTTTACGACGCGTCCATACTGTTCTAAAATGCTTTTGAAGGATTTCGTTTGCTGTTTCAAGTTCGTATTTCGAACGGGAGGAAAAATGTGATCTTCCCAAGTTTTTTTCAGTCTTGACATAAAAATACGGGATATAAAAATGTTCATGTGGCATATCTTAATATTTTAGCATGTCGTTAGCCCGAGTGATCGATAGCGTCAGTCAGAAAAAAAATAACTCCTCTGTCGTAGTGAAACATTGAATAGAAATAAATCCGTAGTTCCTCAATAGGCCACTGGATGGCAGTACAGGTTTTTGAAAATTAGAAGCATACTCAGTATGAAGTAACACTTTGCCAGAGACATTGTAAGGTAATTAGTATCCTAGAAACCCCTGAAACATGGCTGCCTCACAAGGCTTTTCATTACAACTTATGTAGGGATCTATTTCACACATTCCTCGAAGCCCAAAGCGGACGTGGCAATCAATACTAGAGCAACGCATACATGAAATAAAATCGCCCCTTTATTTTCCATGGATTTTATTGTGAACGAGGACAGCAATGCGGAGGGGAAAGTAAAACTATCTCTTTTATATTAATAAATGTTCCTGCTGTATTGTATTACGTTGCATGGAGTTGCTGAGTTAGTAAGTGATGGGATGTTGTTCTCTGTTTCCGACGAACAGGATCTGTTTCATGATGTGTCGATGTATTTCTCTGAAGAGGAGTGGAAGCTTCTCCACGAGTGGCAGAAGGAACTCTACGGTAATGTCATGAAAGAAATCCACCAGGCCCTCACCGCCCTAGGTAAATATGGACCAAGCTTGTTTATAACATTATACATTGATGCCCAGTTCACACCTGCACTGTCTCCTACATATTTATCGCTTTAGCACCGATCTATTTTTGATTAGATTACATCATGAGCCGTCGAGATAGCTCAGCGAGCTATGCACTCTCCGATGACTTGAATATGTGACATGCAGGTCACAGGTTTGAAACATGGCAAGGCGCAGGCGGCCTTTCAACCGTCTGTGGTTTATCATTTGAGTACCATTGAATTGGGTAGTAGTCACGCAGGTTCTTTGTTGCACTTGGGTACAGCACAAATATATATATATTGTGATCTATGAAAAAGCAGGTTATTATTCTGCCAGTAGTATTTTTCTGTTTATGTAGTGTCTGACCCGAAGACTAGCCCAACAAGCACTAGGGAGAAATTTGTCAATTTAAGAACTGTAGGACTGACCAGTTGGAAACCAGACTTGCTAGCAAACTTTTTTGCACACCTGAGTTGAATTTAGGTGCACATGAAATGTCCTTGTAAGCGCAGACTTCGAAATCCTGATTGCCTCTATCAATTCTTGGCACATTTATGCTTGCAGGTGTAAGTTAATACATTGGAAAACTGCTAATATTGTGAATTTTATACAGTCGTTAAGCCAGAGGAAGAGGCTGTGTAATAACTTCTGTTGTTACACGATATGTCTTATTTAGTCTGTAAGCACTATTTTCTTTAAATAGTTCTCCTACTGCAGGCACGACATGCTTTCCTTCAACATTCAGCGCGCCATGCGCGCTTTCACTTTACAAGCAGCCCAGGACAATGGCGGCCGCTTCTTTGAAATGAAATAGGTCTCGCATTTACAAGAGTTTGAGCTATTGGCATTGTAAATGACAATGCCTTTTATTTATGTGTTAATTATTAAAACAGATAAATAAAAGGCATTGTTATTTACAATGACAATAGCTTAAACTCTCGCAAATGCGAGACCTATTGCATTGCAAATGCTTGTTGGAGTTCCCAGTAGTAAGGTGGGTGGTGGGATCTAGGGAAGAAGTCGGCATCCGCAAAGGTGTTACTTTGGTGGTATTTACAAACTTTCCCAATGGTTTTCTAGTTTACACTTATATTTCATGGGGGCATTAGTTAAGGAGTTAAGATTTTTCTTGTGGAGAGGGAATAAATGCACACCTTAAAAGCTTGTAGATTCCCCACCACTGGTTAGGGTTATCGTTTGCATGTAAATCTGATTTCCGTTAGTAGCCCTGGGGATTTCAACGAATGATCACTTAATGTCGAGGAGGAGGGAGAAATAATGCTAGAGTACAACCCCCCCCCTGGAAATAACCAGCATAGCACAAACTCATATTCTAGGGAAATAGCAATGGAATTTTAATTCAAAAGAAGTGAGTGAAAGTGTGAAAAGCTATCCTTTAGGCATAATTATCCTTTTTCCTCCATAATGAGTTGTCTATCAGTCAAAGGTGCTCTTCCTTCTTTGAAAGGACTCTGGGTCCACACCCACCCAAGGGTGGCATGCTTCGTCATAGGGTCTGCTCGTCACTTATGTAACAGACTGGTGACATTAGTCGCCTCATCCTTGACTATCAAGGGAATTCTTGTAGCTGAAATAGCATTCCTCAAAGGAACCAAAAACATTTTCACTGAGTGGGAAAGCATGAGGGACTAAAAAATAGTACAATTACCTTACGGCTGACCTACAGTTTTATTCTGATCACAGGAATAACGCTGGTAAAAGAATATGAGGGATGCTTTAACCCTGGGATCAGACCACCATGTTTCAGTCCTCTACCGTGAGCCTACAAGAGGTGTCGCTTTCATGAGGGCCATGGTCCCTAGAATGCACTCTCTTAGGTCAATGTGCATTTAAGTGATGTGAGATTTATTTAATATATGAACTTAATACAAAACCAAACCGTGTGACGTTTGACGGTGAAAGAAATATTTCATCCCTCTCAGAAGGAACCTTTTTTGTTTAAAGAGGAATACAAGACTAGGCCTGGGCGTGAAATTCTGCTCCGCTCATGGAGTTTGCGGAGTTTTTCCCACTCTGCATAGCGCGTGGAGTTCCGAAAAACTTCACTCCGCGTAGCAGAGTTTTTTTCCTCACTCGCGCTCGCTCAGGCCTAAACATGACTTGCCCTGGTTGATCAGATGGCTGCATCCAAAATATAAAGTTTGTGCAGTACTCCTCTTTACTTGTCACACTACTCATAGAAAAGAGTACATTGTTGATGTGATCACCCAAAAATCTGTTTAACCAACTCCCACATACATCAGTCCTAAAAAGAGGTAGGTAGTATTGAAAACAAACTCAGTGCTTACCACCTAATTAAATGTGCATTGTTTCTTGACAGGGGGTAGAGAAACCTCTAGTTGCTATTTTTACAACATGGCAGAAAAGGTAAAGGAGGGAGAATCAGCAAAGCCAATTAAAGCCTTTCGAGGGAGGTGAAAGGAGGTGGCGGTTGAGGTAACCATGCGTTTATCTCACCTTGAAAGTAAGTTTCCCACTGAAGTTGCACCAGGGGCGTGAGCTCCCACAGGCAGGGATCAAGAATCATGTCAGGTCCGAGTCGTCATTGCATACGTGGGTCACAGGATCCTTTCATTGCTGTTAATACATGCGATGTCATTTCTGGAATGTGCTGAATAGCTACATCTGGAGTAATGGTGTTGGTTGGGTAAAAAAGACCTGAAAAGTACCTTCAAGGCCTTCAAATTGGTGTCCCATTTGACATCATTACTCCAATCAACTGGTCATGTTCTCTTCCCCACCAATTGCAAGAGTTAAGTTAAGTTTATTTATTTTTGCATAGTTAATTAAAACCATTGCAATAGTAACACTACAAAATTCTTAAAAAATCGTTATTAAAACCAATTAAAATTCAAAGATGGAAAATTCATTGCAGGTTAAAATCACATTTAGGTTGTGCTAGATTTAAGGAAAGTCAATAGGTCGCTGGATGCTGTCATGTGCTTATCTCACATTGTCTTTATTCCAGCCCTGCTTGCCCATTTGTCCGATCACATTGTCTTTGTTTATTGCAGGATTTGTCTCTCTGCTGCTAATAAGCATCTTTGATGAGGTTCCGCTAAGACCTTTTTTCCGTCTGCTAGTCAGCTTTGCGGCGATGGATTTTGTGAAGCATTTTTTGGTATTTTTGGCATTTTTTGTTCAGCCATCGACAGGAATTTTGCCAATCTGCAGTTTAATTGAATATTTTCTGGATTGAAGCAGGCCAGCACTGCTTGCCTTCTGGTGCGAATACCTTTCTGTTTAAGAGGTTCTTTTAGGAGCTGTTGCCGCGCTTCGTCCAGTTCTTCGCATAGGCAAATTAAGTGAAGAATATCGCCATTCTTGGTGTTGCACAGCCTGCAAGTATTTTGACCTTTTGTCCTCAGCCATGGTGGTAGATGCTGGGTACATGGAAGGATCCCCATTCTGTACCTTAGGAAGTTCATTTTTATGGCCCTGGGATAGCCCTGATTAAAATATGGTTGTGGGGCGAGTGATTTGTAAGAGTTAAGGGTCATCCAGGCGTGAGATCTTTTCGCGAAGCTTGCCTTGTCCTCCACTACGGAGATTAGTTTTATGTTTTTCCAGACTAATTTTTTTAAGTTGAGGTAGCCGAGTTGCGCATCCCAAAGTCCAGAGAGTTTGGTAGAATCCAAGGCTAACTGAAGAAAGTTTCTTGCCTGGGAGAACTCCCTGTGTTGTATATCGTGCCACAGCAAATAGTTAAGCGTGTTTGTAGTGGCACTTCTTATGCCAACAGATGATGTATGCACCATACCTGGCTAAAACTTGTTGATGAAGGCCAAACTCCAGCCTTATTTGAGCGGGTGATGTATAGAGCGGAAGGCAGAACATAGTTCTGTAAGCTTTGACCAGCGTACTGTCCAACTCCTTAGCGTCTCTTCCCCGCATCGCCTCGCTACCATAAGTGATCTAGGGGAGAAGTTTGGCCTGAACTACCTTCAGTAGCGGGGTCAAAGTCGGTCCCATCAATTGGTTTGCCAAATTTTTCATCGTCGGGGCAGTCAACAAACCTTTCCTTCTTATTTCCTCTTTTTTGGCGCCAGAACGACCCTTCCTTATCGAATATAACTCCTAAGTACTTATACTCAGAAGCAGAGTCAATTTTGGTGCCGCCAAGGAACCAGCTCTTTTGTGTATTCTTTTTGTTATTTATTGACATTGTCCTTGTCTTACTCAGGTTTATTTTTAAGTTGTTTTCTGTTGCGTATTTCTGCATTTCCGTCAGTAAGTGTTGAAGACCTACGTGAGTATGGCTGAGCAGAACTACGTTGTCTGCATACATGAGATTGGTCAAAGTTCTCCCTCCCACCCTTGGAGAGTGGGAGTTACAGGTGTCAAGCACCTTTGGTAGGTCAGCCATGAATAAGCTGAACAGGGTTGGTGCAAGCACACAACCCTGTTTCAGTCCTTTTGTTGTTGGTACTTTTGAGGAGAGATGGGTGCCACCGCCTAGTTTCACCTGCACCCAAGTGTCCGTGTGTAGAAGCATCAGCATGTTTAAGGTGGACTGTGGAATGCCCCATCGCGCCAGTTTCCCCCACAGTCTGCCTCTCTCGACGTTGTCAAAGGCAGCACTGAAGTCAATGTAACACAGGTGCAAAGGGAACTTGGAAGCTTTTGCTGCGTCAATTATTAGTGAGATTGCAAGGATATTTGTAGATGTGCTAGTCATTTTGCGGAAACCGGTCTGATTCAGCGGTATTATCTGTTTCGTCTCAGCCCAGAGTGTGAGCTCCTCTAATATGGTGCCTGCAAAATATTTTGCTTCATTATCAATCAAAGCTACTAGGCGGTAGTTGTTGGGCTCGGCCTTGTCCCCTTTTTTATGAATTGGGACTATTGTGGAGCCCCTCCAGGATTCTGGTATTCTATTTAGCTGCCTAATTTCCAGAAAGAGGGGTTGTAGGATATCCGCCCAATCTTCTCTCTTCGCTTTGAACAGGGCAGGTGGCATGCCATTTGGTCCCGGGGCTCCTTCTTTCCTCCCTTTGGCGATCTGCTTTTGAATTAAGAGTGACAACGGGCAGCTCACTTCGCCTGATGGTTTGATTCCTGTGGCTCGATCCTCCTGTTCCCTTATCTCAGATATGCTTGGTTTAACTTGTCCCTCTGGAATCCAGCTGCTAACCATTTGAGCTCCTGCGTTTTCTGTGTGATTGTTAAAGTGACTGGTAAGATATTTTATCCAATTTGCTTCTGAGCTGTGAGACCCAATGCCATTAAATTGTGGACACATAATCCCATTCACAGTTTTCCAGAAGCGGGCACTATTGTTACAGTTCGTATCGTATAGGAGTTTTGCCCAGGTTTCATTCTCGCAATCTCTCTTGATGTTCCATTTCAATCTTTTTAACGCTGCCCTTTGATGATTGAGGAAAGCTCGTGCATTAATATTTCCGGGAGATCTTCTCAGATTACGCAAAATCGAGTTTATTGATCTTTTGAGTGACTTGAGCTGGGCTCTCTGCTCTTTCTGTATTTTATTTTTCCCACATTTTTTCTGAAAGTTATCATTTGTAGAGAAAGTATCTGCAAGCTTGTCTAGCAGTATGACTGTGAAATGTCCCCAGTGAGTGATTTGATCATCTGTGCTGGGAGCTTGCGAATTGAATAATTGTATTGCAGCTTCAGCCTGCAAGTTTGAGTTTGTTGTGCATTTAATCCTTTTTAGATTTAAGGAGTGAATAGGCCCCAGGGATGTGTCTGGCCTAATTAAACAAGGTGCAGTAGCTGTTAGTTGGATTTCCTGGGGGCGATGGTCGCTGTCACCCTTGTCCCCCATTCTGAACCCGAGGATGTATGGGAACAGCGCGAGACTTGCAAAGGTGTAATCCAGTATAGAGCTTGTTGTCGTGGAGTAAAAGGATTCAACTGGGGGAGAGTCTTCCGGAAATCTTCCATTCAGTGCGCGAAGATTTTGATGTTCTAGATCTTCAAGAAAGCGGCTGTTACGGCTTTTCTTCTTCCCCTGCAATGGAGCGCATTGTGTAGGAATATTGTAAGTTCTAGTTAGATCCGATACCTCCTCCCCTTCTGCCGAGCCAATGAGATAATGGTTTAGATCCCTGTCAGAATGAACATCGGGTTTTCCATCTCTGCAGCATATTCAGCCAATTGGTTGATAATTTTGGTCGAGTCCTTTGCTTTGCGTTTCGGATGGACGTACGAGTTAATTATACAAACCTCCATTTCTATTTCGTCAAGAGCGATTGTAATTGTGGCTGCTAGTATTGCGCTTGATGTCGAGTCCATGAGGGTTGCCGAGGCTATTTTTGTTGTAGAAACGTAAGTGGTCAGCCCTCCTGAGCAATGGCCATACCTACCGGTCCTAGTTGCTGGTGTGGCGAAACATGTATAACCCTCAATATGCTGTGGGACCATGAGCCAGGTTTCTTGCAACATAATTATGTCAAAGGTAGTAACATAGTTCAAAAATTCAGGATCCTCTATTTTTGTTGCTAGGCCATTAATATTCCACGAGCATAGACTAAGGGAAGGATTCTTTGACCTGCTGTAGACTCTATCTCGTGGGTTGCGTCAATCCTCCTCTGTGCGTGTAATTATTATGCGGGATAGTGTTTCTCTGGTGAGACCTTGATTTGAGTAGGCGACTGCCCTCGACCATACATCTGGTCGGTCCCGCTGGCTGCTGGTACTCCGTTGGCGTGATCTTCCCTGCGCGCCTCTAAGTACGCTGTTTGAGTGTGCTTGATGTTTTTTTGTTACAGGGCTTACAATGCTCAATAATGGAAGTGGGTAGGCTGGTTTTTGAAAAGGGGTGATATCAATGCCCCAGTTTTGGAATATCCCCAGTTCAGCTAGGATTGTATCTGCAATTTTGCTTGTGGACCACGTTGTCTTTGTTGCCTCTGAGCTTTGAGCATTAGCAGTAGGTATGAACTCTACAGAGAGTAGATCCTTTGAACTTATATCAGCCAGGTTTGGAATGGACTTCGTTAGTCTTAGAATGTTTCCTCGGTTTAATGAATCATGATGTCCCTTTGAGGTATATAGAGGATGAAAGACCAAGACCTCTGTTTCTTGCTGTCTGATTCTTGGTATTTGTGGTGTCGGTAGCTGTAAGTTTGATGTGACCATTGTTTCAATTGCAGGTGTAAAGCTTGATGTTTTTTCGAATTGTATTTCCAGTTGATTGCTTGGTCCTTCTGCCAAAAAGTTCTTTATGGTTGGTTTGGATGTTGTAAACATTAGGGTTGTTTGCTTTGGAACTTGGCCCCCTTTCTGTGTCTTTGTTTCCAGTGACTTCCTGCTGGGGCTGACTTTGGTTGGTGTAATAAGCCTTTTAGTCTCTCTGAGCGGTGAGACCTGATTTGGCCTGTCTATCGATCCGCAAGCCTTTCTTCTGGGCCCTGTGATTGAACTCGTGATTGCTGCTTTTTGCTTTGTTTCGCTCAGCCTTGAGGCCCCTGAATTGCATGCCTCTCCGTGTGTCTGCTGTAGCGATGCAGGTTCACTGGATGGGTCCCTTTTTTCTCCCCTCAGTTTAAGTCTATGTGTAGGTTGTTGGTTGTGACCTCTGGCAGATTTTATTATTGGCATAGTGGTTGTGGTTTCTTGTCTTTCAACTTCTTTTTGTTCTATGTTATCCCTTGGTGGGATTCCTTGTCCAATTCCTTCTTCGGTTTCTGTATTTGCCTTAATTTCAATTGGCTGTTTTGTAGCTGTTCCTTGTACCAGAAGATGTTTGGGAGTGACTGGCAGCGATTGTGCCTGGTTTGTTGAGCTTGCGTCTCTGTTGTTGGTGGCATGTTTGTTCTGTGAACCTAAGAAGATAGGGAAGTATTTCATCACATTTACTTGGGGCTTTTGATTGCGCCCTTTCCTTTTCTGTTTGCGGCGTTGTTTGGCATTGAGTTTTGGAAACCCTCCGTCGTCGAGCCTTTCCGTCTTCTCGACGACCGCCTCTGGATTAACTTTATGCGTGTTGCCAGTGGTTTTGCTGTTGATTGTTCCCTCCGTGCTATTGGAGATACCCTGGTCTTTTATTGAGTTTTCCGCTGTCGCACCTTTGATATCCTCTATCAGACCACTTAGCATTGAGGGCAAGGTGGATAATTTATCAACAACCTGGTCGCAGTTGCAGCTGAGGTAAGTGTTTGATTGAGCTCTTGTTATCAGGCCATTTAGGTTTCCCAGTTTTTCATCAATGCCTGCGGTAAAGACTGCCAGTGTGTTCAGTAGTGTTAATTGGATCTCCATCTTTTCGGACTGATATTGCAGTGCTTCGACGGCAAGTTGTATTGTATTTAGTAGTGAGGTCCAAATGCCAGTGTTTTGATCCTTTCTGTGCTCATTCTCCTTTGTGCTTTTATTGTTTGGTTCTGCTAAGAAAGAGTCCCGGGGAGAGTCTCGAGGAGAGTGCGCTCTTTGTTCCTGGTCTGAAGTGTAAGTGGCGAGCATATCCTCCCATTCTTGTGTGTTTAAGTAGGATATGGTCGCCCTTCCCTCCTCTTTCTGGCTTAGGTCCGGTATCCCTGCACATGATCCTCCGTGTTGGGTAGGCATGCTTCCTTGAGCAAGGGGTTGTGGGGATTGTAGAATTGGTGATGATTTTTTGTTTACTCGATCTATTGCTTTGATAGGAGTGCTATAACTTCTTATTGTCATGTTAGTTGAGGGGCTGGAGTTAATTTCACTTGATTGTGCCCCATCTTCTCTCCTTGGGTCTGTACTGACTTTACTCTTGCCCTTGGTTTCCTTGATAGCACAGACTTCGACTCTAGCATAATCAGCTGTTTTTTGGGGCTTATGTTCTACAGTCGGACTCTTCTGAGTGCTGCCCTGACGGCTGGGTTTTGTTGGGGGATGTCCTGAGCTGCCAGGCGTTCCTGTAGAAACCGCTGGGGATGTGCTGCCTGCCTCTTTCACCCCGCCGGGTGTGTTGGCGATTGATGTTTGAGCCCGGATTGCTGGCCTTGTTGCTGTAATGCTCCGCTTTTGTCGAGGGGCTGCAGGCTTAGGTCGGGCACTTGAGGTTGTACAAGCAGGGGTAGCAGTGGCAATTGGAGGCCTTTAAGGGTTGCATTGCTAGAAAAGAGAACTGACCCTGCATCCCTTAGAAAATTAAACTTTGTATAAAACTTGGGTTGGTAAGAGCATGTGGCGCTGGTAGATTGCATCCTTGCTATTGTCTCATTCTGGTCCTGGTCCTGCTCAGTTGTAATGAGTTTTTGATCGACATTATCCTGAGTGCTGGGGTTTTGTTTCTTTCCTTTTTTTCCCTTTGATTTGGGCGGCATGACCTCTCTCGATCTTCCCGACCTCATTGGGTCACCTGGGTCACCTAGGACCGTCCGGAGAAATTTCAGTCTTCCAGCAAGGGCTCAGCAGGGCCTCGACAACAGGGCCTTGACAGCTGGTCTTCAATACTCCAGACGCTCCTGTTCCTCGGGATTCTAAACAGACTCTAAGAATCTGAGGAGATGGAGAACAGATTGCAAGAGGATTTTGCACACTTTCACACCTTAAGACTATTGTACACTTTTCCCACTTAAGTCTAAGAAGGAGGTGTGGGCCAGTGTCACAAACCTGACTTTTCAACACAAAGCTGAGAATCCTGCTTCTATTAAAAGTATTAGAAGCACGAAATAAACAGCCCTTGTCATTTTTGAATAACAGCAGCTTGGAACTGTAGAAGTAAATCTACAGAAGCCTCTCTGTATCTATAACTACTGTGCACAATCAGCAGAGAATGGAATATCCGCTTCTAGCTGGCGCAACATGAACTGATGATGTGTGGCAGTTTGCACGCAGTTAAATACCCTAATAGCTTTAAGCAAAAAACATGAAAACTCCCATTAATTCTGATGCCTGAGTTTCAGGCCTAGCAAGGCTATGCAGGTGAACAATTTGCACAGGCATGGATAGTGTTAATATGCATTAAGGTCCACACGGCATGCCATAATTTCCTAACATATAAAAAATGTGTTCCTGCCCATGACTTATGTCAGTGGTTCTTACCATTTTTACTTCTCTGGACCCCCACGTAATCTTTACTGGAATCTGGGGAACCTCACTGAATCATTACCGGAATTCGGGAACTCCCAACTGAGTTATTATTGGAATCCAAGGAACCTGGCCTAAGCAATTTTGATAATTTGAAGTGCAAAACAACACACAAAAATACAGAAACAAGCATTCATTAAATAGATACACACATGATGAAATATTCTATTTAGGTGACAAACAAATATTCAAAAAAATCACATTTTTAATTTGCTTGCGAATGTTGGTGCTTTTCTAAATTTAACTGAGGTCACCCATTGCTCATACTATATTCTGTTTGCTGCGCTTGCACTGCTCCCACGAATTAATCGGAAGATACCAATTTCATTTTTAGTATCCAGTTTCAAATTCCTTCACATTTACAGAACATTTTCCTACTTTATTTATATACACTTCATTAATCTGTTAATATTATTATTATTTTTTTTTATTGAGTTGAGTAGGTGTCGCGGACGACCAGGGGTTCCAGGACCACAGGTTAAGAACCGCTGACCTGAGTCGTCTTTCAGACCTCAGTGGATCAGAGGCAACGCCTCTGCTGTCTTAGAGGCCCTGCCATAGTTGGCCCTGTGGAGACTGGCCTACCTTATTTAAAGTTCCCTGCTTTCTCGGTAGATTTATTTCTGTGGGTTCAAAAGCAAATCTCCAAAGCGGGAGTGGGGGGGGTGTTGTTTCAGAAAAACAAATGTCCCTGACACGCAGAGTTTTCTTCCCGAATCTTTGGACGGTTCTTGCATATCAGTGGCTAACAGGAAAAAACAGCGTTGATGCTTCTAAAAAGGACAGGTTTTCTGATGCTTTAATGTTAGCGGCTCTGTGATAGACTGACTGCTGGCCGAGGGTTTCCAGCTGCAAAGCCGGATGAGCTTCTGTCAGAAACCATGTCAATCATCCAACTCTAAACAAGAAACATTGGGGGATCGAGAGTTGAGCGGAACAGTACATCCACTTATTTACAGCAGATGCCATATTGCTCTCCTCTCCTTAATGAGTCCTAGAGCATTCAAAGTCTACAGCAAACACCACAAGATGATGGACGGAGCGCTGAAACTTTTCAGCCACTAACGCACCAGTCATAGATCTGGGTTGAATCCATCATCGTTGTTTTGCTCACTACGCCACCCCAGTTTGGACCCAGCCATATGCAAATCAGCTTTGACCCTGCTCCTCATCTCAGTTTTTCAGCACTCAGTCCATCATCTTGTTGTGTTGCTGCATTCATGGTCTATACAAGAGTCAGAAATGCTGCATATTTTCAAAGTTGTAGAAGCAAGAAAACAAAAATAGAGTAAAACCTTGGACCCATCGGACAGTGGGCATGTAGAAAGAGTGGACATGCAACACGGGAACTGAGCTTCAAATGAAAGGTGACCGCGTCTTGCTAATACTGAGCTACTTGATTTGTTGATTGGTTATGTTTAGTCAGACTTGTAATATCCTCTGATGTCCATGGGCTCAGATTGTCAGGCTTCTGTGGACTGAACTGTGAAATATCTCTGCTCAGACTTCTGCTTGTAACCTCTGGGTCTCACTCCTGTCCGAGACCTGGACCTGTGAGGGCTGGCTCTTTTTTATGATGCCTGAATCTTTAAAGCAGGGGTCTCCAACCTCTTCAGTACTAAGAGCTACTTATGTTTAATGAAAATCATCCCGAGCTACTAATATTATTGGTGTAGTAGTGACCATCCATCCAAGATTGTCAGCAGTGATCACATCAGTGCATCAGCAAGGGTGTCAGAAGTAAAATCAAATCGTCTTCACTTTGGAATGCTTCCGCATGGGTGATGCATAACAGCCCATAGGTGCAGTGCCCCTGGCACCAAGGTATTAATATGAGTAATAAGTCTTTCTAACACTGCATGATTCATCGCTCAAATAATACCTTTAAATACATTTTAGAAATTCAGCCATTTGTCTTCGAACATCAGGTTATGTGTTGTGAAAATACACCAATTTTCGTATCGTGTACACATTTTTTAATTTTTGGTATATGTATAATAATTCAACCAAGCAAAAAATTCTATATGTTGGAGACATCTGCCTTAAAGACCGTGAAGAATGAGAGGCATGCTTTGCTGGCTGAGTATTCAACCACTACATTCTGTGCAGTCTAAGGAATAAGTCTCCTGCTTAAAGCTACAGCTTGTTCTTTCTGTGTTACTTGAAGGATAGCTCTGCTGTGTGAAGCCTGTGCCGTGTGGTTTGTGTAATATGAGCTGTAGTTCTTCATTTGACAGGTAATGTCTTTTGGATATGTGTATCATCAAAGGGGATAGCTTTGAGGCCTAACTCTTCAGGTTTTCTCTTTTCAGACGATCAATTCTTGTTTTTGGTGGGACGGAATTGCAGGGTAAAAGGGCAGTAAGATCTCTGCTTTCAACAGTCCTCACCCTTTATTAGAAACCTCCCATTAAAAATCCTGCTTTTGACTCTCACTGACAGCTGTTCTTTTCAGGGAGACAGGCTCGCTGTGTACCCCCACCCTAATATAAAATTTCGCGCTTTGTGATAATCCTTTTAGTAATCTTAAAAAGAATGAACAGCTGCATCACGAATGCTTGAAATGCAACTGACTGTAGCAAAGGCCCAAAGAGGTGCATTCCTTTCCTGATTAGCATTAAATTGCAAAATTACTCTTTTTATTGCTACCTATTCTATCAACTTTTAAATTATGAAAAGTTGGGCCACGCTTCTCTGCATTGAAAAATGTGATGCACAGATCTCTGC